>LR738712.1:2106247-2120671 GCA_902687465.1 Secale cereale
GTTCGTTAATCGTGGAAATCACTCCGGGACCCCAAAACGGCGAGTAATAGTCCACGAAACGGGCTAGAATCGGCCAAAACAGCGAGTGTTGATGACGGACACGTAGACGCACCCCGGGGTTCAGTTGTCATGGAAATCACTCCGGGGCCCCAAAACGGTGAGTAATAGTCCACGAAACGGGCCAGAATCGGCCAAAACAGCGAGTGTTGATGACCGACACGTAGACCTCCCCGCGGCAGCTGCCGGCGAAGATTGGGCGCCATACAACCTCCCAATCCTCCATGTGTGTGCCTATAGCCACGGGTGAGTCGCTACCTCTTTCCCACTCCCCACGTGGTTGTTTGCGTCCTCTAGCTCACCTCTCCGCCATGGCCGCAGTTTGATCTAGCCATGCATCTCCTCCAAAGGCAAGGTGGTTGGGTATCTAGATGGATCAAGTTCTCAATGTTAGAGGGGTACTGCGGGACCGGATGAAGCCGGCCGGCCTCGATGGCCAGCCCCATTCGTTCGACCTCATCCACATCACCGCTCAATCTCGAATGTTCGATTGTTGCATATGTATTCTTATACATTTCATTCAAGCTCTATTCTTTCAGTTTGGTTGATAGGTGAAACATTGGATTTGGAGATCAGGAGAGATGATAATCTTTTAATTATGAAATGTACCATAGACAACTCATAGCTTATGTTGCTCAATATTTATGATGCTCACTGCTGATTGTGCAATTGCTGGACTGAGATGAACAGGCTTGACATGTGCTTTATAATTTCTTTAGATTCACATGGTATATCCACCATTTGAAGATTGGTGTAAATTCTTATTATAACGTTTTAGCCTTGTTAAAAGGAGAGAAATGTTCCTCGCAAAAATAGAAACACAGGAATGAGTATTCGATTCTTGAATATGTTGCATTCCATTCTTCTGTGTTTAGTTATGTGCAACTTTTGTTAGTGGGTTAATTATCCTTTTGCCCTCAGTGGTGTCCATGTGCTCAGTTTTGCCCTCAGATGCGAATTGTGCTCAGTTTTGCCCCTAGTCTGTGCGCACCGACTCGTTCCGTGAATTCTACCGTCGCCGTCAAGTTAAGCTTTTGACTCGACCCTTACAGGTGGGACCAGGCGGCAGAGATGGCCAATTGTATTCATACTGTTGCACGCGTGGCTTGTGGGACCCAGCAGAGAGCCGTTGAGCAGAGAGCCATTGCGGGTGTGCTATATAAGCGGGCGAAAGAGGCGGTGACCACGGCGACAGAGAGCACGGTGGTGACCATGGCGAGAGAGAGAGAGAGAGAGAGCACGGTGGTGACCACGGCGAGAGAGAGCACGACGGTGGGAAACTAGCTGTGGAGGGTGCGGCGGCGTTGAGATCCCCTTCGGCTCCGAGCTCCATGTCTTCCTCAAGCTCCCGCGCCACCTCGCGGATGCAGAGCCGGGCGCGTGTGGACATTCCTGTCTTCGTCTGTCCGCGGTGCCGGGCGGGCGTTGATCGGAGGGTTTCTCACACAACGAGGAACCATAATTGTCCGTTCTACGTGTGCAGCGAGAATGGGGTAAGAATCGGGGCAATTGCACCATTTTTGTGATCGGGTTCTTTGAGCAATGGGTTGATCTGTTTGGTGTTCATGCAGGTGTCATGCTTCTTTCTTTGGGTCGATGCTCTGGCCAAGACACTGATGAATGAACTGCAAGAAGAGCATGAAGAATGGTTGCACATGCTGCCACGAACGGCAGTGGCCGCAACACGAGCTCCGGAAGAAGAGATGGAGGGCAAAGCACACAGTGACAGAGAGCTAGCTGTTGAGCTTAGGATGTTGAAGAAGAAGGTTAGGAAGCTTGAAGATCATGCACAAATACCAATACCCATTTGCAATTACTTTTGGGCACTGGTAGGTATGGTAATCGCACTGGTTGTAATGTTGAAAATGTATGAAAAGGCATGAATTCTGGAAGAATTTGTAAGCTTGAAATTGTATGATAAATTCACCTAGTTTAAATGTTGGTCAAAGTTGTTTATATGTTGAAAAATAAAGAGAAGAAGTGACCAACATTTAAATAGGTTGAAAAAAGGGAGAAGAAATGAGGAATTCAGAAACTTTTGATCAATGAATGCAACTCTCTACTCTGCCTTTCTGTCAAAAAAAAAGGTTCCTTAATGGGCCAAATTCAGAGTCTAGAGCCGAGTGCAGGCTAGACTAATGGACGAACTATTCATTAGGCCCATTCGGGGGTTCTCTTACGTGTTTTTCTGTTTTCTGTTCTGATTTAATTTAGGTAGTAAATCATAATGCTGAAACTTTTTGTGGAAGCTAATTGAATTATTCCAGAGCCAAACAATTATGCTTAGAATATTTTTTGTAGCTGTTAAATATTTAATAGCAATTTAATTACTCCAATTCAAATACACCGTGATTTAAATCAAAGACCAAATTGTCATGGAAAATGTGCCTCAGCTCTGGTAGAGGTTTACACCTGGTGCCAAAATAAATGAACATTTTTTAAGGGCATTACATTGAGAAAAAATAATTTTTCTAGAAAAATGAAGGGTGGAAAATGCACAAAAAATTGGTGCAGCTGGGGACTCGAACCCAGGACCGCGTTGGTTTGTGGCATTTAGGGCTGCGCTGGTAACCGCTAGGATAGATGGAAAGACTTTGACATGGGTAGGGAAGGAATGTATACATAGTGAGACAGTGAATGTTTGCACACGTGTGAGAGTGGTTTTCCTTTGTTTTGCACTGAAATTTTGGAGGGTTGGAAACGTATGTTTGCACTGCCACATGATTGTGGTTAGAATGGCACTTCGTTTAGGGTTAGAGTGGCACTTGGTTTAGGATTTAAATGGAATAAATTTGCATGTTAGTTCATGACTTGTTTTTTTAATGAAAGAGAGGGCTTCTCACCCCCTTCGATTTTCATTTTTCATTAATGAAAGCCACAAGTTCTCGAACTTCATGACTTGGTTTAGGGAAAAAAATGATATGTTTGGGCACGGACATTTTTTAACACACATAATAACTTACATAAGATGCAACACACATAATAACTTAGATAATAACTTAGATAAGTTCACGGACACGGCACGACACGACAAGGCACACACGACATAGAAAAGCAACAAAATAAAAACGATAAAACTAAGAACATCTTCATCTTGACCTCCTTCTTCCACCTTGTCCGCGCGCCCCTTCAACACCGTCTTCACTCCTCCTCGTCGTAGGGAAGGGAGTGCATCTGGCCTGGAGTGGGGAAGGTGTTCTCCTAGTTGGTGAAGATGTTGTACGCCGTGAAGAAGATGGACTCGCAGCCGCACCAAAATACTTGGCCGAGGAGCTCGCGCGCGTCAAACCGGTTGGTGAAGGTGACCGTGAGCAGTTCGAGGATGCCGCTGCGGTCACGAACCTCGTTGAGGGTGAACATCCTAGGCGAGCCCCGTGGGAGGTGGGAATAGCCAGCTCTGAGGAAGGCGCGGGTGAGTTCGACGGAACCCCTCCACCTAGAATTCGCCCACATACGCAGCTCCCTCTCGACGAGCACGCCCGATGGGTAGCGCAGCTCCGGCACGACAGGCGGACGGTTGAAGGTCGGCCCGTTGAACTGCATCTTCGCTTGGTCTCGCTTGTAGAGGGCTCGGTCGCTTGGGTGTTTGAAGTTGGAGAGAATGGATCGGATCTGGCTTGTGGGTGGGAGAGGAAGAGAGGCACCCCATTTATAGGCCTGTGGGTGGGAGAGGAAGAGAGAAAGGATGAGAACGGTGCGTGTGCGAATCCGGGCGCGTGTGTGAATCCGTTACGTTTTGGGCTCTTAAAGTTTTGCACGAAAACGATGCATGGGGCGCGTGCGTGCATCTGAATCACTTCATACGAGGCTGCTGCTTGCATCTAAAATATGAAATAGCTCGCCTAGCTAGCCTAGCTGCCTCGCCTCGCTCTGAATCAGTACGTGCATGGCCACTGCCTCGCTCGCCTCGCTCGCTCGCATGCACGTCCTGCTCGCTCGCGCATGCAAACCACGTCCCCACCCTTCCCATGCATACAGGCCTGCAAAGGCTGAGACGGCCTATTAACTGCGGTCTCAGGCCCAGACAACGAGACGGCCCAACGGTCCATCCAGCGCGCCCGGTATTTCTTTAGAAAAAATCTCCCAGGCAATCAGATTGCATCTCATGGATCGCCCCCCTCCTCCCCGCAGATTCCTTCTAGAAGGGTTAGATCGACGGCCCTGGATCGCCGCTAGGGTTAGATGGACGATCCTTGTTCAGCGCTAGGGTTAGCGGGGTTTGGGAGGGGTTTGAAGCAGTCAAAGATATGTTTGACCAGATTTCAAATGAGCATAATAAATTAAATGAAAATCAGAAAAATGAAAACCGTGCGCACATAGTCTTCTTATGTCATATAATAATGATTTAAGTTGGTAAACAAGGTTTACATACATTTAAACGATAAGTTCATGTGTCTTATGTGATATCTCGAGTATCTCGAACTCTCTTGTATGAGGTGAAGAGAAGTGTTTTGGTGAAATGAACATGAAAATTTCAAAAAACTTACCACAGCTTCATTTTGGAGTGACTAAGAAGGATTCAGGCTTAGTTTTTCATTTTGATGTTTTAGACTTGTTTAAATCTTCGTCAAAGTTAAGTTTGACCAGAATTCAAATGAGCAAAACAAATTAAAAAATGAAAAAATGAAAAAAAAACAGCGCACATAGTCTGTATATATATAATATATGTGTAGGAAAGTTATTTGGCTGATTTAGACAAGGTCGAAAAAAAACCTTACTTACAAATGAGGCTGTTTACCCTACCTTTGGACCCCACTTTTTAGCATATTTTTAATGAAATTTCCAAAACCTCACCACAGCTTCCTTTTGGATTGATTAAGAAGGATCCAGGCTTAGTTTTTCATTTTGATGTTTTAGACTTGTTTAAATCTTGGTCAAAGTTAGGTTTGACCAGATTTCAAATGAGCAAAACAAAATTTAAAAAAAAAGAAAAAAAAGAAAAACATAGGTCCAACATCCATATATCATGTCATATTTGAAGTTCTAACATAGGTCCAACATCATTCAAACATACTTCTAACATAGGTCCAACATCATCCAACAGAAAATACAACATTATTTATAATGTTTCATAATTATTCATAAATAGCGTTGGGGCTTCTGTCTGTTCCTTGAGCTTCTTGCCATCACTTTGCTCCTCGTGCACCTTGTGCTCATCGCTTCTTCTCTTCTCCTCTTGGTTGTCGGTACCTTCCGCATCTTCTTCAAACCTACCATAGAGTTGTGCAAAACATATTGGGTAATGAGATCATGTCAAGTGATAAATGTATAGTAGTATTTGACCCTTGCAAGATTTACATACCTAGCAGAACTCACAACAACAGAAGGTTGGTCACCATTTGGAGCCTCACTTGGATCACCATGATCAACATTTGGAGCCTCACTTGGATCACCATTTGGAGCCTCACTTGGATCATCATTTGGAGCCTCACTTGAATCATTATTTGGAGGATATTTTGGATCATCGTCAAAATCATGCGGCTGTTGACCATCATCATTTGGAACCTCGTCAAAATCCTCATCTGATGCAACCGGGTGTTGACCATCATTTTCATCATCTGTTGAGGCAACCGTCTGCTGACCAACATTTTCATCGAAACCTTCATCGAAACTCTCTCCGAACACTGGATCTACCGTGTTATCACAATACTTACCGAAATGACCAGACCCACCACACCTTGTGCACTTATGCTTCCTCGCTCCAAGTCCAGCCCCTTCGCTGCGAGGTCTGATCCGACTCTTCCTTGGTCTACCTGCTGCTCTCTTCAGAACTGGAGTGCAAAGCTTGAATCCAGGGTCCACCATGTCCCATTGTTGTTTTCCCTCCATAGCAGGCAAGGCATAAGCATATGTGGCTTTGAACCTTACAACAGAGTAGTAATCATGCACATACTGATGTATGTTCCCTGCTGGACCTCGGAGAGAAGTGATGAAAAACAAGGCATGAATGCATGGCAACCCAGTTATCTGCCATTGCCTACAACTGCAAGTTCTAGCTTCTAAATCCACTGGATATCTCCATTCCCTCTTCTCTTTACCCAAATATGATATATCTGCTATGGTACCCGAGCAAAGAGTCATGTTCATTTCCAAGACTGTTGTTTTTTGCTTTAGTTCATTCATCACGGCTAGGATGATAATGTGGCCCATCAATTTTGCCTCGGCTATTCATGCACGATAATGAAATTTATGCATGTATTCTACCCTTATCCTGTCAAGCAAATCCACCACATAATGACCCTTTAATTTCCGGATCGTTGAGTTGAAAGACTCTGATAGATTATTGTGCACATAGTCAACTTTGCTCAGTTCACTGAATTGGCTTCTGGCCCATAACTTGGAGTGGTGTGTTTCCAAGTATTCTTTCACTTTGGGATTCATGTATAACTGTCTCAAGTGGTACTTGTGCTTCTTCACACTGCAAGTCAAAGATGCTGGTCATAAATTGTCGGTATACACCTTTCCTTTGAATTTCTTCATGAAATTTGCGGCAAGGTGATGCATGCATTCCCTATGCTCTACTCCAGGGAACACATTGTCCACGGACACTTCTAAACCTTTACAGGCATCTGTATGAATGACCAACCCATGGGATGTGCAATAGCCCGTCGCAGATTATGCAAAAACCAAGTCCAACTCTCCTCAGATTCTGTCTCCAGCACACCGTAGGCAACTGGAAATACAAAACTGTGTGCATCAACTGCACAAGCTGCTACTAACTGTCCTTTAAACCTCCGTGTGAGAAAAGTGGCATCAATAGCCAAATAAGGCCTGCAGCCTGCCAAAAAACCCCGGCGATAAGCCTCAAAGCAGACAAAAACCCTCCTAAAGCATTCCTTGGTCTTTGTCACTCCCCAGAATATGTACTCCACGGTGTGGTGATCAATATCTACAATACTACCTGGGCTGGTCCTCTCCACTTCACCTTTGAATGAATACAACAATTGAAAACTTTCCTGCCAGTTACCATAAATAGAATTCATAGCATGTTGTTTACCATTGAACAACCTCATGTATGGTAAATCTATCTTGAACTTATCTTTAATGTTCTTCTGCAATTCCTTTGGACCCACTTGCTGGTTTTCTTTCACCCACTTCTTTACTTCTTCTACCACCCATCTTGACTTGGCTCTACTGATTGTATCCTTCCTAAGGGTTGATTCCTACCATGTGTGCTTAAAAGGGTTCACTTTGACCTGAACATTAGTGCTATTTCGCATTTTAGATGCAAGCAGCCTTCATGGACAACCCTTAGTCGGACAGTGCACTCTGTAACGTACTTGATCGCTCTTGTCAACTTTGAAAGTACGTTCTACCTTGATGCAGTACGTCACAAGTGCATTTCTACACTCAGTCATTGATGCAAAAACGATACCTTCTTCCATATGAGGGTTCAAAGGGTCCCATTCAACAGCTGCAAGATCTTCATCCTCACCCACCGTGTCATCGTCTACACGGACTGCATTGTGAGCCTCATCTTGGTTTTTAGCCCGAGGTGCCCGTCGTAAATTCTGAATAACATCAGAATATAGCTTCTCTTCATCAACCCCAGAATTGTAGCCATCAGGCTCCACTTCTAGGGGGATCCTACTGCCGTTGCCCACACTTGTCGAGCCACCACGTCGCCGTGCACCAATCGAACTGTTCTGGCTAGAGATGCCATTACGACGACTTGGTTCTCCCTGAGATGTTGCACCCGTCATCCTAGGCTGCTCAAGCACATCAATTTGCAGGCTCACGTGAAAATTATCTTTCTATTTATGCCTAGCAAACATGGTAGCCAGCTCCTCATCATTACTAACTGTCACCCATTTCTTTTCCCCATCATAGTATTTGTATACCACTTCATCACGCAAACCCCAAGGATATTGGCTACAAATTACCTCCCAAAATTGTCTGAAACTCCAATTACTAGCCATTGGCAACCGATAATCGAAACCTCCTTGGTATTTCTTCTTATCCTTTGCATCGAACATGTACCGGTCCCTTCTAATGTGCACCAAGAAAGCAAACCGCAACTCCATCCTAACCGACGAAAAACAGAGAAGCAATCAGCATACTAATTGGGCAAACCTACTCGAATCGACTGTTCAAGTGCACAACTAAGCTCAATCTAAACAGGAGGCGTGACTTACCCCTCGGGAACCCAGTCGTGGATGCGGTGGATCTCCGGCCCGACGCCTGCCTCGCCGACGCATGCCTTGCCAAATACTCCGGGGTCGCCGCTGCTCGCCATTTCGCCCTAGGATTCTTCCTCCTAGCTCAAACAGCTCCAGCAACCCCCCACATTTGAGCGCTCCGGTCGGGCGCACGGAAGAAGGCCGCGCCGCGGGTCGAGCAGGTGGCTGGCGCCCCACCCGTGGCGTCGCAGGAAGGTGGCGGGCGTCGCAGGTAACGGTGGAGCGTCGGCGCAGGACGGTAGCGGCGGAGCAGGCCGTGTAGCTGGTGGCGGGGCAGGTGCGGGCCGCGGCGCAGGTGGCGGCGGTGGATGGGCAGAGTGGGCGTCGATTTGGCCGGCTAGAATCCTACGAATGATTTGGGGATTTTTTTGCAAGGGCTCACATGTTAGCTCCGGACCGACGTCCATGCGGTCCCACGTGTAAGGTCCGGACCCACTACCCCTAACGGCGGCGGACGGAATGGACTCAAATCTGGCCGTTTGGCCTCGTCATAGTAGTTGTGCATGGACTAGGGGCAAAACTGGGCACAATTCGCATCTGAGGGCAAAATTGAGCACATGGACACCAGTGAGGGCAAAAGGATAATTAACCCTTTGTTAGTTCGACACATTTGACAAGGTCTTCACGTTTTTTTGTATCTATGTTTTCTTTGCATTTTCATTGAGATTCTTCTCTCCATTTCCACCGATTTCCATTTTTCTTTGTTTCTTTCTCGTTTTCCATTCTTTCTTCTTTTGTTTCTTTCTTTCCATTGTTTTATTGTATTTCTTTATTAGCTTTCAGTACACATTCAAGATTTTTCATATACAGCTGAAACAATTTTTTATATACATTGTTAACATTTTTGAAATATATGATTAACATTTTCAAGAACTTATATTTTTTGATATCTACTTCTTCCCATACATATTTTGAATATATCTAATATTTTTTGTAATACACGTTTAACATTATTTAAATGTAGGATTAATATATTTTGAATGCATGACCAAAAAAATTTATATAAAAATTTAACATTTTTCTCAACTACCTTGATTAACATTTTCGAAATACTATATTAAAAAAATTCATACATGATCAACATTTTTTGTATACACATTTAACATTATAGATGCTTGATTAATGTTTTTTGAAACATAAGATTACCATTTTTTTAATACATGGTCAAGTTTTGTGTATACACATTTAACATTTTAGATGCTTGATTAATGTTTTTTAAAACATAAGATTATCATTACATGGTCAAGTTTTGTGTATACACATTTAACATTTTGTTGACGCTTGGTTAAGATTTTTGAAATACAAGTTTACCAATTCTTAATACATGGTCAACATGTTTTTATACATGTTTAACATTTTTCATATGCTTAATTAGTATTTTATAAATCTTATTAAATTGTTTGAAATACTTGTTTAATTTTTTTCAAATTGTTGATTACAATTTTAATATATGATCAGTTTTCTTTCACACACATTGTATATTTTTCATATACATTTTATCTATACGTGAGAGTTTTTTTTCATATAAACCCTTAGCATTTTTCAACGCTTTTTAAAACATTTTTTCAAATGTATGTAAAGTTTTTTGTACTGTACATTTAGAATATTTGGAAGTATAAACAACAGTAAAATCACACCTGAGCAGGTCTATCTCGTGCTCTCCTTGACGCGAGACTTCCCTATGTCTCGCTACAAAGGAGACATAGGAGCACCCCTGCTAACAAAGCAAATCCTTGTCCGCGGGTAGATTGCTCATGAGCAAACGTCAATGTTATATCTCCTTTACTGCAAGATGTAGCACCATCTCGCCTATGTGCTCACTTTAGTAGGCTGGTAGAACACATCATTTTCGGAATGTTCTACAAATCGGTATGGACTGAATTTAGAACCTTCAGCTCAGTTTTTTTTAATATTTCTTTGTTTTTATTTATTGGCATTCTTTGTGTGCCTCTATTGGTTTCATCTGTTTTTTCAGTTTTATATTATTTTTAAATATTATTCATTATTTTTTGAATACACGTCGACTGTATTTAAATACACTTTGAATATTTTTCGTATACAAGTTCAATTTTTTTCGGAAACAAGTTTGAACCTTTTATTTTCAAATATATGTTAAAATTTTAAAAATACACACTGATCATTTTTAATACATAGTTAAGATTTTAAAACACATGTTTGAACATTGTTTTTTAAACATGCAACTTTTAATGTGTTGCAACATATTTTTTAAATGGCACGGACATTCTCCAATATTTTATGAATTTTTTTGCAAAACTATGTGAACGAATTTCCTAAAGTTTGTAAAAAATTCTAAATTATCAAGAAACATATTTTAAAATGTGCGGACTTAAATACCAGGAATAACTTTTTGAACGGTAAGAACATATTTTGAAAAGTATATGAAAGTATATTTACATTTCCATGAATATGTTTAAACCTTGAGATGTTTGAAAATTTGTATGACCAATTTGTTTGCAATATGATACGTCTCCAACGTATCTATAATTTTTTATTGTTCCATGCTATTATTTATGAAGTCTTGGATGTTTAATGGGCTTTATCATTCACTTTTATATCATTTTTGGGACTAACCTACTAACCCAAAGGCCCAGTTCAGATTGTTGTTTTTGCCTATTTCATGGTTTGACAGAAAAGGAATATCAAAGGGAGTCCAAACGGAATGAAAACTTCACGAGAAATATTTTTTGGAGAAAATCACGCACGGGGAACGTCAGGACCAAGTCAGGGGACAGCTGGGCTACCCTCGAGGGTGGGAGGGCGCGCCCCACTGCCTCGTGGGTGGCATGTGTGGCCCCCGGTGCCCTCATTCTTCCTATATATACCTACGTACCCCAGAAACTCCATACGCAGAGAGAAAACCCTAATTCCACCGCCGTAGCTTCTATTCCCGTGGAGATCCCATCTTGGAGCCTGTTCCGGGAGGGGGATCTATCACGGAGGCCTTCATCATCATCATCATCGCCCTCATCATGAGTTGTGAGTAGTTTACCACAGACCTTCGCGTCCATAGCTAGTATCTAGATGGCTTCTTCTCTCTCTCTCTCCGAATCTCAATACAAAGTTCTCCTCGGTCTTCGAGGAGATCTATTCGATGTAATCTCTTCTAGCAGTGTGTTTGTCGAGATCCGATGAATTGTGAGTTTATGATCAAGGTTATCTATGAAAGATATTTGGTTCTTCTCTGAAATTTTTATGTGTGCTCATAATATCCTTGCAAGTCTCTTCGAATTATTGGTTTGGTTTGGCCTACTAGATCTATAGTTCTTGCAATGGGAGAAGTGCTTGGCTTTGGGTTCAATCTTGCGGTGTCCTTTCCCAGTGACAGTAGGGGCAGCAAGGCACGTATTGTATAGTTGCCATCGAGGATAAAAAGATAGGGTTTTCATCATATTGCTTGAGTTTATCCCTCTACATCATGTCATCTTGCTTAAGGCGTTACTCTGTTCGTATGAACTCAATACACTAGATGCATGCTGGATAGCGGTCGATGTGTGGAGTAATAGTAGTAGATGCAGAATCGTTTCGGTCTACTTGTCTCGGACGTGATGCCTATATACAATGATCATGCCTAGATAGTCTCATAATTATTCGCTTTTCTATCAATTGCTCAACAATAATTTGTTTACCCGCCATAGAATATCGCTATCATGAGAGAAGCCACTAGAGAAAACTATGGCCCCCGAGTCTATTCTCAACATATCAATCTACATGTACTTTACTTTTCTTGCTTTTATTTGTTGTTTTATTAAACTAAAAATACCAAAAATATAAACTATCATCTCTATCAGATCTCACTCTCGTAAGTGACCGTAAAGGGATTGACAACCCCTTATCGCGTTGGCTGTGAAGTTCTTATTTGTTTGTGCAGGTGCGAAGGACTCGCGCGTGGTCTCTTACTGGATTGATACCTTGGTTCTCAAAAACTGAGGGAAATACTTACGCTACTGTGCCGCATCTCCCTTTCCTCTTCGAGGGAATACAACGCAAGCTCAAGAGGTAGCACACTATAGACACATTTAAAAAAAATTAAGTAAAGTACTTTTAGAATTATACATTCAAAGTATTACAAGATTTAAAATAATTAAATAATATGACACAAAAAGTAAAAAATATAGGACAAATTAAATCGACTAGGGAATGATGTTTTTTAGAAATGACTAGGGAATGAATGAACAATAGTAAGCGAAGGAAGGGACACTATTCCCCCGCAAAAAAAACAAGAAGATACACTATTGCACCGGCCCATTTGGGCGATGCTTGAGGTGAGGTGTACATCTCTCCGACGTCAAGCCAGACATAGATGCTTCCGAGTTTTATGAACTTACGAAGATTATAGCAGTGGCGGAGCTAGCGAATTGATAAAGCCCAGGCACATTGTAAGCTAAAATATATTTTGGCCTTCCAAAAAACACAAGTATCACATATCTAATCTATCACAGTATGCTAAATTCGAAAATTTGAACAAACATAATTTGAATAGACACAATCAATGTTAAATTGCGTATTTTTCATAAAGTTACATAGAATGACTCACTTAATTATCATGTGCCGCGGTAGCCCTCTTTTACAGTTTGTTGCTAGCCGCCTCTTGGTCACGGCTTTGTGTTGGTCGAACACTTGGCAGTGCTGCTGGCATGGCTACTGAGGACGGCGAAGAGCCAGCGTCCGCCGGAGCCGGAATGAAATTTCCACAGGAGGAGCCGCCGCCAGGGCGCTTGCACTTTCGATTGGACGTGACCTGCCCGCATTGCCCGACGGAGTAGTGGCCCCGCCGTGCGGCTCACCATTCATGGATGCCCTCCGGCAGTCCGCGCTCCACCAGTGGCCAGATCGTCTAAGAGAACCGAGTAACAAGCTAGGGTTTGGACGTGCCGTGCGAGCGCCCAATCCAATCTCGCCGAGTTCCTCGTCTCTGCTCGACAGGCAACAAATCAATCGATTCGTCGCCTGATTTCTCTCGAATTCGTTGTAGCCCATGTTACGAAAGGGTGCATGGTCTAAGAAAGGCCCAATGGACAAGAAAATGACCACGCTGGCCCAGTTATAAAGCAGGTTTCTGTTTGCAGCGTATTTTCACGATTTTTTAGTTTATATTAGCTCACGGACGTTTTGGAAAGTGGTGGCGTCGAGCCCGGGCACGCGCCCAGAGTGCCCGGACGGTAAAATCGCCACTGGATTATAGCACACAATAGTGTGAGGCAGGCCCACTCCAATACGGTCCATAAAAACTGTATAGCGCCTTGTAGAAATGTAGGGAAAGACTGCGTACTATAAACCCAAAGTGGTAGGACCCTGAGCAAGCGGGAGCTACGTGCATCGGGTTGCCCTTTTATTAACTTGTATAATTAATTTTGCAATGAAATATAAAACCTACTGTTTGTTATAAGTAAAGTTGTGTACGTGTTCATAAAGGGTTCACGTATTTCGGAAGGAAATATGTAATTCGTAAGAATTTTCACATGTTTAAAAAAATTAATGTACCGTACCTAAAATGTTTGCACTGATTTTTTAAATGCACTTAATTAAAAAATATTCACATATACTTATAAAGGAATACTTAAAAGAGAGAGAAGGTGGTGGTGGGGGTCTTCCCCATGGGTATGTGGCGACCACTTATGATGTGGGGATCGTCATTTTGACAGCATAAGCAATAAGAACACTAAAATAGTGGAGTATCTCCAATGGTACCATGGGGAGGAGACATCATCGGAAGTTGACGGAGTTGCACCATCGGGAGTTTGAAAGTGACACAAGAAAAAAAGAAAGAGCGCAGGACTCGACGGATGCAACAGCTTGCACAGAAGGGAGACCTTATATTACATATTACTAGTGCTGGAAGCCGGCAACGGGTGAACTCATGGACCGACCAAGGCACCATATTATGGAGTGACTCACACGAAGCTTGGCATCTATACGTCCAAACACATACAAACAGTTACAAAAACATGTATTCCCCCATCCCATAATGTAAGACGTTTTTTGAAGGAGGGAGTACATAATAACGTATCAATCGTGCACAGTTACAAAAACATGTATTCCCACCATAATCCATATAGGGCCACGTTGTGCATGCAAGTGCAAACCAAAGCGCACGTACGTGAAAGCAGACAACGCCAGGAAGCAATATATACATATCCTTCTTTCTACTTTTTTTTTTTTTTTTTTC
>LR738712.1:2128827-2140763 GCA_902687465.1 Secale cereale
TGCAACGGAGCATCGTCGGGTCGTCGGAACGTTGGAACCTCGCGGGTGCTGCAATGGAGCATCGACGGGTCGTCGGAGCATCACCGGTGCCGCAATGGAGCATCGACGGGTCGGCGGAGCATCGCGGTGCTGCAACGGAGCATTCATGAGGCTGCCGGAGCATCACCATGGCTTTGATGAAACATCAGTGAGGTCTCTGAAGCATGGCCGGTGCTGCGACGGAGCATTGACGGGTCGCCGGAGCATCGCTAATGCTTCACGAGATGGTCGCAACAGCGTCGGTGCTGCAGCCGTGGCCAGTGTCGATGAGCTCGCCGGTGTTTTGCTTTCAGATGACCGGTGACGCAGAAGTATGTGGACCATGTCGGCCAACTGCGGCTCGTCGCGTGGGAAAGGACGTTGCGTTGCATACGATGGCTGGCTGGTGTGGCTGCGTAAGATACATGAGCGTATTGTGGTGGATCAAGCAGATCAAATCGATGCAAATGAAAGGCTGGCCAGGCGGCTGATCTTTTCGTAAGATCAGCCGGCTTACGCCTAGCAGCGGCCTACTATTATTAGTAAAATCAGGCCGGAGCTGCCACTCGCTATCGCGGAAGGTGAGGCAAACTTACTCATCACGGAAGGTGAATCAAGTGTAGCACTAGTGCTTAGAGCAGTACCTCTTCTTGTAGTAGATAGTAAGATCGGAACCTTAGGGTCCCCTTTCTTACCCATAGTGAATGAAGTGCAGCAGGTAGGATACCTCAAGTAGACTTGTAAATATTGCTATGCTCCCCGGCAACGGCGCCAGAAAACGGTACTTCATAACCCTCAACCGTAAGGGATCGAGATAGTCTTCGCGGGTAAGAATAACCCAATTTATTGATTCGACACACGGGGAGCCAAAGAGTATTTATAAGCTTTGACAGTTGAGTTGTCAATTCAACCGCACCTGAAATATACTTACTTGCAACAAAAGATAAGTGGTAACAGTGATATGATAGTGATAGTAAAAGTAACAGTAAAAGTAAATAGCAAAAGTAAATGGCAAGAATAGCAACTAGTGACAAGCAGGATTTAAAACACTGTAGGCTAGGGAGATGGATGGTTGGGCGCTGCATGGATGAGATAGATTCTAACTTGGGGCACGGCACACGGAAAAGTAATGATCATCTAGGCAAATATCAAACATTAGGCATGTATCCCGTAGGTAGTTGTACGTGCTTGCAATAAGAACTTGCACAACATCTTTTGTCCTACCATCCCGCTACAAACGGGGCCAAAAGGAACTAATGGAGATTAAGGTGCTCCTGTCAAAGAGCACCGGAACAAAGCAATGAACTCAATGGATACATGTAATCCTCAAACTACGGACCATCCCCTTTGGTGTCCCAAGCTGTCACTTTTGGGATCGCCGGTTCCGGACCATAACAGGTGCAAACAACTCATAGATAGGATCACGAACACAAATATATTCATGCAAACACATATGGTTCAGATCTGAAATCATGGCACTCGGGCCCTAAGTGTCAAGCATTAAGAATAACAAGTTGTAGCAAAGATGATAAACACCATAGTAGATGATAGGCAACATGCCCCCAACGATCTGATAAACTATTACATGATCTAACTCATCCAATCCCTACCATCCCCTTCGCCTACAGCGGGGGAATTACTCACACATGAAAGGGGAAGTCATGGAGGGATGATGGAGTGGTGATGATGATGACGATGGCGACGATCTCCCCTCTCCGGAGGCCAATTCAGCCTCCAGATTAGCCCTCCCGAGGAAGAACAGAGGGTGGCGGCGGCTCCGCGACGAAAAACTACGAAAGAACTTCTGATCTGGGATTTCTGCGTCGGGAGTAAAAATACGAGGCGAAGTAGGGCACCAGGGGGGCGTGGGACCCACCCAGGTGCCCCCCCGGCGCGGCCCAGGGGGGGCGCGCCCACAGGGCGCCTGGGCAGCCCCTGGCCCCACTTCTGGTTCCTGGTTCCTTCGGGTGCGTGGATTTTCTGTGATTTTTCGTGGATTTTTTTGAGATACCTAAAAATCCGTTTTCCTGCACACAAATAAACCATACAGGCAGCTCTGCTGAAAACAGCGTCAGTCCGGGTTAGTTTAGTCCAAATCATGCAAGAATGAGGCCAAAACAATATCAAAAGTGTTTGGAAAAGTAGATACGTTTGAGACGTATCAACTCCCCCAAGCTTAGCATATTGCTTGTCCTCAAGCAATTCAGTTCAACGAACTGGACGCGACAAAGAAAACTTTGACAAACTCTTTTGCTTCATTAGATGTATATAAGCATGTACTACGAAAAGAGTTAGCAAGTATTGAAACAGTACTTATGAGGACAATGCAAGGAGCAATCCTTCTTTCAAGTGACCAGTCACAAATACTTAAAAGTAAATAATACATTACTGAAAATCAAGACAAGATTACATTGCACATAGCTTGAGCATATTAGGATGGTATCTCGCTAGCCTCCATGAGTGAAGCAAAACATAAATGCAGAGACTCCTCCAGAGTTTTAAAGGAGACTAGAACTAAGAATTTCAGAATAAATCATATCACAAGTATGCAGAAGACAATGTAATACTTTGTGACAATGCACATTACACTCAGAATGACAATTATGCTCTCCTAGTCGGTGCTTTGAAGAAAGAAGGTGAGACTCTCGAACCGTGGCTTTTATTGGCAAGGTTGAAAACCCGTGGTTGGAAACAAAAACTAAACATGTACCAGAGCTCTTGGTTTTAAAAACAGAAGTAAACATATTTTGAGAAGTGCATATTTCGTCAACGAATGCTAGCAGATAACTCAATCACTTTTTGAGTGGACAAGTCTCGAGGAACGGCTCCCGCATGAGGACGATCACATCCTCTTAATCCTTTGTTTATCACTGCCAAAGTTTTCTGATTTCTCATGAACAAAGCATGAAGGAGGGTTTGTTTGTTATATTATCTTTTTGAGCCGGGCGCACTCGATGCCAGTTCCTTCTCGTATTAGGGGTTTGCACATTAGACATACAATCCAGGGGTGAAACTTGTCCAACTAAAAAAAGATCATGAATTAACTACTACTTCCTCATGAGCTAAAACATAGGCACAAAAGAGAAATGCTTTGATTAGTTTCGAGATGGTACATGAAAGTCTTCGTTAGGAATGGCAGGTAAATACCATGTATAGGAAGGTATAGTGGACTCATATGGCATAACTGGTTTTAAGGATCTGGATGCACAAGCAGTCAGTCCGCTTAGTACAGGTGGAGGTTTAGCAAAAGACTGGGAAGCGACCAACTAGAGAGCAATAACGGTCATAATCATGCAGAGCGACAAAGCAACATTGAACCGGGCATGAAAGTGATATAACTATTCTAAAACTCAAAGATCATCAAGGCAGAGTAGACTTTTTAGTCTTAAACATGTGTAAGCATGTGCCAAGTCAATCCAAAAATTCTTTAAAGGGAAATACCACCTTAGTATACCAGACTATGAACAGTGCAATGCATGTAGATCATTTCAATAACACATTATATACTCTAGTTATTCGAGACTAGCCACAAGGAAAGCATGAACCACTGGAAGAGCATTGTAAACATAGCACTATGTCGCTACAAGCTGGTCTCTAGATCATAAGTACAGGCATATGTACAAAAGTAGAAACAAAAAGAGTTCATACCGGTCTTCCCTGTTGCTTCCTTTCAGTCGATCTTCGTCATCACTGCTTGTCACTTGCACGATCGAATGTAGGAAATATAATTAAATGCCATCACGGACTCGAGCTGAACTCTGAAAACAAAGCAAACTAAAGAGAGAAAGGAAATCTTTTTGGTTTTTTCAAAGGTTGAATAAAAGCAAAAGCAAAAGAAAATCTTTTTGTTGTTTTTGCAAAGAGAGAAACAAAGAAGAACGGGCAAAAACTTCGAAAAGATCAAAGTGAATAAAACGGATAATACAATGGAAAAGTGAGAAGGGCACGTACTCCCCCAAGCTTAGGCTTTTGGCCTAAGTTGGTAGCAGCTACTGCCCCCAGGAGCCTCCTGCTCCAGGGGTATGGTCGTGAGTCCAAGGGTCGTAGAAGGATGTCGGCGCGTACACTGAACTCCTCGGAGTCTCCCACGAGGAAGGTTCCGAGCGCCAAACAGAGGAAGACCCTTCACCAAACTCGGTGGCGGTCTCTTCCTGAAAATGTGGTATCTCACCGTGCCTCTCCTCGTCGGGCACAACCCCCTCCATGGGGTTATGAAACTGATGCTGGACCATGAACTCATCGAACTGAACAACATCAAAGGACCATCCGTTCCCTGCGAGAAAAATCAAACAAAAGAGGTGCAGGTAGACGGATCTCGCGTTCCGCGGCAGTTCCGAAACGCAAGATATAAATAAGATTACCAAGCTCAGAACCCATGGTAACAAACTTATGCCTTTTCATAGCAGCAAGATCAAAGCTTAAATAAGTAAAAGGAGTATCATCAGGGTGTGGGGTGCCTCCAAGATGCTCTAAGATAAGTGTGGCGTAAACGCCACCATATAAATCCCCCCTGTTACCGTTCATAGCAAGGCGTCGAGCAATTAAGGTACCCAGATTATAATCAGACCTCCCTGAGAGGGCTGCTGCCAGGATAGCAATATCCGGAGCAGAAATGTTGCTCGTGTTGTCACGAGCTAACACCCCTCTAGCAATATAATATGCAAAATACCTGAGGTGAGGAAATAAGATGCTGGAGATCTTCGACCGATGAATATCCCTCGTACCCATGCTGCAGAGGGAGTTGATGACGGTTTTCAGCTCGGAGGGCTGAGTGGCCATCCTAGCCGTCCTCCCAACGTTCGGCACACCTATTATTTCACAAAAATTTTCCAAAGTCATGGTGATAAGATCATTATAAATTTTAAACTCAATAGCACCTGAATCAGGATTATATCTAAAACTGTTAATGAAAATGGAGGTGAGTTTTTGATACTGAGTAACACGGCTCGTGACCAGCCGTGTCAAACCTGCATTAGCACAAAGATTATAAAACTCATCCTTGATTCCCGCAGCTTCCATGAATTCATCACATGGAAACGTCATCGCACGTGCTGGACTTGTGTCTTCCAACAACTCCAGGGGCACATGATCTTCATTATAGCTCACCCTAGCAGTCGATGGTGAAGCTGTGGCTCTAGTAACTCGATCGGAGTGTGCGGGCCTCCTCTTCTCAAGCCACCCTTTTGCCCTTCCTAACAAACTCATTTCTGAAATTTTTACAATTTACAAAAACGAGGATTAAAACAAAGTGAGCTAAGGCAAACTACTCAACTCACTTGCCCAAGGCATAAACTTGCTTCAAAACTTGGGAAATAACTTTCTACTCATGCATGCAAGCTCATCTCTACAGCACCAAGAACTACTAAATACTCACAAATGAGGCCACCAATCAAAAATCTAATTGGAGGGGTGGAGGAGTCACATACCAGGGAGTATTTGCTCAAAAATTTAGCTCAAATGATGGGCTGTAGAGAGAGATCGAAGAATCGCCTCCAAGAACAGCAAGAACACAAGAACAAGAGCAGAACCCGTGTTTTTGGAGAAAGAGAGAGAGGGAGGAAGAAGACATACCTGGAGGGGGGTCCCGTGGGCCCCAGGCGCCCTATGGGCGCGGCCAGGGGCTGGGCCGCGCCAGCTGGCCGCCTGGGCCACTGGTGGCTCCCCCTGGCTGGCCCCAGGCCTTTCCGGGTCTCTCCCGACGTGGAAATTTTTATTATAATTTTTCTGGAATTTTTCTGAAAACTTCACTGTTGAAAATTTTTCGAAGTTCAAAAAGTTGCGAAACTCTCTGAAAACTTGAAGCAGTTAGTAATATTGTGAAGCTTCAAAAACATAAATACTTGGTACAGCTAGTAGGACAAAACTAAAAACAAGTGAAAACATAACAAGCTCAACTTTTTATCTATATAAACCATATTTGCTAATAAGGTTGATCAAGTCTTACCAACAAACAGGCGATATATAGAGCAAAAAGTCTCACCTCCTACGAAGTAATCACTGAACCTTTACCTTGATGGACATTGTCCCTACCATGATAGTTTTGTATTTGTGAGGCACATGTAGTGGACAGTCCCATTCTCCAATTTTCACGGTCTCGACATTCTCTATAGAGTTGAGGCCATGCCTCCTGTCGGTCTTCTTCGGAAAATATACCGTGTTTTCTTTATCATTCACATGAAAGGTAACCTTCCCTTTATTGCAATCAATAATAGCACCTGCGGTGTTAAGAAAAGGTCTACCAAGAATAATGGACATGCTCCCATCCTCGGGCATGTCAAGCACAACAAAATCAGTAAGAATTAAACAATTAGCAACTTCTACGGGAACATCCTCACAAATACCTATCGGAACAGCGGTTGACTTGTCAGCCATCTGAAGGGAGATATCTGTAGGAATTAGTTTCTCTAAACATAGCCTCTCGTAAAGAGAGAGAGGCATAACACTCACTCCTGCTCCAAGATCACATAAAGCAGTTTTGACATAATTATTCTTTATGGAGCAAGGAATGGTGGGTATACCTGGATCACCGAGCTTCTCAGGAATCTTGCCACTGAAAGAGTAGTTAGCAAGCATAGTAGATATTGCATCATTAGGAACTTTTCTTTTATTAGTGACAATATCTTTCATATATTTTGAATAAGGAAGTAACTTAATAGCATCAGTCAAAGGGATTTGAAGAAAAAGAGGTTTAATCCACTCACAAAACTTATTGTAATGCTCTTCTTCTTTGGATTTGATGGACTTACCTGGAAAGGGCATGGGTTTCTGTACCCATGGTTCTCTTTCCTTCCCATGTTTTCTTGCGATGAAGTCTTCTTTATTGTACCTCTTACGTTTGTCAGGTGCTTCTTCTTCTCGAACTTCAGGCGGATCATTCTTCTCATTATTATTACCTTCAGGTTCAGCACCGTCTTCAGTCTCAGCATCGGAGATAGATACACTGTTGGGATCAATAGCTGGTTCTTCATCTGCAATAGGATCATTAGAATTGTCAGTCTCCTTATGTTTCTTCTTTTTCTTTGGAGAGCCAACGATTTCTTCTTCCTGCATTTGAGAATCCTGCTCGATTCTCTTCGGATGCCCCTCTGAATAAAGAGGATCTTGAGTGCTAGTTCCTCCTCGGGTCTTAATCCCGAAAGCCTGCAATTTATCTTGTTTGGCATTGTTAGCAAGCAAATCTCTTTGCACATTAGAAATTTGATCAAGCTGAGTTTGAACCATATGAAAATGCTTCACAAGACATTGAACATCATTAACTGTTCTATCTAAAACATCAAGCAGTCTTTTGATAGCAAGGGAATTATCATGCAACTGACTTTCTATCCTCTCATTAAAATGATTCTGTTTCATAATAAAATTATCAAACTCATCTAAACATTGACCAGGAGGCTTACCATGAGGGATGTCACTTGCGTTGAAATCTAAAAGAGAGTGTACCTCTACCATAGGAGGGTAAGTGGTAGGCTCACACAGCTTCTCAATAGGGGGTAGATTCTTCACGTCTTCAGCTTTAATACCTTTCTCTTTAATAGAATTCTTTGCTTCTCGCATATCCTCGGGGCTTAGAACAAACATGCCCCTCTTCTTTGTTGGTGGAGGTGGTTCAGGGACGGACCAATCTTCATGGTTTTTGGCAATCCTGCCCATCAAATCTTCCGCATCGTCCGGTGTTCTTTTCCTGAAATCACAACCAGCACAACTATCCAAATAGGACCTGGATTCATCAGTTAGACCAGCATAGAATATATCGATTAATTCATTCTTAGGGATTTCATGTCCTGGTCTAGCCCGAATCAGACCGCAGTACCTCCCCCAAGCTTTAGGGAGGGACTCATCCTGCAACTGTTTAAAGTTATAAATTCTTTGTAAAGCAGCATGTTGCATGTGAGCAGGAAAGTACTTATCAACAAAAGAGTGAGCTAAGTCCTGAGGACTCTTAATGGAACCGCATGGGAGTGAATCATATCATGCTTTAGCACCCTCCTTCAAGGAGAAAGGAAGAAGCTTGGTGATATAAAAGTATCGTATCTTCTCATCTGTGGTAAACAGGCTACCCAACTCGCCGAGTTTAGTCAGGTGTGCAATAGCATCATCATTTTCTCTGCCATAAAAGGGGTCAGCTTCAACCATAGGTATAAGTGAAAGATCAACAGAGAAATCATAATTAGGATCATCAATGCATATAGGAGATGTAGCAAATTCAGGATTAGGAACGGTTTTGTTCTTCAAAGAGTGTTTTTCAAATAGTTTCCTAATAACTTCAGGGTCAGAGCCAGCAAACTCTGTCAGTTCCCTGCATAGATCTTCATCAAGCATATAGTAATCATCATCAAGGAGCCTCTCTTTGAGTTTACTCAAATCAGGATAATCATAAGTTTCACCAATAGGGTAGCGAGCAACAGGAAGTTCAATTCCAGATTTTTTAGCAGCAGCAGCAATTTGTTTCTCAAGAGCATAACCAAGCGAACTAATATCATCAAAAGCAGTAGAAGCATCATCAAGAGTATCAGACATAGTAACAGATTCAGTAGGAGCATCATGTGGTGGTGGTGAGGCAAACTTACTCATCACGGAAGGTGAATCAAGTGTAGCACTAGTGCTCAGAGCAGTACCTCTTCTTGTAGTAGATAGTAAGATCGGAACCTTGGGGTCCCCTTTCTTACCCATAGTGAATGAAGTGCAGCAGGTAGGATACCTCAAGTAGACTTGTAAATATTGCTACGCTCCCCGGCAACGGCGCCAGAAAACGGTACTTGATAACCCTCAACTGTAAGGGATCGAGATAGTCTTCGCGGGTAAGAATAACCCAATTTATTGATTCGACACACGGGGAGCCAAAGAGTATTTATAAGCTTTGACAGTTGAGTTGTCAATTCAACCGCACCTGAAATATACTTACTTGCAACAAAAAATAAGTGGTAACAGTGATATGATAGTGATAGTAAAAGTAACAGTAAAAGTAAATAGCAAAAGTAAATGGCAAGAATAGCAACTAGTGACAAGCAGGATTTAAAACACTGTAGGCTAGGGAGATGGATGGTTGGGCGCTGCATGGATGAGATAGATTCTAACTTGGGGCACGGCACACGGAAAAGTAATGATCATCTAGGCAAATATCAAACATTAGGCATGTATCCCGTAGGTAGTTGTACGTGCTTGCAATAAGAACTTGCACAACATCTTTTGTCCTACCATCCCGCTACGAACGGGGCCAAAAGGAACTAATGGAGATTAAGGTGCTCCTGTCAAAGAGCACCGGAACAAAGCAATGAACTCAATGGATACATGTAATCCTCAAACTACGGACCATCCCCTTTGGTGTCCCAAGCTGTCACTTTTGGGATCGCCGGTTCCGGACCGTAACAGGTGCAAACAATTAGGATCACGAACACAAATATATTCATGCAAACACATATGGTTCAGATCTGAAATCATGGCACTCGGGCCCTAAGTGTCAAGCATTAAGAATAACAAGTTGTAGCAAAGATGATAAACACCATAGTAGATGATAGGCAACATGCCCCCAACGATCTGATAAACTATTACATGATCTAACTCATCCAATCCCTACCATCCCCTTCGCCTACAGCGGGGGAATTACTCACACATGAAAGGGAAGTCATGGAGGGATGATGGAGTGGTGATGATGATGACGATGGCGACGATCTCCCCTCTCCAGAGGCCAATTCAGCCTCCAGATTAGCCCTCCCGAGGAAGAACAGAGGATGGCGGCGGCTCCGCGACGAAAAACTGCGAAAGAACTTCTGATCTGGGATTTCTGCGTCGGGAGTAAAAATACGAGGCGAAGTAGGGCACCAGGGGGCGTGGGACCCACCCAGGCGGCCCCCCGGCGCGGCCCAGGGGGGGCGCGCCCATAGGGCGCCTGGGCAGCCCCTGGCCCCCCTCTGGCCCCACTTCTGGTTCCTGGTTCCTTCGGGTGCGTGGATTTTCTGTGATTTTTCGTGGATTTTTCTGAGATACCTAAAAATCCGTTTTCCTGCACATAAATAAATCATACAGGCAGCTCTGCTGAAAACAGCGTCAGTCCGGGTTAGTTTAGTCCAAATCATGCAAGAATGAGGCCAAAACAATATCAAAAGTGTTTGGAAAAGTAGATACGTTTGAGACGTATCAGGATGCCGGTCCCACTGATGTGGTCAAACAGATAATGCTCTACTTAGGCATAACTCACATATATATGACACTATATATACAAAAAGGGGGAAGAAACTTGAATAAAATTGCGATTTTACTGAGCTTTGTATACCCATTGTTGAGATGCTGGCTCCGCCACTGAATAGAAGTCGACATCATCGAGTTCAACGTCATGAGATTATAAGGCAACATCGAGTGCAATGCATTCACGAGACCATGAAAGGTAACCACTCATTAATTTCGGTACTAAGAGCATGGTTAATAATATAGCCAACTGTTGGCTATAAAATGTTGCCATATCATATATAGCCAACACATATAATCACTCATACAATAAGGTTAGCTATAAGATTCCTACTTTTTTACATCTTCTCTCTATCTCTTTCCTCACATTTATTGCATTTGCCACACATATAGCTAGGCTCTTGAATGAGAGCCCACTCCCCTTACTTTTTCATGTCTCTCTCCTCCACATAGGCAAAATTGCCATGTAATCAGGCTATAAGCCCACTATTGTACTTGCTCTAAAAGTGCGAACATGATAGAGCAAGTACTAATCTAAAACGAAGTTTGTAGCATACCATATATATGCAAGACAACTACCTAATATAGGCTAAACTTATACCAAAAACAACTTCACTATAAAGAAAGCATCTGAAAAAGCATGAGGTAGTAAACACTTCCTAATGGTTCAGTACAAAACATCAAGGTTCATTACACGCCATTAGCAAATTTCATATTACCATAACCCTAAACCCTAATCACGCCCTAACCCGAAGGAGAAGGAGAAGGCGAAGCGCACATACTAAAATCCACACGGTCCCATAAAAAAATCCCGCCAAATTAATAACCCGAAATTTGGGCTGACCTAGTTTAGGTCACAGTAGGGAAACGATTATATTTCAGGTTTTTTTTCCTACCACTGAAAGAATAGAGCCGTAAGGCCTGAAATGAATCCAGGAAATATGCGAGCAGCCGTGTCAAGTCTAGGAGTTGAACCTGAGTGGACTGGTTCGCAATTATATTTCAGAGTCTAGACAGTAGTCGTGTCATATACCTGTGTATTTGATCCTTGCCTTATTTGTGCTGTTAAGCCGAGGTGGCTACACCGCCAGGGACGGCGACATGCCGTCGGATGGCAAAGGGCGAGGAAGCCCGCCATGATGCGCCACCCATTCAGTGCGAGCTGGGTAGGTACCTCACACGCGCACGGGCCTCTCTGCACCCCCTCCCCCCTCCTCATCCTCACACTCGCCCAGAGTTTGGCGTCGCTAGCCACCTCGGCTCAGCAGTTTCAGAAGTATCAATAAATCATAACGCGCGGCAGCTCACGTCCCCAATCACGGCCGATCTGGTCTCTCTTTCTCCTGTTTTTAACTCCCATGCCCCTCTCATGTCATGGCCGGGCTAAAAACAGGCACGGCGTCCGCGTGAGGACGGCATGCCTTTTTCTAGCCCTGGCACGACACGAGAGGGGCACGGGTCGGCCCCGCGTCCTGACTGTCGGTGGACGCTAGCCGCTGGGTCGGAATGTTGCTGCAGCTTTGCCTCGATCCGCTCCAGCTCCCAGCCCACCGTGGCCGGGAGCGGCAGGGCCAGCGGAGCGCACATTTGCGCCGGGTAGGTCGGGTCAGGGCTGCCCTGGTAGAATCGTCCTCCCGCATGTCATGGCCGGGCTAAAAACAGGCACGGCATCCGCGCGAGGACGACATGCCTTTTTCTAGCCCTGGCACGACACGAGAGGGGCACGGGTCGGCCCCACG
>LR738712.1:2140913-2157357 GCA_902687465.1 Secale cereale
CAGCTTTGCCTCGATCCGCTCCAGCTCCCAGCCCACCGTGGCCGGGAGCGGCGGGGCCGGCGAAGCGCACATTTGCGCCGGGTAGGTCGGGTCAGGGCTGCCCTGGTAGAATCGTCCTCCCGCATGTCATGGCCGGGCTAAAAACAGGCACGGCGTCCGCGCGAGGACGGCATGCCTTTTTCTAGCCCTGGCACGACACGAGAGGGGCACGGGTCGGCCCCGCGTCCCGACTGTCGGTGGTCGCTAGCCGCTGGGTCGGCATGTTGCTGCAGCTTTGCCTCGATCCGCTCCAGCTCCCAGCCCACCGTGGCCGGGAGCGGCGGGGCCGGCGGAGCGCACATTTGCGCCGGGTAGGTCGGGTTAGGGCTGACCATTAGGGTTTAGGGTTTAGATCCTTCACTCGCGTGAGGCGAAGGACCCAAAGGGAGACGGCGGCGGGGCTTGCTCTCCTCTCGTCCTGTTCGTCACCGCTGAGCCGAGGTGGCCGGCAGCGGCAGGTGTGAGGACGAGGAGGGAGGGAGGGGATGCAGAGAGGCCCGTACGTGCAAAAGAGAGAGGGGAAACGGCGGTTTCTACACGCCTATTCAAGATGTTGCTTGCAGAGTTTAGGACATGGGCAGGGGCAACGCGGATGGCCGGGTTGAAGCGGGAGGGGGCGGGGGGTGGCAAAGACGCGACCGTGGGCGGAATGGCGCGTCTGGGCGGCCTGAGCGGCAGAGCCGGCGCAGGGAGGCAACCTGAACATTACAATTGGCAGCCTCCTCCGCGGTGTCGAAGGTGCTGAGCCACCTCTCGGCTTCCGCCCTGGAGATCCTCACCCCGAACTTGCCGCTAGATTGCTGGCACACGCCGCGGAACTTGGTCCGGGCGTCAACGTGGCCGGACGGTGCGACGGAGACGACGCTGCATTACCGGTGCAGGCTCTCGCACGTGATGCGGTGAACTACCTCCGCCAGGAGCTCGCCGTCCTGGAGTAGAGTTCCTGGCCGAGGTAGTTCACCGCCTGGTGCATGTCCTCGGCCAGCGGGTTCTGTTCGACGCGGACAATGTAGTAGCAGTCCCACCTCATCTTTTGCACGAGCTGCGGTGAACTACCTCGGCCAGGAGCTGTCGGGTCGGGGCTCCTCATTAGGGTTTAGGGTTTAGATTCTTCGCTCGTGTGAGGCAGAGGCCCCAAAGGAAGATGGCGGCGGGGCGTGCTCTCCTCTCGTCCTGTTCGTCACCGCTGAGCCGAGGTGGCCGGCGGTGGCGGGTGTGAGGACGAGGAGGGAGGGAGGGGTAGAAGAGAGGCCCGTACGGGCAAAAGAGAGAGGGGAAGCGGCGGTTTCTACTCGCCATCAGGGGTTCTCCTGGGAGGGCGTGGCGGATCTCCGGCCCAATGCCTGCCTCGCCAAATACTCCGGGGTCGCCGCCGCTCGCCATTTCGCCCTGGGGTTCATCGTCGTACTTCAAAGAGCTGCACCAGCCCCCACCTATCAGCCCTCCGGCCGGGCGCACGGAAGGAGGCCGCGCCGCATGTCGAGTAGGTGGTGAGCGCCCCACCCGGGGCGTCGCGGGAAGGTGGCGGGCGGAGCAGGTAGTGGTGGAGCAGGACGGCCGCTGCCGCGGCCACAATAGCGTAGCTGGTGGCGGCGCAGGACGACCGGCCGGCGGAGAGGACAGAGTGGACGTGGACTAGCCAGATTAGAACCATAGGATTGATTTGGGGATTTTGTTGCACGGTCCCACATGTCAGCCCCGGACCCAAGTCCACGCGGTCCCACGTGCAAGCTCCTGACCCACTACCACTAACGTCGGCAAACGGAATGGACTAAAATCTGACCGTTTGGCCTCGTCATAGTAGCCGCACATGGACTAGGGGCAAAACTAAGCATAATTGGCAACTGAGGGTAAAACTGAGCACATGGACACCACTAAGGGCAAAAGGATAATTAACCCTTGTTTATAAGGCCTTCTAGGAAGTAGTACCACCTGGATTAATATGTAGTTGGCGGGGTGGTCTTGGTTTAACGCATGGGACGTGAGACCCGTCTCTTAATCTACATCGTCTATGAACTTGTCACCTATCTTTGTCTCGGCCCATTAAACACTATAAGGGTGGCGCAAGGGACGCATCCTCGCGACGTCCACGTCGGATTAGCTAGGAGACAAAGGGATTCGCTTCGTCTCGAGAAGAAGAAAAAGGGATTGGCCAGCGGCCCAGCCCGTGTCCTTATCCCCCCATTCCTCTCCCTTTCCCTCGTTGCCGCCGCCGCCGCCGCCGCCGCCACCTGTGACCTTCTCGCAGCCGCCGCCATCACCCATGCCCTCCCAAACGGCTGACTCTCCTACCTCTTTTCTCCCTCCCTAAGCTTCTCCTCACCATCGGCGATCCCCCTCCCCCTCGCATCAGATCGAGCAGAGCAGAGCGGAGCGGACGGGGCGACGGGCCGTCCCAGAACAAGCGTAACACGGTTGCGGGCGGAGAGGGCAAGGCTAAGTCGCTGGCGGCGATGGCTCAGAGCCAATGAAGGAGCAGATGCCGGTGGTGGTTTTGATCAATGACATGCCATGCAGGTGGCGGCGGCGCGATCCTGCCTTGCCATGGGAGGCCGAGGTGCTGCGACTATGTGAGGGAGGACAGTGGGTGAGGAGACCGACGGCGGCACCATCCACTGTTTCCTGTAGTAGGTGGAGCCCATGGCAAGCGGACCGCACAATCCTGCGCTCGCCGTTCCATGCCGCTGTGGTGCGCGGGGGGAGCAGGCGGCTCGCGAGCGACGCCTCCGCGGTGAGGGAGCCCTCCGCAGAGCTGGTGGACGTGCCCCTATCGCAGATGGGGGAGGGGATCACCGAGTGCGAGCTGCTGCGCTCGTTCGTCAGCGAGGTGCGCCTCATCTACGCCGCCTCCTTCCTTCGTCACTGCCTGCTTTCACTTCAAACTCTGCTTTGGGGAATTCTACTGTCAATTACGATGCACACTAGCAATCACTACGTAGTTTAAGCATGGTGAGGTTCGATTGCTTGTTGGTTGCCCGATTGGGATGGAGTTTGCTTGCCTATAATCTGAACTAGTATAAGATAGTGTTGCTGCCTATAATCTGAAGAATGTGCTACTCGATTCGAACTCAATCTTGTCTATTTTGTGTTTATTTCTTTCATTTCATCTCAATTTGGGGTTGTTCTCTTACTTGCTCGTTTGGCAGGGTGACCAAGTAGATGAGGTCTCCTTATTACCCATGTGTTTACCACCCTCAAACCTCTCACTATTGCTCCAGAATTCTCTTTGAATCTAGGGATGAAACAAACGATGAATGAATCGATTGATTGGCGGCACGCAGACGACGGGGGTGACATGTCGCACTCGGGAGCCGCTATGGATCGTCTTTGAGGGTGTCCGGCGACATTCGCATCGAGACCTACATCCAGGTTTCTCTCAACAAAGTTCGTTGATTATAGTGAATCATTGTGGTGTGCTGATGATAAATAGTTGTGCGTGTGTGTGTGTGTGTGTGATTACATATTTGAACAGATGCCACTTTGGAAGGCACGGCAAGACGTTTGCATAGGCATCCACGTTTGCGGTTCGGCAAGGTTGACCTCTACAACAACTACACCAGGGAATGGGGCACATACGACGTCAGCGTCAGCATCAAAGCTGAGGTAACTCATCTAAATGTGCCGTTTCATATGCCGGCAACCCACACGCATTGAAACCATAAATTTCTAATGTATTTGTCCATACATTTGCAGATTGTATCCCAATGTAACATATACGAAGGAGGACAGAAGACTCTATTCAAATACATGCCAGAGAAGGTACCTGCATCTTCCGACAAGATGAGACGAGACTGAGCATTTGCATATATCTTAGTTACAGCTACTGATGAATGCTGCTGCAGGCTGCCGACAGTGAAGAGACAGTGGCCGGGTGGATCAGGTCGGAGGGCGACGCGTTGCTGCACGGGGCGCTGCGTGCCTGGTAGATGGCCCGGGCACCGAGGGCATCTTCAGGCTGGAGTAGTACTGGTGATGAACATAAAATCCCCTTTCCCTCCTCACACTATTTGTCTGCACTTGATGTATGTGTGTCACTCACTAAGTGACGTCTCTGCATAATGTGGTGGTATCTGACTAAGCTCTGAAGTAGGTTCACCTTTTTTTGGTTGGTTGAATAAACTCCATCATCAAGCATAATTTTGATGTTTCTTCACCTTCTACACATCCTACTCTAATCAGTTAAGTTAGGCCTATGATTGACAGATGTTTTTCTTGTACTCTCCGTTATGACTTTTGTTCTATAATTATCTTCATGGTTCGATATGCTTACCACAGTAGTAAATTTGCGAGCGGGTCGTTGTGGTCGGGGAGGCGGACGCCACCTACCTGCTGCCCAACACGAAGATCACGCTTGAGACATTCAGGGACTTTGTCTATCTCCGCGCACACACCAACACAGTATCTATTCCTATGCAGTTTTCTGTTATGTTATTTGAATCTTACTCTGTTAATGGTGATCATTAGTTAACGCAGGCGGCTAATAGATGGATGCTACATTTGCTTGAGTGTGGCATGATATTCTAGATAGAGGTAGTTATGAATTGATTTTCCATTTCCGAAGTATCGACCACATAGGGAATCAGACTATATTACCGTGGGGGTTTCATACTTTATTTTGTTCTTACATTGCGAAATATAGTTGATGAAAAGCTGTTAGTATTTTGATGAATTAGCTTGTTTGCATGATCGGTGTATAGGTAATATTGGGATACCAAGACTATATTCTGCAGCAATGGGAAAGAAATATGTTTTCCTTCTTGCAATTCATTATGTCGCGCTGTTTCTCCCCTGCTTTGGTTAGTAAGAAATAGCTTAACACTTGTTGTCTAATCTTCTGCACATAGGCGCAGTTGCTCGGGTAAGGCACCAGCTTGCCTACACAACCCACATTTTTTTTAATAAAAATCGACTTTTGTATATCGACACACCCATAATGACCATCAGTGACTGTGAGGGTGCATGTGAGATGTTCCAAGTCACTGCCTTATTCAGCCAGCCTTAAAAGGTGGAGAAGGAGCTTAAGGAGAACCATCATGTGCTGACACAGGCTGTTAAGCTTGCTATTAAAGAGAAAGGAGATGGAGTTACACGATCTAAAGCAGCAAAAGCTAGCAAGCAAGAGATAATGCTGCTGTTTCCGAGCCTACAAAGGCTAAAGAGAATGTTTTAAGGCTGGAAGAGAGGTCTAAGTAGAAACCTGGACTTCCACTCAAAGATGATGGAAAATTTGCGTTTGAGAATGACTTCTTCAAGTGTCAAGCTTTTCTGACTGTTTCAAGCCAACTTCAGGTTGAAACTTCTGCATGTGCTCTCAGTCTACCCTTTTAGTCAATTAAATCTTCTTAATTGATCTTTCTAACGAATCCAGGCCTTCATATTTGCAGGCAACTAGCTTTGCGTATCCAAGAAGATGAGTCATCTCAGGCATCTATTTCTCCACAAAGAAATGAAAGAAAGTGGACATAAAATTGTTCAAAAGGAGAAAGAACTGAAAGGCTAAGGGGATGTTGAGGTAAGCTTGTTCTTACATGATGTGGGTACATCTAACTGAAATTTTCCTTTTGGTGCTTCTGTGTCAGCCGATCATCTGTTTGTAGAGTTGTTTTTTACATTATGTTTTATGTGTTGTGATTGACCACAATGGCAGAGTTATATCATTTGTGATTTGGATTTGCGAGAGGTTAAAGTTGCATTGTATTACTTAATGTTATTATGCCTCGATCAATTAATAAAATCCAGTATCACTTTTAGTGATAATGATTTTCATGCCCTTATTTGACAGTCACCATGCTCCTACCATATCAGGGGAAGAAATGTATACTTGCAGTATTCATCTCATCAAGAACTAACTACTGATCCAAGCTCTCATGGACAGAATCCTGATCAGGTACACATTGATCCCAACTACAGTCTGGGTTCTATGCTCTATTATTGCATTTTTATAGGAAGACAGCATTTTTCTGCATTTTTGTATTCTGCAGGACAGGAGCACACGGGGAAGTGCATGGTTCTTGACAATGAGGCCCTTTATAAGATCTGTTTCAGGACACTCTCAAGCTGACCACTCCCAGTTGTAAGCAAGATCTTTACCTTCTTATTTTCTTCTGATGAATATGAGCACGATGTCAAATGGATCTTCGTAGTTCTGAATATTTGTAACTGCATGTTATAATATGCTTGATAACACACAAATAGTAATGCATGCTTTCTATTCACAACCCGGAAATTGGAACATAATGTAGTTCTTGGCTTCCTTTCTGTATAATTTCTGTCCAAACTATTCCTGTAGGGCAATTTTGGTTTTCTTAGACATGGTTTGAAACTCTAAATGGATTCTGTTGGTGACATGGCTGACAGTAGCATCATCTAGCATTGAGCTATGACCAAATTAAAATTAAAATTTGTACTTTCTCACTAACATGCAGAAAGATTTCAGTCCAATCATTCTTAGCAGGGGATCTTTGGTTATGAGTTCTAATAATTGAAATTTGCATGTAGTCATGAAGCCTTACTCAGACACATGTTTTTCTGTGTTTTGTCTTTTACACCCTCCATTCCTAAATACAAGTCATTTAAGAGATTTCAATACGAACTACATACAAAGCAAAATGAGTGAATCTACATTCTAAAATATGTTAATATACATTCATATGTAGTCCCAATTGAAAACTCTAAAAAGATTTATATTTAGAAACAGAGGGAGTATATCCAAATGAATCATGGTATGTGCTTGGATGCTATTCTTTCCTCAATAAACATATATTGGTGATCATCAGGCATTTTGTGTTCTACAAATGGAGCTCCCTAGAGATAGTTATATAGTACTATTTGTTATTTTTGAATTCCCTGTCGTATCTATAATGAGTCTAAGCTATAAAACTGCTACTCCTGTTCATATGTGCCTACCATTATCCATGATGCTTGTCTTTGCTTCTAAGTCTAATAGATTTTGTGTATGTGCATTGTTCGTAATGCATTTCTGCTACTGTATCAACTAGATTGATGCGCACAATCCCGCCTCAAGAGGCGCCACCAGGTGGCGCCCCAACCACTAGTATGCATACATGGTGGAGTATTGCTAGTCTGCTACGGTGGACCGGCATGCATGCATGACTTTATCAATCGTTCAAACAAGAGAGGCGCGCCACGCGGCTCCGTACCCAGGCCAAGTATGGGATGCAGAAGATATCATTGTCTTATTAAACGCGGCATGATTGATAGTACTGCAACATTATGGGAGTGGTATGACAGATCAATGCACTAATCTGAATCTGCTTCTACAGCCTCAGGACATCGACTTCATCTTTGACATTTCTCTACCTCTAAGATATTTTTCTTTTATTTTCCTTTTTTCAAAAAGGAGAATAACTCCCGGCCTCTACATCAGGACGATGCATGCATCCATATATTATTAAGAATGCAAAATTCGGTAGCCGAAACACATCGAGCCAAAAATAAAGCGAAAATAAAACCCGAGGCCGCATGCCTCCACCTGATAACCACTAACACTATGTTACAAGATGACAACAAGACAAAAAATACGCAACTCTTAGGCTACGTCTTTAATAAGGAATCGTCGCACGTGCACCGATGACGGCGAGTCCAAAATAAGGTTGAACTCCGGATTCCCATCCCCAAAGCCAAGTTTAAATCTACCAGCTTCAGCATGGACACGGCGTAGGCGCGCGTTGACATAGCCTGATCATAGATTTTGTGTTTCCACCAGAGTGTATGAAGTCATCATTGAAGCCATATGTAGTTATGTACCATCGTCCCTTGCCCGGGATCGAACACCTCAATAACCAGATACTTAGGAGAAGACACCAGAAGTGGAGAAGACACCAGAAGACATACGTCCCATACTGCCTACCTACTGCTACTGTCGCGCCACTTTTTATCCAGCAGCAAAACTATAGTTTGATTTGCGAAAGATCGGCTTATTTTGAATGGAGAGAGGACCAGCTTAATTTCAACAGAGGAGAGAGGACCATCAAAAGGCCTGTTGAAGCAACAAACATCAACCACCGCCCATAATATCTCTAATATCTGTGAGAAAGGCCAACCTGGACTAGCTCTAATATCTCAACTGATACCTGCATTCATCGCCATAGCATTATTGAGATGGTCTGCAAACTTTGTGTTGTAGATAGGGGCCTGGACACTTGATCGCAGAGCTAGCATGGGCACAAGTTGTGGAAGGCTAGTTAAGATACACCCTCTAATTCGTCAAAATGTGACATTTTTACAAGGTCTTTGAAACGTAATTTTGACCATTATTTTCTTTTTAATATGTGCAATGGAAAATAAAATTATAATTTTCTGAGAATAGTTCTTGACACACATGATGGATATGGTTTCAACTTTAATTTAAATAATTCTTAATATATGATATGTCCAGAATACCAGTCTCTATTCAACTCGACGGAGTATATATGTATACATAGATAGATAAGTGACAGAGCCGAGAACTAGAGGGTGACAAGAAGGAACCCCCTTCCCCTAAAATTTACTATCTGAAACTAATAGCAATGCTACTTTTCCAGTCTTGTCTGCCCCTAATAGCCTGTTATAGCATTCTTGGCATTGTCTCGCTAAATGAAAATAGTATACAGTTGTTCGTAATAGGGTGATATAGCTGCCGACCTGCCAACGGAGAACAGGCTCCAGTGAGGACTTTACAAACAAACATAGTTCTACATCACACAAAAAAATGTGTGTACATACACAAATACATATATAACACTTTCAAGGTAATTTTCATAACAATATACTTTCATACATGATGTAGACAAAAAACAAATACATATATGAAATGAGCTATTTTTTGTGTTGTTGGTTCGGGATTTTTTTTTTGTGCAACTTGCAAATCATAATATTTTGAACAAAATTGGAAAGATCCGTCACAAATAGCATATGTTTTCACAAAATTGTTTTTGGTGTTTTTAAACAGAGAATTACCATTTTTTGAATCAGTTAGACTACGTTGGCGTGGCGGGCGGGTAAGAGCACTTTTATCCACACCCACCTAGATGAGGTATCGCTCCAGTTTGATTTACCTCGATAAAACAGGTTCTGGATGGAAATAAGTATGCAAGTTGCCGTCACTAATTATGTGCATTCAGTTGTTTCTCTCTCTCTCTCTCTCTCTCTCACACACACACACTTACTCACTCACTGTGATAGAGAAAAGTGAGGCAAGATGGTTGGAACATTGGACGATGCGAGGATCACGGAGTACTTCAGGAACAAGAGCGTCCTCATCACCGGATCCACAGGCTTCCTCGGAAAGAGTATGTATACATGTACACATGCATTGCACTGTGTGTTGAAATATATTGCGTACCTTCCTCCATCAGTTCGGCCTTTTGGATGAGTTGGCTGGAGCATGAATTCAATATGATATCAGATCCAAGAGGTCTTGAGTTTAAGACCCTACCAACGCAGTATTAAATAAAAATGATTCAGCGGCCTACATCGATCCCATGTCTAAGGACTAAAATAGTCTAGACGGGGGCTGTTGAAATATATTGCCGGCCTCCCTCCATCAGTTTGGACTTTGAATGAGTTGCCTGAAGTATGAATTCAATACTATGCTCATCTGATAGTTCTTGTTCCGGTGGGATGCAGTACTGGTGGAGAAGATCCTGAGGGTCCAGCCGAGCGTGAGGAGGATCTACCTGCCGGTTCGGGCGGCGGACTCCGCGGCAGCGAGGCACAGGGTGGAGACCGAGGTGCGTGTCTGCCCATTCTTGGTCATCATCATACTTCTTGTGTTGTAAGATGCTAAGCGAAATATGCACCGGCAGCGTGGTTGTTGGTAAGATCATGCTGCAAGGAATACGTGGAATTAGTTATTTTAGGACAGAGAAACCCCCAAGCAGCTTCCACCGTGTGGCCTGTTGTGTCTCCTCTCTGTTTCAAACTATACTTGTATTAGTTTCATTTTTTCCTACACCCATGGTGCACCAACACAAGAAAACATAGCAAAACATTTAAAAAATAAAATTTTGTGGGAATGATCATCAACAAATGTTATGGGCGCTTGCAAAGTTTGATGGTCAAATTAACTTTGCAAGCGCCCATAACATTTGTTGATGATCATTCCCACAAAGTTTCAGAATTTTTTGAAGTGTTTTACTATGTTTTCTTGCGTGGGTGCATCGTGACTCGTGAGTGCATCGAAGGTGGGTGCAACCACTACTTTTCCTAATGAATTATAATAATACAGGTGGTGTATATTGGATCAATCTAGTACGTTTATAATAGTCCAATATATGTTTATAATAGTCTAATATATGTGGTAGTATATTGGATCTAGCGTGTTTCAATGTAAACATTTGGCAAAGCCTAAACTTGTCAAAAGTTGGCACCTTTAAGAGACTAAAAGGGGATGCTCGCCTAGGTCGTACTGTTCTATTTCTACTGTGTAGATGTGGCTAACGTCAGGAGACACGCCGGCTGCAGCATCACTGGCGTTGGGCGCGCGTCTTGCCGCTCCGCCCCATATTGCAATTGATTGATTATTGACATGTACAAATAAGGATATCAGAAGCATTATCGGCCACCGGTTCAAATTTCTTGGAGCCTAAATCGGGAGGTCGAAGGAAAAACGCCCCCGGGTACCTGCTCTCCTCCCCTCCTCCCCCGCGCCGTCCTCCCCAGGGCGGCTCGGGCGGCGCTACCCCCGCACAACCTTCTCCCCCCCAGCTTCTCCTTCCCTCCTGCCGCCGCCTATGGCTTCCGCCGGGCAAAGCCCCCCCGGATCTGGCGGCGGCGGGCCGTGACGCTCAGGGCTGTGCCCCCATCGAGCAGGGGGCTCGGGTGGTGGCCGACGACGCCGCGCTACTCCGGCGCGCATCCTCGTGCTTTGAGGTGGTGGGAGACGGCGGTGGTGGCTGGCGTGGGCTGTGGAGCAGCTTGTGCTGCGGGCGGGGGTGCCTGGGTGGCGCCCTGGTGCTCGTCGGTGGGAGGTTCGCCGGGCTGCCTCGGGCGTCTTCGGATCCGGCGGCCGCGTGGTGCGGTGGCTAAGCTCGGTGTGGTCTGACAACCTCCCCCACCCCTCTCCCCCCTCCACCCAGTTTGTGGCCTGATGCTCCCGCGTGGTGCGCGGATCCGGCGCTATTGCGTCAGATCCGACAGGTTCACAGCCCGGATCGTTGGCTGGGGGGATCTAGGCCGGTCCGTCTTGCCGGCCGGCGTGGTGCCGGGCGTGTGATGTGGGCACCGGCTGTGTGCTGGCCTCTGTTGGTCGGTGGTGTTCGCGAGTTGTGCTGCCTCTTTGCTCGGCCATCAGCTTGCAGCGGGGGTGCCGTTGGGGCTGGCTAGTGCCGTGGCTTCGCAGATGGCGGCCATGGTGGCGACGCGCTCCCTACGAGGGGGGCCGTTCTGGCTGGGTGTTGAGCCCCTCTGTCTCGCCACCAGTGCAGAGGACGTTGGTCTGTACTGGTGTGCCCCATGGTTTGCAGATGGCGGCCATGGATGCGGTCTTCTCTTCGATGCGAGGTGAACCGTGGCAGTGGTGGTGGTGGTTTCTCCTTGCCGGCTGCTAGGCTCAAGCGTTCGGGTCCTTGTCGGAGCTCTATGGCGTGTCTGGTGTTTGTGGTCTATGCGCGTCCTCTCGGCCAGCCTACCCTTCGGGTATATCGAACCCAGGTGGGGTTGGGGTTGCCCTCGGTGGTGCCTTGCCTTTCGACTACGCCGGCGACCACCACGTGCGGCGAGGGTGGTCCATGCGGCCGGGCTCTATGGTGTGTCTCTGCATTGTGATGCCCTTCGACTCCAGCAGTGGCACACAGGCGTCGTGGCGTCGTCTCGGCCGCTCGCAACCCTTCGACCACACCCACGACACAGGTGGTGTCGGCGCGTTGTGTGGTCTCGGATGTGCGTTGCCTTTCGATTACGTCGATGGTGCAGTGCCGAGTCTGGGTCTCGGTTGACCAAGGCCGTTCGATTACTCCGGTGATGCTTCAAGCTGGGTTGTCCCTCCCGCTGTCATGCCCTGCAAGCTCTACCCTTGTGATCGCTGTGCTTGGGTCGTGATGAGCTTTCTCATCAATCAGCTGTCTCCAAGGGTTCTTGGAGTGACTCCCTTCTCTCCCTCTTATGTGTTGTTTGGTGTGTGTGTGTTTTCTTTTCCTTCTTCTCTCATGTAGCCCTGTTAATTCTGGTTCATTTGAACCCATCTTGTAGAGGCTGCGAAGCCTCATAGGCAACTATGAATGAAAAAAATTCAGGTGGGGATTCGTTCCCCCCCGGTGACCATTCAAAAAAAAAAATCGGGAGGTCGTGAATAGGCAGTACGGGGAGGAGCACAGAGCGCATCAGTTCTAGGCACCTTAGGGTATAGCCAAAATACGTTTGGTATAGCCAACCAGTTGGTTGACCAATCTATTAGACTTTGTCTAGACATTGACATGCCAAATATGGGCATCAAACGGATGCAGATTTTTAGAGCAGCTGCACCCAGACCCGTCTATCCTGCATCTCCAATATCGCTTCAAGATCCGTGTGACACAACTAACTTTCTACATGAAATTTTCCCTTTTTTGTTTCTTCACATAGAATATGTCTTGAAGTTCAAACTTTTGCATCGCGGCAAAACTTTCACATAGAATATGTCTTGAAGTACAAACATATATATACACAAAATCTAAAAAATCATTTTTTGTATATATATGTTTGACAAAAAATTCTGAAAAGATTTTTCCTAGATTCTAGATAGAAAGTTTTACTGTTCGGCAAAGGTTTGAACTTCAAGACATGTTATATGTGAGAGAAACAAAAAAGAGAAATGTATTTTGTACGGATCGCGATGCCTGGATGGATGGCTAGGATAGAAGGGCCTGGGTGCAGCTGCTCTAAAATATGTTTTCGGGCATCAAACTAAGGAGCCTCTTAGTGTCTCAACTCCACGTAGATGTGGGCTAAGTAATGTGATGTGCATTGTATGCAGGTGGTCGGGAAGGAGCTGTTCGGGGTGCTGAGGGAGCAGCACCGTGGCGGTTTCGATGCCTTCATCGCGGACAAAGTGGTGGCGCTGGCCGGTGATGTCACACGTGAGGCGTTTGGCTTCGACGCCTCCACCCTGCAGGACCTTCGGCTTATCGATGAGCTCCATGTCATCGTCAATAGCGCCGCCACCACTAACTTCTACGAGAGGTAGTAATCTTCGTCTGCCCATTGGTGTGGTTGTTTTGTCTGGAAATTTTTGTTTAGAAGGACGTGAATTATTGGTCTCTGAAATGGTGCAATCGTCCATGTGTGTTCGCATGATTGTGCAGGTATGACGTGGCTCTCGACGTAAATGTGACAGGAGTGAAGCACATGTGCGCCTTCGCCAAGAAGTGCCCCAATCTTGAGGTGCTCCTCCACGTCTCCACAGGTACGAGAAAAGTAACTACACCCTTACAATTTCTATCATAAAAAACAACCAAACAAACAACAACCAAGGTTATAATGATCATGTTGTTCCATTTCATATTGTGTACCGGAAAATTTACACATGAAAATGAGGAGTTCAGAGGGGTTGTTTAGACTTCATTGGTTCATGTAGCTCGTGGTCATAATGTTTATGTATTTATTAGAGTGAATTCCGGTTTTTACCCCATATTTTGACATTTTTGACACTAATTACCCCATTTAGCGGGATTTCATCCGTTTTACCCCATTTAGCAAAAGTGTTGCCACAATTTACCCCGTTTTAAATTTTTTGGGCGTTCTGACCGGCTGGCATGCCACGTCCACAGTTTTTTCCTGCGTATTTTTCTCCCTACTCAACTCGTTTCCCGTTTGAAGTATTCTGATGGGACGACTATACTTGATCAGCATGGCATATTACCATTGAATAAATTATCGGAGAAATTGTTACTGATATAATTTGAAATCATGTATGTTTTTCTTCAGATATGATATACGGCCCTAAGTATGCATGCTTCTATGGATTATATTAAAGTGGTGTAAATATACTACTTCACTAACTCTGATACACCTACATATATGAATATCTAGGTAGCAAATATGTTGACCGGTAGAGTGTTAATACATGCACAAGTGATAGCATCTGTTGCTACTTGCTAGCTGTAAAGAAATTTTGGATATTTGTATCTTACAATGCATGCTGAAACATGTGTATTTACCCTATTAGAGTAGATTATGATTTATGATGATTGCAGCCACGAATTCATTTTTATTTTTCTTGCACAAAGCGGATGTCAACAAAGATGTGGAGTGTTATATATTTTACATGTCAATGGATAAAGAATCCAAAGCCAAAGATGATTGAGAGGGACTTCATTAGTTATTTTGATATAAAGGAGAAGATCAAGGAGTTGGTTTCCAACCCTTGGGACAATGTTTATTATCAGAAGAAGGTGGCCAACGGGAACTCCATGGTTGAGTTAACAAATGATGCAGGCATGATGAACATGCTATAGGAATTTGATGCTTATACGGAAATCAGTTTGCATGTTTGATTGGGGGCGAGCAACGCAAATGAGAAGCTACGGGAGGCGAGCGTGGCGCGCGGCCGCTTGGGCGTTGTGCGTTGGATGTGACGTGAGCGACCGCCATCGGGCCGAGCCGGTCGGGAGAAGCCGCACGGCACTGTTCAGCAGTGAGAAAAATAGTATGAAAAAACACTCACGTGGCATGCCTGTTGGACCTAACAATTATGACCGACCGGTTAGAATGCGCACAAAACTTTAAACAGGGTAAATTGTGTCAACAATTTTGTTAAATGGGGTAAAACGGATGAAATTTCGCTAAATTGGGTAATTAGTGTCAAAAATGTCAAAATAGGGGGTAAAAAGCGGAATTCACTCTATTTATTAGCTCACCGCACCTCGGTTTTCTATTACGCAATGTATTATGATAAAATTAAAGAAAAAAAGACTAATATACACAATGCGAATAAATTGTGGCCTGTGCAGCTTACGTGGCGGGCGAGAAACAAGGGCTGGTGCAGGAGAGGCCGTTTATGGACGGGGAGACACTGCGCGATGGGACACATCTTGACATGGACGTGGAACTAAGGCTTGCCAAGGATCTGAAGAAGCAGATGGAGGCCGATCCGGATTTGCCACCCAAGGCAGAGAGGAAGGCCATGAAGGACCTTGGCCTCAGCAGGTTATATGTTGTTGTTTACCTAAGTCTATGTACACATACATTTTCCAAGTGGTTTTTTATGAGGCCAGACTAAATAAATGTTGTTGTTGTTTTGCTATGCAAATTATTGTGAATGCAGGGCTCGGCACTTTGGTTGGCCCAACACGTATGTGTTCACTAAGTCCGTGGGGGAGATGGTGCTCAGCCGGGAGATGCGAGGCGAGGACAACGTCCCCGTCGTCATCATACGCCCCAGTATCATCACCAGCATCCAGAATGACCCTTTGCCAGGCTGGATCGAAGGAACTAGGTCCAAATTCAAACATAATGTTTAGGTTATGTTGAAGATTTCGAAACAGTGCATGTTTAACGTTTTAAAAACTGCAGGACAATTGATACGATCATCATCAGCTATGCCAAGCAGAACTTGTCGTGCTTCCTTGCCGACCTCGACCTCACAATGGACGTGGTAATTCATTAAGAAATAATTAAGCACAATACTATATATTGCTACTTGAGAAATACTAAGCAGATAGTATAATCTGAGCATGTGCTGTGAGTTTGGTCCTAGGAATGATTATAAGAACGTGATGTGGTCTACTATTTCCTCAGTTCAAGTTTATAACATATTTTTTAGATTTATCGGACCATAATTTACACCAATAATATATGAAATATATGCGGGAATTGCTTTTGGAGGCCGAGTTACATGGAGGCCTCCAAGTGCAAAATACAAAATTTATGAAAAAAAAATATTATTTTTACATTTCAAAAAGATCGGTAAAAATTTACGGAGATAGATAAAGGCATAGGGCACGAGCGTGTAAATTTTCAGGACAAAATAAGTCGAAATGAGGGTTGTGCAAAAAAAAACAAAAACAAAGCTAGGGCTTTTTAACACATTATACTATTCATCATCCATGACCATGAATTAGTCTATTTGTGTACAGGTCATATTTTAGCGTATTTGGTCCTCAAATTTTACACACATATGCCTCACATCCTTGTTTACTTGTAATTTCTTTTTCAGATTTTTTCATAACTGAAATATTTGAATTTTGGTATTTTCAAAACATCAGCCTCCATGGAGGCCGAGAGCCAAAAAGCCACTCTCAAATATAGACCACAAAAAAATAAGGCTGAAAACTTAATTCAAAATTATATTTTAAAAATATGAATTTAGTGTTGCGTTTTCTGTATACAACTCATATATTGTTGGTGTAACAAATGGTCAAAGTAATTTAGAAAATATGTATTAAGCTTTTTTTTAGAATCACCGCGGGGGGGGGGGGGGGGGGGGGGG
>LR738712.1:2157402-2171974 GCA_902687465.1 Secale cereale
GGGAGCTCCCCACCTGAATATATTACTCAAAGGCTGCCGAAGCAGCAAGTACAGAATGAGCGTGTACATTTCAGCCTCTATCGTAACCAGAGACAAAGTGGCTGCTCATCCACGCCAGACTAGGGTCGATGTGGTACTTAGCTGCATGTGTTAATTAAACAGGTTTGCTATTTCACATCTAGATGTGAGATATTATCTCACATCTGCATGTGTTAATTAAATGGTATGTTTGTTGGGGCGGAAACTAGTTACGTTTATTAGTTTCATGGATTATATATAGTAGCATGCTGCTATTTAAATGTAGTTGCAAATCAAATATATCAAACATACAATTAATGGTGGATGCAGATGCCCGGCGACATGGTGGTGAACTCAATGATGGTAGCCATGGCAGTGCATGCCTCCAGATCCTCCTTCATGACATCGTTGGAGAAGAAGATGGAACCGCAGCCACCGGCAGTGTACCACGTGAGCTCGTCACTTCGGCATCCGGCAACGTATGCGGTCCTCTACCGGACAGGGATCCGATACTTTGAGGAGCACCCACGGGTGGGGCCTGGCGGTCAGGCCATGCGTGCCCACAAGATGAGGTTCCTGAGCAATATCACACTATTCCACCTCTTCATGATCCTGAAATATCGCCTCCCCCTCGAGCTCCTCCGCCTGCTCACTATCCTCTGCTGCGGCTTCTTCGGCCTTGCCACCCTCTACCATGATCTCGATCGCAAGTACAGGTTTGTCCACCTATGAGCCCGAAGCCGAATGCACTCTTTTGTGGTTGTATCATCTTTGTGAATAAAAATCTTCCATGTTAGGTTCGTGATGCAGCTGGTGGACGTGTACGGGCCCTTCTCGCTCTTCAAGGGCTGTTTCGACGATGTCAACCTCAGCAGGTTGAGGCTTGCCATGGCCGAGAATGGCATTGGCTATGCAGGGCTGTTCAACTTTGACCCCAAGACTATCCACTGGGAAGACTACTTCTCCAATGTCCACATCCCTGGCGTCATGAAGTATGTGCTCAAGTGAATCAGATCAATGCTAATACATATGTTGTGTATCTCCTTTAGTTGGAATGCATGATACTACCTATGATACTCCCATTACGGGCAGCCTCGTTCCCCTGGTATTGTTGGCTGAGTATTTATTGTATTGTCGTTGGAAACTAGCATAGTGAACCGCGACATGCGCGGGCAACATCTTTATAGGTACTATTCTTGTAAAATAATTAATAAAGATACATTTTGTGGTAAACTAATTTCTATATATAAATATTCGGACAAGATGGTACGTGCATAATAATTTATGATTACATGAAGATAAGATTTATAGGCTGTTGTAGATTATTAATTTATATGCATAATAATTTATGATTACAAATCTAATGGAAATTTATTTGTTATATAGATGATGATTTTTGAATAAATCAAGTCAAATTTAAAATTGTTTTACTTAAAGTACAATAGACCTTCTAAACCTAAATGGAGGGAGTAGTACTACCTGGTTTAACGTCTAGTTGGTGGGGCCGTGTTGGTTTAACACATGAGACGTGAGACCCATCTCTTAATCCACATGATCTATGAACTTGTCACCTATCTTTGTCGCGGCCCATCATATGTGTGCATACATGGTGGCGTACTGCTACGGTGGACCGGCATGCATGCATGCATGGCTTATCAATCGTTCAAACCAGAGAGGCACGCCACGCGGCTCCATACCCAGGCAATTATGGGATGCAGAAGATCTCTTTGTCTTATTAAACACGGCTTGATTGATAAGTACTGCAACATTATGGGAGTAGTATGACAGATCAACGCACTAATATGGATGTGCTTCTGCAGTCTTGGGACATCGACTTTATCTTTGACATCTCTCTACCTCTGAGATTTTTTTCCTCTTTTTTTTCGAAAAGGAGAATAAACCCCGTCATCTGCATCAGAACGATGCATGCATCCCTACATTAATAAAAATGCAAAATTCAGCAACCAAAACACATCACATCAAGCCGAAAATAAAGTGAAAAGAAAACATGAGGCGTATGCCTCCACTTTATAACCACTAACTCTATATTACAAGACGACCGGAAAACAAAAAATGCGCAACTATTAGGCTACGTCTTGAATAAGGAATCACCGCACGTGCGCCGATGATGGCGAGTCCAACACAAGGTTGAACTCCGGATTCTCATCTCCAAAGCCAAGTTTCAATTCACCACCTTCATCAAGGACACGGTGCTGATGCGCGTCGACATAGCCTGATCATAGATTTTGTGTTTCCATAGGAGTGTATAAAGTCATCACTGCAGCTGTATGTACCATCATCCCTTATCCGGGTACCGACACCTCGATTACCGGATACCTCTGGAGAAGTAAATAGAAGTGGAGAAAACACCAGAAGACATACGTCACATACTGCCTGCCTCCCGCTACTATCGCAACACTTTTGATCCAGCAGCAAAACTATAGTTTGATTTGCGAAAGATCAGCTTATATTCAATGTAGAAGAGAGGATCAGCTTAATTTCAATGGAGGAGAGAGTACCATCAAAAGGCTTGTTGAAGCAAACTACATCGTGGAGTAGCAACCATCAAACATCAACCACCGCCCATAACAGCACCTGGACTGTGAGAAAGGCCAACCCGGAGTAGCTCTAATATCTCAACTGATCCCTGCATTCATCACCATTGCATTATTGAGAGGGTCTGCAAACTTTGTGTTGTAGATAGGAGCCGGGACACTTTGTCGCACAGCTAGCATGGGCACAAGTTGTGGAAGGATGGTTAAGATACACCCTCTAATTCGTCAAAATGTGACATTTTTTACAAGGTCTTTAAAATGTAATTTTGACCAGTATTTTCTTTTTTAATATGTGCAATGGAAAACAAAAGTATAACTTGCTGAGAATAGTTCTCCACACACATGATGTATATGGGTACAACTTTAACTTAAATAATACTCCCTCCGTTCCTAATATTAAAGAACGCACGTGGAGGGAAAATTTCATAAGTTTTGGGTGAGATTACACCTGACTAATTGACATGAGAAAATGAGGAGCTTGCCTCATATAAGGAAATTTAATCAAATCCCTACAATAATTATCCAAACGAGTGGTGCAACACAATACACCATATATTTCCGATTTTTTCCCAAAAATATATACACCTTATATCTAGGAACAGAGGGAGTACTTAATATAAGATATGTCCAAAATTCCACTCTCTATTCAACTCGACGGAGTATATATGTGCATATTGATAGATAAGTGATGAGTCGAGAACTAGAGGGTGACAAAAAGGAATCCCCTTCCCCTAAAATTTTAAGAGATGTTAATTTACTCTCTCAAACTAATAGCAATGCTAGTTTTCCAGTCTTTTCTAAGATACCACCACTATGGCTAGCCTTACAAATTTGAAATTTCTGATAATAGCGATAGGCCCTCTAAACCGGAGGGGTTCACCTAGACATACTCCCTCCGTATGTGAGTAAGTGTACGTTTGACATTCAAAATTTGTCCACAAATGGGTGTACTTCTATCTTTCCAATGCATTTTAAAGTAAAAGAATGTTTCTCTCTTATCACACGGTAATCAAAACCAATTAAATTCAACACATGTTCTCCTCACACTCATGAATAATTCAATCTAACATTAACGCCAACCCAACATTATTGCAATGTGTATGTGATGCCTGAGTTGTAACATGTGGCTCTCTTGCTTTGGTTGATCTCAATGATTTTCATTACCTTTTTGTAAGGACAAAACTTCGCAATAAAGATAGTTATGTTTGAAAAAACACCATATGATGGCTTCTTCAAAAATATTCCTCCCATATATGTTTCCTCACTCCAGTAGATCCCCCAAATATCCCCTTATAACCAACTCTAGCAAATAGAAATATATGTATTATATAGCTTTGTTCATGTGTTGGAGCAGTGAGAAGTATATAAAGGTGTCGAGGGAGCACCTAAAGATAAGGAGCCTCGAGTAGGGTACGGGGGTGGATTGGGGATGGGGTCCCATGGTATGGGGTTGATGTAGGGGTTCATCTATTGCTCTGCTCTCCCGGTTGATCATGCATTGGTATCAATTGCTTTATTGGGAGGGCATGGACACTTTGAGTTTTTTATATGGGGGCATGGACACCTTGTCTCATAGTTCGCATCTGCGCTAGTTGTGAAACTATACATAAGATAGATACTCCCTCTAGTTCATAAAAAACGTGATGGTTTAGACATTGAAAGTGTCTAAAATGTAAGCCTAACTAGCACCAATAGAACTAAAATATTTCTAGGGACGAATCTATGCATATGATTAATAAGTCTGTCTCAAGTCATTCTAGATATCTGAAACAATATCATGGCCAAAGTTTAACTTAAGATATGCACAAAATTACATTTTTTTAAATACCCCATCCCCCCAATTATAAGAGATACTAATTTAATTATTTTATTTTTAGAAATATATTCATAAATAATTCGTCCCCTACAAATACAATAGCAATTTAGGATTTTGCTCGCTTGCTCACCATATACCAAATCCTCCTCCTCCCTACCTCTCTTGATCCACATTAATGAATTTATTTATTACTATTTCTACCATGGTTGGTGTTATGGTTAGAATTCAAGCCATGCATTTTTTCCATAATTTGATATGTTTCTTTGCCTCGTTGAACTTGTAAATGTATTGCAGAAATTTTAGGATGCTCTCAAACTAATAAGGTTATATATTCATTTTGATTCAATTATAGGTTGCATAAAAAATGAACAAACATGGAAATCCCATGTATGGACAGGGAAAAAAACTAGACTGACACATGGTAGTCCTACTGGAAAGGTATTAATAACTTGTTTAAGCAAGGAACAGAGGTCAATCTCCCACCCGAAATATATATTTGAACTTCAAAGAAGATTTTGTACAAGTACATCACAATCCCTAGAACATAGTGGGGTATAAAATTACAAACACAAGGACATGCCCCATTGATATTTACAACAGCCTTATAATTTTGAGAATATGATATTAATGTATTAGGAGATCAATTTATTTCAATGTAAGAGATAGGATCAACTAAGTATGATGTGGTCCCACTTTGCAGTTGCATGTTGCACAACTAACCTTTGAAAGACATTAATAACTTCTCCACGTATTCCTAGCTAATGGATTTATCTTCATTGTATTGGTTAAGAATTACCCCTTTTTGAGGACAGAGTGAGAATTAACTTGCGTTTATATTCTGCACAACAATAAATCCTCTTCAAATAACATGAATATGCTCCAATATTGTAGTACTACCTGTAATAAAGAGTACTTGTTATTAAATTATTAAATTTGATGTTGTCTATGGTTGTCATATGATACTACTAAGGGCAAAGTCTAGGTGGGCTTCTCAAAACAACCCTTCACATCTCCATACCAGATGTTCTTCAAAATGCCCCCCACAACACACACACGTACGCGCGTGCACCCATTGGTATATTTTATCACTGCAAAAATAGTAAATATCCTCCCCTATTACCCACTCTATTATGTGATTGAGGTCCATTATGGCTTCCTAGCTCCAATCTCTTAATTGATCACTGCATTAATTTTCATTGCTTTATTGGGAGGGTCTGGACACTTTTTTTGCTTTTGGAGATGGGGGCCTGGACACTTGCTCACATATCAAGCACATGTACAAAAGATGTTGATCATGTGTTAAAAAATGCTGAAATATTTTGATCATGTATATAAAAATATTAATCAAGAATTTTAAAAATGATGAACAAGTATTTCAAAAATGTAACTAAGCATTGGGAAATGTTAAATGTGTATAGAAAAAATGTTGACCAGACATTAAAAAAATATTGAATTTGTTTGATAATTGTATATAAAAATATTTATCAAGCATTTGAAAACAATGTTGAACAAGATTTCAAAATGTTAATCGTGCATTTGAATAAATATTGATAAAGCATTTGAAAATTTTTAAATGCGCATGGAAAAAAGTTGAACATGTATTAGAAAAATGTTAATTTTGTATTTAAAAAATGTTAATCAAACATTTAGAAAAAAATTGTTGTTTACATATAGAAAAAATGTAAATTGATAAACCCAAAAAATGAAAAAGATTAAAACCCGAAGAAGAAAAGAAGGAAATGAGAAAGAAAAAGGAAATTGATAAAAAACATGAAAAAACAAAAATAAACCAAAATAAAAACAAAAGAACAAAACCGAAGTATAATGATAAAAAAAGAAAACCAGAGAAAAATAACAAAACCAGACAAAGAACCAAAGAAACGGAAAAAGGAGAAATAAAAAACTCTAGTCTTTTACCTCAAGTAGCGCCCTCCTATGTGAACACGAAGTCAATAGTGGCGCAGTGGCTAGCGGCTCTACACACTATCCAAACGACCTGTGTTCGAATCTCCTGGCGCCCTCATTTTCGTACTACTTTTCTATTTCACCATGCGCTACTATGCCGACCCGATTAGTCGAGACGCTTCAGCGAGAGAACCTTCTGTCTCGCTGAATGCCTAGCACAATGCAATTTCTAGGGGCCCGAATTGCCTAGCACAGCATAGCCATACCATAGGATGGAGGCATATTTGTTCCATCTCCCTGAAGAGGCCGGTAGGCTGCAGCACGCAGCAGTCCCATGCATTTATTTCAAGCGCGCGACAAGCACGGCGACTATATCCCGCCTTAAGCGAGATGGAAGGATCACTCGCTGAAGGGAATACACTAATCAGGTCGTCCCATTCACGCGCATGCACGGTAAAAGGAAAAGGCAAAGTGAAAATGGAAATTGCCAAGGATTCGAACCCAGGTCTCCTAGTACAGGGCAACCGCGGCTAGCCACCAGGCTCGCCCGAGGCAACGTGAGTCCAAATGAGTCGCGGTTTCCACTGTTTCTTATCCAGTTTTTTTCCACCATTTTTTCTTTGTTTTCAATGGGTTTTTCTTCTTCTCTTTCTTCTTTCTTGGATTTTCTTTATTTCTTTCTTCGTTTTCACTCGGTTATCCTTTTTGTGTTTTTTTCTTCTATTTTATTTATTTCTTTCTCGTTTCTCATGTGGGTTTTTTGTTTTCTTTTTTCATTTATTTTGTGTTTTGATTGGTTTCCTTATTTCTTCTCCTTTTTTGTTTCTCTTTTGTTTTTTCTTATGTTTCTTTTGAATTTCACTCGTTATTTTCACATATGTCAAGAGTATTTTTCTAATACAAGTTTAACATTTATGCAATACAAATTTAGCATTTTTTTAATACACGGTCCACATTTTTCTATACACATTTTCATTATTTTACAAATGATTGATTAACATTTTTCAAATACAAGATTAATATTTTTTACATATATTGTCAAACAAATTTCTATACACACTTTTAAACATGTTCAAATTCTTGATTAATATTTTTCAAATACTTGATTAACTTTTTTTCTGTACACATTTAACATTTTTAAAATGCTTGGTTAACATTTTTTATTACTTGTTCAACTGTTTTTCAAAATAGTAATGCAATGGAAGAGAAGCTATCATCATTTATTTATGATTATTCAGAACAAAATAGTAATTTTCTAAACTCACTAGATGCTGTTGGTCTACATAATTTAGATAATGCAATGGAAGATATGAAAGTAGAAAATAGTAATAAAAGAAGAAAAGCATATGGGGAAACCTCAGTAAAAAGAGAAGGTGAAAGAGAGAGAGACCTACTCGATCAGCTAGACAATGGCCCCTAGAAAAAGATGACTACCAACCTACATATATCTCTGGTCAATATAGATATATGGGTACTAAAAGAAGAGATTTTGAAAAGCCAGTACAATTTCAAAATTATAAAAATGATGGCGCTATATTAAATATAGCAGCTCATGACTCGATAGATTGGCCAAATATAATTAGCATATGGAAAGGCTTCATAGTTTAAAAATACATACAAAATCAGTATAATATAGGTACTAAGGTTAAAGATATATTAACATATCTTGAAACATTTTTAAGAGAGTCTGTAAAAGTTTTATGGGAACAATGAGTAGAGTCTTACCCTAATCAATATGAAGAATTAAAAAGGGCAGAAAGTAATACCAATAACTTTGCGAATGTCAATTCAAATATGATCATAGTAGAAAATCCGGAATTAGGCTATACCTCATTACAAAATGAAAGATTAAGAGAAATATAAAAATTAACATTAACTAGCTGGAAAGGCATCAAAGAATTTTCCCAGCATTATCTATATAATGCTACTACGGCTAAGCAAGGTTTTAATGTAGGTGTAGTAGAAATATAATTTTAATAAGTTGCCCGATCCCCTAGTATCCATAATATTTGAGGAATATAAAAAAGAATCAGGAGGAAATGTGGTAAATATATCACAAGCCATAACATTTGTTTTTAAACAATAGAGAACGGTATGTACAAAAACATTAAGCAAAAAAATTATTTGAGGAATATTTGTGTGAGTGTGTGGAATATTTTAAAGTTTAAAGAAAGTAAAAAAAAAGAATAGAAAACAGAAAAAAAACGTGGCCTCCCACACGGCTGGGCCGGGCCATCTCGGACTCCCACCGACGCGAGGCCCTTACTGCAACCCTCACGTACAACGCATATAATTAATGGGCAAGTTCAACAAACGTACATTGTCCGTTCCTTCCATTCAATTGTTCTTTTGTTTTGTTCTTTTTTATTTTTTCCTTTTGACTTTATTTAGAAATACCTAACATATAAAAATATGCATGTAAATTGTTTATGATTTGTTGAAAAAATGTTTATGCACTATTAAAAAAATTGCAATCTTTGAAAAACTTCATGGCATTCTAAAAAAATATACATTAAGAACATGGACACACGTTCCATAAAAATGTTTTCACAAATAATAAATTGCTATACAATGTAAAAATTGTATTCATAATTCAAAAATGTATGTGACGGTTTCAAAAAATGTTCACGCTTGTAGATAAAATGGTCGTGACTTTTTGAAAAATATCTACACAACATAAATAAAATATTCACCTAGTTAAAAATGTTTACAATGTTTGTCCATTTTCCAAAAATGTTTATATAACATAAAAAATGTTTCACGCAGTTGAAAAAAATGTAGAGCGTGTACTCAGAAATGTTACTGTTTATTCCGAAAAGTGTTCAAAACATATTTTTATAGAAAAAATGTATATCACGTATTTGGAAAATGTCAAGTAGTATGCACAAAATATTTCAGGTGCGCGCTAAAAAGTTCATTATGTATTGAGAGGTAGACATGTTTTGAAGAAAAAAAATCCGATAAAACCGACAAAGAAACAATAATAAAAGAAAAAGAAAACCAAAGAAATGGAACAAAACCAAATTAGAGCAAAGATATAAAAAAACCCCAAACAAACCCAATAAGAAAACAAAGAAAACCAAAGTAAAATGGAGAAAATCCAAAAAACAATAGTGAGAAACACAAAAAAACAAGGACATTCTTTAATAAACAAAATAAACCAGAGTGAGCGAAATTTACAACAACCGCTACAAGCCGGAACGAAGCGAATCTACGCGCACAGTGAGCACCCGCATCAAAATGGGCCGGCATGGACGCATGGTAGTGTTGCCCATAGGCGATTCCTATTAAACCTGAACCAAACCCTTAAAAAAATATTAAACCGGAGCCAAACCCTCAAAAAAAAATTTAACCTGAACCACACAAGGATGAGTGCCCCTCAGAAGAAAAAGGTGTATGATGTTGAAAAGCCAAAGCATTACACTAACCAGTGAGATCACTCTGCTTTCAGATTAATGTTTCTAGCTTGTTCCAACTTTGGACACATGATTCAGGCATCGCCAAAACTCTTGGAGCTCCATCGAGTCCAGGAGACGAATTCAAGAAGGATCAAACCTCGGAAGACTAGCTTGAATATGAAGCACCACCCCCACAAGGACTAAAAAACACTAACATAAACTACAAGCCGAAGACGAGTCACCGTGATTCCCCTCTACGCCATCAGCCGCAGGCATAGAGGAGGCGAACCGACAGGCTAACTGGTGAAGCTTGGAGGGGAGAACTTTGCCCTAGCCGCCTACGCATGAGGGAAAGGAGAAGCGGTTAAGTATATAGTGGATTGCAGTACAGGGCTATTGAAAGTGAAGTACAAACTAGTACTCCCTCCGTAAAGAACTATAAAGAACTATAAGAGCGTTTAGAACTTTAGATTACTAAAATAGTGATCTAAACGCTCTTATATTTGTTTACAGAGGGAGTACATGCTTAACCGCGCACTCCTATTTCTGAGCTCCTTCTGCTAGCTCGCTAGAATTTTTGTTGCGAAACGTTTGTAACACGAATTTTTTACTGAAAGCAGCTCAGCTACACATGTCGAAGCAGAGCCGCGTATCATAAATCACCTTCCGTTGAATCGAATTACCTGGAAAGTGAGAGGAAGCACATCGTGCAAAAGTTGACTTGGCTACATGCATGTGCTTGAATTTACTTAATGAAGGTAGCTGGACAGTGGACAGCCCCCATGCATCCTCTTCATGGGCAGTTATGTGCATGAATTCTAACGTGTATATGTTGGATGCGGCGGCTATGTCTGTCCGGCCTCCCGACTGATCCCTGCGCCTTTGACTAGGGCCTCACCTCTGCTGCACCTGCCGTCTCAACAGCACACATGCCACGGCTTTTGATTGGTTTGTTGAACCTTTTTTTTACTCTGTATTGGTTGGTGAAACTTGATACTCCGGCATGCTCTCCATTGACAGAAGAAAACAATGCTTTGGATTTAATTGTAAGTGATCACATGACTCTCTCTCATAAGGTTTTTCTAGAACAAATAAAATCACGGTTATACGTACGTTGGCTACATTTCATGCATCCTCAAAATCTCATCCAAAATATAGCCATTTGTATAGAAAAACATTTGGTTCTTTTTGCACATTGACCCGACAAATGTGTCATGGGGGATGTCTGGTTAATTTCAAATAAAATAAAATCGAATTACAGATAAAACCATGAAACGAAAAATCACACACTAGAGCTCCTAGATAGCATACAGACCGTGAGTAAGATGCATGCAAAATCAAGATGCATCCGTCTGAGCCAGTGATAATGCACAAACTACAAAGATAATCTTCACGCCATGAGTCGCCCATCTTCAGCATCTATGAACTTGTCGCCTATCTCATTCTCGTCCCATCATATGCATGCATCATCATGCATGGCCGGCAAGGCTTCCCAATGATTCGTGCATGAGAGGTACACCACGCGACACCGTGCCTACATGCAGCATGGGAAGCAGGAGGCCGGGTTCTTTTTTGTTTGGAGGCCGGGTTAATTTCTTCGTGGCATTAAACACGAACACACGACTTTTAACAACTCAACAAGATTGGAGTAGGACAGATCAACGACCGATGACTTTGGAAATCACTGTCTAAATTAACAATGCAGCATGTTCATCTACTCCGCATATTATTCATCAAATATAATACTCCCTCCGGTCCTTTTTACTCTGCATATTAGGTTTTTCTAAAGTCAATCTCATCCAACTTTGACCAAGTTTATATAAAAAATTATTGACATTCACATAACAACACCAATATCTTTAGATTCATCCCGGTATATATTTTCGTATTATATTTATTAGATATTATAGATGCTAATAGTTTCTAATATACATTTGGTCAAACTTAGCAAAGTTTGATTTTTGGCAAATCCAATGTGCAGAGTAAAAAGGATCGGAAGGAGTACATATTTAGTTAGTTAAATTGTCAACCTAGAACTACGCGCATGACCTATACACCGAGATGAAAGAAGTACTAGATAATACCCCCCGCATTAAGGCGCGAATCGGTTCCAATATATTTTCATGACAGTTGATTATTTTGAACATGATATTTGGATGAATAACATGACAATTAAAACTAAGAACATACATGATTTCTTATATTTAATCATTGATGAGGTATACCTTTTCTCATGCATGTTTACATGTTGAGGTGGGCCTTTTGCATGCATATTTATATGATGAGGTCATGCACTGTTTTGGAAGGTGGCGATCTCGGCATAAAATCCGGACCTGTAGTACAACCATGTCGGTGTTTTTTCCAAGTATTCTTTGGAGTATTCGTGTTTGTTTTCGAACAACAATGTGGCAGTGTTGCCGCATTGTAGGAATAATGTTCTCTCTGACCTACCCCCATTTCGTTAGTGTGTGTTTTGTCGGAGGAGAGCGTACGGAGCTGTTTCTCCGAAGGGTCTTCCGGCATCCAGTCGGTTTAGGTTTCTGGTGGATCCATTTGGATTTGGCCAGCTTTCATGGTCTTCAAAGTTTCTACAGACGCTTATCGGCGTTTTTCTTTTCTTTCTTTAGGGCGGCGATTTGCTTCGCAGATTGCGGTCGGCAGTGTCTCCTGATCTACATTGTCGACTTCATGGCCGCCGCTTCTACAAGCTCTTGGGTTTCAAAAAGTTTGCTTCACCGAGACGAAGGCCTAGAGGAGGCATCAAGCTATACTCACGGCGCACCACCGGTGAATGCACGTGGAAGAAGACTTAAGGCACCCCAAGATTTTAAATGTATTTTGTTTTTCAAGGGTATGTTTGTACGGACATGTGATAATTAATATATGGCCTTGGGCCTTTTCACAATATTTTTTACCTCAAACGCCAATAAATCTTCAAATGTACTATTTGAGAGAGTTTTTTGTGAGGAGGAAGGTGAAACGCGGAGATTAGTTAACGATAGCGACCAATATAACTGAAATATATGTATCTGACAGGGAGCCCAGCGAACCAGCCAGAGGGAGAACTAGTAGATAGTGGTAGATTGACTCTCTTAATCTGCATCTGTCAAGTTTCACACGTCTGATTCAGTCATTCTCATCCCATCATATGCATGTATATATGCATGATCGAGTACTGTAAACATTCCATGGCCGTCTGGGAATGGCTTATCAATGATTATTTATGCATGAGAGGCACACCACGCGGCTCCGTCCGTAGACCAAGTATGGGAAGCACAAAGGTTTCTTTGTCTCATTAAACGCTTACGTACGGCTTACTACTTATCAACATGATTGAAGTGCTCCTATCGTCCTAGGAAATCAACAACGGCGACTTTTGGAGATCACCGTCTAAATTTGTGATATTTGTCTTTGTAGAGATTTCAACAAGTGACTACATACGAAGCAAAATAAGTAAATCTACACTCTAAAATATGTCCACATACATCCGTATGTTGTAGTCCATTTGAAATGTCTAGAAAGACAAATATTTAGGAATGGAGGGAGTACAATGCATGCAGCATATTCAGAGCATCTCCAACAGTATGTATGTTCCAACGTTGGTACAAGTGTCCACATCAGCAGCCAACAGCACATCATACAGGTTCTTCAATGGAGCGTATGTTAATTGTATGTTAAACAACCAAGTGGGCCCATTAAATATTGAAAAAATGACCATGCTTGCCTCGGAGCTTGTGCCTGAACCGTTGCTTCAAGATCATACGATCTCATTATCTCTCTTCTTTTATTATGTGTCATGTCATCAAAACTGTAGCAATTTTACCAACAATGATCATACAATTAATTATTGGAGATGCCCTCATAGTACCATCAGTATGGGGCTGTGCGTAAAGGAAAAGGATATCATCTATTCTCAAAATGCTATTACGTGAAAACAATGCACATGTGTATACTTCATATATAGACATATTTTAGAGTATAGATTCATTCATTTTGCTCCTTATATAGTTTGTAGTGAAATCTTTAAAAAGACTTATATTTATGAAGGGGGAGTACATTTTACGGATGTGTATACTTTGTCCTTTACTCCTGTATACTTTTTCCGCGGGTTTGCTCATGTATACTCCGTAGTGCAAATTAATGTACACATTACGCACGGTGACTTAGTACTAGCTTTTACAACACGGGTAATTAAAGATCACGTGAGGCCTAATTTAGATTCATTGCTGCCAACATGGGCTTTATCGTCTTTGCTACTTGTCCTAGCTATGAGATTTGGATTGGAAAAATAATGCTCCCTACATATCGTCTTTGGCACATGGTCTTCTTAATTTCTACATGCACTTAGCTCATTGGGGGTTGGGTAATTAAAGAGGAGAGAGATGATGTGATTTGCACATTTCCAATACATTTTTTACTCAAATCCATAATATGTCCTAAAATTTCTATATGTGCACTCTTCACCGGGCGAAGGGAGTATGATTTAGTAGAGGTCACCATATTTCAACGAAGGAGTCACACCTTGCTTGCAGTTATGGATTTAAGTTAACCTCAGGAACTAGGTACTCCCATTGCTTGGGTCTGAGCACGGTATAGTAGGCAAAATGCTGAGGTGGTATACTGAGCAGAATAATAGAGAGGAAGAGTTGCATGTTATTACTTAATATACGGATCTTAGCTCGTCTTTTTATGCAGTGTATCTCCCAATTCTCCACATATTCACTTCTCTTTCCAGCTAACCCACAAGGTTGAGATGCAAATATGATCCCTAAACTACTTAAATATAGTCCTCCCTCCTTTTAGATTTATGAGGATGGGCTTGCAAATTACATCAATCAAGGAGGACCTACTGAAGTGTTAGACACATAATGCTACATGCA
>LR738712.1:2172065-2237524 GCA_902687465.1 Secale cereale
CCCCTCATGTAGTGGTTGATTCTACATCGAGAATACAAACTTGACAGAATTCAATGTGGACCTAGCTATATTTGCATGTTCCCAAGACAGTGAGCCTTACAAATTTGAAATATCTGATTTTAGTGATAGGCCCTCTAAACCGGAGGGGTTCACCTAAAGATACTCCCCCCGTCTGTGAATAAGTGTACGTTTGACATTCAAAATTTGTCCACCAAAAAATGTACTTCTATCTTTCTAATGCATTTTAATGTAAAAAAATGCTCATCCCTTATCACAAGGTAATCAAGACCAATTACATTCAACACATGGTATCCTCACTTTCTACATGCACTTAGCTCACTGGGGGCGGGGTAATTAATGAGGAGGGAGATGGTGGCTTGCACCTTCCCAATGCATTGTTTACTACACTCCATAATTTATCCTAATAAAAATATGTACACTTATTCATGGACGGAGGGAGTATGTTCGAATCTCCCAATTGGTCTCCACTGTTTTATTGTTAGGACATGGACACATTTTGATGTTGAGGTGGACTTGGACACTTGCTCCCACATCTAGCATGTGCACAATCCGTGGCAGGATAGCAAGGCTAGATACTCCCTTCATTCAAAAAAATGTGCCAGTTTAGACACCGGCAAGGTGTTTAAAATGCAACTCTAGCCACCAAACATGTACAGATAAAAATTCGCTAAACAAACTGCCAATAGAATAATATTTTGAAACCACTTCTCCAGAAAATTCTATGTGTATGATTTTTCTAGTTTGACTTGAGATTTAAGACCTTAATAAAAATATTTGAAATAATAGTAATGGGTAAATAAAAGTTTGACAAAGCATTAGTTTCTGAGAACTGTTGGGTGTACATAGGTACATATACACAACTACTGAGACGTTGCAGAACCGGGAGTTGCCGAGAACACACACACACACACTTACATTTTAAGAGATTACAAAATTTGAAATGTGTGTCTACATTATGTACACTCATGAACAATTCAATCTGAGATTAATGTAGTGTGTATGTGATGCCTGAGTTGTACTACCTCCGTCCTGGTTTATTAGTCCCCTTTGTATTCTGTGTCAAATTTTGACCTTACATTTAACTAACAAAGCTAATGCATGTCATAAAAATAGTACAATTGGAAACTATGTTCAAATACAAATCCAACGATATGATTTTGGTGACATGCATTAGTATTTTGTTAGTTAAATCTATAGTCAAAATTTGGCACAAAATACAAAGGAGACTTATAAACCAAGACGGAGGTAGTAACATGTGGCTCTCTTGTGTTGGTTGATCTTGCAATGATTTTCATTACCTTTTTGTAAGTACAAAACTTTGCAATAAAGATGGTTTCGTGCATCAATCATTAATGTAGAGGACATAACTATCCCCATTTCAAAAAGAAACACCATATGATGGCTTCAAAAATATTCCTCCCATATATGTTTCCTCACTCCAGTAGATCCCCCAAATATCACCCTTATAACCAACTCTAGCGAATAGAAATAATTTGTCCCCTACGAATACAATAGCAATGCATTATTTCCTTCTCTTGCTCGTCCTATACCAAATCTTGCTCCTCCTCCTACCTGCCTCTTTTCATCCACATCAATGAATTTATTTATTACTATTTCTGCCATGGTTGGTGTTATGGTTAGAATTCAAGCTATGCATGTTTTTTTTAATAATTTGACATGTTTCTTTGCTTCGTTGAACTTGTAAACATATTGGAGAAATTTTCGGATGCTCTTGAACCAATAGGGGTTGTATATTCAATTTGATTCATTTATAGGTTGCATAAAAAATGAACGAACATGCAACCCCCATGTATGGACAGGAAAAAAAACTAGACTGGCACATGGTAACCCTACTAGAAAGTTATTGATATTTTTTTAAGCAAGAAACGGAGGTCAACCGCCCACCTGAAATATATATTTGAACCTCAAAGAAGGTTATGTACAAGTGCATCACAATCCCTAGAACACAGTGGGGTAGACAATTACAAACACAAGGACGTGCCCCATTGATATTTGCAACAGCCCTAAAATTTGAAAAAAAAATATTGATGTACTAGAGATCAATTTATTTCAATGCAAGAGAGAGGATCAACTAAATATGATGTGGTCCTACCTTGCAGTTGCATGTTGCACAACTAACCTTGGAAAGGCATTAATAAATTCATTCAGCACGTATTCCTAGCTACTGGATTTATCTTCGTTGTGTTGGATAAGAATTACCCCTTTTTGAGGACAGGGTAAGAATTAACTTGCATGTATATTCTGCAGAACAATAAATCCTCTTCAAATAACATGAAATATGCTCTAACATTGTAGTACTACCTATAATAAAGAGTTTTTGTTCTTAAATTTTAAAATTTGATGTTGTCTATGTTTGTCATATGATACTACTAATGACATGTCTAGGTGCGCTTCTCGAAACAACCCTTCATATCTCCATACCAGATCTTCTTCGAAATGTGCCCCCGCCCCACACACACACGCGCGCGTGTATGCGCGCACACCCGTTGGTATATTTTTTCACATAAAAAATAGTCAAATATCATCCCCTATTACCAACTCTATTATGTGATTGGGGTTCATTATGGCTTCCTCCAATCTCTTAATTGATCAAATCATTTATTTTCATTGCTTTAATGGGAGGGTCCGGACACTTTTTTGCTTTTGGAGATGGGGGCATCGACACTTGATCACATATCAAGCACATGTACCCACCGTAGAAAGATAACTAAGCTAGATACTCCCTCTAGTTCACAAAAGATGGCATTTTGGAGACTCATAAGATCTCTAAAAATGAAACTTTGACCGTTCTTTTCTACTTATCAAATATGTATAATAATAAAATTATTAGAAAAATACTTGTTGGCACAAATTTATGCATATGATCTTTCAACTTTGCCAAGGGTGTTGAGAAGAGGACAGGCCCCCTACCCCCTACACTCAGTTTGGTGGACACGTTAATTTGTTAGTTATGTTTCTACATTAAATATACTTATGAATAATTCGTCCACTCGAAACCCAATAACAATGCATGTGCTCCCTCTCTTTCCCCTCCTATGGCCAAATGCTCTGCCACGGCCCTAGTCGCCTCTCTTTATCCATATCAATCAATTTAACATGTGCATAGCCCCGTTGAAGTCGGGTTTCAGGCCGAGCTTTGTAATTATATCTCAAAAATGTGAAGCTCAGGGCCGATCTAGCTACCCCCAAGCCAAGACAAATACATTTTTTGCATTTAAAATATTAAATAAAACATTTTTAATATATAAATTAAGGATTTTATCTATTTTAAAAAGCACTATGCTCCTGTTTTTAAGGCTTTCGGGCCAGTCCGTCTGGGCATGCCCAGGTTTACGACAACTTGTTCGTTAGTCCCTCCATTTCATATTACTTCGTATATTAGTTTTATCTTAAATCAAACTTTGTGAAGTTTGACCGAATTAATACTAGTTTTCTTATTAATATGGACCCTATTAGAGTATTCTTTTTGTCATGGTTGGTGTTATGTTATCACCTATCCCATCCCATGATGTAGGTACGTAGTAGTTAATTAGACTTCAAACCGTTGCATATGGGTTCATGATAATTGACATGTTACTTTGTCGCGCTCAACCAGTAGTATACTATAGCATGGACCGTTCATATTGATTCATTTCTAGACCGCGTCAAAATGAAAGAAGAAGCAACCCTCCTATTACGATCTGGTCCCGGTTAGCATTGAACCTTGGAAAGGCTTGAGGCTCATTAGCCAACCACCAAATCTCACCCATCGCACCAATGCATACGGTAACAAGTTCTCTGTAAATATGTACTGTACTCCTGCATAATATATCCTTCCCATGTTCATCAGTAGTAGTACGTACTTGTTGACCTACTACTACTGGACGATCCACTCAGTATTGTGTCAATATAATGCACTGACGTGTCCACCTACTTCGAAGGATGGATGATTGAGCAAACATCTCCCGTCAGGAAGCATGTGTCTTTGCTTCGTGCTGTTTGCCAAGGACATGCTAGCTTCTGCATTGTCCAAACAAGATGGAAATTCATAAATAACCGGTGTTGGTGCATCTTTGGAGTATTTTCCTGATGTTCAGTTGTACTTGTTGACCTACTGAACTGCTCACTAGTGTTGTATTAGTCCTTGTATTCTTATTTAGCTGACCAAAGACCTCCCGTCGGAAAACTGTTCTGTGCTTCGCACTGTTTGTCAAGGACAGGATGAAAATTAATAAGTACATACCATGTGTTGGTGAATCTTCATACTGCTCCTACTCTGGGTTTTCCCCCTCTAATATTCAGTACTACTACCTCCATTTCAAAATATTAAGACCTACTGGAGCTGCACGATTCGCTGTGAGAGATTGTATTTTATCTATACTCTCTATTAGGATTTCACCCACAGGATCGATCACAACAAAATCGACGAGCACACGCGCACAAAGAATTCATAGCCACATGATCTATGCCTGTGTAGGAACACAAGCAAACACGGCTCCAACTCCAACTCAACTGGGACGCTGACGTAGACAACTAGGAAACTAACTCAAAACTCACGAATACATGCAGCATGGAGCATGTAGTACTAACACACGTGCAACCACAACATGCACATACGTGCAGACCAATCTAACTAGACTAGTAGTATCCAAGATTACTTAACAATCTCCAGCTAATCTGGACTTGTCATCTCCTCATCGATGATTCACCCCCTGATCAACTCATCGGCTCGCACAACGACAAATTATATTATTGGTTGGTTAGATTGTTTGCGACGATCTCTCCTTTATCTCAACTTAACAAATTTACAGATCATGTCAAGTATGTCTTATACTACCCAGCCTCGATAGAACGTTGTGGAATACTCCACCCTGTGACTGCTCTATATATCCACCCTAGCGAGATACATATCATCTCCTCGTGGACTACAACATCCACACAAGCCTCACGTAGTGACATGGCCTCATTGAAGAGACTCACCTTCACGGTTTACTACCTCCATACAATTGAACATGATCCTCTCATCGAGATACATATATGACTTACGCATGCTTCATCTTCAATGGATCCTCACGGAGACATCACTTGTACATGAAGACTGCCCATAGACGACAACCGAGACGTGCTAACTCACATGACTCCTTGACTCCTTCACTCATCTAACTCATGTGGACGATGATCTTAGCGACTTTCCGGCACCGCACCTTGGCACCACTGCTCCCTTCAACAATCCTTTTTCACCGCCTTACCGATGACTGCCCGCCGCCTTCCACCTTGTGGCTCCATGAAACAACGATCGCTTGATCCTTCTCATCGCTGCACCATCCTCCCCAGGAAATGCGGCCTCAAATCTTGAACCTTGCTCTCATATCAATTATTAGTGTCTCAGACCCAACTCCCAAACTCCACCTCCGTTCGCACGTTTCCGGTGTTCATCAGACACATCACTAAAATAATAGCATAAATAGAGTGACACTCTCCCTTAGAAGGTGGTCCTAGCCCCCTTCCATAACCGAGGTACCAGTGGCCTAACACCCCATCCCCTGCGAAGCCCTCCATGTGGGCATGGCGCCCCAAACTACGATACCAATTGTTGGGATTTCATCCATAGGATTGATCACATCAAAATCGATGAACACGCGCGCACAAAAAACTTGTAGCCAAGAGTCTTTGTCGTGCTCTTTACTTCTTTTTCTCTCTCTATGTCTTTTCAACTTCAGGCGGTACAAACTCGCAGCCTTCTGCCTATATAAATACACATCCGGCCAGAGCAACACAACCAAACACAGCTCCCAACTCCAACTCTACTGGGACGGTCACGTAGACAAGTAGGAGACTAATTCAAGACTCACGCGTACATGCAGCATGTGTAGAAGTAGTTTAACACATGTGCACACCAATCTAATATAACTAGACTATCCAAGATTACTCTAACACTACTGGTCTTTAATCCAGAGTAGTTATATATATTATTACTGCAAAGTGGTGGATCTTTAATTAATTGATTAACTAATGTGCTGCAGCTACTTTACTGCATTACTTTGAACATGGCTGGCTCCTCTGGTTTCACTCGAAAAGCTGGTTGTGGTTGAGAAGCACAAGCATGTCGCCGTTGCTAACCACTGGCTAGTCATAGTGGAGAGAATTTAGAGGGTGCTTGGATACATTTTAGTCCCATGACTAAAAGTAGCGGGACTAAAACTTGCTAGCCTCACCCATGCTTGGATCCAAATACTAAATGTGTTAGAGGAGAGGAGTTAAATGAGGAGAGAGAGGACTAATTCACATTTTAGTAGGGGTACCCCTGACTAAAAAATTTTAGTCTCAAGACTAGTTTTAGCTCCTCTTTAGTGAGGGGTGCTTGGAACTTTAGCCTCTTAAAGAGACTATTTTTAGTCAGACTAGTTTTAGTCCATTGGATCCAAGCAGGGCCTTAGACTAGTAACATGCATAAGCACAAAGACACACCCAATGGACATCTGCAACAGCCCTAAAAATGAAAAAGAATAACGTACTATGAGATCAACTCATTTCGGTACAAGGGAGAGGATCGACTAAATATGATGTGGTCCCACCTTGCAGTTGCATGTTGCATAACTAACCTTAGAAAGGCAATAACTAATTCACTCGCCTACTACTCCTAGCTACTGAACTTATCTTCCTTCCATTGGACACGAGTTGCCCCTTTCTGAGGACAGGGTAAGAATTAACTTGCCTGTATATTCTGCACAACAACAAATCCTCTTCAAATAGCATAAATATGCTCCAATATTGTAGTACTATATGGAATAAAGAGTATTTGTTAACAAATTATTAAATTTGATGTTATCTATGTTTTTCATGTGATACTACTAACAACAAGTCTAGGGGCCGGAGCCTCTCGAATACAAGCCTTCATACCAGTTCTTCAAAAAATTAGCCCCCCCCCCCCACACACCCACCCACCCACCCACGGGTATATTTTCTAACAACAAAAATAGTCAAATATACCCTCAAAAAGATAGTCAAATATCATCCCTATAACCCACTCTATTAAATAGGCAACGTGATTGGGGTTCATTAGGATTTCCTCCAATCTCTTAAGTGATCACCACATTAATTTTCATTGCTTTACTGGGAGGGTCTGGACACTTTTTTGGTTTTTGGCGATGGGGGCCTGGACACTTGATCAAATATCTAGCACATGCACCCATTGGAAAGATATCTAGTTCACTAAAGATGGTGTTTTGGAGACTCACAAGGTCTTTAAATATGTAAATTTGACCGTTTATTTCTACTTATCATATATGTATAACAATAAACTATCAGAAAAATACTTGTTCACGCTCAATTTTGAAGACACTAATTTGTTAGTTATGTTTCTACATTGAACATACTTATGAATGATTCGTCCACTCGAAACCGAATACAAGGCATGCTTTCCCTCTCTTTCCCCTCCTTATAGCCAAATCCTGCCCCATCCCAGCATATCAATCAATTAAACATGTGCATAGCCCAAGCCGAGTTTCCGGCTGAGCTTTGTAATCCTATCCCAAAAATGTCAAGCTCGGGCCTGACTTAGCCTACCCAAAAGCCAAGAAAAATACTTGTTTTGAATTTTAAATATTAAATAAATCCTTTTATAGTGATTAAAGATTATATCTGTTATTCCATCTGTCCTTACAAAAGAATCTTATATTATGGGACGGGGATTAAAAAACACTCTGCTTCTGGGTTGTGCATGCCCAGGTTTACAATCAACTCGTTCATTAGTCTTTTTTTCCGAAGCGGAAGCAATTTTTTTGCCTCATCCATTAATTAAGAAGAAGAGCATTGCTCCGTTAATTACTGGAAAACCGGGCCAAAACCATCACAATCCGCTGAGCAACATACATAGGATTACCCCACAGACACCTCTACAAAGAAAGCTTCATCGAGATAACACATTGATGTCATCGTCATCACCTCTCCTCAAACCAGCGTCGTCGCCGTCCCTTCTCCCTGAGCAGGTGACCCCGACTTCATCGCAGACGACCATCAACTTAGCCTTCATCAAAGAGGTTGTGTGAAGTCACTTGAAGATCCATGCCAAAGCTCAACCACCTGTGTCGAGGACAGCGCAGCTCCGATTCCGAGAGAGAGCAATGAAGGAGAACTATGAAAGGTTGGCTCCGTGAAACCACCGAACAGATCATACAATGTCGGCCATCGCTGCCACCGAGACCCCCTCGCTGCAGCTCCAACTTCACAACAACAAACAATCTGAGGCAATCCCACGAACACGCCGAAGAAGAGCCGACTAATGCAACCAATGTCGCGTCTCTGCCATCACTCACCACTGTCATCGTTGCCATAGAAGACCCGACGCCTTCACCATCATCTTCCACCGGTCTCGCTTACCGATGCCAGCTCCAAAGACAATGCACCCGAGAGGGGATACGACGCCAAAGCACTGACATTGTCCGATCCTATGGATCTAGGGTATTCCCTGAAGCTGAAAAGTATGGGCTGAGAGTATCACCTCGACGGTGCCAACAAGAAGAAAAACGGCGCTCAAGAGCATCGCCATCACCAGCTACGGCCATGGCCAGAGACAAGACTTTCGTCCGGGTCAATCTCCCAATCCCCACATGCATGCATCAGCAAGCCCTCCAGCACACCCCTGCTACATCCGACCTGCCACCACCACCGCCTATGCATCTCCACATCACCCATCTGAGAACATGATAACTTCACGTCGGAACCAACCAGCACCGCGCCGGCCGACAAGCATCACCACAACTGAGCTTGCCCCGCACGCCTCCCCTGACGAACCCCACCTCCACACCAAGGCCCGCCCACAAGGCGCACGCCAAGGCGACATCCACTTTCGCATTGCCCGCACCACCACCATATCTTCCCCCACGCCGGCCCGACATGGCTAGAGCCGCTGCCCTGAGCACCACCATTCTCACCGACTCCTGCGGGGCCACCATCGCCCACGCGCGCGTGCAACCACACCACCCCTAGCCAGCGCCCTTCTCGGAGCGGCATGCCCCTATAGCCATTGTCACCGCGCCAGATATGCGGCCACCGTGCATCGTGTGCGCCTCTGGCATGCCCAGCGTGACCGAGTCGCGCCCCAGTTGTCACGTCGAGCGCTGCACCTCCGCATAGCCGAGCTGCCCTGCGCCGCCCGTGCGCCTCATGAGAGGGAAGGAAAGACCCCGCCGCCGCCAATGCTGCACGGGCTTTGCCCGGTGGCTCACACCGGCGGCGGTGAGGGGGCTCGGGGGGTAGTGAGGGGGGGTGGCGGCGGCTAGGGTTGCTCCCGTGCGCTCGTGGGGGAGCGAGACACGGGAGAAGGGTATCTCCAAAAGGCTAGTCCTTCTGTTCCATGTACTTCACATATTAGTTTTATCTTAGATCAAACTTTCTGAAGTTTGAGCAAATTAATAGACAAGATATCAGTATGGAAGATCAAACTTTCTGAAGTTTGAGCAAATTAATAGACAAGATATCAGTATGGACCCGAGTGTATTATATTTTTCATGGTTGGTGTTACATACGTTATCGCGTACTATATCCCAGCCCATGATGTAGGTAGTAGTTAGCCTTCAAGCCATTGCATGGTTCATGATAATCGACATGTTAATTTGTCTCGTCCAACCAGCAAAATACCGGAGTACTACAGTTTACAGTAGCAGCATGGACCGGAGTGCGACGTTTCTGCTCCCGAACTCATCCGCAGCTGATGAAAAAAAAATCAAAAAAAATTCAAAAAATTCCAATTTTTTTTTGTGGTAGATAACATTATGCATGAGGTGCGCTCCAAGTTTCAACTAGTATGGACATCTGAGCAACTCTCAGCAAAAAGACAAATTCAGGGTATGTAAAGATTTACTGTTCACACATTGTTCTGACCTGATTTGTTTTTTTTTTTTTTGGCTGAGAGCTGCTCAGATGTTCAAATAAGTTGAAATTTGCAGCGAACCTCGCGCATAAAATTATCTAACACAATTTTTTTTTGAATTTTTCTGACCGGGTACAAATAAGCCTGGCAACCGAATTGGGTTTTCGCATGGACCGGCCATATTGATTCATATCTAGACCGCGTCAAAGATGAATGAAAATACAACTCTCCTGCTACGATCTGGTCCCAGGTTGCATTGAACTAGTCGCAGCTAACCTTGGAAAGGCTTGAGGCTCGTTATTAACCAACCAATTCTCGCCGCTCGTACCCCAGCCACTGAATTATCCTTCAATGCATTGGGTAGGAAGTTATCTGTAATTTGTACTCCTGCATAATTTATCCTTCCACTGTTCATCAGTACGTACTTGTTGACCTGCTGAGGAAATTTTCATACAAACGGGTCAAAAGAGAAAGAAAACGGTATTCAAATGGGCGGCACAAATGCCACCAACCCAACACCGAGCATTCATGAGACATCACCCCTAACTAGATGCAACCGAGACTTGTCATCACCTGACACCAAAGTACTCCCTGCTGAATAGTACTTGTCATCAAAATAGACAAAAAGCGATGTATTCAGAACCAAAATACATCTCGATACATCTTACTCCCTCCGTTTCTTTTTAGTCTGCATATAAGATTTGGTCAAAGTCAAACTTCATAAACTTTGACCAACTTTAAAGAACAAAATATAAACATTCATAATATGAAATCAATACTACTATATGCATCATGATATTAATTTTCATAGCATATAGGTTTAGTATTATAGATGTTGATATTTTTTGATATATATTTGGTCAAACTTTACATCGCTTGACTTTGACCAAATCTTATATGCAGACTAAAAAGAAACGGAGGGAGTATTTTCTTCATTTTGATGACAAATATTTTCAAACGAGGGAGTACTAAACATGCCGAGCCATCTCTGAAGGGGGTCGACTCGCCGTAGAGAAACCCCCTAGCTCCGGGCCTTGGAGTGCATGCCGCTCCTGTCAGGACTCAGGAGATAGCAAGGACCGAGATCGGAAACCATAGGGGACACGTGTACGTGTCTACCTATTTTGATAGATAGATGAATGCCCTATGCAAATTTTCACGGAAAAAACTTAAGCATTTTGACCTATGGGAAAAAAATGAATGCCAAATATTACACTTAATTTTGTTTTTTCATCGACGAAGCACTGCTATCCCATATGGCATGAAAATTGTCAAGCACACTTGGCACACTAATATGAACATCTGCAAAAAAAAACACGTTTTCTAAATATATTTACTATTTATTTTGATTTTACTGTTCATTAGAAACTTGCTACAGTAATTTATTTACTATTTTGCCAAAAATCCGTGTCGGGAAACATGTTACTATTTAATTTCGGTATTGCTAAATCTTGGTCGATTGAGACTTCGCGAAATCTCAGTCGATGCTATATTCTTTTGATATTGCATAGAGATCCGTGCAAAGTTTTTTTTTCCTTTTTATACACTATGTCATTTGAGTGAGACTTCGCGAAGTCTCGGTCGACTGAGACCTAGCCACACCCATTTAATTTTGCATGTACTTTGCTTCGTGCTGCTTGTCAAGGACACGCTAGCTTCTGCATTATCCAAACAGGCTGGAAATCTGTAAATAAATCTTTTGGTGAATCTTTGGAGTATTTTTCTAATGTTCATCAGTACTTGTTGACCTACGAGGCGACTCATTTGGACGGGGGCAAGCAAGCAAAAGCAGATACTGTTATATTAATCCTTGTATTATTATTTAGCTGACCAAACACCTCCCGTCAGAAAAAGTATTCTGTGCTTCTCACTGGTTGTCAAGGACAGCTAGATTCTGCATTATCCAGACAGGATGAAAATTAATAAATAACCTGTGTTTGTGAATCCTCATAGTGCTCCTACTCCCTCTCTTTTTTTTTTCCAAATGATCTGAGAGTTTTGCTTGTCCACACTTGTGCCAAACTCTCAAACTAATCACAATATAGCACTACTGGAATCGGCACGTTTGCAGAGTGCCGGGAACACTTGGCAAAGGCTTGTTGCACTCGGCAAAGGCCACCCGGCGTACATCTCTCAGGCAAACAGGAATTTGCCGAGAGCCAGGAGACAAACACTCGGCAAAGTGTTTGCCGAGAGCCAAATAGTGTATCTCGGCAAAATAAAGTGACTTCACGACCGCAAGTTCCGTCAGCTCTTTGCCGAGAGCGACGCTCGGCAAAGCTGCCACATCCAACAGCCAGCTGCTCCAGCTCATGCCACTTTGTCGAGAGCAACTCTCGATAACCGTTGCCTTTCCAAGCGCCGCTCTCGGTAAATGTTGGATCATAAATTTACTACAACATATTATTCATTATGAACACGGAAGTTTAAGTCAATTGTGGGACAATCGGACTATTTAAACAGGTAGGCGAGGTGGAAACAAATGGGCAAATATTAGTGTTCCGAGAGCAACTCTCGGTAAAGAAATCAAATCGTGGTCGTGCCATTAACCGCCGCCGGATGTGTCACGTGGCAAAACGTTGTCGTGCAGTACTGCGCGGCATTCGGCAAATAGGGCCATTGTCGAGTGTTCCCCTATTGGCTATTGCCGAGTGGTACTCTCAGCAATATCCTCTTTTTGTCGTGGTGTCATGTTTGCCAAGAGGCCCTCTTGGCGTACGTTACTTTGCCGAGTGCCCTCGTTTTGCCTCTCGGCGAAGAGCTTGGCACCCGGCATATAGGGAAATTCCAGTAGTGCAGGCTGAAAAATCAGTCCAACCTTAGCAATGACCTATGTTGGTGACTCCAGAGTGTTTACGATAAATATAGGACCCCTTTAGCTAGCGAACTTTCACTGTATGGCATTTGAGAATGTTTTTTATGGCAATTTCTTCAGAACACACATGACAATTCTTCAGAAACACATGACAATTCAGACAAACAAAAGGATTTTTCTGTGAAATTGTTCTTTTCGCTTGGTGGAATTGCCATGTTCCCGCAATATAAAATGCCGCGCAAAACGTTCGTTTTCCCATGTCTTGTTGAATACTACTACTCCCTCCGTCTAGGTGTGTAAGTCAACTTACGAAAATCAGATATTCCCAAAACACTTAGGCGCAATGTATTAAATTCCGTCTTCGTTCCCCTCACTGCCTCGTTCATCAGCGAGCAATTTTTTTGGCTGAACCATGCGGAGGAGGAAGTTAATGCGGGAGAGAATGAGCGACCTATGCATGTAAAGAAGGAACATGTTCATTAGGGGAGGGATTGACCCCAATTTGCATGCACGTCAATGGGCCTGCATGAGTTGGCTGAAACGGCAGCCCTATTAATTAGGGATTCAATGCTAATCACCGTTTGGTTTAGGAGGAAAAAAAGTGGCGCGGTGATTGGACGAATTTTTGGATTCTTTGACCTCTTCCAATCCGCAACCACCTAGGTCGCGCTGCTCCACCTTAGGTGACTTAGAGCAAGTACAATATGGTGACATAAGCAGGCTATAAGGAATATAATATTATATCTTTGCTTAGTTGGAAGAGAGAGAAGAGAAGCGGGCTCTTCGTGAGTAGCCGGTTGCAACACGAGACCCAAGACGTTTTGTGAGTATGTAAGGTGGGCCAACTATTAATAAAGTAGTACACATTTAAAACTTACTATTGTACATGCCGACTATAAGGTTGGCTCTAGATGACATGAGAACTCCTTATAGCCGACTGTTGGTTGTATTATTAACCATGCTCTTACACACCTAGACGGAGGGAGTACTAGCATTACTGCAAAAGGTGGTACTACAGTGTTGGTGGATCTTTAATTAATTCTTAATTAACTAGTGTGCGGCTGCTACTGTTGACTATGTCTCCTCCTGCTCCTCCGATTTCACTGGAAAAGCAGGTTGTAGTTGGGAAGCACACGCGTGTTGCCCTTGCTAATTACGTGCACTCAATAGCCAGCCACAGCCAGCCACCCCTGTCCTGTGTGTAGCTCGGAGACTTCGCCACCCTCAGCACCTTGCTGGCCGGCCGGCCCGGCCCTGCGCGTGTATAAATACTGGGCGCCGGAGCACAGAAACCTCACACCTCTTTCTTCCTCCTCCTCCATCTCCCACCGGCCACCGTCTCCTCTCCCCCCATCCACGAAACCAAAGCAGCAAAGATGGCTGGCGCGCTGGACGAAGCCAGGATCATCGACTACTTCAGGCACAAGAGCGTGCTCATCACCGGCGCCACGGGCTTCCTTGGCAAGAGTAAGCTATCATCATGATGATGATGCATGTCCTGTTACTTTCCGAAGAGCAGTTCATCCATCCATCCATTCGGAGAAGATTGGTGTTGCATTGTGTGCTCATCCGTCGGCCTGTGCAGTAATGGTGGAGAAGATCCTGAGGGTCCAGCCGGACGTGAAGCGGATCTACCTGCCGGTGCGGGCCGCCGACGCCGCCGCGGCGAGGCGCCGGGTGGAGACCGAGGTGCGTGCCTGTCTGCCAGGCCATCAATCCTGTTGATCCTTGCACCCCCACCTCCGCCATCGTCTCTCTCAGTACTCCTCTCTTCTACAGTAGTAGGCAAGGATGCACGCCGGCAGCATGGTTCTTGGTAAGAGCATGCTGCAAGGTACACATGCGAGCTCTCTCTCGGCCAGAGAAGCCCCCAAACTGCTCCCACTGTGTCCCTTGTCTCTGTTCAGTGTTCACTACTTTAAAAAAAAATTAATACTATAATACTAGTAATGTTATGTGGCGCATCGGAACCAAACATGAATAGATATCACAAACCCATCACAGAATCATAAATAGTCCATCTGCCCACTGCCATATCTGTGATGCAAACATGAACACGGGTAGAATAATTATCTTATACACCAGGTACATAAACTAACATTAGTTGGGTGGAGTAGCTCCCATTCAGGCCGCTCACATGCCATTTTCCTTCTCTTTCTGAGGTCAACAGTCACATGCCATACCCATACGTGTGGTAGTACAGGATCCTACTGCATGAGAGGTGGCCATGAATAATCTCATCTGTACACCGCTCATTCTTCACTAGATCGTCATTAAATGCACACAATAATTCTAGTATTACCACTAGTACTTCCACCAGCTTTTGGCATGCCAGGATCAATTTGAACAAGAAACCAGTAGGAGTAGTAGTATGTGTGCTAGGGTTGACGATTTTTTTCAACATTTTCATTTATGTCCGATCCTGGAAACCGGAAACCTGGGGAAAACCCGCGGCAGGATGATAAATAAATAAACCGGCGGCGAAGTGGTGCAGCGGCTGTGTGTGTTCCTAGGAGTCGTATGTGAGGAGTTATTGCGTGTGTAGGCCGGTAGGTTTGGTCAGGTCGACTCGATTCAGAAGTTATCAATGGCCTCTGCCGCATGCAGTGCGCAACTGGTACTACACCACCACCACCTAGCTAGCCGGCCAGTGTGCAGCATGCATGCATGGCTGGCTGGGAAATGGCGACGGCAGGGTACCATCTGGCACCACTTACTACGGCTTCATCAACTTGAGAATTCAGAATTCACAAGTCAGAGTTTCTTGTCATATGTGCACTGCAGGTCTGCAATAATGTTTTGGTTACCTAATTGCTTCTAGTTGTAACAACAAACATAAAATAACTGCAATAATGTTTTGGTTACCTAATTAGTACATTCTATAATTGCTTCTGCAAAAAAGAATAGAGTGTAATCTACTCTAGCTAGTGTAGTTATTGAGTAGTGCCAAGAAGATCCAGAGCGGAGACAATGGGCAGCTCAATGATCCATCTAGATCTAGCACGCCGGGAAAAAAAAACCTTCCAGTACGCCTGGCCCCTCTTCATTTCTTCATATGCATTCACTGATCCTTCATTGTATAGGTATGGGCAATTTACAGTTGCAGACAGTTGCACGGGTCGATTGTCATGTCATGTGCTGCACAAGCAATTTATAGTTTTTACCAAAAGTTGCCGAGACACCATGTTGGGTGGCGGATCCACAGTGCATGCATGCATGCATATATCAAACATGGATTGCAAATGAAGAATTATTGATCGAGATCGGCGTGGTTCGCAGGTGGTGGGGAAGGAGCTGTTCGGGGTGCTGCGGGAGCGGCACGGCGCCGGGTTCGACGCCTTCGTCGCCGACAAGGTGGTGGCGCTGGCCGGCGACGTCATGCGCGAGGGCTTCGGCGTCGACCCCGCCACGCTGCGGGACCTCCGGCTCGCCGACGAGCTCAACGTCATCGTCAACGGCGCCGCCACCACCAACTTCTACGAAAGGTACTGTACTATCGACTGTTCAATTTACTTCGTCGGAGAAAAATTCAGCGGGAGAGAACGTGCATGATGCCCGCATCTTCTTCTCCAGAGTAGCGAGCTCATCAATGGCCTCTGAGAAACTAACTGTGGAACGTGTGCGTGCTCAGGTACGACGTCGCCCTGGACGTGAACGTGGTGGGGGTGAGGCACATGTGCGACTTCGCCCGGAAATGCCCCAACCTCGAGGTTCTTATGCACGTCTCCACGGCCTACGTCGCCGGCGAGAAGCAGGGGCTGGTGCCGGAGAGGCCGTTCAAGGACGGCGAGACGCTGCGCGACGACGGCACCTGCCTCGACATCGACGGCGAGCTGAGGCTCGCCAGGGACCTCCGGAAGCAGATGGAGGCCGACGACGACGTGGACCCCAAGGCCCAGAGGAAGGCCATGAAGGACCTTGGCCTCACCAGGTTAGGATGCATAATTTTTGGAAGTTTCTCCTCTGTTAAATTCAAATTCAAACATAAGAGTTTTCTAAAAATCAAAACTAAAACCAAATCTGCAATTGTGTGTGCAGGGCCCGGCACTTTGGGTGGCCCAACACGTACGTGTTCACCAAGTCCATGGGGGAGATGATGCTGGCCCAGATGATGCGAGGGGGTGATGTGCCCGTCGTCATCGTCCGGCCCAGCATCATCACCAGCGTCCAGAACGACCCACTGCCGGGATGGATCGAAGGCACCAGGTCCATTCAAACTCTTTGGGTCTAAAAAAATTGAAATACCAAGTTTCAAATTCAAATTCTGACACCGACGTGAAAACTGCAGGACGATCGACGCGATCCTGATTGGGTACGCGAAGCAGAGCCTGTCGTGCTTCCTCGCCGACCTCGACCTCACCATGGACGTGGTAATTACTTCACTCATTACTAGTTCATTACAAGGAGTACTGCCGTCTTCTGGTGTGCTGCAGTTATGAGTGGTAGTGGTAGCTAAGTAGTATGTGCCGTGAGGCTGGTCCTGGCCCTAGGTGCAGCACAGTACAGTGTGTGACCATGCTGCAGTAAGTTGCATTTGAAGCGTCTGTGCCAACCAGGCCAAGTGGCTGCTGCAGTGCATCAACCAACCTAGCTGTACTTGGCCGCATGCAGTTACTGTCTGAATCTTGCCTGTTGCAGCAAGGTTACATATGCTGCTAATGGATTATCACAGTTCTAACCCAAATGTGCAACCAATGGTGTATGCAGATGCCCGGTGACATGGTGGTGAACGCGATGATGGCGGCCACGGTGGCGCATGCCTCCTCTACTCGGTCATCAGAGCCAGAGAAGAAGCTGCCTTCGCGGCAGCAGCAACACCCTCACTCGGTACCGGCAGCGCCAACAGTGTACCACGTGAGCTCGTCGCTGCGGCACCCGGCACCGTATGCGGTGTTGTACCGGACGGGGATCCGGTACTTTGAGGAGCACCCACGGGTAGGGCCCGATGGCCGCACCGTGCGCACTCGCAAGGTGCGGTTCCTCGGCAGCATCGCGGCGTTTCACCTCTTCATGGTGCTCAAGTACCGTGTCCCACTCGAGCTCCTCCGCCTGCTCTCCATCCTTTGTTGCGGCCTCTTTGGCCTCGCCGCCCTCTACCATGACCTCGCCCGCAAGTACAGGTATGGTCTTTCGAATTCTCTTTACGGTTGTATCGTCTTGATGTTCAACCGGTAGCTTAAGAGCATGTGTCGTCCAGGTTCGTGATGCAGCTGGTGGACTTGTACGGGCCCTTCTCGCTCTTCAAGGGTTGCTTCGATGATGTCAACCTCAACAAGCTCAGGATCGCCATGGCTGACGGCGACCATGCCGACACCGCCGGCGGGCTATTCAACTTTGACCCCAAGACCGTTGACTGGGACGACTACTTCTTCAAGGTCCACATCCCCGGTGTCATGAAGTACGTCCTCAAGTGATGTTCCATTTGCATCGATCTGGTTCTGTATGCTGAGAAGGAATGGAGGAAATCAAATTAATGGCAGCGCTAGTGTGCCTTGCTTGTGTTGTGTAACCTCCTTCTTGGTTCATTGGGTATTATTGGTTGAGTATTGATTGTACTGTCATTGGAAATTAAATTAACCAGTGACTATGAGTATAATTAAGATGAAATTACTTGCATCATGACTTGCATCATTGATTTTTTTAACATTTATGATCATTTCTAAAATTTAAATATTTAAAACAATTCTGACTATTTCAAGTTAATACAAATATTTTCTAAATTTACCAATAAATTTGAAAATCACATTTAAAAAAATTGTAGGCATTTTTAAAATTCAAGATTAAAAAAATCTCAGGAATATTCATGGTTATTTTTGAAGTCCTGAACATTTTTATAACTCACGAACATTTTGTGTACATTTTTGAAGTGCATGAGCAATATTTGTTTTAATCAACAAACATTTTGATTTTTTAAAATAGGTTCTCCAGAAGCAACATGGAGTGACTGCTTTTTCTGTAGCGACTAACTAGTGGGTTTCTCGAGAAGTGAACAATAGCGACTAGTTTCTCTCAACAAGGTGCAGTTCCTCGGCAACATCACGACGTTCCACCTCCTCATGGTGCTCACGTGCCGTGTCCCCCTCAAACTCCTCCGCCTCTCCATCCTTTGTTGTGGCCTCTTCGGCCTCGCCGTCCTCTACCTTGACCTTGTTTATTTGATTAGCATAGAGACCCAACCACCACCAGGGACCCATGCGAGATAGCATCCCAGGAAGTAGGATGTGGAATGAATGTGACATGGAGGATGGAGGGCATGAGATTGTGTGACGCCCCCGATTTGACCGTACACTAATCATGCACGCAAATGTGTACGACCAAGATCAGGGACTCACGGGAAGATATCACAACACAACTCTAGACATAAATTTAAATAATACAAGCTTCATATTACAAGCCAGGGGCCTCGAGGGCTCTAATACAAACGAGTCAGCGGAAGCAACAATATCTGAGTACAGACATAAGTTAAGCAAGTTTTCCTTAAGAAGGCTAGTACAAACATCAACGATCGAAGAGGCAAGGCCTCCTGCCTGGAACCTCCTAACTACTCCTGGTCGCCCGCGATCTCCACGTAGTAGTAGGCTCCGTCGGGGTAGTAGTAGTAGTCGACTAGGGTGGCATCTGGCTCCTCGGATCCGCCATCTGGTTGCAACAGCCAGAAAGAAGAAGAAGGGGAAAGGGGGGGAGCAAATTAACCGTGAGTACTCATCCAAAGTACTCGCAAGCATCAGATCTATACTAAGTATGCATCAGTATCAAAGGACTGAACTGCAGAATGCCAGAAAAGAAGGGGAAAGGCCTAGCCTAGCATCTTCAGGAAACCACCATCTTGCAGCACTTAGAAGGGGTAAAGAGTAACATTTCATAATTAACAAGCATGTTGTAACAATATCCAGCACATATCTCAAGTATCAATTTCTAGTTGTAATAGATCAGGATATAAGATTGAACGTCAGTTACCGTGGACACGGCTATTCAAATAGATAACTTCCCTGCAGGGGTGCACCACATTACCCTCACGCTCAATCATCTCTGGCCGGACACACCTTTCTGGGTCAATGGTGGCCTTGGAAGATCAACACATCGCAACCCTACCTAGGCTCAGCAGAGAGGTCCCCGCCGGTCTACATCCTAAGCACTTAGGGGTCATGGGCCATCGCCCGTTGCACTCCGGGTAGCTATGTGCAGGGTGGATACCAGCACCACCCGTGTAGTGCATGGCACGATCCGACCGTGCCGCAATGCTGAATTGGACGTCTGACAAAGCTTCGGCTGATACCACGATGCCGAGGCCCATAACTATTCTCGCGTGGCTGTTGTGCATACAGGCTAGAGGCCAACTCAGATCAAATACCCAAACCTTAGTGTATTAGGAACTCGCGAAGACGAGCAGAGACCCACGATCGATAATGTGACCCTGTCGCCCCGTCTCGAGGAAATACGGAAAGGGCTAGCCCAGCCCACTCGGGGGCGGCATGCGTGCCCGACTATGCCTCGTAATTATCTCCCGGGTGCTCTCTGGGCCCGCCCGACTTTCACATCAACTCGCGGGTACCCCTCAGGGCCGACCCGACTTTAACAAGTCTCAAGTAAAGTCAAGGTAGCCGTGTGTCCAAACATCAAGGGGGGAAACCCCGAGGAATCACCCTCGGAAGATTCCACTCAATGTAATCGTCAAGCTAAACTTAGGAGGAATCACCCTCGAGGTTCACACTTGAGGTGTGATAACCCACAAGTGTAGGGGATCGCAACAGTTTTCGAGGGTAAAGTATTCAACCCAAATTTATTGATTCGACACAAGGGGAGCCAAAGAATACTCTTAAGTATTAGCAGCTGAGTTGTCAATTCAACCACACCTGGAAACTTAATTAGTATCTACAGCAAGATAGTTTAGTAGCAAAGTAATATGATAGTGGCGGTAGCAGCAATAAAAGTAACGATAGTGTTTTTGTAGTTTTGGTGATAGTAGTAGTGGAAAAGTAAATAAGCAACTAGCAATATAGGAAAAGCTCGAGGCATTGGATCGGTGATGGGAAATTATGTCGGATGCAATTCATCATGTAGAAGTTATAACCTAGGGTGACACAGAAATAGCTCCAGTTCATCAATGCAATGTAGGCATGTATTCCAAATATAGTCATACGTGCTTATGGAAAAGAACTTGCATGACATCTTTTGTCCTACCCTCCCGTGGCAGCGGGGTCCTATTGGAAACTAAGGGATATTAAGGCCTCCTTTTAATAGAGTACCAGACCAAAGCATTAACACATAGTGAATACATGAACTCCTCAAACTAAGGTCATAACACATAGTAGGTGACTATAGACTTGCAAGATAGGATCAAGAACACACATATATTCATGAAAACATAATAGGTTCAGATGTGAAATCATGGCACTCAGGCCCTAGTGACAAGCATTAAGCATAGCTAAGTCATAGCAACATCAATCTCAGAACATAGTGGATACTAGGGATCAAACCCTAACAAAACTAACTCGATTACATGATAGATCCCATCCAACCCATCACCGTCCAGCAAGCCTACGATGGAATTACTCAGCACGGCGGTGAGCATCATGGAATTGGTGATGGAAGAAGGTTGATGATGACGATGGCGACGATCTCCACTCTCCGGAGCCCCGAACGGACTACGGATCAGCCCTCCCGAGAGAGATTAGGGCTTGGCGGCGGCTTCATATCGTAAAACGCGATAATTATTTCTCCTTCATTTTTCTCTCCCCGAAAGTGAATATATAGGATCTGGGGATACGTCGGTGGAGCACCAGGGGGCCCACGAGGCAGGGGGCGCCCCCCACCCTCGTGGACAGGGTGTGGGCCCCCTGGTCTGGATTTTCTTGCAGATATTTTTTATATTTTCCAAAATAAATCTCCGTGGAGTTTCAGGTCATTCCGAGAACTTTTTATTTCTGCACAAAAACAACACCATGGCAATTCTGCTGAAAACAGCGTCAGTCCGGGTTAGTTCCATTCAAATCATGAAAGTTAGAGTCCAAAACAAGGGCAAAATGGTTTGGAAAAGTAGATATGTTGGAGACGTATCAAGGTGTTGCACGACAGAGTCGTATCGGGAATGGTGAAAGAGGAATCACCCTCGATGACTATGACTGAATAGCTACACTACAGAGTCATCATCATGAGTGCATTACGAGGTATCACCCTCGGCACTCGATAGTAGCTCTGTAGAGTCGATCAACAAAAGGGGCGTGATGTGATGTGAGGTGTCGAGCTCTGGTCGTCGATCACATTGATCGAGTCGTCGATTATGAAGCAGGGGAAACAAGGACAAGGTGGGGTGATAACCCACAAGTGTAGGGGATCGCAACAGTTTTCGAGGGTAAAGTATTCAACCCAAATTTGTTGATTTGACACAAGGGGAGCCAAAGAATACTCTTAAGTATTAGCAACTGAGTTGTCAACTCGACCACACCTGGAAACTTAGTATCTGCAACAAGATAGTTTAGTAGCAAAGTAATATGATAGTGGCGGTAGCAGCAATAAAAGTAAAGATAGTGTTTTGTAGTTTTTGTGATAGTAGCAGCGGAAAAGTAAATAAGCAACTAGCAATATAGGTAAAGCTCGTAGGCATTGAATCGGCGATGGGAAATTACGTTGGATGCAATTCATCATGTAGAAGTTATAACCTAGGGTGACACAGAACTAGCTCCAGTTCATCAATGCAATGTAGGCATGTATTCCGAATATAGTCATACGTGCTTATGGAAAAGAACTTGCATGCCATCTTTTGTCCTACCCTCCCGTGGCAGCGGGGTCCTATTGGAAACTAAGGGATATTAAGGCCTCCTTTTAATAGAGTACCGGACCAAAGCATTAACACATAGTGAATACATGAACTCCTCAAACTATGGTCATCACCGGGAGTGGTCTCGATTATTGTCACTTCGGGGTTGCCGGATCATAATGAAGGAAATATGCCCTAGAGGCAATAATAAAGTTATTATTTATTTCCTTATATCATGATAAATGTTTATTATTCATGCTAGAATTGTATTAACCGGAAACTTAATACATGTGTGAATACATAGACAAAACAGTATGTCCCTAGTATGCCTCTACTAGACTAGCTCATTGATCAAAGATGGTTATGTTTCCTAGCCATAGACATGAGTTGTCATTTGATCAACGGGATCACATCATTAGGAGAATGATGTGATGGACAAGACCCATCCGTTAGCATAGCACTATGATCGTTTAGTTTAACTGCTATTGCTTTCTTCATGACTTATACATGTTCCTATGACTATGAGATTATGCAACTCCCGAATACCGTAGGAACACCTTGTGTGCTATCAAACGTCACAACGTAACTGGGTGATCATAAACATGCTCTACAGGTGTCTCCGAAAGTATTCGTGGTGTTGGCATAGATCAAGATTAGGATTTGTCACTCCGAGTGTCGGAGAGGTATCTCTGGGCCCTCTCGGTAACACACATCATAATAAGCCTTGCAAGCAAAAGACTAATGAGTTAGTCACGAGATGATGTGTTACGGAACGAGTAAAGAGACTTGCCGGTAAACGAGATTGAACTAGGTATAAAGATACCGACGATCGAATCTCGGGCAAGTAACATACCGTTTGACAAAAGGAACAACGTATGTTGTTATGCGGTTCTGACCGATAAAAGATCTTCGTAGAATATGTAGGAGCCAATATGAACATCCAGGTTCCGCTATTGGTTATTGACCAGAGATGAGTCTCGGTCATGTCTACATAGTTCTCGAACCCGTAGGGTCCGCACGCTTAACGTTTGATGACGATCGGTATTATGAGTTTTTGAGTATTGATGTACCGAAGGTAATTCGGAGTCCCGGATGAGATCACGGACATGACGAGGAGTCTCGGAATGTCCGAGACATAAAGATTGATATATTGGACGGCTATATTCGGACACCGGAAGTATACCGGAAAAGTTTCGGATTTATCGGGAATGCCGGAGGGGGTTACCGGAACCCCCTACGAGAGGGGATGGTCCATAGTGGGCCTAAAGGGTGAGAGAGAGGCAGCCCATAGGGCTGGCCGGCGCCCCCACCTAGGAATCCTAGTTGGACTAGGATTGGGGGGGCGCCACCTCTCCTATTCCTTTCCCCCTTCTTCCTTTCGGTGAATCCTACTAGGAATAGGATTGCAATCCTATTCCTAGTAGGAGTCCCCTCCCTAGCCGCACCATAGGAGGTGGCCGGCCCCTCCTCCCTTGCTCCTTGATATACGGGGGCAGGGGGGCACCCAAAGACACACAAGTTGAATTGTTTTAGCCGTGTGCGGTGCCCCCCTCCACAGAATCACACCTCGGTCGTACCGTCGCGAAGCTTAGGAGAAGCCCTGCGCCGGTGTTCACATCATATCCGTCACCACGCCGTCGTGCTGACGAAACTCCCCCGTGAAGCTCAACTGGATCAAGAGCTCGTGGGACGTCATCAAGCTGAACGTGTGCTGAACGCGGAGGTGCCGTACGTTCGGTGCTTGATCGGTTGAATCGCGAAGAAGTTCGACAACATCAACCGCGTCACTTGACGCTTCCGCTCCCGGTCTACGAGGGTACGTAGACACACTCTCCCTTCTCGTTGCTATGCATCTGGTAGATAGATCTTGCGTGATCGTAGGAAAATTTTAAAATACTACGTTCCCCAACAATTGTTTCCTTTGTCTGGCAGGGCTTGGAAAAAATTCATCAAAAAAGCTCCGGGACTGCCGAAGAAGCTACAATTGAAGATACCCGAAAGTAAGTACTATATAGTAGCATGTTCCGCACGCGCATCTCCTATATCTTGATTCAAGCGCTAGTTTCATCAATACCAATTTGGCATTCTTGCTTATCAGTTTGATTGAGCTCTATTTCTTGTAAAGTGGTTGTGGCAGGAACCCGGGAATGATTATTGTGGATACTACATTTGCGAGTCCATCCGCCACACGACCTGTGAGCGGGGCTACACTGATGAACAATTTGAAGTGCGTAAGCAATCAATAATATTCACAAATTTATAGCATCATTTCATGTATTGACCCCCTACTTCAAATTAGATGTTTCGGATGCGGGATGAACTCCTAACACCAGATCGTCTGCGAGCAATTCAAGAGGAATTGGCGGCATTCTTCCTTGAACACGTGATCGCTGAAGACGGAGAATACTATGTGGACCATGCATCCATGTGTTAGGAGATTATTTTTGTAAGAGATAATTATTGTATATATGTGCCCGGTAGTGTCGGGATAGACGATATACGAGAACTTGTTGTTCGACCAATCTCTCGGAGAAGGAGAGGTGGTCGATATTACATCTCTCTGTATGCATATATATATATATATATGTTGATTATATATACGAGATCTTCTGTTCCTTCGTTTGCTTAGTATAGCTAGCAGCTAGCTAGCTAGCTAGCGTGACTCTAGTCCTCCATATACGTATGTGTAGTATATATGTAGCGTCGACCAAGCACGTGAAGGAAATATGCCCTAGAGGCAATAATAACGTTGTTATTTGTATTTCCTTATATCATGATAAATGTCTTTTATTCATGCTAGAATTGTATTAACCGGAAACTTAGTACATGTGTGGATACATAGACAAAACAGTAAGTCCCTAGTATGCCTCTACTAGACTAGCTCATTGATCAAAGATGGTTATGTTTCCTAGCCATAGACATGAGTTGTCATTTGATCAACGGGATCACATCATTAGGAGAATGATGTGATGGACAAGACCCATCCGTTAGCATAGCACTATGATCGTTTAGTTTTACTGCTATTGCTTTCTTCATGACTTATACATGTTCCTATGACTATGAGATTATGCAACTCCCGAATACCGTAGGAACACCTTGTGTGCTATCAAACGTCACAACGTAACTGGGTGATCATAAAGATGCTCTACAGGTGTCTCCGAAAGTATTCATGGTGTTGGCATAGATCAAGATTAGGATTTGTCACTCCGAGTGTCGGAGAGGTATCTCTGGGCCCTCTCGGTAACACACATCATAATAAGCCTTGCAAGCAAAAGACTAATGAGTTAGTCACGAGATGATGTGTTACGGAACGAGTAAAGAGACTTGCCGGTAACGAGATTGAACTAGGTATAAGGATACCGACGATCGAATCTCGGGCAAGTAACATACCGTTTGACAAAAGGAACAACGTATGTTGTTATGCGGTTCTGACCGATAAAAGATCTTCGTAGAATATGTAGGAGCCAATATGAACATCCAGGTTCCGCTATTGGTTATTGACCAGAGATGAGTCTCGGTCATGTCTACATAGTTCTCGAACCCGTAGGGTCCGCACGCTTAACGTTTGATGACGATCGGTATTATGAGTTTTTGAGTATTGATGTACCGAAGGTAGTTCGGAGTCCCGGATGAGATCACGGACATGACGAGGAGTCTCGGAATGTCCGAGACATAAAGATTGATATATTGGATGGCTATATTCGGACACCGGAAGTATACCGGAAAAGTTTCGGATTTATCGGGAATGCCGGAGGGGGTTACCGGAACCCCCTACGAGAGGGGATGGTCCATAGTGGGCCTAAAGGGTAAGAGAGAGGCAGCCCATAGGGCTGGCCGGCGCCCCCACCTAGGAATCCTAGTTGGACTAGGATTGGGGGGGCGCCACCTCTCCTAATCCTTTCCCCCTTCTTCCTTCCGGTGAATCCTACTAGGAATAGGATTGCAATCCTATTCCTAGTAGGAGTCCCCTCCCTAGCCGCACCATAGGAGGTGGCCGGCCCCTCCTCCCTTGCTCCTTTATATACGGGGGCAGGGGGGCACCCAAAGACACAGAAGTTGAATTGTTTTAGCCGTGTGCGGTGCCCCCCTCCACAGAATCACACCTCGGTCGTACCGTCGCGAAGCTTAGGAGAAGCCCTGCGCCGGTGATCACATCATATCCGTCACCACACCGTCGTGCTGACGAAACTCTCCCGTGAAGCTCAACTGGATCAAGAGCTCGTGGGACGTCATCAAGCTGAACGTGTGCTGAACGCGGAGGTGCCGTACGTTCGGTGCTTGATCGGTTGGATCGCGAAGAAGTTCGACAACATCAACCGCGTCACTTGACGCTTCCGCTCCCGGTCTACGAGGGTACGTAGACACACTCTCCCCTCTCGTTGCTATGCATCTGGTAGATAGATCTTGCGTGATCGTAGGAAAATTTTAAAATACTACGTTCCCCAACAGTGGCATCATGAGCCAGGTCTATGCGTAGATGATATGCACGAGTAGAACACAATGAGATTGTGGACGATACTAGTCATACTGCTTACCAGCATGTCATACTTTGCTTCGGCGGTATTGTGAGATGAAGCGGTCCGGACCGACATTACGCGTACGCTTACGCGAGACTGGTTTCACCGTTACGAGCACTCGTTGCTTAAAGGTGACTGGCGGGTGTCTGTCTCTCTCACTTTAGCTGAATCAAGTGTGGCTACGCCCGGTCCTTGTGAAGGTTAAAACAGCACATACTTGACGAAACATCGTTGTGGTTTTGTATGCGTAGGTAAGAACGGTTCTTGCTAAGCACGTAGCAGCCACGTAAAACTTGCAACAACAAAGTAGAGGACGTCTAACTTGTTTTTGCAGGGCATGTTGTGATGTGATATGGTCAAGACATGATGAGTTATACGGTTTTGTATGAGATGATCATGTTTTGTAAAGTTATCGGCAACTGGCAGGAGCCATATGGTTGTCGCTTTATTGTATGAAATGCAATTGCCATGTAATTGCTTTACTTTATCACTAAGCGGTAGCGATAGTCGTAGAAGCAATAGTTGGCGAGACGACAACGATGCTACGATGGAGATCAAGGTGTCGTGCCGGTGACGAAGGTGATCATGATGGTGCTTTGGAGATGGAGATCAAAAGCACAAGATGATGATAGCCATATCATGTCACATATTTTGATTGCATGTGATGTTTATCTTATTATGCTTCTTATTTTGCTTAGAACGACGGTAGCATTATAAGATGATCCCTTACTAAATTTCAAGGTATAAGTGTTCTCCCTGAGTATGCACCGTTGCGAAAGTTCGTCGTGCCGAGACACCACGTGATGATCGGGTGTGATAAGCTCTACGTTCAAATACAACGGGTGTAAGCCAGTTTTGCACACGCAGAATACTTGGGTTAAACTTGACGAGCCTAGCATATACAGATATGGCCTCGGAACACTGGAGACCGAAAGGTCGAGCGTGAATCATATAGTAGATATGATCAACATAAGATGTTCACCATTGAAACTACTCCATCTCACGTGATGATCGGACATGGTTTAGTTGATTTGGATCACGTGATCATTTAGATGACCAGAGGGATGTCTATCTAAGTGGGAGTTCTTAAGTAATATGATTAATTGAACTTTAATTTATCATGAACTTAGTCCTGATAGTATTAGCATATCTATGTTGTAGATCAATAGCTCGCGATGTTGCTCCCCGTTTATTTTTCATATGTTCCTAGAGAAAACCAAGTTGAAAGATGTTAGTAGCAATGATGCGGAATTGTTCCGTGATCTGAGGATTATCCTCATTACTGCACAGAAGAATTATGTCCTTGATGCACCGCTAGGTGACAGACCTATTGCAGGAGCATATGTAGACGTTATGAACGTTTTTGACAAAAGCTCGATATGATGACTACTTGATAGTTTAAGTGCACCATGCTTTACGGCTTAGAACCGGGACTTCAAAAACGTTTTGAATGCCACGGAGCATATAAGATGTTCCAAGAGTTGAAATTAGTATTTCATACTCATGCCCGTGTCGAGAGGTATAAGACCTCTGACAGTACTTTACCTACAAGATGGAGGAGAATAGCTCAACCAGTGAGCATGTGCTCAGATTGTCTGGGTACTACAATTACTTTAATCAAGTGGGAGTTAATCTTCCAGATAAGATAGTAATTGACAAAGTTCTCTAGTCACTATCACCAAGTTAGTAGAACTTCGTGATGAACTATAAATATGCAAGGGATGACGAAAGGAATTCCCAGCTCTTCGCGATACTAAAGTAGGCGAAGGTAGAAATCATGAAAAAGCATCAAGTGTTGATGGTTAGCAAGACCACTAGTTTCAAGAAAAAGGGCAAGGGAAAGAATGGGAACTTCAAAAAGAATAGCAAGTCAGTTGCTACTTCCACGAAGAAACCCAAAAGCTAAACTCAAGCCTGAAACTAAGTGCTTCTACTGCAAAGGAAATGGTCACTGGAAGTGGAACTGCCCTAGATACTTGGCGGATAAGAAGGATGGCAAAGTAAACAAAGGTATATTTGATATACAGATTATTGATGTGTATTTTACTAGTGTTCACAGCAACCCCTCGGTATTTGATACTGATTTAGTTGCTAAAAAGGTAGTAACTCGAAATGGGAGTTGCATAATGAACATAAACTAGTTAAAGGATGAAGTGACGATGTGTATTGGAAATAGTTCCAAGATTGATATGATCATCATCGCACACTCCCTATACTTTCGGGATTAGTGTTGAACCTAAATAACTGTTATTTGGTGTTTTTGTTGAGCATGAATGTGATTTGATCATGTTTATTGCAATACGGTTATTCATGTAAGTTAGAGAATAATTGTTGTTCTGTTTACATGAATAAAACCTTCTATGGTCATACACCCAATGAAAATAGTTTATTGGATCTCGATCGTGTGATACACATATTCATAATATTGAAGCCAAAAGATGCAAGGTTAATAATGATAGTGCAACTTATTTGTGGCACTGCCGTTTAGGTCATATTGGTGTAAAACGCATGAAGAAACTCCATAAAGATGGACTTTTGGAATCACTTGATTATGAATCACTTGGTGTTTGCGAACCATGCCTCATGGGCAAGATGACTAAAACTCCGTTCTCCGGAACTATGGAGCGAGCAACGTATTTGTTGGAAATCATACATACTGATGTATGTGGACCAATGATTGTTGAAGCTCGCGGCGGGTATCATTATTTTCTGACCTTCACTGATGATTTGAGCAGATATAGGTATATCTACTTAATGAAGCACAAGTCTGAAACATTTGAAAAGTTCAAAGAATTTCAGAGTGAAGTAGAGAATCATCGTAACGAGAAAATAAAGTTTCTACGATCTGATCGTGGAGGAGAATATTTGAGTTACGAGTTTGGTCTTCATTTGAAACAATGTGGAATAGTTTCACAGCTCACGCCACCAGGAACACCACAGCATAATGGTCTGTCCGAACGTCGTAACCGTACTTTATTGGATATGGTGCGATCTATGATGTCTCTTACCGATTTACCACTATCGTTTTGGGTCATGCATTAGAGACAGCTGCATTCACGTTAAATAAGGGCCTCATCTGAATCCGTTGAGACAACGCCTTAAGAACTGTGGTTTGGCAAGAAACCAAAGTTGTTGTTCCTTAAAGTTTGGGACTGCGATGCTTATGTGAAAAAGTTTCAACATGATAAGCTCGAACCCAAACCGGAGAAGTAAATCTTCATAGATTACCCAAAAGAGACTGTTGGGTACACCTTCTATCACAGATCCAAAGGCAAGATATTTGTTGCTAAAAATGGATCCTTTCTAGAAAAAGAGTTTCTCTCGAAAGAAGTGAGTGGGAGGAAAGTAGAACTTGATGAGGTAATTGTACCTTCTCCCGGATTGGAAAGTAGTACATCACAGGAAATTGTTCCAGTGATTCCTACACCAATTAGTGAGGAAGTTAATGATAATGATCATGAAACTTCGGATCAAGTTTCTACTGAACGTCGTAGATCAACCAGAGTACGTTCCGCACCAGAGTGGTACGGCAACCCAGTTCTGGAAATCATGTTACTAGACCATGATGAACCTGCGAACTATGAGGAAGCGATGATAAGCCCAGATTCCGCAAAATGGCTTGAAGCCATGAAATCTGAGATGGGATCCATGTATGAGAAGAAAGTATGGACTTTGGTTGACTTGCCCGATGATCGGCAGGCCATCGAAAATAAATGGATCTTCAAGAGGAAGACCGACGCAGACGGTAATATTACTGTTTACAAAGCTCGACTTGTTGCAAAAGGTTTTCAACAAGTTCAAGCAGTTGACTACGATGAGACTTTCTCACCTGTAGCGATGCTTGAGTCTGTCCGAATCATGTTAGCAATTGCCGCATTTTATAATTATGAAATCTGGCAAATGGATGTCAAAACTATATTCCTGAATGGATATCTCAAAGAAGAGTTGTATATGATACAACCAGAAGGTTTTGTCGATCCAAAAGGTGCTAACAAATTATGCAAGCTCCAGCGATCCATCTATGGATTGGTGCAAGCATCTCGGAGTTGGAATATACGCTTTGATGAGGTGATCAAAGCATATGGTTTTATACAGACTTTTGGAGAAGCCTGTATTTACAAAAAGTGAGTGGGAGCACTACAACCTTTCTGATAAGTATATGTGAATGACATATTGTCGATCGGAAATGATGTAGAATTTTCTGGAAAGCATAAAGGAGTTTTTCAAAGAAAGACCTCGGTGAAGCTGCTTACATATTGAGCATCAAGATCTATAAAGATAGATCAAGATGCTTGATAAGACTTTCGATGAGTACATACCTTGATAAGATTTTGAAGTAGTTCAAAATGGATCAGTCAAAGAAAAAGTTCTTGCCTGACTTGTAAGGTTTGAAGTTGAGTAAGACTCAAAGCCAGACCACGGCAGAAAAATATAGAGAGAATGAAAGTCATTCCCTATGCCTCAGCCATAGGTTCTATAAAGTATGCCATGCTGTGTACAAAACACGTTGTGTACCTTGCCAAGAGTTTGACAGGGAGGTACAATAGTGATCTAGGAGTAGATCACTGTACATCGGTCAAAATTATCCTTAGTAATTGGATGACTAAGGAAATATTTCTCGATTATGGAGGTGATAAAGAGTTCGTCGTAAAGGGTTACGCCGATGCAAGCTTTGACACTAAATCCAGATGACTCTAAGTATCAATCTGGATGCGTATTAAAAGTGGGAGCAATTAGCTAGAGTAGCTCCATGCAGAGCATTATAGACATAGAAATTTGCGAAATACATAGGGATCTGTATATGACAGACCCGTTGACTAAACTTCTCTCACAAGCAAAACATGATCACACCTTATTACTCTTGGGTATTAATCACATAGCGATGTGAACTAGATTATTGACTCTAGTAAACCCTTTGGGTGTTGGTCACATAACGATGTGAACTATCGGTATTAAATCACATGGCGATGTGAGCTAGATTATTGACTCTAGTGCAAGTGGGAGACTGAAGGAAATATGCCCTAGAGGCAATAATAAAGTTATTATTTATTTCCTTATATCATGATAAATGTTTATTATTCATGCTAGAATTGTATTAACCGGAAACTTAATACATGTGTGAATACATAGACAAAACAGTATGTCCCTAGTATGCCTCTACTAGACTAGCTCATTGATCAAAGATGGTTATGTTTCCTAGCCATAGACATGAGTTGTCATTTGATCAACGGGATCACATCATTAGGAGAATGATGTGATGGACAAGACCCATCCGTTAGCATAGCACTATGATCGTTTAGTTTAACTGCTATTGCTTTCTTCATGACTTATACATGTTCCTATGACTATGAGATTATGCAACTCCCGAATACCGTAGGAACACCTTGTGTGCTATCAAACGTGACAACGTAACTGGGTGATCATAAAGATGCTCTACAGGTGTCTCCGAAAGTATTCGTGGTGTTGGCATAGATCAAGATTCGGATTTGTCACTCCGAGTGTCGGAGAGGTATCTCTGGGCCCTCTCGGTAACACACATCATAATAAGCCTTGCAAGCAAAAGACTAATGAGTTAGTCACGAGATGATGTGTTACGGAATGAGTAAAGAGACTTGCCGGTAAACGAGATTGAACTAGGTATAAAGATACCGACGGTCGAATCTCGGGCAAGTAACATACCATTTGACAAAAGGAACAACGTATGTTGTTATGCGGTTCTGACCGATAAAAGATCTTCGTAGAATATGTAGGAGCCAATATGAACATCCAGGTTCCGCTATTGGTTATTGACCAGAGATGAGTCTCGGTCATGTCTACATAGTTCTCGAACCCGTAGGGTCCGCACGCTTAACGTTTGATGACGATCGGTATTATGAGTTTTTGAGTATTGATGTACCGAAGGTAGTTCGGAGTCCCGGATGAGATCACGGACATGACGAGGAGTCTCGGAATGTCCGAGACATAAAGATTGATATATTGGACGGCTATATTCGGACACCGGAAGTATACCGGAAAAGTTTCGGATTTATCGGGAATGCCGGAGGGGGTTACCGGAACCCCCTACGAGAGGGGATGGTCCATAGTGGGCCTAAAGGGTAAGAGAGAGGCAGCCCATAGGGCTGGCCGGCGCCCCCACCTAGGAATCCTAGTTGGACTAGGATTGGGGGGGCGCCACCTCTCCTAATCCTTTCCCCCTTCTTCCTTCCGGTGAATCCTACTAGGAATAGGATTGCAATCCTATTCCTAGTAGGAGTCCCCTCCCTAGCCGCACCATAGGAGGTGGCCGGCCCCTCCTCCCTTGCTCCTTTATATACGGGGGCAGGGGGGCACCCAAAGACACAGAAGTTGAATTGTTTTAGCCGTGTGCGGTGCCCCCTCCACAGAATCACACCTCGGTCGTACCGTCGCGAAGCTTAGGAGAAGCCCTGCGCCGGTGATCACATCATATCCGTCACCACGCCGTCGTGCTGACGAAACTCTCCCGTGAAGCTCAACTGGATCAAGAGCTCGTGGGACGTCATCAAGCTGAACGTGTGCTGAACGCGGAGGTGCCGTACGTTCGGTGCTTGATCGGTTGGATCGCGAAGAAGTTCGACAACATCAACCGCGTCACTTGACGCTTCCGCTCCCGGTCTACGAGGGTACGTAGACACACTCTCCCCTCTCGTTGCTATGCATCTGGTAGATAGATCTTGCGTGATCGTAGGAAAATTTTAAAATACTACGTTCCCCAACACATAACACATAGTAGGTGACTATAGACTTGCAATATAGGATCAAGAACACACATATATTCATGAAAACATAATAGGTTCAGATCTGAAATCATGGCACTCGGGCCCTAGTGACAAGCATTAAGCATAGCAAAGTCATAGCAACATCAATCTCAGAACATAGTGGATACTAGGGATCAAACCCTAACAAAACTAACTCGATTACATGATAGATCCATCCAACCCATCACCGTCCAGCAAGCCTACGATGGAATTACTCACACACGATGGTGAGCATCATGGAATTGGTGATGGAGGAAGGTTGATTATGACGATGGCGACGATCTCCACTCTCCGGAGCCCCGAACGGACTCCAGATCAGCCCTCCCGAGAGAGATTAGGGCTTGGCGGCGGCTCCGTCTCGTGAAACACGATAATTCCTTCTCTCTGATTTTTTTTCTCTCCGAAACGGAAGATATAGGACCTGGGGTACGTCGGTGGAGCATCGGGGGGCCCTCGACGCAGGGGGCGCGCACTGGGAAGGGGGCGCGCCCCCACCCTCGAGGACAAGGTGTGGGCCCCCCGGTGAGTATCTACTTGCAGATATTTTTTATATTTGCTGAAATAATTCTCCGTTGATTTTCAAGCAATTCCGAGAACTTTTTATTCTGCACAAAAACAACACCCTGGCAGTTCTGCTGAAAACAGCGTCAGTCCGGGTTAGTTCCATTCAAATCATGCAAGTTAGAGTCCAAAACAAGGGCAAAAGGGTTTGGAAAAGTAGATACGTTGGAGACGTATCAACTCCCCCAAGCTTAAATCTTTGCTTGTCCTCAAGCAATTCAGTTGATAAACTGAAAGTGATAAAGAAAAACTTTGACAAACTCTGTTTGCTCTTGTTGTTGTAAATATGTAAGCTAGCATTCAGGTTTTCAACAAGATCATGAACTAACCACATTCACAATAACTTTCAGGTCTCAAGACTACTCACATCAATGGCATAATCAACTAGCGAGCAATAATAATAAACCTCGGGTGACAACACTTCTCAAAACAATCATGATATGATATAACGGGATGGTATCTCGCTAGCCCTTTCTGAGACCGCAAAACATGAATGTAGAGTACCTTTAAAGATCAATGACTGACTAGACATTATAATTCATGATAAAAGAGATCCAGTCATCATCATACTCAATGCAAATTAGTAATAATACATGCAACGACAGAGGTGCTCTCCTACTGGTGCTCTTTGATAAGAGGATGATGACTCTGCATAAAAGTAAATAGATAGGCCCTTCGTAGAGGGAAGCAGGGACTTGTAGAGGTGCCAGAACTCGATTTTTAAATAGAGATTGAATAACATTTTGAGCGGTATACTTTCATTGTCAACATAACAACCAAGAATCTCGGTATCTCCCATGCTACGCACATTATAGGCGGTTCCCAAACAGAATGGTAAAGTTTATACTCCCCCAACCACCAACGAGCACACTCCACGGCTAGCCCGGAACAACGGGTACCGTCCAAACCAGCAACAGCCTTGGGGGAGTTTTGTTTAATTATTATGATTTTGAGCATGGGATTGCGCATCCTGGTTACCAGCCATTTTCTCATGAATGATGAGCGGAGTCCACTCATCGTGAGAATAACCCACCTAGCATGGAAGATATAGACAACCCTAGTTGATACATGAGCTGTTCGAGCATACAAAACAGAATTTCATTTGAAGGTTTAGAGTTTGGCACATACAAATTTACTTGGAACGGCAGGAAAATACCGCATATAGGAAGGTATGGTGGACTCATGTGGAATAACTTTGGGATTTATGGTAGTGGATGCACAAGCAGAATTCTCGCTTAGTACAGGTGAAGGCTAGAAAGAGACTGGGAAGCGACCAGCTAGAGAGCAACAACGGTCATGAACACGCATTAAAATTAATCAACAATGAATGCAAGCATGAGTAGGATATAAATCACCATGAACATAAATATCGTGAAGGCTATGTTGATTTGTTTCAACTACATGCGTGAACATGTGCGAAGTCAAGTCACTTAAATCGTTCAAAGGAGGATACCACCCATCATACCACATCACAACCATTTTAATATCATGTTGGCATGTGGTATGTCTCCAACGTATCTGTAATATTTGATTGTTCCATGCTATTATTTATGAAGTCTTGGATATTTAATGGGCTTTATCATTCACTTTTATATCATTTTTGGGACTAACCTACTAACCCAAAGGCCCAGTCCAGATTGCCGTTTTTTGCCTATTTCAGGGTTTTGCAGAAAAGGAATATCAAACGGAGTCCAAACGGAATGAAACCTTCGCGAGAGATATTTCTGGAGAAAATCACGCACGGGAAACTTCAGGTCCAAGTCAGGGGACAGAGGGGCTGCCCTCGAGGGTGGGGGGGCGCTGAGCCGACGTGTGCCGAAGGCGGAAGGATCGGAGGCGCTGCAACCATGGTGCACTCTCCTCCACCACCACAGCAACGGTCGCCGGCTCAGGGGGGTCGATGCCCGCGATGATGGATCCACGGCGTCGTCCGATCCACGAGCTCGCCGCGACCAGCGTCAAGTACTTTGGGAACGGGTCAAAGAAGACGCTCGAACTACCATCGAGCGGCAGCGGGAAGCGGGCCGTCAATCTGATAAGCGCGCAGGGCCCACTTTAGACAGGCCTGCGTCGGGGGTTTCTGAAGGAAATATGCCCTAGAGGCAATAATAAAGTTGTTATTTATATTTCCTTATATCATGATAAATTTCTTTTATTCATGCTAGAATTGTATTAACCGGAAACTTGATACATGTGTGGATACATAGACAAAACTCAGTGTCCCTAGTAAAGCCTCTACTAGACTAGCTCATTAATCAAAGATGGTTGAGTTTCCTAACCATAGACATGTGTTGTCATTTCACTACTAGGGAAAAGCCTAGCAGTAGCGCGGGTTTTTGTCCGTCCCAAAATTCTTGTCTTAGATTTTTCTAGATACGGATGTATCTAACACCACTACACCACGGTAGAGCTTAGGTGACACAATTATGTGGGCAAAGGTATACTGATGTCCACAAAATAACTGTTGGCATATCTTTTAAGTTGTGTCTTCACATCATGTGTCAGCGAAGATACATTAATGTGGACACATCAAGTGTCAGCAATCACAAAGCCACCACGTATCAATCGGCGTTTTCATAACAACACGTCATGTGTTGGCAAATGTGTGGCGGTTGACAGTTTATCAGTTGGCGTAGATACGCACTTAGCGACGTCAAATGTGTCGGCATATGTAGGGTGTACGGGCACAAATTAAGTGTCGGCGTAAGTGGACACGTGTCAGTCGACCGGAGGTTGCAACCTTGGCGCGAGATTTAGGCGCGAGGAGGCGAAAATTTCGGCGTGCCCGTGCAAAATATCCCCCAATCTAGCCAGCTCCTACCTCAATAAAAAAACCCCAAATCAGCCCGTGCCTGCCGCCGCCCCCCTCACGCTTGATGGCTTCTCGCCCCTCGTTGGTTACCCCAAGTGGAAGGTTGAGATGTAGCGTAGCGGCAAATTTCCCTTGGCAAATATACCAAGGATCGAATCCCGTGAGACTCCGAGGGTCGACAAGTAGGTGTCAACGGCGCCAGAAACTTAGCGGTTGACAGGACCTGCACACAGATACAAATAACTTTGCTCCCAACGAGTACAGAGAGGTTGTCAATCCCTCCGGCCTTGTTGTTTACAAAGGATCAAACACAAGAGGTAATAATGATAGCTATGACTGCAACTAGGAAATAGAAACAGGAAGTAAATAGAGGATGTGATCAGTGGTGGTAATATGGACCGGGGTCCCATGATGTTCACTAGTGATGTCTCTCTCCCAAAAGACGATAAAAAAGCTAAGCGAGATAAACAAATTACAGCTAGGCAATTGACATGATTATGTGCACAAACCAATGCTAACTATGCTGCAAAGAAAGGTAGAGGCTAAAAAGCATGGGCGGTACGCCAAGGCAAGTAGACCGAAATCCATCTGCATCTACTACTAATCATCCACCTTGAGATATCTATCCAGAACATCTCGCTGGTATTAAGTTGCGAATCCCACCCAAAGTGTAAACTCAAAGCAACAGACAACTGCATTAAAAGAACTTTGTGTAAAGTAATCAATCCTTGCACCCGCAAGTACAAGCACCATTGTTTTCCCCCTTGTGGCAACAGCACATCCCCTAGACTCATGTTTCTGTCACTCAAGCTAGTCATCAGGGGGCATGAACCCACAATCAAGCATAACGCTCCCTCTTGGAGTTACTACCTACTACTCGGCCAAAACAATAAACAGCAACGGAGAACATGCAAGAATTACTCAAGAACATAAATATAAAAGAGGTGAATCAAATATATTACTCAAACACAATCTGAACATAGTCTCATAATCCATCAGATCCCAGCAAACTCAGCATAGCAACAACAGTAATATTACATATGTGCCTCGATCATGTAGGGCAGCTCACGAGGTCTAAACCATGAAGAACAAAGAGGGGAGGAGAACATCACATAGCTACTGGTCATGGACCCATGGTCCAAGGGGGACTACTCACGACTCATCCGGGAAGCGTCCATGGTGGTGGAGAAGCTCCCGGTGGTGGTTCTCCCCTCCGGCAGGGTGCCGGGAAGAGTTCTCCTGATGCTCCCGATCTTGGAAGCGCTGCGGCGGCGGAACAGAGGCGAGATCACGAAAAAGGGTTCCGTCCCCGAGGGTTTCGGGACGAGAGGAATATATATGCGAAGGGGGGTCACCAGAGGCAGAGCCGGGGCCCCAGGCGCCCCCCTGGCGCGGCCAGGGGTGGGGCCGCGCCAGGTGGTGATACGTCCAAAACGTATCTATAATTTCTGCTTGCTCCATGCCACTTTTGGGTGATATTGCTATGATATTTATACACTTCCATACACTTTTGATCATATTTGGACTAACCTACTAACCCAGTGCACCCCAATGCCAGTTTCTGTTTTCGGCTGTTTTTGTATTTCAGGTTTTCACATTACGAGAACTACCAGGAAAAATCCAGAAAAATTATATAAAAAATCAGCGTTCCAGAACCTACCTTGCGCCCGAAGTACAGCCGGGGGGGGGGGCACCAGGGCTCTAGGCGCCCTGGCGGCGCCCCCCCTGGGCCGCGCCGGGGGGGCGCCTGGGCCCCCCGAGCCCCGTCTGGTGCCCCCCTTTGGCATATATTTAGAGCGTCCTTCGAAACCCTCGGGACGGGAACTCTTTTTCGTGATCTCATCTCTGTTCCGCCGCCGCCGCTACTTCCAAGATCGGGAGCACCAGGAGAACTCTTCCCGGCACCCTGCCGGAGGGGAGGATCACCACCGGGAGCTTCTCCACCACCATGGACGCCTCCCGGATGAGTTGTGAGTAGTCTCCCTTGGACCATGAGTCCATGACCAGTAGCTATGTGATGTTCTCCTCCCGTTCTTGTGCTTCACTAATTAGTCCTCGTGAGCTGCCCTACATGATCGAGGCACATATGTAATCCTTATGCTGTTGCTATGATGAGTTTGCTGGGATCCGATGGATTATGAGATTATGTTTAGATTGTGATTGAGTAATATATTTGATCTACCTCTTTTATATTTATGTTCATAAGTAATTCTTGCATGTTCTCCGTTGTTATTTATTGCTTTGGCCAAGTAATACGTAGCGACTCCAAGAGGGAACGTTATGCTTGATTGTGGGTTCATGCCCCTCGATGACTAGCTTGAGTGACAGAAACATGAGTCTAGGGGATGTGCTGTTGCCACAAGGGGGAAAACAACGGTGCTTGTGCCCGCGGGTGCAAGGATTGTTTACTTTACGCAAAGTTCTTTTAATGCAGTTGTCTGTTGCATTGAGTTTACACTATGGGTGGGACTCGCAACTTAATACCAGCGAGATGTTCTGGATAGATATCTCAAGGTGGATGATTAGTAGTAGATATTGATGGATTTCGGTCTACTTACTTTGGCGTACCGCCCATGCTTTGAACCTCAACCTTTCTTGCAATGTAGTCAGCATTGGTTTGCGTTCGTGGTCCTGTCAATTGCCCAGCTGTAATTCGTTTACCTCACATAGCTGTTTTATCATCTTTTGGGAGAGAGACATCACTAGTGAACATCATGAGACTCCGGTCCATATTACCATCATTGATCACATCCGCTATTTACTTTTCGCTATTATTTACTATTGCAAAACATTATCTATCACTACTATCATTTGCGTTTAATCCTTTGTGAACTACAAGGCCGGAGGGATTGACAACCTCTCTGTACTCGTTGGGAGCAAAGTTATTTGTATCTGTGTGCAGGTCCACGTTGATTGCTAATATCTGGCACCGTTAGCAGTTGACACCTACTTGTTGAACCTAGGAGTCTCTGGGGATTCGATCCTTGGCATCTTTGCTAAGGGAAAAACTTCCACAACACTGCATCTCACACCTTCCACTTGGGGTAACCAACGAGGGGTTAGAGGCCCATCGAGGAGTTTTTCTGGCGCCGTTGCCGGGGACTCCACTCTTTAGGATAGGGGAGTTGCATGCTATCTTTTACCTTTGCTTTTTAGTCTTGTTAGTTTACCTTTCAGTTTTTGCTTTAGTACTTTTTATCGAAAATCACAAAAATATTTATCTTGCTTGCTTGCTACTATGGGTTCCACCGAGAACACCAAGTTGTGTGACTTCACTAGTCACAACAACGATGACTTTATCAGCACACCTATCACTACACCTGCCACTTCAGCACCTTCATATGAAATTAAACCTGCTTTACTGAACTTAGTCATGAAAGATGAATTCTCCGGTGCTGGAGATGATGCTGCTTTACACTTGAACAACTTTGTTGAACTTTGTGATATGCAAAAGTACCAAGAAATAGATGGTAATATTGTTAAGCTTAAGCTTTTTCCTTTCTCCTTGAGAGGAGGAGCTAAAATTTGGTTTCAGTCTTTGCCTAGAAATAGCATAGATTCATGGGACAAGTGCAAAGATGCTTTTATCGGAAAATACTATCCACCTGCTAAAATTATCCAACTTAGAAGTAACATAATGAATTTTAAACAATTGGATAATGAACACGTTGCCCAAGCTTGGGAACGTATGAAGTCTCTTATCAAGAACTGCCCTACTGATGGGCCTCTAACCCCTCGTTGGTTACCCCAAGTGGAAGGTGTGAGATGCAGTGTTGTGGAAGTTTTTCCCTTAGCAAAGATGCCAAGGATCGAATCCCCAGAGACTCCTAGGTTCAACAAGTAGGTGTCAACTGCTAACGGCGCCAGATATTCGCAATCAACGTGGACCTGCACACAGATACAAATAACTTTGCTCCCAACGAGTACAGAGAGGTTGTCAATCCCTCCGGCCTTGTAGTTCACAAAGGATTAAACGCAAATGATAGTAGTGATAGATAATGTTTGCAATAGTAAGTAAAAGCGAAAAGTAAATAGCGGATGTGATCAATGATGGTAATATGGACCGGAGTCTCATGATGTTCACTAGTGATGTCTCTCTCCCAAAAGACGATAAAACAGCTATGTGAGGTAAACGAATTACAGCTGGGCAATTGACAGGACCACGAACGCAAACCAATGCTGACTACCTTGCAAGAAAGGTTGAGGTTCAAAGCATGGGCGGTACGCCAAAGTAAGTAGACCGAAATCCATCAATATCTACTACTAATCATCCACCTTGAGATATCTATCCAGAACATCTCGCTGGTATTAAGTTGCGAGTCCCACCCATAGTGTAAACTCAATGCAACAGGCAACTGCATTAAAAGAACTTTGCGTAAAGTAAACAATCCTTGCACCCGCGGGCACAAGCACTGTTGTTTTCCCCCTTGTGGCAACAGCACATCCCCTAGACTCATGTTTCTGTCACTCAAGCTAGTCATCGAGGGGCATGAACCCACAATCAAGCATAACGTTCCCTCTTGGAGTCACTACCTACTACTTGGCCAAAGCAATAAATAACAACGGAGAACATGCAAGAATTACTTATGAACATAAATATAAAAGAGGTAGATCAAATATATTACTCAATCACAATCTGAACATAATCTCATAATCCATCGGATCCCAGCAAACTCATCATAGCAACAGCATAAGGATTACTTATGTGCCTCGATCATGTAGGGCAGCTCACGAGTACTAATTAGTGAAGCACAAGAACGGGAGGAGAACATCACATAGCTACTGGTCATGGACTCATGGTCCAAGGGAGACTACTCACAACTCATCCGGGAGGCGTCCATGGTGGTGGAGAAGCTCCCGATGGTGATCCTCCCCTCCGGCAGGGTGCCGGGAAGAGTTCTCCTGGTGCTCCCGATCTTGGAAGCGGCGGCGGCGGCAAAACAGAGATGAGATCGCGAAAATGAGTTCCTGTCCCGAGGGTTTCGAAGGACGCTCTAAATATATGCCAAAGGGGGGGGTACCAAACGGGGCTCGGGGGGCCCAGGCGCCCCCCGGCGCGGCCCAGGGGGGGGGGGCGCCGCCAGGGCGCCTGGAGCCCTGGTGGCCCCCCCCCCCTCGGCTGTATTTCGGGCGCAAGGTAGGTTCTGGGACGCTGATTTTTTATATAATTTTTCAGGATTTTTCCGGATAGTTCTCGTAATGTGAAAATCTGAAATACAAAAACAGCCGAAAATAGAAACTGGCACTGGGGTGCACTGGATTAGTAGGTTAGTCCAAATATGATCAAAAGTGTATGGAAGTGTATAAATATCATAGCAATATCACCCAAAAGTGGCATGGAGCAAGCAGAAATTATAGATACGTTTTGGACGTATCAACATCCCCAAGCTTAATTCCTGCTCGTCCTCGAGTAGGTAAATGATAACAAGAATAATTTCTGTGGTGACATGCTATTAACCATATAGGACTTTTTATAGTCATATGACAAAAGCTTACTGAGACAATGATTCTATATTAATTAAGTTGCCTCATGAGAAAATCACAAAGGACTGAAAGTTTTACAACATGACATTGAAGCATCAAATAGATTTGCAATGAACATGATGTGCAAATATGATAAAGTGATATCTAGCTTGCCCCCTTTAGTGAAGCAAAACATAAATGCAGGGGCACCTTCAAGGTTTAAGTGATGACTAGATACAATGATTTCAGAATAAACGATATCACAATCATGCAAAAGACAATGCTACTTTGGGACAATGCACATTACACTCAGAATGACAATCATGCTCTCAGTAGTTGGTGCTTTAAAAGAAGGTGGAGACTCAACATAAAAGTAAAAGAATGGTTATGTGCTAGAGCTTTTATTTTGAAAACATAGAAGCAATTTTGTCAACGGTAGTAGTACTTCATATGTGTCATGCATAAGACATCCTATAAGTTGCAAGCCTCATGCATCGAATACCAATAGTGCTCGCACCTTGTCCTAATTAGCTCGGATTTCCATGGGTTATCATTGCATTACATATGTTTCAACCAAGTGTCACAAAGGGGTACCTCTATGCCACCTGTACAAAGGTCCAAGGAGATAAATCGCATTTGATTTCTCGTTTTTGATAGATCTCAACTTGAGGACATCCATACCAGGACAACATAGAAAATAGATGATGGACTCCTCTTTAATGCATAAGCATATTCTCATAAGAGATTGAGGATTAATGTCCAAGCTAAAACTTCCACCATGATGCATGGCTTTGGTTGGCGGCCCAATGTTCTTCTCTAACAATATGCATACTCAACCATTCAACCCATGGCAAATCACCCTTACTTCAGACAAGACGAACATGCATAGCAACTCACATGATATTCAACAAAAGTGTAACAGTTGATGGCGTCCCCAGAAACATGGTTACCGCTCAGCAAGCAACTTATAAGAAATAAGATACATAAGCAACATATTCTTTACCACAATAGTTTTTAAGCTACTTTCCCATGAGCTATATATTGCAACTGAAGGTTTTAAAGGTAGCACATGTAAATTTACTTGGAGTGGCGGTGAAATACCACATATAGGTAGGTATGGTGGACTCATATGTCATAACTGGTTTAAAAGGATGTGGATGCACAAGCAGTCAGTCCGCTTAGTACAGGTGAAGGTTAGCAAAAGACTGGGAGCGACCAACTAAGAGAGCAATGACGGTCATAATCATGCAGAGCGACAAAGCAATATTGAATCAGGCATGGAAGTTATATCGCTACTCAGAAATAAAAGATCATCAAGGCTTGACAGACTTTCTTTACAGTCTTAAATATGCGTGAGCATACGCCAAGTCAATCAAAATAAATTCTCAAAGGAAGATATTACTAAACCATACCACATCATTGGCAAAACAAATCATGTTGGTACTCCAATAACACATTGGGAACCCCCCAGCTATTTGAGACTAACCATAAGAAAACCTGAACTACTAAGCGTCATCATGCACGTAGCATCTTTATCATAGACATATTAACCAATGCAACGGAAGCAAACTCTCTTAATAAGGTAAGCATGATAATTAAAGAGAGTTCAAGCAACCAACTAAACAAAAGCTCTTTGAAAAGATAAGCATGAATACTAAGAGCTGAGCATGATAGTAGCTATTAAAAGACAAAGAACACACACAGCAAAGATAGACATGAAAATTCTATGTTATGTTCTAGGTAGAAGTGGAGCGTGTTTCTCTCCTACATAAAGAAAGCTGAGTTCCGACTCTTTATGAAAAACTAAAAAGAAAACTAAAAGCAAGACGCTCCAAGCATAGCACATAACACATGAAGTGATAAAAATATAGCGGAACGAAAGACGAACTGATAATGTTGATGGAGAAGGGGATGCACAGGGGCATCCCCAAGCTTAGACGCTTGAGTCTCCTTGAATATTTCTTGGGGGTGCACGGGGGCATCCCCAAGCTTGAGCGCTTGGCACTCCTGAATCTTTTTATCATCTTCCCTCGCACACTTGAAAACTCCCTTCATACATAACTCATCATAATCTGATTAGCGAGGTTAGTACCCTTAATAAAATAATTATACCTTGCTGGAAATAAAGATATTCTTGAAGTTCTACTGTTTCTCAAGATTGCCAAAAGGTTTTTGCAAAGAAAAAGCAAGCTCTTGATTTGCAAAATGAAGGAAAGGCAAAACAGGACAGAATCTGTGAAAAACAGAACAGCAGGTAGTAATTGATTTTTTCGGGGTACTTCTGCAACTCAAATAAAAAAACTCAGAACAGACGCACGAAAGACAATTATATAGAGAACGCTGTCGAAAAAATTCAGACCAAAAAGATTACCTGGTGATTTTATACGAATTTTTCTATCCAAGGACAGAATCTGTTTCCTGGACAGCACCTCACAACTTTTGAACTTTCTAGCAATCAGAGGCTATACTTGGCACAAATATGAAAAGCAAAGATACAATGATGATGCTACAGTAGTAAACAACATCAAGACACAACAAAAGCAAAATATAAAAATTTATTCATGTGGGCTGCCTCCCAAAAGCGCTTTCTTTTATGCCTTTAAGCTAGGCATAATGCATATAGATCAAGTTGTATCAATTGAACCATCATCAAGATCATCAAAAAGCTCCTCAATAATACAACTAGTCTTAAGAGGACTCTCAAATAAAGGCCTCATAGAGATACTTCTAGGTAGAAGACCAAAAGGATAAAAGTCAAGGGAAGATTCATTTATAAATTCATCACAGAGAGGTGTTTCTTCCAAAGTCTTTACAGTTTCAACCCCTTTGGCAATAGATGGATTACTTTTAGAACGGGGAGCCTTTGGAATGTGAACGAACTTAGGCTCCCTCTTTGCCGGAGTTTCTACCTTTTTGGTTTTGATCGAGGAGAAGGTAGTTCCTAGGGTATCAAATATTTCCTCAATCTTGTCTATCCTAGAAGAGTCCAAGTCATGGAATTTGACGGTCTCCATAATTTTGAAAATTTTATGCATGGAGCTATCAAGCCTATTCAAATTCCCTTGGATCTTACGATCCAACTCATTCATCTTATTAATGCTTGGCATCTCTAGCTCTATCTTTTCAAGTTTTTTCATAATGTGAGCTAGGGTGATGTCCTCTCGAATGCTAACAACAGGGAGATTCCCAACAAGATTTTCAATAATATTAAGAGACTCCCAAACTGGGGCCTCTAGGAAATTCCCATTGATAGCAGTATCTAGAATAAACCTATTCCAAGAAGTAATTCCAACATAAAAATTTCTAAGCAAGATAGTAGTAGGTTGCTTCTTGGTGGCTCTTTTTTGTGAATCATTAATTCTATACCAAGCATCTTTCAAACTTTCCCCACCTCTTTGTTTAAAGGTGAGAACTTCTGCCTCGTCAAAGACAAAAGGACCCGGCATAATGATAACTAAAGAATAAGATAACTATTTTTGTGATTTTCGATAAAAGGTACTAAAGCAAAAACTGAAAGGTAAACTAACAAGACTAAAAAGCAAAGGTAAAAGATAGCATGCAACTTCCCTATCCTGAAGAGTGGAATCCCCGGCAACGGCGCCAGAAAAACTCCTTGATGGGCCTCTAACCCCTCGTTGGTTACCCCAAATGGAAGGTGTGAGATGCAGTGTTGTGGAAGTTTTTCCCTTAGCAAAGATGCCAAGGATCGAATCCCCAGAGACTCCTAGGTTCAACAAGTAGGTGTCAACTGCTAGCGGCGCCAGATATTAGCAATCAACATGGACCTGCACACAGATACAAATAACTTTGCTCCCAACGAGTACAGAGAGGTTGTCAATCCCTCTGGCCTTTGTAGTTCACAAAAGATTAAACGCAAATGATAGTAGTGATAGATAATGTTTGCAATAGTAAGTAAAAGCGAAAAGTAAATAGCAGACGTGATCAATGATGGTAATATGGACCGGAGTCTCATGATGTTCACTAGTGATGTCTCTCTCCCAAAAGACGATAAAGCAGCTATGTGAGGTAAACGAATTACAGCTGGGCAATTGACAGGACCACGAACGCAAACCAATGCTGACTACATTGCAAGAAAGGTTGAGGTTCAAAGCATGGGCGGTACGCCAAAGTAAGTAGACCGAAATCCATCAATATCTACTACTAATCATCCACCTTGAGATATCTATCCAGAACATCTCGCTGGTATTAAGTTGCGAGTCCCACCCATAGTGTAAACTCAATGCAACAGACAACTGCATTAAAAGAACTTTGCGTAAAGTAAACAATCCTTGCACCCGCGGGCACAAGCACCGTTGTTTTCCCCCTTGTGGCAACAGCACATCCCCTAGACTCATGTTTCTGTCACTCAAGCTAGTCATCGAGGGGCATGAACCCACAATCAAGCATAACGTTTCCTCTTGGAGTCACTACCTACTACTTGGCCAAAGCAATAAATAACAACGGAGAACATGCAAGAATTACTTATGAACATAAATATAAAAGAGGTAGATCAAATATATTACTCAATCACAATCTGAACATAATCTCATAATCCATCGGATCCCAGCAAACTCATCATAGCAACAGCATAAGGATTACATATGTGCCTCGATCATGTAGGGCAGCTCACGAGGACTAATTAGTGAAGCACAAGAACGGGAGGAGAACATCACATAGCTACTGGTCATGGACTCATGGTCCAAGGGAGACAACTCACAACTCATCCGGGAGGCGTCCATGGTGGTGGAGAAGCTCCCGATGGTGATCCTCCCCTCCGGCAGGGTGCCGGGAAGAGTTCTCCTGGTGCTCCCGATCTTGGAAGCGGCGGCGGCGGCGGAACAGAGATGAGATCGCGAAAAAGAGTTCCCGTCCCGAGGGTTTCGAAGGACGCTCTAAATATATGCCAAAGGGGGGCACCAGACGGGTCTCGGGGGGCCCAGGCGCCCCCCCGGCGCGACCCAGGGGGGGCGCCGCCAGGGCTCCTGGAGCCCTGGTGCCCCCCCCCCCCCGGCTGTACTTCGGGCGCAAGGTAGGTTCTGGAACGCTGGTTTTTTATATAATTTTTCTGGATTTTTCCTGACAGTTCTCGTAATGTGAAAACCTGAAATACAAAAACAACCGAAAACAGAAACTGGCACTGGGGTGCACTGGATTAGTAGGTTAGTCCAAATATGATCAAAAGTGTATGGAAGTGTATAAATATCATAGCAATATCACCCAAAAGTGGCATGGAGCAAGCAGAAATTATAGATACGTTTTGGACGTATCACCTACTCATGGTTTGATTACTTGGATGGTTATCCAAACTTTTTATGCAGGCTTGAACTTTACCTCGCGGAACTTGTTAGATTCAGCCGCGGGAGGAACTTTTATGTCAACTACACTTGGTGCTGCCACAAAGCTTCTCGATGAGATGATGACCAACTATTCCCAATGGCACACCGAACGCGCTCCAACAGGTAGGAAGGTAAACTCTGTCGAGGAGATTTCCTCCCTTAATGAAAAAGTTGACTTGATCATGTCTCTACTTTCGAAGCAATCTACTGTTGATCCTTGTGATGTCCCTTTAAATTCTTTGATTGCTCAAGAACAAGTAGATGTGAACTTTATCTCTAGAAACAATTTTAACAACAATGCTTATAGGAGTAACTTTGGTAGCAATCCTAGACCGTTCCCCTCTAATTCTTATGGGAACAACAATGCTTATCCTATCACCAAGAACTCCACTACTGAACTAGAGACTATGCTTAAAGATTTCATCACTACCCAAAAAGCCTTTAATAAGAATGTAGAAGAAAAACTACATAAACTAGATGATCTTTCTTTTAAGGTAGACCATTTAGCCAATGAGGTAAAATTGCTAAAAATTAAAACTTCTCCTCTTGAGGAGAGGGAAGTCACTCCTATAAATGCTACTCAAGTGCAAATTAATGAAAATATTAGGATGATGGCTAAACTTAAAGAGAGATGGGCTAGAGAAAGGGAGGAAGAAGATATAATTAAGAGCCTTCCTACCCACCACACTGTTGCTACTATCCAAGTTGTTGAGGATGTTCTAACTCTTAGCACCCAATGTACTCCTGGTCCCATTGGACCTATTAATGGTGATGCTATGACTATAGAAACTACCAAACATGTGAACCTAAAGGACACCACTACCACTTTACTTGATGCTAATGACCTTGATTTTGATAATTGCACTCTTACCGAAGTTATTGATTTCCTTCACAAGATGTCTAGAGATCCCCGCACTAGCACGCTTAACCTTGCCTTCACAGAGCATATCACTAATGCTCTCATCAAAGCTAGGGAGGAGAAACTTAGAGTAGAAGCCTCCATACCTAGAAAGCTAGAAGATGGTTGGGATCCTATGATAAAAATTAAATTGAATGACTTCTCTTGCTATGCATTATGTGATGTTGGAGCTAGTACCTCTGTTATGCCCAAAAGACTATATGATATGCTTAAATTGAAACCTTATGATTCTTGTTCTTTTGGTGTTCGTCTCGTTGATTCTTCCATAAAGAAACCCTTGGGGAGGATCGACGATGTTCTTATCGTTGTTAATGATAATTATGTTCCCGTTGATTTTACTATTATGAATATTGAATGTGATCCTTCATGTCCAATTATTTTGGGACGTCCCTTTTTACGCACCGTTGGTGCTATCATTGACATGAAAGAGGGTAATATAAAATTTCAGTTTCCTCTCAAGAAAGGGATGGAACACTTCCCTCGAAAGAAGATCAAGTTACCTTTTGAGTCCGTTGTACGGGCTAGCTATTCTTTTACTCTTGATAAAACTTGATCTCTATGCATTATGCCTAGCTTAAAGGCATAAAAGAAAGCGCTTTTGGGAGGCATCCCAATGAATAATTTATTTTGCTTTTGTTGTGTCTTGATGTTGTTTACTACAGTAGCATCATCATTGTATCTTTGCTTTTCATATTTGTGCCAAGTATGGCCTCTGATTGCTAGAAAGTTCAAAAGTTGTGAGGTGCTGTCCAGGAAACAGATTCTGTCCTTGGATAGAAAAATTCGTATAAAATCACCAGATCATCTTTTTGGTCTGAATTTTTTCGACAGCGTTCTCTATATAATTGTCTTTCGTGCGTCTGTTCTGAGTTTTTCGATTTGAGTTGCAGAAGTGCCCCCAACAAATCGATTACTACCTGCTGTTCTGTTTTTCACAGATTCTGTCCTGTTTTGCCTTTCTTTCATTTTGCAAATCAAGAGCTTGCTTTTTCTTTGCAAAAACCTTTTGGCAATCTTGAGAAACAGTAGACCTTCAAGAATATCCTTATTTCCAGCAAGGTATAATTATTTTATTAAGGGTACTAACCTCGCTAATCAGATTATGATGAGTTATGTATGAAGGGAGTTTTCAAGTGTGCGAGGGAAGATGATAAAAAGATTCAGGAGTGTCAAGCGCTCAAGCTTGGGGATGCCCCCGTGCACCCCCAAGAAATATTCAAGGAGGCTCAAGCATCTAAGCTTGGGGATGCCCCCGTGCATCCCCTTCTCCATCAACATTATCAGTTCGTCTTTTGTTCCGCTATATTTTTATCACTTCATGTGTTATGTGCTATGCTTGGAGCGTCTTGCTTTTAGTTTTCTTTTTAGTTTTTCATAACGAGTCGGAACTCAGCGTTCTTTATGTGGGAGAGAAACACGCTCCACTTCTACCTAGAACATAACATAGAATTTTCATGTCTATCTTTGCTGTGTGTGTTCTTTGTCTTTTAATAGCTACTATCATGCTCTGCTCTTAGTATTCATGCTTATCTTTTCAAAGAGCTTTTGTTTAGTTGGTTGCTTGAACTCTCTTTAATTATCATGCTCATCTTATTAAGAGAGTTTGCTTCCGTTGCATTGGTTAATATGTCTATGATAAAGATGCTACGTGCATAATGGCGCTTAGTAGTTCAGGTTTTCTTATGGTTAGTCTCAAATAGCTGGGGGATTCCCAATGTGTTATTGGAGTACCAACATGATTTGTTTGCCTATGATGTGGTATGGTTTAGTAATATCTTCCTTCGAGAATTTATTTTGATTGACTTGGCGTATGCTCACGCATATTTAAGACTGTAAAGAAAGTCTGTCAAGCCTTGATGATCTTTTATTTCTGAGTAGCGATATAACTTCCATGCCTGATTCAATATTGCTTTGTCGCTCTGCATGATTATGACCGTCATTGCTCTCTTAGTTGGTCGCTCCCAGTCTTTTGCTAGCCTCCACCTGTACTAAGCGGACTGACTGCTTGTGCATCCACATCCTTTTAAATCAGTTATGCCATATGAGTCCACCATACCTACCTATATGTGGTATTTCACCGCCACTCCAAGTAATTTACATGTGCTACCTTTAAAACCTTCAATTTTTGCAATACATAGCTCATGGGAAAGTAGCTTAAAAACTATTGTGGTAAAGAATATGTTGCCTATGTATCTTATTTCTTATAAGTTGCTTGCTGAGCGATAACCATGTTTCTGGGGACGCCATCAACTGTCACACTTTTGTTGAATATCATGTGAGTTGCTATGCATGTTCGTCTTGTCTGAAGTAAGGGTGATTTGCCATGGGTTGAATGAGTATGCATATTGTTAGAGAAGAACATTGGGCCTCCAACCAAAGCCATGTATCATGGTGGAAGTTTTAGCTTGGACATTAATCCTCAATCTCTTAGGAGAATATGCTTATGCATTAAAGAGGAGTCCATCATCTATTTTCTATGTTGTCCTGGTATGGATGTCCTCAAGTTGAGATCTATCAAAAACGATAAATCAAATGTGATTTATCTCCTTGGACCTTTGTACAGGTGGCATAGAGGTACCCCTTTGTGACACTTGGTTGAAACATATGTAATGCAATGATAACCCATGGAAATCCGAGCTAATTAGGACAAGGTGTGAGCACTATTGGTATTCGATGCATGAGGCTTGCAACTTATAGGATGTCTTATGCATGACACATATGAAGTACTACTACCGTTGACAAAATTGCTTCTATGTTTTCAAAATAAAAAGCTCTAGCACATAACCATTCTTTTACTTTTATGTTGAGTCTCCACCTTCTTTTAAAGCACCAACTACTGAGAGCATGATTGTCATTCTAAGTGTAATGTGCAGTGTCCCAAAGTAGCATTGACTTTAGGATGATTGTGATATCGTTTATTCTAAAATCATTGTATCTAGTCATCACTTAAACCTTGAAGGTGCCCCTGCATTTATGTTTTGCTTCACTAAAGGGGGCAAGCTAGATATCACTTTATCATATTTGCACACCATGTTCATTGCAAATCTTTTTGATGTTTCAGTTTCATATTGTAAAACTTTCAGTCATTTGTGATTTTCTTATGAGGCAACTCAATCACTATAGAATCATTGTCTCAGTAAGCTTTTGTCATATGACTATAAAAAGTCCTATATGGTTAATAGCATGTCACCACAGAAATTATTCTTGTTATCATTTACCTACTCGAGGACGAGCAGGAATTAAGCTTGGGGATGTTGATACGTCCAAAACGTATCTATAATTTCTGCTTGCTCCATGCTACTTTTGGGTGATATTGCTATGATATTTATACACTTCCATACACTTTTGATCATATTTGGACTAACCTACTAACCCAGTGCACCCCAGTGCCAGTTTCTGTTTTCGGCTGTTTTTGTATTTCAGGTTTTCACATTACGAGAACTACCAGGAAAAATCCAGAAAAATTATATAAAAAATCAGCGTTCCAGAACCTACCTTGCGCCCGAAGTACAGCCGGGGGGGGGGGCACCAGGGCTCCAGGCGCCCTGGCGGCGCGCCCCCCCTGGGCCGCGCCGGGGGGGCGCCTGGGCCCCCCGAGCCCCGTCTGGTGCCCCCCTTTGGCATATATTTAGAGCATCCTTCGAAACCCTCGGGACGGGAACTCTTTTTCGCGATCTCATCTCTGTTCCGCCGCCGCCGCCGCTTCCAAGATCGGGAGCACCAGGAGAACTCTTCCCGGCACCCTGCCGGAGGGGAGGATCACCACCGGGAGCTTCTCCACCACCATGGACGCCTCCCGGATGAGTTGTGAGTAGTTTCCCTTGGACCATGAGTCCATGACCAGTAGCTATGTGATGTTCTCCTCCCGTTCTTGTGCTTCACTAATTAGTCCTCGTGAGCTGCCCTACATGATCGAGGCACATATGTAATCCTTATGCTGTTGCTATGATGAGTTTGCTGGGATCCGATGGATTATGAGATTATGTTCAGATTGTGATTGAGTAATATATTTGATCTACCTCTTTTATATTTATGTTCATAAGTAATTCTTGCATGTTCTCCGTTGTTATTTATTGCTTTGGCCAAGTAATACGTAGTGACTCCAAGAGGGAACGTTATGCTTGATTGTGGGTTCATGCCCCTCGATGACTAGCTTGAGTGACAGAAACATGAGTCTAGGGGATGTGCTGTTGCCACAAGGGGGAAAACAACGGTGCTTGTGCCCGCGGGTGCAAGGATTGTTTACTTTACGCAAAGTTCTTTTAATGCAGTTGTCTGTTGCATTGAGTTTACACTATGGGTGGGACTCGCAACTTAATACCAGCGAGATGTTCTGGATAGATATCTCAAGGTGGATGATTAGTAGTAGATATTGATGGATTTCGGTCTACTTACTTTGGCGTACCGCCCATGCTTTGAACCGCAACCTCTCTTGCAATGTAGTCAGCATTGGTTTGCGTTCGTGGTCCTGTCAATTGCCCAGTTGTAATTCGTTTACCTCACATAGCTGTTTTATCGTCTTTTGGGAGAGAGACATCACTAGTGAACATCATGAGACTCCGGTCCATATTACCATCATTGATCACATCCGCTATTTACTTTTCGCTATTATTTACTATTGCAAAACATTATCTATCACTACTATCATTTGCGTTTAATCCTTTGTGAACTACAAGGCCGGAGGGATTGACAACCTCTCTGTACTCGTTGGGAGCAAAGTTATTTGTATCTGTGTGCAGGTCCACGTTGATTGCTAATATCTGGCACCGTTAGCAGTTGACACCTACTTGTTGAACCTAGGAGTCTCTGGGGATTCGATCCTTGGCATCTTTGCTAAGGGAAAAACTTCCACAACACTGCATCTCACACCTTCCACTTGGGGTAACCAACGAGGGGTTAGAGGCCCATCAGGTGGCCGCCTGGGCCACCCCTGGCTCCCATCTGGCCCTGCTTTGGTTATTCGCGAAGCTTCCTGTACGCTGATTTTTCCTGTATTTTTCCCGGAATTTTTGGAGTACTTTTAATATAGGGGAAACCTGAAATAGAAAAACAGCAGAAAACAGGAACTGGCACTGTGGTGCACTGAGTTAATAGGTTAGTCCAAATATGATCAAAAGTGTATGGAAGTGCATAAATATCATAGAAATATCACACAAAAGAGGCATGGAGCAAGCAGAAATTATAGATACGTTTTGGACGTATCAACATCCCCAAGCTTAATTCCTGCTCGTCCTCGAGTAGGTAAATGATAACAAGCATAATTTCTGTGGTGACATGCTATCAACCATATAAGAACTTTTTAAGTAAAGCAATCAAGACATGTAATTCAATTCAAGTCATAACAAGCAAGAGTCTATATTAGCATTGTATCAAGCAACATAAGAACATAAAGGTGCAAGAGCTCTCGCTGTCCGTGACTCGAATGTCTCCAAATGGTGTTTGCATGCAAGAAAGGGGATAGGGATATACGAGAGAGTAAAACATAGTTTTTGTATTGTTGAGAACTTAATCTACTAAAGTTTCACACTTGTTCTTCTTTGGAATCTTATCTTGACTCATCCCCAGACCAACAGCCAGGTACAAGTCAAAATGATCCACTCCCTTTCGATATTTTGAGCACTCATGCAATGGATGAGCGTAAGCAAGAAAGTCGACACTTAGGATGGCAAAGAGAGAAAAATGATGAAGGGGGAAGACAAAAAAAAGGTGTGAAAGGCTCACATCAATGAGGACAATCATAGGCGAGAGAAAGCCAAATGATAGATATGATGTGAGGAGTAGGGATTGCCATGCGACGGATGCACATATGAGCTAAGGTAAGCTCTCCAATGGAACTAGTGGGGGTGCATCCAACTTGCTTGCTCAAGAAGACCTAGAGCTCTTTTGAGGAGGCTCATCATTGGAATATACAAGCCAAGTTCTATAGTGTGAAGGTCCCAACATAGCTATATGCATAAATGATAATCTCTATGGAGTACAAGGTATAAGATGGAGTACGAGTGTGGATCTCTCAAAAGAAATAGTAGTGTGCCCCCTTCTCTCTTTTTATTTCTTTTTCTCTTTTTTTTTGTGGCCTCCATGGCTCTTTCTATTTAACTCTCATTTGTCCTCTTTGGGATCTTTTGATTTTGTCCTCTTTGGGATCTTTTGATTTTGTCCTCTTTGGGATCTTTTCCTCACTTTAGGGGTAACACTCTATATATTACAAGAAGTATAGAAGATCTTTCACACTTTACAAAAGTACTCAACATAAAGAAAATGAAACTATCATGATGTATGCAAATGTATGCCTCTGCCGGTGTAGCAGGATATGCAATGATACTAGCGCGTCATGTAGCAATGATTAGGGCAAGGCCCAACTAGCATGCGGCTCATCGATCAAGCAAAAAGCATGTATGACATGAAGATCAAGTCATGAGAAGATGGATGTTGCATGGCAATGTATCTCGGAAAGGCTATGGAAATGCCTTGATAGGTAGGTATGGTGGCTGTTTTGAGGAAGGATATAATGAGGCTTATGATGACAGAGCGTATCGTGCCAAGGATTTGGATGCACCGGCGAAGTATGCGCCAACTCTCGAGGTGAGAAAGGGAAATTGATGACCCACAACCGTAAGGGATCTGTTGCAGCGTTTTCGATAAGTAAGAGTGTCGAACCCAACGAGGAGCAGAAGGTATTGATAAGTGATTCTGAGCAAGGAATAACTGCAAGTACTGAAAGATAACTTTTTAGGGGTTTTCTTGATATAAGCAACAGGAAGGTAAAAGCGAGCAAAGTAAAAGGCAATGGAGAGTAACAAGTGGCCCAATCCTTTCTGAGCAAAGGAGAGGCCTAGCAACTGAACTTATAAAGGCTAAAGTGTTCTTGAGGATACACGGGAGAGGTAGTCATGTGCTTTCGCCATATTCCGTATCGGTACTATGTTATGTGTTGATAAGTGCTGAGTGGGTGGATCTATGCTAGTACACTCTCTAGACTAAGATGAGTGCACTCTTATGATTAAACACCTTGCAAGCATCTGCAAATACAAGATAGTATTTAAGGCAAAAGCCTAACCATAGCAATACGATCGATGATCCATTGTTCCCTTGTGCAAAAGCGTGCGAACTGGGGTTCAGGTTTCTGTCACTCCGGCAACCCACCGTAAGCATTCTTTGTACACAATGTATTCCCCTAGGTCCTTAATAAGGCGAAGTGTTGAGTGTTCGACTCACACAACACCACTAGTAAAATAACAACTCAACTTAAGTATCAAACAACACATATTACTTCAACATCATATGACTACTAACAACAAGACTTTTCCCATGTCCTCAAGAACTAAAGTAACTACTCACAAGACATAAAAGAGATCATGATCAGTGGAGATAAATGGATGATAAACAATCTGGACATAATGATATTTCTCCAACAAAACTCAATAGCATTCACCAGAAAGTAGTAATCAACACCGATAGGGTAGAGAGGATAGATAGTACGGATTACAACACAAGTTGCAATTGTGAGATGAGATTGGATGAAGATGGAGATGGTGCTGATGTTGGGGATGATGTTGATGATGATCTCGATGATGCCCGTGAAGATGGTGATGACGATGGCGATGATCTCCCGTTCCGGGAGGTGATTTCCCCGGCGGAATCTGACCGCCAAGGCTTTTTCTTCTCTGTAGGTTTCCGCCTCGGAGCGGCGGTGGAACTCCATCAAAACTCCCCTTTTTAGGGTTTTTGGATGACGAGGAGTATATAGGCAAAAGGGGGCAGCCGGAAGTGGGCCAGGGGCTCTAGGCGCCCCCCCCGGCGCGGCCAGGGAGGGGCCCGCGCCAGGTGGCCGCCTGGGCGCCCTGTGGCCCCCCTCTGGTTGCTCTTTTGCGTGCCTTCGTGATCCGTCTGGAAAATACCCTCCGTCGATTTTCAAGTAATTTGGAGGTATTCTTCTTCAGCAACTCAGCGTCCACTTTTTACCGCTGAATCCTGCGTCTGCTGCTTCGGCACCGGAAAGTTGCAAACTGTGTAAAATAGGCCAAAACAACATAAGAACATCATCTTAATGTGAAATATATCAATGAATAAGGATGAATTACGATATAAAATAGTGATGCATTTTGGACGTATTAACACCCCCAAGCTTAGACCTCGCTTGTCCCCAAGCGAATACTGAGCTCGGTAAACCTGTCCACAAGTGTAGAGAGTGAAGTGTCAATAAATAGAATACGGACAAGCAGCATCACAGTCTCTTCACCAAACTCAAATATCCACAACAACAATTTCCAACTCATAAAACCCTTATAAAAGAGTGGTAACACTTATAATCGAAAGTAGGGCTAAGGAAACTCATCAAATCATGGCAAACATGTCCTTTGGTCAAAGAACAACTAATAGCTTTTACTTTTGCTCTTTCTCTTTATGTTTTGATGAGATTAATTGAAGCTTTTGAAAGAACATGTTATTAGGCAAGAAGTGAAAGTGTTAATACAAAGGAAGATGTTTGCTTTACCTAAGCTTGACAAACAACTTACTTATCAAATGATAATGTCAACAAGGATATGATATGACAAATCTTAATGCAACTTTATATGAATGAATCCTCGTCAACATCAAATGTCTGCTCTCTTTAAGAATAGAAGGAAGTAGGAATAACTAATTCATCCTAAAAACTAAGAGATAGGCACTGCTCTAGGGAAGTAGGGAAAACTCATGTGCAATCCTTAAATCAAACAGAATGAAAACAAGTTTTGAAAGGTGCATGATTTGTTAACGAATGCTAATAGATAACTCAATCACTTCTCGAGCTGGACAAGTTTCGAGGAACGGCTCCCGCACGGGGACGATCACATCCCCTTAATCTCCTTTGTTTATCGCTGCCAAAGTTTTTTGATTTCTCATGAACAAAGCGTGAAGGAGGGTTTGTTTGTTGCATTATCTTTTATGAGCCGGGCGCACTCATGCCAGTTCCTTCTCGTATTAGGCGTTTGCAGATTAGACATGCAATCCCGGGGTAAAACTTGTCCAACTTAAAAAGATCATGAATTAACTACTACTTCCTCATGAGCTAAAACAGGGGCACAAAATAGAAGATTTTGAACATTTAAGGATAACACACAAATTCTATACTTTTAGGAGGTGGTAGTGGATTACCACGAATAGGAAGGTATGGTGGACTCATATGGAAGGTATTGGTTTAAGGGTATGGATGCACAAGCAGAATTCCGCTTAGTACAGAGTTTAGGCTAGCAAAGGCTTTGAGAGAACAGACAATTGATGATGACTAAGATGCAAAGCAATATAAAGCATAAACATTAAAATAAGCATAACACATCAAGTTGTCTTCCTTTTCAGCATAACACTTCAAGCATAATAACATAAAGGTTTTGGCTATGTCGCTACTTTAAGAAAATCATGCTTGTTGTTATGACCAAAGCTATGTTTGCCAAGATTAAATAAGGTTTTCAAAGCAATACCTGATATAAGGTCAATACTCCCCATAAGAATCATCTTATAAGGTCGATTGCGTGAAGAGAGTACCGAGTGCAGCAAAGGAACCAATAGACTTCTCATTAATATTCCATCATAGACGACTCCACACTCACGGATACAATCTCCACAGAAGGAGTGATAGACCTCAATGCACACACCTATTTCATATAATAACCTTCCTAAACATGATACGACTCTACTTGACTCTAAAAGACAAAAGATAAAGATAAAGATACCGGGCACTCCCCCAAGCTTGGAACAAGCCAAGGGAATGCCATTACCCAAGGAGATTTCACTCCTCATTCTTGTTGACGTTGATCACGTAGTCCTCGGCGAAGCGCTTCCATGGAAGGGGTTCTCCAGTCTCATATGAGAAGTTTGTCTCCTGAATCCTGCATGCAGCACCCAAACCCATGCGCATAAACCTTAGTTCATACTCACAGTTCTGGTGATGTAGATCATAAATTTGCCCTTGGAGCTCTTCAATTCTTTCTTCAGATGCGGTGATGCTTTTCCACATCTCCTTCATCTCCTTTAGGAAGTAGGTCTTCAGCTCGTTGATGATGTCAAAGTTAGCTTCAACACCATGCTCGATCATCTTCTTGTACTTGAAGACTTCTTGCTCCACTTCTTCTAGCCTGGCCTGGATGCTCCCCTCCTTGATAGGTCCCTTCAGATCTTCTTGATGGAGGACACCATCCTCCATCCGAACAACCTGAGGGTGCTTCTTCACCTCAGCGAGGTAAGGGTTGATGACGTTGACGACGAACTTGTCCTTGGGGGAACTTGGGGAAGCCATGGCACCTAGGTCCAGCTAAAAGATTCCCTGGCAGAAACAGATCGAAAAGAAAACACACGAAATCGCGAGATACGTTGCCGGAACAATCCGGGCAGATATATAGCAAAAATTTATGCACAGAAAGGAAGGTAATGAGCTAAAACGGGGTCGGAGACGGACTCCTGGGTGCCCAGGCGGCCTCCCGGCGCGGCCAGGAGGTAGGGCGCGCCAGGGGGGCGCCTGGGCCCCCTGGGGCTTGTCTCCGGTTCCACTTAGGCTTAGAATTTTACTAATTTTGCAAAAACTCATAATATGGAACTTTTATGGCGGTTCGCGATGTTTCCTTACCGTAATACATACCTTTTCTTATTCTGCTTCTGCTGGTGTCTGAAACAGGGCTGCAACATGTTCTTCGTGAGTTGTTGTGTATATCATATTCACATCAACATTGACAGGATCTCCTGCTATGTAATGCTTAAGTCTTTGCCCATTCACAACTTGAGGTTTGGTGCCTTCAAAATTGTTAATCTTGATTGCACCAGACCGATAGACTTCTTCAATATGAAATGGCCCTTCCCACCTGGAAAGTAGTTTGCCTGGAGAAAACCTGAAACGGGATCTAAACAACAAAACTTTATCACCAACATTAAATTCACGTTTCAGAATCCTCCTATCATGCCACTTCTTTACCTTTTCCTTGAACATTTTAGCGCTCTCGTAAGCTTCACTTCTCCACTCATCTAGAGAAGTCAAGTTCATGAGACGCTTCTCACCAGCTAACTTTGGGTCAGCATTAAGCTCTCTAACAGCCCAGAAAGCTTTGTGCTCTAATTCTAATGGCAAATGGCAAGCCTTACCATAAACCATCTTATAGGGGGACATGCCCATGGGGTTTTTGTAAGCAGTTCTATACGCCCACAAAGCATCTCCTAACTTATTTGACCAGTCCTTTCTATTTCTATTAACTGTCTTCTGTAAGATCAACTTGATCTCTCTATTGGTGAGCTCAACTTGCCCACTAGTTTGAGGATGGTACGGTGAAGCAATTCTATGATTAACGTCGTACTTGGCTAAAGCTTTTCTAAAAGCTCCATGTGTGAAGTGTGATCCTCCATCAGTCATGAGATACCTAGGTACACCAAACCTAGGGAAAATCACATCTTTGAGCATTTTCAAAGATGTCTTGTGATCAGCACTTTCAGTGGGGATCGCTTCAACCCACTTGGTCACATAATCAACAGCTACTAAAATGTGAGTGTACTTGTGCGAAGAAGGAAAAGGACCCATAAAATCAAAACCCCAACAATCAAAAGGTTCGATCACTAGTGAGTAATTCATAGGCATCTCATTCCTTCTACTAATGTTACCAACTCTCTGACATTTATCACAAGCTAAAACATAATTTCTAGCATCCTTAAAGAGAGTAGGCCAATAAAAACCTGACTGAAGAACCTTATGTGCGGTCCTTTCACTGGAATGATGTCCTCCATAGGGACTATCATGACACTATCTGAGAATGTCCTTCTGCTCATGTTCCGGTATGCATCTTCTCACGATCCCGTCTGGACCTTCTTTGAAAAGATGTGGGTCATCCCAAAAGTAGTGCCTCAAATCATGAAAGAACTTCTTCCTTTGCTGAAACGTTAAACCTGGAGGCAAATACTTTGCAACGATAAAATTAGCATAATCGGTAAACCAAGGATCAGAAAGAGATTGTACTTTTACAACGGCAAGTTGCTCGTCTGGAAAACTGTCGTTGACTGGGATGGGATCATGCGGTATATCTTCCATCCTTGAAAGATTGTCCGCCACCGGATTGTCTTCTCCTTTCCTATCAACAATCTGCAAATCAAATTCTTGAAGAAGGAGTACCCATCTGATAAGCCTTGGCTTGGCATCCTTCTTTGTCATAAGGTACTTAATGGCAGCATGGTCAGTATGAATAATAACTTTGGAATCAACAATATACTGCCTAAACTTATCACAAGCAAACACTACAGCTAAGAATTCTTTCTCAGTAGTAGCATAATTCTTTTGAGCACTATCAAGGGTTTTACTAGCATAATGTATAACATTCAATTTCTTATCAACTCTTTGCCCTAAAACAGCCCCAACAGCAAAATCACTAGCATCACACATAATCTCAAAAGGTAAATTCCATTCAGGTGGTTGTACTATAGGAGCGGTTGTTAAAGCTCTCTTGAGAACTTTAAAAGCCTCCTTACAATCTTCATCAAATACAAAAGGAACGTCCTTCTAGAGAAGATTAGTGAGGGGTCTCGAAGTCTTGGAAAAGTTTTTAATAAATCTTCTATAGAAACCAGCATGACCAAGAAAACTGTGAATACCTTTGATGTCCCATGGATAGGGCATCCTCTCAATTGCTTCGATCTTGGCCTTGTCCACCTCAATTCCCCTTTCGGAAATCTTGTGACCAAGAACAATTCCTTCGTTAACCATGAAGTGGCACTTCTCCCAGTTGAGTACCAGATTTGTCTCCTCACATCTCTGCAAAACTTTATTAAGGTTGTGGAGACAATGGTCAAAGGAAGTTCAATAGACGGAGAAATCGTCCATGAAGACTTCCACAATCTCCTCACAGAAACCATGAAAGATAGCAGACATACACCTTTGAAAAGTAGCAGGGGCATTACATAAACCAAAAGGCATACGCCTGTAAGCATAAGTACCAAAGGGACAAGTAAAAGGGGTCTTCTCTTGATCAGCAGTGTTAACATTAATTTGAGAGAAGCCAGAATAACCATCGAGGTAACAAAAGTGGGTATTTTTGGATAACCTTTCAAGCATTTGGTCGATGAACGGCAACGGGTAGTGATCCTTCCTGGTTGCCTTGTTCAGCTTCCTGTAATCAATACACATTCTATATCCAATAATAATTCTCTGAGGTATTAGTTCATTCTTATCATTAGGAACCACAGTTGTACCTCCTTTCTTAGGAACACAATGTACCGGGCTTACCCACTTACTATCAGCTATAGGGTAGATAATACCTGCGGCTAGAAGCTTGAGAATCTCAGTTCTTACAACATCCATCATCTTCGGGTTCAACCGTCGTTGATGATCAACAACTGGTTTAGCATCGGGCTCAAGGTTGATAGTATGTTGACAGATAGATGGACTAATCCCCTTAAGGTCATCAAGGGTATAGCCAATTGCACCTCGATGTTTACGAAGTACTTCCAATAGTCGCTCTTCTTCATATCCTGAAAGGTTAGAGTTGATAATAACAGGATATACTTTCTTTTCATCTAAATAAGCATACTTGAGCGTATCGGGAAGAGGTTTAAGATCGAACACCGGGTCTTCTTTTGGTTTTGATAAAATTCCCAAAGGTTCAACCGGAAGGTTGTGCTTCAGGATAGCAGGTTGTCTCAAGAATATTTCATCTAGTTCATTTCTTTCCTGCATATGCAAATCATTCTCGTGGTCCTCCATGTATTGCTGCAAGGGATCATTAGGGGGAATAACAATAGAAGCAATACTTTCAATAATTTTATCATCACTAGGTAAATCGGTACCACGAGGCTGCTTAGAGAACTTGGAAAAATTAAATTCATATGGCTCACCATTGAATTCAACAGAAACTTTACCTTTCTTGCAATATATTATAGCTCCACAAGTTCTAAGAAAAGGTCTACCAAAAATAATAGGACAAAAATTGTCCCTCTCTGAACCAAGTACTAGAAAGTCGGTAGGGTATTTTACCTTTCCACATAGGACTTCAACGTCTCTCACAATTCCGATAGGAGAGATAGTTGCTCTGTTTGCAAGATGAATGGTAACATCAACTCCTTCAAGTTCACAAGGTGAAATCTCACCGATGATCTCTTCATAAAGTGAATAGGGGATAGCACTAGCGCTCGATCCCAAATCGCATAGCCCATAATAATTGTGATCTCCTATTTTAACAGATACTACTGGAGTACCTGAAATTGGGCCTTTATTCTTGGCTGTGACAAGGTTAGTGGAAACAGCACAAAAAATTACATTGGAATCCAAAACATCATTAGTAACAAGGTCTTTAACCAATGCAACTTGAGGATCAACCTTGATCTGGTCCTCAGGCTCATCAATTCTTCTCTCACTTTTATTTATTATGCCTGTCACAAGAGAGTGCTCCCTTATCCTTGCGGGAAAAGGAGGCTTTTCATATATAACTGCAGGCAAAATAGGGTCAGCAACATGAATATCAACAGGTAACTCTTTGAAAGGTTCATGATGCTGATCTCTCTTCCTTTTAAAAGAATCAACGTGAGAGGCCAAATCCTTACAGAAATCAATCATTAGATGGGAATCAAGACCAATCTTAGAGCAAAAGGTATTGAAGTAATCAGTTTTCACATAGCTCTCAATATAATCATGCTCATAATTTATAGCGGGTTCACTACCTTTATCGATTTCCCAATCTTCGGTATTCCTCTGGATCCTTTCAATGAGATCCCACCTTTCTTCAACACTCTTCGTCTGAAATACCCCACTAGAGGAGGCATCCAGCATCTCCTTATCCTGACGAGAAAGCCTGGCATAAAAATTTGTAAGTATAATTTCCTTGGGGAGCTCATGAATAGGATATTTGAGCATTAGGGACTTCAATCTCCCCCAAGCTTGAGCAATGCTTTCTCCGTCACGAGACCTAAAGTTATAGATATAGTTCATGTCTCGATGAATTTCATGAAGAGGATGAAACTTGGTATAAAAGAGAGACATAAGCTCTTGCCAATCAAGCAAGTGTGAGTTATCGAGAAGCTTATACCAATATGAAGCTTTATCTATAAGCGATACGGAGAACAATTTCCTCATGACAAACTCCATTGATACACCTGCAAGCTTAAATAATGAACATAGTTGTGACAGATATAGCAAGTGTTCACCGGGATGTCTGTCTCCCGCATAACGATTAGCCAAAACATAATCGATAATACCAGCTGGTATTTTATAGGGCACAATTTCAGTAGGGGGAGGAGCAACCACCACAGGTGTGGGGCATCTTCCCACAAGCAACGATCCAATAGCAAGGTTGTCCATAAGGACAAAGAGCAGCAACAGAAAAATAAAAACAGAAATATAAAAACTTCCTTACCAGTTAACTTTACCAATAGCGCTACACTCCCCGGCAACGGCGCCAAAAAACGGTACTTGATGACCCACAACCGTAAGGCATCTATTGCAGCGTTTTCGATAAGTAAGAGTGTCGAACCCAACGAGGAGCAGAAGGTATTGATAAGTGATTCTGAGCAAGGAATAACTGCAAGTACTGAAAGATAACTTTTTAGGGGTTTTCTTGATATAAGCAACAGGAAGGTAAAAGCGAGCAAAGTAAAAGGCAATGGAGAGTAACAAGTGGCCCAATCCTTTCTGAGCAAAGGAGAGGCCTAGCAACTGAACTTATAAAGGCTAAAGTGTTCTTGAGGATACACGAGAGAGGTAGTCATGTGCTTTCGCCATATTCCGTATCGGTACTATGTTATGTGTTGATAAGTGCTGAGTGGGTGGATCTATGCTACTACACTCTCTAGACTAAGATGAGTGCACTCTTATGATTAAAAACCTTGCAAGCATCCGCAAATACAAGATAGTATTTAAGGCAAAAGCCTAACCATAGCAATACGATCGATGATCCATTGTTCCCTTGTGCAAAAGCGCTCGAACTGGGGTTTAGGTTTCTGTCACTCCGGCAACCCACCGTAAGCATTCTTTGTACACAATGTATTCCCCTAGGTCCTTAATAAGGCGAAGTGTTGAGTGTTCGACTCACACAACACCACTAGTAAAATAACAACTCAACTTAAGTATCAAACAACACATATTACTTCAACATCATATGACTACTAACAACAAGACTTTTCCCATGTCCTTAAGAACTAAAGTAACTACTCACAAGACATAAAAGAGATCATGATCAGTGGAGATAAATGGATGATAAACAATCTGGACATAATGATATTTCTCCAACAAAACTCAATAGCATTCACCAGAAAGTAGTAATCAACACCGATAGGGTAGAGAGGATAGATAGTACGGATTACAACACAAGTTGCAATTGTGAGATGAGATTGGATGAAGATGGAGATGGTGCTGATGTTGGGGATGATGTTGATGATGATCTCGATGATGCCCGTGACGATGGTGATGACGATGGCGATGATCTCCCCTTCCGGGAGATGATTTCCCCGGCGGAATCTGCCCGCCGGAGATGGCTTTTTCTTCTCTGTAGGTTTCCGCCACGGAGCAGCGGCAGAACTCCGTCAAAACTCCCCTTTTTAGGGTTTTTGGATGACGAGGAGTATATAGGCAAAAGGGGGCAGCCGGAATTGGGCCAGGGGCTCTAGGCGCCCCCC
>LR738712.1:2237629-2247678 GCA_902687465.1 Secale cereale
CCCCCCCCCCCCCCCGGTGCGGCCAGGGAGGGGCCCGCACCAGGTGGCCGCCTGGGCGCCCTGTGGGCCCCCTCTGGTTGCTCTTTTGCGTGCCTTCGTGATCCGTCTGGAAAATACCCTCCGTCGATTTTCAGGTAATTTGGAGGTATTCTTCTTTCGCAACTCAGCGTCCACTTTTTACCGCTGAATCCTGCGTCTGCTGCTTTGGCACCGGAAAGTTGCAAACTATGTAAAGTAGGCCAAAACAACATAAGAACATCATCGTAATGTGAAATATATCAATGAATAAGGATGAATTATGATATAAAATAGTGATGCATTTTGGACGTATCAACAATGCACGGCACCGAAGAGGCTAGAAAAATATGGCTAGGTGGAAGTGTCAACTCTCGAATACTCACATTAGTCCGAAGAACTCATGCACTTATTATCGGTAACTCTCAATCTAATTAGGAGGTTCACAAAGAGACAAGTACCCCGAGGAGGAGTGTATGGGGGTTTGGTTATCCTTGCGCATCCTCGACTCATGGTACGTGAGTGTACTCTAATATTCGATCCCTCCAAAGATTAGTGATCCATTTTAGTAGCTAAAGTTCTCAACTATTTTGTAGGTTTTCGAAAATAAACACGGATTGCCCAAAATACGACATCTATCACTAATAGGCTAAAGCTCTTGACACCAAAAGTTCAGACATTACTCATGGCAATACCTCAAAACTATTGCAAGTTACTACTAAAATTAAATAGCAACCTCAATTACCTACTTTAAGTTAAGACACACAACTCAATGCAACAGGCAAACTCTCTTAACAAGATAAACATGAAAACTCAAGAGAGTTCAGCAACCAACTAAACAAAAGCTCTTTAAAAAGAAAAGCATGAAAACTAAGAGCTAAACATGACAGCAGCTATGGAAAGACAAAGAACACACACAGCAAAGATAAGCATGAAAATCCTATGTTGTGTTCTAGGTTGAAGTGGAGCGTGTTTCTCTCCCACACAAAGAAAGCTGGGTTCTAACTTGTTATGAACAGCAAGCAAAGCTAAAGAAAACTAAAAAGGAAACTAAGAGCAAGACGCTCCAAGCATAGCACATAACGCATGAAGTGATTAAAATATAGTGGAACGAAAGACGAACTGATAATTGTTGATGGAGAAGGGGATGTATGGGGGCATCCCCAAGCTTAGACGCTTGAGTCTTCTTGAATATTTCTTGGGGGTGCACGGGGGCATCCCCAAGCTTGAGCGTTTGACCCTCCTGAGTCTTCTTTTATCATCTTCCCTCGCACACTTGAAAACTCCCTTTATACATAACTCATCATAATCTAATTAGCAAGGTTAGTACCCATAATAAAATAATTTTTCCCTACTGGAAATAAGGAAAATCTTGAAGAGCTACTGTTTCTCAAGATTGCCAAAAGGTTTTTTGCAAAGAAAAAACAAGCTCAAGGTTTGCAAAACGAAGAAAAGACAAAACATGACAGAATCTGTGAAAAACAGACCAGCAGGCAGTAAATAATTTTTTCGGGGCACTTCTGCAACTCAAATAAAAAAACTCAGAACAGACGCTCGAAAGCCAATTGTATAGAGCACGCTGTCAAAAAAAATCAGATCAAAAAGATGATCTGGTGATTTTATTCGAATTTTTCTGTCCAAGGACAGAATCTGTTTTCTGGACAGCACGTCACAACTTTTGAACTTTCTTGCAATCGGAGGCTAAACTTGGCACAAAGCTGAAAAGAAAAGATACAATGATGATGCTACTGTAGTAACAAACATCAAGACACAACAAAATCAAAAAATAAATCCTAATTCGTTGTGGGCTGCCTCCCAAAAGTGCTTTCTTTTATGCCTTTAAGCTAGGCATGATGCAAAAAGAGAAGATCAAGTTTTATCAAGAGTAAGAGAATAGCTAGCCCGTGTAAAGGACTCAAAAGGCAATTTAATCTTCTTTCTAGGGAAGTGTTCCATCCCTTTCTTGAGAGGGAGTTGGAATTTTATATTCCCCTCTTTCATGTCAATGATAGCACCAACGGTGCGAAGAAAAGGACGTCCCAAAATAATTGGACATGAAGGTTCACATTCAATATCCATAATAGTAAAATCAACGGGAACATAATTGTCATTGACAATGATAAGAACATCGTCGATCTTCCCCAAAGGTTTCTTTACAAAAGATCAACAAGACGAACACCAAAAGAACAAGGATCAAAAGGTTTCAATTCAAGCATATCATACATTCTTTTGGGCATAACGGAGGTACCAGCTCCAACATCACATAAAGCATAGCAAGAGAAGTTATTTAACTTAATTTTAATCATAGGATCCCAACCATCTTCTAGCTTTCTAGGTATGGAGGCTTCTACCCTAAGCTTCTCCTCCCTAGCTTTGATAAGAGCATTAGTGATATGCTCCGTGAAGGCAAGGTTAAGTGTGCTAGTGTGGGGATCTCTAGACATCTTGTGAAGAAAACCAATAACTTCAGAAAGGGTGCAATTATCAAAATCAAGGTCACTATTATCAAGTAAAGTGGTAGTGGTGTCCTTTAGGCTCACTTGTTTGGTAGCTTCTATGGTCATAGGAGTTTCTTCTTTTACGGTTGAGGTCATAGCATCACCATTAATAGGTCCAATGGGACTAGGAGTGCATTGGGTGCTAAGAGTTTGGATATCCTCAACAACTTGGATAGTAGCAATAGTGTGGTGGGTAGGAAGGCTCTTAATTCTATCTTCTTCCTCCTTTTCTCTAGCCCATCTCTCTTTAAGTTTAGCCATCATCCTAATGTTTTCATTAATTTGCACTTGAATAGCATTCATAGGAGTGGTCTTCCTCTCCTCAAGAGGAGAAGTTCTAATTTTAAGCAACTCTACCTCATGGGTGAAATTGTCTACCTTCGAAGAGGGATTATGTCGGTGTACTAAAGTAGGGGTACCTTAGTATCCCTACTTGTGCACGGGCAGTAGCCGCGTCCCGTGGTCTGGCTCACCACGCGCCCGCCAAAGCCCACTCTAGACCCTTTTAAGCCATTCAAGAACAAAGTATTCAAGTTAAGAGACAAGACCCCGGCAAGAGGAGCTTGCCGGGAAGGCCGCACCAGGCTCAAAGTTATCATTCCAGCACAAGACCCTGGCAAGAGGAGCCCGGAGAGCGACAAGCTTCCGGGCCCGGCAAGGTAGCGACCCCGGCAAGGTGCTTGCCGGAGGAAGCCTACACTGTGTGCCTGCGCTCCAGCTCATCTGGCGACGCGTCGCCCTGGGGCCCTTCCAGGGGCACGTGGCAGATGGCTGTGCAGCCTGGGGTACACGGTGGCGAGCCGCGGTGACGAGACCATCGCCGTGGCGAACGGAGACGCATGGACGGACGCTTTTTCGGGCGACGGCGACGGGCATTCAATGCCTTTGTCCCCCACCATCAAAGTTAGGTGAAGACCACTATTTATACACTGGTCATGCACTGTTACAACTACCACCAGTTTTACATTTTTACCCTCCTCTACGTTGACACCTGTCGGTGACCCCTTTGAGCTATAAAAGGAGGCCCATGCACAACGTAGAGGGGGTTCGATCCCAGAAACTCGATCACCCCTACGCTCGGTATAGCTGGTATAGTAGATCTTCAAGCTCCCGAGCCCAAGAACTCAATACAACCAAAGCAGGAGTAGGGTTTTACGCGTACATCGCGGCCCGAACCTGGGTAAACTGCCCGCGTGTGCTCCTCGATCTGCTCTCCGTGCTCCCTCCACTCCCTTACCGCAACATAGAAGGGGCTCCGGTCCCATAAGTGTTCGTGGGCGTCCAGTTTCCCCGACATCTTTGGCGTGCCAGGTAGGGGGTAGTCGAGGTTGTGCGAACCTGATCTGGCGCTCACACGGGCGCAGTCTTCATCAACTTCACCAGCTTCATCAACCTCATCGACTACATCAACATGCCTCCGAAGAAGAAGGCTTCGGAGGTTGGAGGCCCGTCCGCGTCGATCCCACCACCACCAGAGCCGACGGTTGGTGGGGGAGACGCCGACGGAAGGGTGGACGCCGGTGGGGAGACTCACGGCGCCACCAAGTCTAAGGACAAGACGGACGACCGGGCGAACTCCAAGGCCTCGGTGTCCGTGCACGCACCACGTCCCTCTCAGGAGGTGCCAGACCAGCAGCGACGTGGTATAGGAGGTACCATACGCTTGCTGGGACGTGGTCAGGCCGGCGGGTCACAGGACGCTCAAGGCCAACGCCCTGGCATGAGCAAGGCGCGGTCGCCGGGACGGGAACATGCTCCTTCTAACGCGGTTAGAAGTCCGAGCGTGTCCCGCTCCTCGCACCGTTCGCCACCGTTTCCCTCCTCTCCAGCAGAAGCCCTGGCCAGGGCTCAGCTGCTCCTCGACTTCCCTCCAGCGGCGGACAAGGCCGAAGACTGGAGGGCGACGATCCAGAGCCTCATCGCCTTCGCCAACAACGACACGCCGCAGCAGCCGGCAACTTCACGGCCGCGGCGAGTCGACCAAGCGAAGGCCGACGGTGACAAGACCACCGGGGGTGCAACTACCGTGCACTCCCCGCCGCGGAAGCAGAAATCGCCACCCCGTCGGATCAACGTCGACGACGACTCCACGGCGTCGTCGGATCCGCGGGCTCGCCGCGATCAGCGCCAAGTCCTCGACGACAGGCGACAAGAGGACGCTCGAACTCGTATCGAGCGTCGACGAGAAGCCAGAAGACAGTCCGATCAGCGTGCTGGGACCGCTATCGACGTGCACGCGCCCGGTGAACCAGGCGACTTGCCGTACGCGGCAGGTTGCCCTGCGTTCACCCGAGAGCTGCGGCAAGTCCAGTGGCCCAGCATGAAGAACTTTAAGCCCGACGTACCCGAGAAGTACGACGGCAAGACACACCCCTCGGAGTTCCTCAGCATCTACACCATTGCGGTGCAGGCTGCCGGGGGACGCGACGAGAAGATCTTAGCCAACTACTTCCCGCTCGTGCTTAAGCCAAACGTCAGGTCTTGGCTTATGAACTTGCCGGAGAACTCCATCTCTTCATGGGCGGATTTGTGCCACCAGTTTGTTGGCGCCTTCACGGGCGGCCACAAACCCAACGGCCAGGAGAGCGATCTCCACATCCTTGCCCAGAAGGAGGGAGAGTCCCTGCGCAAATACATCCAAAGGTTCAGCCGCGTTCAACACAATATCCCCGATGTCCACCCTGCCGCGGTTATCAGCGCGTTCCACCAGAACGTGCGTAACCGCCGGATGAGGGAGGAGATGGCGATGACCAAGATCCGGGACGTCAGCGAGCTTTACGCTCTGGCTGACAAATGTGCACGTGCTGAAGAAGGGAGGAGAGTCCCCGGAGAGGATACCGGTGCAGGAGGAAGCGACAGCAAGGATGCCGCCCCGGCAAAGAAAAACCGTCGGCGGAACAAGAAGAAGAAGAACAAGTAGGTACTGGTTGTCGAGCAGTCCGGCAAGGAGGCTCCCGCCAAGAAGACACAGGCTGGTGGCTCCGGCAAGGAGGCCGCCCCTGTATCGGCAGCCGACAAGCAGGACGGCTCCGACAAGCAGTACTGCAAGATCCACCGCACCAAGGGCCACGATCTCCAAAACTGCAAGAGGGTAGAGTACCTCGTAGAGCAGCAGAAGGCTGAATACGAGCGTCGCGACAAGGAGAAGGCCCAAGGAGGCGGAGGAGAGCCCAGCAAGAAGCGGCCGTTCAATGGCCGGGGAGGACGCCGCGGCAAGGCCAAGCAGCGGCAAGGAGACAGACCTCCCCGGGGCCGCGACAAGGACGAAGACGAAGACGATGACGAGGACATGGATGAAGGAGACAACAGCGAGCAGGAGTTCCAGAAGGCCACAGAAGTTCTGTGCGTCGATGGAGGTGCCTCTCTGCACACTTCCCACCGCCAACTCAAACAATGGGTGCGGGAAGTGAATACAGCTGAGCCACCCGTCGAGTCGCGCAGGCTGCTGAAATGGTCTGGCACGCCCATCATCTTCGACCTCGAGGACCACCCTGACCGCACAACCGCGGTTGGGTGCTTGCCGATGTTGGTCTCACCAACTATCCGCAACCTCAAGGTCACCAAGATGTTGGTTGACGGCGGGGCCGGCCTCAACTTGATTTCCTCCGCTGTGATCAAGAAACTGCAGATCCCCGACAGCGAGCTCGAGGAAACCGGGACGTTCCAAGGAATCAACCCGGGAAGGAGCAAGCCGAAGGGGAAGATTACGCTGCCAGTGACCTTTCGTGGAGAGCTCAACTTCAGGATGGAGAGGATCACATTCGACGTTGCCGATATCCAATTGCCGTACAATGGGATACTTGGCCGTCCTGCGCTCGCCAAGTTCATGGCAGCTTCCCACTACGCATACAACATGCTCAAGATGCCAGGGCCGATAAGCGTCATCTCTGTCCCCGGCGACAAGAAGGATGCGCTTATCTGCGCCGACAAGATTTACCGGGACGCTGCAGCCACGGCAGACAGCAAGACACTTGCCGCTGAAGCTCCCGGGGGGAAGATCAAGACCAAGTCCGGCAAGAGCTCTGGAGCCCACTCCGGCAAACGCACCTCTTCGGAGTGCTGCGCTGCCGTCGAGGACGCACCATCGAGCTCCACCGGCAAGTGCAAGAAAGGAATGGCAGCTCCACCGGCAACCAAGAAGGTGTCCGCCAAGGAGGACGGCACTGGTGGTACCTTCACCATCAGTGCTACACTCGACCCCAAATAGGAAAGCGCGCTCGTTGCCTTCTTGCGGGCGAATGTGGACGTGTTTGCGTGGCAACCGTCTGACATCCCCGACGTTCCCAGGAAGGTAATTGAGCACAAGCTTGCTGTTTGTCCTCACGCGCGGCCCGTCAAGCAGAAGGTCAGAAAGCAAGCGGTGGAGCGCCAAGAGTTCATCGCCGAAGAAATCAAGAAGTTGGAGGCAGCAGGCCTTGTTAGAGGTGTACTTCATCCCACGTGGCTGGCCAATCCAGTTGTCGTGCGCAAAGCCAATGGGAAGTGGAGACTTTGTATAGACTTCACCGATGTGAATAAAGCATGTCCCAAGGATCCATTTCCCTTGCCGCGCATCGACCAGATTGTGGACTCCACGGCTGGATGTGAGTTGCTTTCATTTCTCGATGCATATTCAGGTTACCATCAAATATTCATGGCTGAGGAAGATGAAGAGAAGACTGCATTCATTACTCCATGTGGCACATATTGCTTCATACGCATGCCCTTTGGATTGAAGAATGCAGGCTCAACATTTGCAAGGGTGGTACACACTGCTTTTGAGCCACAGATACACAGAAATGTAGAAGCCTACATGGATGATATAGTGGTCAAGAGCAAGAGCAAGGATACCCTGATCCAAGACTTAGAAGAAACTTTTGAGAATCTGCGCAAGATACAACTCAAGTTGAACCCCGAGAAGTGCGTTTTCGGAGTCCCCTCCGGCAAGCTTCTCGGGTTCTTTGTGTCCCAGAGGGGGATTGAAGCCAATCCCGACAAGATAAAAGCCATCGAGCAGATCGAAGCCCCGAAGCGCGTCAAGGACGTAAGGAGACTTGCTGGTTGTGTGGCTGCCCTCAGCAGGTTCATTTCAAAGTCTGTAGAACGCGCCCTGCCTTTCTTCAAAATCTTGAAAAAGGCAGGTCCTATGAAATGGACTCCGGAAGCGGAGGCTGCGCTGCAAGACTTGAAAGGATACCTATCCTCCACTCCAATACTTGTCGCACCTAGACCACAAGAGAAGTTGCTGCTGTACTTAGCAGCAACCAACCAAGTGGTTAGTGCTGCGTTAGTGGCGGAGAGGGAGGCAGATGAGGAACCCACATCCCCGGCAAGCGCATCCAGCGACAAGCAGGGGGCTTCCCCGACAAGCTCTGGCCCCGACAAGGACAAGTCTGCGCAGGAACAAGGAGAAGTGCGAAAGAAGATGGTGCAGCGCCCAGTTTATTTTGTAAGTTCCCTCTTGCAGGGGGCTAGATCAAGATACTCTGGAGTGCAGAAGTTACTTTTCGGCCTCCTCATGGCCTCAAGAAAGTTGCGCCATTACTTCCAAGCACACGAGATAACAGTGGTCACTCGCTTTCCGTTGAAGAGGATATTGCAAAATCCAGAAGCAACAGGCAGGATCGTCGAGTGGGCACTGGAGCTGTCAAGCTTTGGTCTCAAGTTTGAAAGTACTTCAACCATACAGAGCAGAGCTTTGGCAGAATTCATAGCGGAATGGACCCCAACACCAGATGAAGAAGTCCCGGAGACAAGCATCCCCGTCCAAGAAGCAAGCAAGGAGTGGATAATGTACTTCGATGGTGCCTTCTCGCTGCAAGGCGCCGGCGCTGGCGTGTTACTCATAGCGCCCACCGGAGAGCACCTCAAGTATGTTGTTCAAATGCACTTTCCCAAGGAGCAAGCGACAAATAATAGTGCCGAGTATGAAGGTTTGCTTGCCGGTCTCAGAATTGCGGCCGAACTTGGGATCAAGAGGCTGATTGTGCGGGGAGACTCACAGTTGGTGGTCCGACAAGTAAACAAGAGTTACCAGAGCCCTCTGATGGAAGCTTATGTCGATGAAGTGAGGAAGCTTGAAGAACACTTTGAAGGCCTACAGATGGAGCACGTTCCAAGAGCTCAGAATGACATCGCAGATGGCCTCTCAAAGTGTGCTGCAATGAAGTTACCTGTGGAACCAGGAGTCTTCGTGCTCAAGCTAACTCAGCCATCCGTTACACCATCAGTTGGGCAGAGCAAGAAGAGGAAGTTGGTCTCCGGCGACTACTTGCCGGCGGATCTTCCCGAAGCCGCCGCCAAGGTCCCCAAGATCAGCAACCAAAATGCTGAGTAACAGTCTGCTCCTGCGGACCCAAGGGTCTGTACAGTTGAAGCAGGCGTTCCCGACAAGCCTTGTCCCGGCAGGCTTGCCGGGGAACCCTCAGCTCCGGCAGAGCCGCCGGTTCTTGCCGTAGAAGCTGAGGTTCCCGCAGCAGCCCTGATGCCTTTAGTCCTTGTTGATGAGCCTCAAGCTCCAGCATGGGCACAGCAAATCGTCCGTTTTCTTCAGACTGGAGAGCTTCCCGAAGAACCAGAAGAGATAGAGAGGATAACCAGGCAGTCAAGTATGTACCAGTTCGTTGGCAACGAACTGTACATAAGAAGACTCAATGGTGTCAAATTGAAGTGCATTTCCCGGGAAGATGGACAGAAGCTGTTGGTAGAAATACACGGAGGCATATTGTCAGGACCGGTTTTCCAGGATATTAATTTCCCAGTAAACGGCCCTTGTGCTCACCAGCCCCAGGATTACTGTTAGCTGATGAGACACAAACTTGATACAGAAATTCCAAGCAAAGTACAAAATATGTAGTACAAGACCATTCTGGTCCATGAGTACAACAAAAGGGTTCTAGTGGTTGATGGCGGAAGCGGTTCGCGATACATCAGCGTCTATGGGACTCCATTTCCCACAGGAACAGCTGACCTGGATAATTCCTATCTTCGCGAGGCTGCTGCCTCCATTGCCTAGGTTTTGGGGCTGTCATCGCAGCGCTCCTCTCCAAGCAAGAAATCTGGCCAAGACAATAGCCAGGGACAAGCCAGTGAGTACTTAGAATGTACTCGCAAACATTAAGAACACAGGTACAAATTAACAAATGACAATCATGCTCTGAAATATTCCATGATCACTTCGTCAGTCACGAAATAAAATTCATGTCACACGCAAGCATGTTATTCTTATAAAACACGAATAAGCAATCAGAGAATAACAACAAAATGCACCGATCGAGTGTCTGAAGCGACGCCTCGAAGGGATAATAAAATAAAGCTTGCCTCAGTCGGACGTCTGAGTGACGTCACATAAAGGGCTTATAAAGAAAATAGAAACAAGCATGCCACAGTCGGGCGTCTGAGCGACACCACATAAAGGGCTTATATGAGAAATAAAACACAAGCATGCCATAGTCGGGCGTCTGAGCGACACCACATAAAGGGCTTATATGAGAAATAAAACACAAGCATGCCACAGTCGGGCGTCTGAGCGACACCACATAAAGGGCTTATAAGGAA
>LR738712.1:2257579-2273579 GCA_902687465.1 Secale cereale
GTCCTACGGTGGTTCTTGATCAAGTTTGAGCGGTTGGGTGGCTCTGCTAGGTCGAGGGGAAGCGGGTGGTGGCGACAGAAGGACTAGGGGGGCTCTGCTCGCGACGCACGGTACAAGAATGCGGCGGCGACCGAAGCTACCGGAGATGAGGAAGACGGCCTCCCTCCCTCGATTTCTGGTTACGGGAGCTCCAGGAAGATGGCTTGAGGCTGCTTGGGGGTCTGGACGGCTCGGGGCTCCTCTTTATAGGCGGGGAAGGTCGGTTCCCGCGGCTGCGGATAGGAACGCCGGCGAACCGCCTCTCTGTTGCGGCAGGGCGACGTGGCGAAGGCTAGCGGTGCACGGCGTGGCTGCGGGAGCTAGGGGATGAGAACGGCCTGCTCACGAGGGCAGCTGGCGAACGGAGGAGGCTTGGGCGGCGCCGTCCATGGCAGAGCCGGTCACGGGCGCCGGTGTGCCGCCAAAGCGCCAATGCTGCCGCTCTGAGAGGAGCAGGGCGAGTAGGGGCCGCACTGGAGGACAAGGGAGAGGATTAGGACGAGCTCGGGAGGCTTATCCAGGGGCGTGTCGGTTCGGGCGCAAGCACGTGCAAAACGCGCGCTCTGCTCGCGCTCCGGGCATGCACGGCAGGTGCTCGGTGAAATGCCAAATCGTGCTAGAGGTCTAGGGTGAGGCTGCCAATTAACAGGAGGGTTAGGGTGAAGGCAATAGGTCTAATAGACATGGTTGTTGGGTCAGGGAATCAAGTTCACAAAGTAATCACAAAACTATGCCAAATCTAGCCAGACACACAAAGTGCTCGACAGAATGCCATGGGCATCTAGGCATTTCTTCTGGTGGCCAAAAACTCCAGGTTGGGGTCTCTTTAGATGATAAAGAGGGTGGTAAGGTTAGTTTGTCAAAAGCAAAAACTTCCTAGTGCAAGTTTTTGAGAAAACCAAAACTGGACAGGAGAGAAAAGCTATTATTGCATGGACCAAAAATATTCCAATGGGTCCAATCTCCTGGACTTAAGAGTTTGGTATGGTGGTCTAAAAGCAGGAGAAAAACCAGGGGCAATGGGGCAAGATCACATGGGGTTGCAGTAGAAAATGGCAAACTGGACCAGAGAGCAAAAGAGGATGTTCTGCTCAATTTTTCCAAAGAACACCAATGGGTTTTTGCATAGAAATGAATTATATGCTTCTACCAACATCTCCAAATTTTTGGTGGAATTTTTAGATGCATTTTTCAAATGGTTGCAGTGCAAAAGAGACTCCAAAACTTATGAGAAATCAATATAAAAGCAATAAAGCTTTAGGGAAATATTTACAGAAATATTTCCACTGATAAAAGAAATGATCTTGAGAAGGTATACAAGTCCAACAATATTCTTGAAAGGTTCCCCTTGGAGGGGAAACTCCACAATTCAGAAGAAAAGAATGGTTCTGAAATCAAAGAAAGTCCAGAAAAGGAAAAATTTAATTTCCTGGCAAAATTTTAATAAATAAATCATGATTAAAATTTTGGGGTGTTACACATATGTGGTCACCACATTGGCGCAAGAGCACTTGCCGGAAAGGCGTTCCGGCAAGGTTTCTTTTGGCCAGAAGCCCTCCAAGATGCAACTGCACAAGTAACTAAGTGTGAAGCGTGCCAGTTCCATGCCAAGCAAATTCACCAGCCAGCTCAAGCTCTCCAGACGATCCCTTTGTCCTGGCCCTTCTCGGTCTGGGGGCTCGACATCCTCGGCCCCTTTCCCCGCGCTGTCGGGGGCTTTGAGTACTTGTACGTCGCAATCGATAAGTTCACAAAGTGGCCAGAAGTGGAACCAGTGAGAAAGGTGACAGCACAGTCAGCAGTCAGGTTCTTCAGATCGATAGTTTGCCGTTTCGGAATCCCTAACAGGGTCATCACCGACAACGGCACGCAGTTCACAAGTCGCACCTTCATGCAATACGTCCAAGACCTTGGCGCCAAGGTCTGCTTCACTTCTGTTGCTCACCCAAGGAGCAATGGTCAAGCGGAGAGGGCAAATGCTGAAGTGCTGCGCGGACTGAAGACAAGAACCTTCGACAGGCTGCACAAGTGCGGAAGAAACTGGATCGAGGAGTTACCGGCGGCTCTTTGGTCAATCAGGACGACACCGAATCGAGCCACCAGACAGACACCCTTTGCTCTTGTCTATGGAGCAGAGGCAGTTCTCCCCACGGAACTCGTATACGGGTCTCCTCGAGTGCTCGCTTACGACGAGCTCGAGCAAGAGCAACTGCGACAAGATGATGCATTGCTCCTTGAGGAGGAACGTCTCCAGGCTGCTGTACGAGCTGCTCGATACCAGCAAGCCTTGCGTCGCTACCACAGCCGCAAGGTCAAGGCCAGGAGTCTCGAGGAAGGCGACCTTGTTCTTCGGCGCGTTCAATCCGCCAAGAACTCCAACAAGTTGACGCCGAAGTGGGAAGGCCCTTATCGGGTGAGACAAGTCACAAGGCCTGGCGCTGTCCGCCTTGAGACCGAAGAAGGCTTACCGGTGAGCAACTCCTGGAACATAGAGCATCTTCGCAAGTTTCACCCGTAAGGCGCGGTTGCCGTGATCCGCTCCGGCAACCACCTTTTGTACAAGTCTTGCCGCTGTTGCATGTAAACCTTTGTACAAAGCCGGGCGCAGACCCCGTGCATTAGTAAAACTTTTGTGCTTCGCACCATTTGTCATTTCGTGCTTTTCCTTGTACTTGCATGTGTCATCTGACATTTTGTGCAGCACACATCCCCGGTAAGCAGTAACAAGCCGCAAGGTTCCATACTTGTGTTTCTCCCTGCTTTTTCTTTCCCTCTTGAACAGAAGAAGGATCCCTCGCGCACAAGTTTGCCGGGGGGGGGGGAGGAGATAGAAGTATGGACCAAGTGCTGTTCAAGAAAGAAGAATCTTGCCGGGAAGCAAACAATCCATGAAAGCTAAGTTACCAAAGTTTGAGCATTCAAATTTTTAAAAATTTTGTTATCTTCCTTGAACAACCACACTTTGTATGGAAAACCTGTGCGCGGAGGAACCTACCCGTGGCTAGCCGCGCCCTCACTTTGTTTCGAGCACGCTCAACGGCTTAAGTGAGCTGCGACAAGTGTCGCGCCCTTAGTTCGTTTTTGAGTTCGCTCAGCAATCTAAGTGTGCTGCGACTAGCTGCGACAAGGTTTCTTGCCGACAAGGGCTTTGCTAGCAAGCTGCTAAGAGTCCCGCACTCAGCGCTCGCGGCAAGGGCCCCTTGCCGGCAAGTTCCCCTAAAAGGGTAGGGTGGAAAGCATACAAAGTGAAGGGACTAAAGCAAGGGAGATAGCATTGCATTGATTACCCGAAATAAAAGTATATATTACAGAGATAACTTGCCGTTGTTCTAAACAACTGCTACCTATGACTTAATCGACAGCGGCGAGGGAAGCAAGGTGCCTAGTCTCTGCGGTCTCCGTCAACCCTCTGGATCTTGCCCACCTTGGCTACGATGTGGGCAACTTGGGCCTTCAACGCCTCCTGGTCAGCTTCGGGCGGCAGGGTCCGGAGGACGTTGACGAGGTTGATCCCGGGGTTGCGGTAGACGATCTTCGACAACACCCGCTCCATAGTACCCGTGCAAAGCCGGCGCGCCTCGTCAGCCAGCTGCATGGGGATCTTCTCCCGTAGCCGCGCGAGAGCCGGCGCCACTCCTCTGAGGAACAAGCTCAGCTTGGCGCTGTGGGGGAGATTCTCGTCGGGGGAGTACGCGAGGTGCTCCGCCCTCAGCGCCACCATCTCCATATCGATGTTGGCGGCGGAGGTGACGAGCTCCTCGGTCCACTGCTCCACCGTCCGCTGAAAGTGATTTTGCGAGACGGCGGCGCTCTCCAGCAAGGCCCTCTCGGTACGGAGGTCGTCCTTCAGCTTCGTCTCGCTGTCCCAGGCGGCATCAAGCGAGTCGGTGAGGGTAGAGACCTTCATCTCCAAGTCAGCGATGGAGTCCCTGGCGTCGGTGAGCTCTTTGCCCTTCTCGGAGAGGCGGATTTGCAGCTCCGAGTTGGTGTGGGCATCCTTCTTCCGCGCCACGTTGAGCGCGGCGACCCTATCTTCACTCGCCTTCAAGTTCGACTCCATCTGCGCCACCCTGGCCTCCAGATCACTCTTGGCGGTCTCTGCGGCAGCAGCGGCATCCCTCGCCTCCTGCAGAGCCCCGCCAATAGCCTGCTCCCGAGCGGTGAGGTCGTCCTCATGGCTGTCGAGGTCTACCTTCCGCTGGTTGAGCTCTCCTTCCCGCCGAGACAGCTCCTCGGCGGCCAGACGCTGCTGCTCCTCCTCCTCGGCCTTCTCGAGGAGGAATGCTTGGTGTGCTCCGGCAAGCTCTTCGCGCCCCTCCGCCAAGTTTCGGAGGGCCGCCTGGTTGGCGGCACGGAGCTCCGCGGCGCGCTTCTCCAAATCGGCACCAGCCTTGGCAGCCAGAGCCTCCCGAGACTCCAACTTCGCCTGCCTAGCCCGGTACAAGGCCAAGAGTCGACGCATGAGTTGCTCTTCTTCGGGCTCGTCGCTGCTGCCGGGCGCATCGACAACCTTCAACCCGGCGGAGGCGAGAACTTCTCCGTCAAACGTCTATCCCTCCGCGGGTGCCCTTGATGAGGACGCCCACGGGACTTGGATAAAGATCCCGTTGGCGGCCTCCAGATAAACGCCCGACCCAGCCGCGGAAGCGGAAGGATCGGCGGCCGGTGCAGCGTCCGGCGCTCCTGCGGCCTCCGGGCCAGCAGTGCGGTCGCCGGTCCCTTCCCCAGTCGCGGCGTCAGCGGTCGGGGCGGTCTCCTCGGCGGCTGGCTCGTCGGCGCCAACCGTTCCCTCTGCGGCGGTGGCATCGCCAGCATCGCCACGCACCTCCTCCTCGGCAATGGTTTCCGTCTCCATCGACTTCGGGGCGGGCGGATCTAGCAAAAGAAAAAGAAAAGAAAGAACTGTCAAGCAAATATCCAAAAAGAAGAATCCAAGAAGAAGAAAGTACAAGGGTTTACCTGCGCGGGCCTCTTCGATGACGGGGTCCCTCGCCGGGGAGCTCTCCCTTGGCGGCGTAGTAGTGGCCCCGGCTGGCGGAGGGCCACTTGCGCCCTCCCTTGGCGGGGTGCTCACCCTTGTCGGGCTGCTCGCCCTTGGCGGGGTACTCGCCCTCGGCGGAGTGCCCGTCCTTGGCGGAGCGCTGTCCCTTGCCGGGGAGCTGATCCTTGGCGGGGAGGGTGGAGCAAGCGGCTCGTCGGGGGCGACCTCCTGGTGCTCCTGCGGCTGCGGCTCCACTTCTGCACAAGACAACAAGATATCAATAAGGATAACAACCTCAAGCGTGCCCGTCAAACAGAAAAATGAATACCAGACTTACGCTGGGGGCTGCTCCCCGGAGCAGCAGGCTGGTCCGGCAAGTCTGTCGCTGGCGCATCACCTGCCGCTGCGATGGGCTCGTCGTCCTCGATATCGACCACAGGGATCTTGGCCCTCTTCGCCATCCGCTGGGTCAAGGTCCTAGAAGCCAAAACAAGATCAGAACCAAGCAAGAGAAATCAAGGCAAAATCAAAGGAAATGAAAATTGCAAGTACTTACTCTTCCTCCTCTTCGTCGGAGCTGAGGGCGGAGAAGTCAAATCCCGCCTCGTGTGCTCCAGCGCGAGGTGCTGGAGGAGAAGGCTCCCTCGGGCGCTTGGCGGGCTCCGGAGCTGCGGGCTGTGAAGACCCAGCACCGGTCGTCGCTGAGGACCGAGGAGCAGAAGGAACCCCAGAGTCACTCCGGGAAGATCCCCCTCCGCTTGTCGCTCGGGCACGGGGTGCCTCCTTGACGACCTTGCTCGTCGTGGTGGCGCGCGTCGCCCGGCGCTTCGGTTGTTGTCAGGGCGCCTGTGGCCTCACCGTCTCGGCGGCCTTGCGGACGCGCTTCTTCTGTTGCGGTGGAGGGCTTGGTGGTGGCGGAGAATTCTCCGAGGATGAGGAGGCGTCGTCATAAAGATTCAGAGACCCGCCAGAATCTTCATCGGAATCACCGGAATCGGCGTCCTCCTCCTCCTCGGCGGGCCCGCTGGACTCAGCACCCTGCCCGGCAGCCTCGCCCATCCCGGCAGGCTCCCCGGTAGGCTCCCCGGCAAACTCCTCGGGCGCGATCTTCAGCAGCTTGAGGATTTCCTCCTCCTCGGCCTGGCTCACCGCTTCCGCCGCCTCTGCTTCATCCACAGTGTATCCAAATTCACCTGCCGCTGCAGCCGCAGCGGCCTCCTCCATCCTGGAGGCAATGTACGCCACATCCCGCTCGGTGGTCTCCCGGGTGAGCCCCTTCTTCTCCTCGGCTTTGCGTGGTTTTTCAACCAAGTTGTCGAAGAAGGCTTGCACGGTCTCCGCTGAAGGCTCCAGCCAAGTGGGGACGACCCCGTGGGAGTCGCACTCAGGCATGGCCGCGCGGATGGCACTAAGGGCAGTATTGTTGCACAAGGGAACTACTCCGACCGACGGTTTGAACCACTCCGGGTGCTTGGGGTCGTCCTTGAACAGCTCCCGGACCATCCCCTTCAGTTCCAAGATGGTGAAGTTATAGTTCAGCCCGGGGCGCAGCCTCATGCGGTCTGCCGCGTTGCCGAACTCCCAAGCGGGTCTCTTCCTTTCCTGCAGAGGGGCAATGCGGCGGCGGAGGAAATCGGCCCCGACTTCACCTACAGTAAGATTGGCAGCCCGGAGACGAAGGATCCTAGTAAGAGCAATCTGCAACTTGTCGTCCTCCGGGGCCAAGTCACTCCAATCCTTGCCGCGCACTATTGCAGTCTGGCGCGGCAAGGTAAACTGCTCGGGCTCATCTTCCAGAATCCAACACCAGTCAGCCCTCCACTCCTCCCACTTGCCGCGAAGCTCTCCCTTCAAGTACGCCTCCTTCTTGTTCAGCCTGAAGATCCAGGAGATGCCACCGGAGAGTGGGGATCCGGACTCTACTCTAGGCGTGAAGAAATGGTGGAAAAGGGCTACATTTGGGTGGACCCCGACATAGTTTTCGCACAGATGTGCGAAAACGGCCAAGGTGAGAACGGCATTTGGGGTGAAATCTAAGAGGTGGAGGCCGTACGTGTTCATCACATCACAGAAGAACTCCGAATACGGAGGGCAGAGACCGCAATAGAAGAAAGCAGCGAAGAAGTAGTAACCTCCCGGGAACATGTCGACGGCCACGGCGGGGAGGACTCTGGTGCGCGGGTGATCCTTCGTCTCCCTCGCCCAGAACAAATAGTACTTGTCCCGCAGCTCCCTCGGGCCGAGCCTCGGCGGGAAGACCACCCTTCTTCTCCGCATGGCTGCCAGCTTCGCCGCCTGCTCAGACTTCTCCTTCTTCGCCTTGTCGCTCTTCGCCTTGTCGCTCTTCGCCTGGTCGCTCTTCGGGGCCATGGCGGGGACGGCAAGGGAGGACGGCGGCGCTGCGGGTGGGGAAGACGGCGGAGGAAGGGCAGAAGCAGGGAGCGGCGGGGGTTTCTGAAGATTCAAGGCGCAAAGAAAGCAATGGGGAAAAACTGCCCCTGCTTCCTCTGCTTTTAAGGGGGAAGTGGGGGACGTTCCGCATTTCCCCAGTAATGAAACAGGCCACGATCACTCCCACGACGCCGCAATCGACGCGTGCCGTTAGGGAGGGGTGCGGCGAATCTGGAGTGGGAAACGGCGCGCCGTGGGCCGCGTGTGCCCATGCACTGTTCTGGGCCTGGCCCAACAGCGCTCGGCACCGTGTGTGGCACAGGCCCGGGGGCTCCTGTCGGTGTACTAAAGTAGGGGTACCTTAGTATCCCGACTTATGCACGGGCAGTAGCCGCGTCCCGTGGTCTGGCTCACCACGCGCCCGCCAAAGCACACTCTAGACCCTTTTAAGCCATTCAAGAACAAAGTATTCAAGTTAAGAGACAAGACCCCGGCAAGAGGAGCTTGCCGGGAAGGCCGCACCAGGCTCAAAGTTATCATTCCAGCACAAGACCCTGGCAAGAGGAGCTTGCCAGGAAGGCCAAAAGAACGGCACCTCAAAGAAGATGTATCGCGGCGCATCATGCGCCCCGGCAGGACCCGGAGAGCGACAAGCTTCCGGGCCCGGCAAGGTAGCGACCCCGGCAAGGTGCTTGCCGGAGGAAGCCTACACTGTGTGCCTGCGCTCCAGCTCATCTGGCCACGCGTCGCCCTGGGGCCCTTCCAGGGGAACGTGGCAGATGGATGTGCAGCTTGGGGTACACGGTGGCGAGCCGCGGTGACGAGACCATCGCCGTGGCGAACGGAGACGCATGGACGGACGCTTTTTGGGGCGACGGCGACGGGCATTCAATGCCTTTGTCCCCCACCGTCAAAGTTAGGTGAAGACCACTATTTATACACTGGTCATGCACTATTACAACTACCACCAGTTTTACATTTTTACCCTCCTCTACGTTGACACCTGTCGGTGACCCCTTTGAGCTATAAAAGGAGGCCCATGCACAACGTAGAGGGGGTTCGATCCCAGAAACTCGATCACCCCTACGCTCGGTATAGCTGGTACAGTAGATCTTCAAGCTCCCGAGCCCAAAAACTCAATACAACCAAAGCAGGAGTAGGGTTTTACGCGTACATCGCGGCCCGAACCTGGGTAAACTGCCCGCGTGTGCTCCTCGATCTGCTCTCCGTGCTCCCTCCGCTCCCTTACCGCAACGTAGAAGGGACTCCGGTCCCATAGGTGTTCGTGGGCGTCCAGTTTCCCCGACAGATTATCTAGTTTGTCTAGGTTTTCTTCTACACTGTTATTGAAGGCCTTTTGGGTAGTGATGAAGTCTTTAAGCATAATCTCTAGTTCAGAAGTGGAGTTCTTGGTGCTAGGATAAGCATTGTTGTTCCCATAGGAATTAGATGGGAACAGTCTAGGGTTGTTACCAAAATTACTCCTATAAGCATTGTTATTGAAATTGTTTCTAGAGATAAAGTTCACATCTACTTGATCTTGAGCAATCAAAGAATTTAAAGGAACATCATGAGGATCAATAGAAGATTGCTTGGAAAGTAGAGACATGATCAAGTCAACTTTTTCATTTAGGGAGGAAATCTCCTCGACAGAGTTTACCTTCCTACCTGTTGGAGCGCGTTCGGTGTGCCATTGGGAATAATTGGTCATCATCTCGTCGAGAAGCTTCGTGGCAGCACCAAGTGTAGTTGACATAAAGGTTCCTCCCGCGGCCGAATCTAACAAGTTCCGCGAGGTAAAGTTCAAGCCTGCATAAAAAGTTTGGATAACCATCCAAGTAGTCAAACCATGAGTAGGACAGTTCTTGACAAGAGATTTCATGCGTTCCCAAGCTTGGGCAACGTGTTCATTATCCAATTGTTTAATATTCATTATGTTACTCCTTAGTTGGATGATTTTAGCAGGGGGATAGTACTTCCCAATAAAGGCATCCTTGCACTTGTCCCAAGAATCTATACTATTCCTAGGCAAGGATTGAAACCAGATTTTAGCTCCTCCTCTCAAGGAGAAAGGAAAAAGCTTAAGCTTAACATTATCACCATCTATTTCTCGGTACTTTTGCATATCACAGAGCTCAACAAAATTATTTAAGTGCAAAGCAGCATCATCTCCAGCATCGGAGAATTGATCTTTCATAACTAGGTTCAGTAAAGCAGGTTTAATCTCATAAGAAGGTGCTGAAGTGGCAGGTGTAGTAATAGGCGTGCAAATAAAGTCATTGTTGTTATGACTAGTGAAGTCACACAACTTGGTGTCCTCGGTGGAACCCATAGCAGCAGCAAGCGAGATAACTATTTTTATGATTTTTGGTAAGGGACACTAAAGCAAAAACTGAAAGGTAAACTAACAAGACTAAAAAGCAAAGATAAAAGATAGCGTGCAACTCCCCTATCTTGAAGAGTGGAGTCCCCGGCAACGGCGCCAGAAACTTTGCTTGATGGCTTCTCGCCCCTCGTTGGTTACCCCAAGTGGAAGGTTGAGATGTAGCGTAGCGGCAAATTTCCCTTGGCAAAGATACCAAGGATCGAATCCCGTGAGACTCCGAGGGTCGAGAAGTAGGTGTCAACGGCGCCAGAAACTTAGCGGTTGACAGGACCTGCACACAGATACAAATAACTTTGCTCCCAACGAGTACAGAGAGGTTGTCAATCCCTCCGGCCTTGCTGTTTACAAAGGATCAAACACAAGAGGTAATAATGATAGCTATGACTACAACTAGGAAATAGAAACATGAAGTAAATAGAAGATGTGATCAGTGGTGGTAATATGGGCCAGGGTCCCATGATGTTCACTAGTGATGTCTCTCTCCCAAAAGACGATAAAACAGCTAAGCGAGGTAAACAAATTACAGCTAGGCAATTGACAGGATTATGTGCACAAACCAATGCTAACTATGCTGCAAAGAAAGGTAGAGGCTCAAAAGCATGGGCGGTACGCCAAGGCAAGTAGACCGAAATCCATCTGCATCTACTACTAATCATTGATACGTCCAAAACGCATCTATAATTTCTGCTTGCTCCATGCCACTTTTGGGTGATATTGCTATGATATTTATACACTTCCATACACTTTTGATCATATTTGGACTAACCTACTAATCCAGTGCACCCCGGTGCCAGTTTCTGTTTTCGGCTATTTTTGTATTTCAGGTTTTCACATTACGAGAACTGTCAGGAAAAATCCAGAAAAATTATATAAAAAATCAGCGTTCCAGAACCTACCTTGTGCCCGAAGTACAGCCGGGGGGGGACCACCAGGGCTCCAGGCGCCCTGGCGGCGCCCCCCCCCCTGGGCTGCGCCGGGGGGGCGCCTGGGCCCCCCGAGCCCCGTCTGGTGCCCTCCTTTGGCATATATTTAGAGCGTCCTTCGAAACCCTCGGGACGGGAACTCTTTTTCATGATCTCATCTCTGTTCCGCCGCCGCCGCCGCTTCCAAGATCGAGAGCACGAGGAGAACTCTTCCCGGCACCCTGCCGGAGGGAAGGATCACCACCGGGAGCTTCTCGACCACCATGGACGCCTCCCGGATGAGTTGTGAGTAGTCTCCCTTGGACCATGAGTCCATGACCAGTAGCTATGTGATGTTCTCCTCCCGTTCTTGTGCTTCACTAATTAGTCCTCGTGAGCTGCCCTACATGATCGAGGCGCATATGTAATCCTTATGCTGTTGCTATGATGAGTTTGCTGGGATCTGATGGATTATGAGATTATGTTCAGATTGTGATTGAGTAATATATTTGATCTACCTCTTTTATATTTATGTTCATAAGTAATTCTTGCATGTTCTCAGTTGATATTTATTGCTTTGGCCAAGTAATACGTAGTGACTCCAAGAGGGAACATTATGCTTGATTGTGGGTTCATGCCCCTCGATGACTAGCTTGAGTGACAGAAACATGAGTCTAGGGGATGTGCTGTTGCCACAAGGGGGAAAACAACGGTGCTTGTGCCCGCGGGTGCAAGGATTGTTTACTTTACGCAAAGTTCTTTTAATGCAGTTGTCTGTTGCATTAAGTTTACACTATGGGTGGGACTCGCAACTTAATACCAGCGAGATGTACTGGATAGATATCTCAAGGTGGATGATTAGTAGTAGATATTGATGGATTTCGGTCTACTTACTTTGGCGTACCGCCCATGCTTTGAACCTCAACCTTTCTTGCAATGTAGTCAGCATTGGTTTGCGTTCGTGGTCCTGTCAATTGCCCAGCTGTAATTCGTTTACCTCACATAGCTGTTTTATCGTCTTTTGGGAGAGAGACATCACTAGTGAACATCATGAGACTCCGGTCCATATTACCATCATTGATCACATCCGCTATTTACTTTTCGCTATTATTTACTATTGCAAAACATTATCTATCACTACTATCATTTGCGTTTAATCCTTTGTGAACTACAAGGCCGAAGGGATTGACAACCTCTCTGTACTCGTTGGGAGCAAAGTTATTTGTATCTGTGTGCAGGTCCACGTTGATTGCTAATATCTGGCGCCGTTAGCAGTTGACACCTACTTGTTGAACCTAGGAGTCTCTGGGGATTCGATCCTTGGCATCTTTGCTAAGGGAAAAACTTCCACAACACTGCATCTCACACCTTCCACTTGGGGTAACCAACGAGGGGTTAGAGGCCCATCAAGGAGTTTTTCTGGCGCCGTTGCCGGGGACTCCACTCTTCAGGATAGGGGAGTTGCATGCTATCTTTTACCTTTGCTTTTTAGTCTTGTTAGTTTACCTTTCATTTTTGCTTTAGTACCTTTTTATCGAAAATCACAAAAATAGTTATCTCGTTCTTTAGTTGTCATTATGTCGGGTCCTTTTGTCTTTGACGAGGCAGAAGTTCTCACCTTTAAACAAAGAGGTGGGGAAAGTTTGAAAGATGCTTGGTATAGAATTAATGATTCACAAAAAAGTGCCACCAAGAAGCAACCTACTACTATTTTGCTTAGAAATTTTCATGTTGGAATTACTTCTTGGAATAGGTTTATTCTAGATACTGCTATCAATGGGAATTTCCTAGAGGCCCCAGTTTGGGAGTCTCTTAGTATTATTGAAGATCTTGTTGGGAATCTCCCTGTTGTTAGCATTCGAGAGGACATCACCCTAGCTCACATTATGAAAAAACTTGAAAAGATAGAGCTAGAGATGCCAAGCATTAATAAGATAAATGAGTTGGATCGTAAGATCCAAGGGAATTTGAATAGACTTGATAGCTCCATGCATAAATTTTTTAAAATTTTGGAGACCGTCAAATTCCATGACTTGGACTCTTCTAGGATAGACAAGATTGAGGAAATCTTTGATACTCTAGGAACTACTTTCTCCTCAATCAAAACCAAAAAGGTAGAAACTCCAGCAAAGAGGGAGCCTAAGTTCGTTCACGTTCCGAAGGCTCCCCGTTCTAAAAGTAATCCATCTATTGCCAAAGGGGTTGAAACTGTAAAGACCTTGGAAGAAACGCCTGTCTTTGATAAATTTATAAATGAATCTTCCCTTGACTTTTATCCTTTTGGTCTTCTACCTAGGAGTATCTCTATGAGGCCTTTATTTGAGAGTCCTCTTAAGACTAGTTGTATTATTGAAGAGCTTTTTGATGATCTTGATGATGGTTCAATTGATACAACTTGACCTATATGCATTATGCCTAGCTTAAAGGCATAAATGAAAGCGCTTTTGGGAGGCAGCCCAATGAATAAATTTATTTTGCTTTTGTTGTGTCTTGATGTTGTTTACTACAGTAGCATCATCATTGTATCTTTGCTTTTCATATTTGTGCCAAGTATAGCCTCTGATTGCTAGAAAGTTCAAAAGTTGTGAGGTGCTGTCCAGGAAACAGATTCTGTCCTTGGATAGAAAAATTCGTATAAAATCACCAGATCATCTTTTTGGTCTGAATTTTTTCGACAGCGTTCTCTACATAATTGTCTTTCGTGCTTCTGTTCTGAGTTTTTTAATTTGAGTTGCAGAAGTGCCCCGAACAAATCAATTACTACCTGTTGTTCTGTTTTTCACAGATTTTGTCCTGTTTTGCCTTTCCTTCATTTTGCAAATCAAGAGCTTGCTTTTTCTTTGCAAAAAAAACCTTTTGGCAATCTTGAGAAACAGTAGACCTTCAAGAATATCCTTATTTCCAGCAAGGTATAATTATGTTATTAAGGGTACTAACCTCGCTAATCAGATTATGATGAGTTATGTATGAAGGGAGTTTTCAAGTGTGCGACGGAAGATGATAAACAGATTCAGGAGTGTCAAGCGCTCAAGCTTGGGGATGCCCCCGTGCACCCCCAAGAAATATTCAAGGAGACTCAGGTGTCTAAGCTTGGGGATGCCCCCGTGCATCCCCTTCTCCATCAACATTATCAGTTCGTCTTTCGTTCCGCTATATTTTTATCACTTCATGTGTTATGTGCTATGCTTGGAGCGTCTTGCTTTTAGTTTTCTTTTTAGTTTTTCATAACGAGTCGGAACTCAGCATTCTTTATGTGGGAGAGAAACACGCTCCACTTCTACCTAGAACATAACATAGAATTTTCATGTCTATCTTTGCTGTGTGTGTTCTTTGTCTTTTAATAGCTACTATCATGCTCTGCTCTTAGTATTCATGCTTATCTTTTCAAAGAGCTTTTGTTTAGTTGGTTGCTTGAACTCTCTTTAATTATCATGCTCATCTTATTAAGAGAGTTTGCTTCCGTTGCATTGGTTAATATGTCTATGATAAAGATGCTACGTGCATAATGGCGCTTAGTAGTTCAGGTTTTCTTATGGTTAGTCTCAAATAGCTGGGGGATTCCCAATGTGTTATTGGAGTACCAACATGATTTTTTTGCCTATGATGTGGTATGGTTTAGTAATATCTTCCTTCGAGAATTTATTTTGATTGACTTGGCGTATGCTCACGCATATTTAAGACTGTAAAGAAAGTCTGTCAAGCCTTGATGATCTTTTATTTCTGAGTAGTGATATAACTTCCATGCCTGATTCAATATTGCTTTGTCGCTCTGCATGATTATGACCGTCATTGCTCTCTTAGTTGGTCGCTCCCAGTCTTTTGCTAACCTCCACCTGTACTAAGCAGACTAACTTTGCAATACATAGCTCATGGGAAAGTAGCTTAAAAACTATTGTGGTAAAGAATATGTTGCCTATGTATATTATTTCTTATAAGTTGCTTGCTGAGCGGTAACCATGTTTCTGGGGACGCCATCAACTGTCACACTTTTGTTGAATATCATGTGAGTTGCTATGCATGTTCGTCTTGTCTGAAGTAAGGGTGATTTTCCATTGAGTTGAATGAGTATGCATATTGTTAGAGAAGAACATTGGGCTGCCAACCAAAGCCATGTATCATGGTGGAAGTTTTAGCTTGGACATTAATCCTCAATCTCTTATGAGAAGATGCTTATGCATTAAAGAGGAGTCCATCATCTATTTTCTATGTTGTCCCGGTATGGATGTCCTCAAGTTGAGATCTATCAAAAAACGAGAAATCAAATGCGATTTATCTCCTTGGACCTTTGTACAGGTGGCATAGAGGTACCCCTTTGTGACACTTGGTTGAAACATATGTAATGCAATGATAACCCATGGAAATCCGAGCTAGTTAGGACAAGGTGCGAGCACTATTGGTATTCGATGCATGAGGCTTGCAACTTATAGGATGTCTTATGCATGACACATATGAAGTACTACTACCGTTGACAAAATTGCTTCTATGTTTTCAAAATAAAAAGCTCTAGCACATAACCATTCTTTTACTATTATGTTGAGTCTCCACCTTCTTTTAAAGCACCAACTACTGAGAGCATGATTGTCATTCTAAGTGTAATGTGCATTGTCCCAAAGTAGCATTGACTTTTGCATGATTGTGATATCGTTTATTCTGAAATCATTGTATCTAGTCATCACTTAAACCTTGAAGGTGCCCCTGCATTTATGTTTTGCTTCACTAAAGGGGGCAAGCTAGATATCACTTTATCATATTTGCACACCATTTTCATTGCAAATCTTTTTGATGTTTCAGTTTCATATTGTAAAACTTTCAGTCATTTGTGATTTTCTCATGAGGCAACTCAATCACTATAGAATCATTGTCTCAGTAAGCTTTTGTCATATGACTATGAAAAGTCCTATATGGTTAATAGCATGTCACCACAGAAATTATTCTTGTTATCATTTACCTACTCGAGGACGAGCAGGAATTAAGCTTGGGGATGTTGATACGTCCAAAACGTATCTATAATTTCTGCTTGCTCCATGCCACTTTTGGGTGATATTGCTATGATATTTATACACTTCCATACACTTTTGATCATATTTGGACTAACCTACTAATCCAGTGCACCCCGGTGCCAGTTTCTGTTTTCGGCTGTTTTTGTATTTCAGGTTTTCACATTACGAGAACTGTCGGGAAAAATCCAGAAAAATTATATAAAAAATCAGCGTTCCAGAACCTACCTTGCGCCCGAAGTACAGCCGGGGGGGCCACCAGGGCTCCAGGCGCCCTGGCGGCGCGCTCCCCCCCCCCCCCCCC
>LR738712.1:2273707-2284269 GCA_902687465.1 Secale cereale
CCCCGGGCCGCGCCGGGGGGCGCCTGGGCCCCCCGGGCCCCGTCTGGTGCCCCCCTTTGGCATATATTTAGAGCGTCCTTCGAAACCCTCGGGACGGGAACTCTTTTTTGCGATCTCATCTCTGTTCCGCCGCCGCCGCCGCTTCCAAGATCGGGAGCACCAAGAGAACTCTTCCCGGCACCCTGCCGGAGGGGAGGATCACCACCGGGAGCTTCTCCACCACCATGGACGCCTCCCGGATGAGTTGTGAGTAGTCTCCCTTGGACCATGAGTCCATGACCAGTAGCTATGTGATGTTCTCCTCCCGTTCTTGTGCTTCACTAATTAGTCCTCGTGAGCTGCCCTACATGATCGAGGCACATATGTAATCCTTATGCTGTTGCTATGATGAGTTTGCTGGGATCCGATGGATTATGAGATTATGTTCAGATTGTGATTGAGTAATATATTTGATCTACCTCTTTTATATTTATTTTCATAAGTAATTCTTGCATGTTCTCCGTTGATATTTATTGCTTTGGCCAAGTAATACGTAGTGACTCCAAGAGGGAACGTTATGCTTGATTGTGGGTTCATGCCCCTCGATGACTAGCTTGAGTGACAGAAACATGAGTCTAGGGGATGTGTTGTTGCCACAAGGGGGAAAACAACGGTGCTTGTGCCCGCGGGTGCAAGGATTGTTTACTTTACGCAAAGTTCTTTTAATGCAGTTGTCTGTTGCATTGAGTTTACACTATGGGTGGGAATCGCAACTTAATACCAGCGAGATGTTCTGGATAGATATCTCAAGGTGGATGATTAGTAGTAGATATTGATGGATTTTGGTCTACTTACTTTGGCGTACCGCCCATGCTTTGAACCTCAACCTTTCTTGCAATGTAGTCAGCATTGGTTTGCGTTCGTGGTCCTGTCAATTGCCCAGCTGTAATTCGTTTACCTCACATAGCTGTTTTATCGTCTTTTGGGAGAGAGACATCACTAGTCAACATCATGAGACTCCGGACCATATTACCATCATTGATCACATCCGCTATTTACTTTTCGCTATTATTTACTATTGCAAAACATTATCTATCACTACTATCATTTGCGTTTAATCCTTTGTGAACTACAAGGCCGGAGGGATTGACAACCTCTCTGTACTCGTTGGGAGCAAAGTTATTTGTATCTGTGTGCAGGTCCACGTTGATTGCTAATATCTGGCGCCGTTAGCAGTTGACACCTACTTGTTGAACCTAGGAGTCTCTGGGGATTCGATCATTGGCATCTTTGCTAAGGGAAAAACTTCCACAACACTGCATCTCACACCTTCCACTTGGGGTAACCAACGAGGGGTTAGAGGCCCATCAATCATCCACCTTGAGATATCTATCCAGAACATCTCGCTGGTATTAAGTTGCGAATCCCAGCCAAAGTGTAAAATCAAAGCAACAGACAACTGCATTAAAAGAACTTTGCGTAAAGTAAACAATCCTTGCACCCGCAAGTACAAGCACCATTGTTTTCCCCCTTGTGGCAACAGCACATCCCCTAGACTCATGTTTCTATCACTCAAGCTAGTCATCAGGGGGCATGAACCCACAATCAAGCATAACGCTCCCTCTTGGAGTTACTACCTACTACTCGGCCAAAGCAATGAACAGCAACGGAGAACATGCAAAAATTACTCAAGAACATAAATATAAAAGAGGTGAATCAAATATATTACTCAAACACAATCTGAACATAGTCTCATAATCCATCAGATCCCAGCAAACTCAGCATAGCAACAGCAGTAATATTACATATGTGCCTCAATCATGTAGGGCAGCTCACGAGGTCTAAACCATGAAGAACAAAGAGGGGAGGAGAACATCACATAGCTACTGGTCATGGACCCATGGTCCAAGGGGGACTACTCACGACTCATCCGGGAAGCGTCCATGGTGGTGGAGAAGCTCCCGGTGGTGGTTCTCCCCTCCGGCAGGGTGCCGGGAAGAGTTCTCCTGATGCTCCCGATCTTGGAAGCGCTGCGGCGGCGGAACAGAGGCCAGATCGCGAAAAAGGGTTCTGTCCTCGAGGGTTTCGGGACGAGAGGAATATATATGCGAAGGGGGGTCACCAGAGGCGGAGCCGGGGCCCCAGGCGCCCCCCTGGCACGGCCAGGGGTGGGGTCGCGCCAGGTGGCCGCCTGGGCCACCCCTGGCTCCCCTCTGGCCCTGCTTTGGTTATTCGCGAAGCTTCCTGTACGCTGATTTTTCCTGTATTTTTTCCGGAATTTTTGGAGCACTTTTAATATGGGGGAAACCTGAAATAGAAAAATAGCAGAAAACAGGAACTGGCACTGTGGTGCACTGAGTTAATAGGTTAGTCCAAATCTGATCAAAAGTGTATGGAAGTGCATAAATATCATAGCAATATCACACAAAAGAGGCATGGAGCAAGCAGAAATTATAGATACGTTTTGGACGTATCAACGCTCGATCCACTCCCCCAGCTGCCGCCCTCCCGCTCGATCCACCCCGTCGCCCAACCGCCGTCGAGCTCCACCTCGTCGCCCAGCCGCCATCGAGCTCCATCCCATCTCCCAGCCGCGGTCAAGCGCGACCCCGACTTCCAGCCGCCGTCGAGCGCGACCCCGACGCCGAGCCACCGTCGAGCGCCACCCCGACGCCCAGCCACCGGCCGTCGAGGGCCAACCCGACGCCCAGCCGCCGTGGAGCTCCAGACCGACGCCCGGCCGCCGTGGAGCTCCAGCCCGACGCCCGGCCGCCGTGGAGCTCCAGCCCGACACCCGGCCTCCTCCGAGCTCCATCGATCTGCCGTCCTCGCTTCCCCCACATCCAGCCGGCGCTCAACCCCGACTTCCAGCCGCCTGAGAACGTCCTGGGCATCAGCTCCTCGCTCCATCGATCTGCCGTCGTCGTTGCTGCTGATTTCTGTTCCGTGAGGTAAGCATCAGCTCCTCCTGTGATTTACTTCACTGATGCAAAGCTAACACTGCTGCACTAGCCAAATACATATTATTTGGAAAATTTGATATTAAGGGTCCATCATGGACAAAACATGGTTGTCTCAGTCTAGGTACATCAAATTTTCCCTTTTTCTAACTCATAAGTGGTATAATTATGTCATGAACTGTTCTGATATCTAATAAAATTACATGTAGGCACACAAATGAGTATGTACAGGGGGTAGACAAGTTTATAGAGTTTGCTTTTATTAATTCAACAAATGGAAACAAAATCTTGTGCCCTTGCAAGATATGTTTGAACTCTAAATGGAGAGTAGCAATCGAAGTACGTGACGACTTGATATGTACGGGTTTCATGGAGGGGTATCATACATGGTTGTTTCATGGAGAATCTAGCCAGTCTTGCCCAAATATTGAGGGGGTAGAAGCAGAGATTTCAGCGGCAGATAATGAATTAGCTGATTTCTTGCGGGACATAGCTTGTGGATTAGATGATGGGGGGGTGTTGGAAGAGAACAATGAGGACAGTAACAACCCACATGTTGATGCTGATACCAAGGCTTACTTGAAGATGGTTGATGATGACAACAAAGAGCTATACCCTGGGTGTAAAAACTACTCAAAATTGTGTTTTGTTGTCAAATTGCTGCACATCAAACTTCTTGGGCGATGGAGTGACAAAAGTTTTGACATGTTGCTTGAGTTACTTAGCGATGCATTCCCCAAAGGTTCAGTACTTCCAAAAAAATTCAATGAAGCTAAGAAAATAGTTAAATATGTTGGGCTTGGATATGTTAATATTCATGCGTGTGAAAATGATTGTGTACTATTTAGAAATGAATTTGATAAGGAGAATCAGTGTCCAAAGTGTAAAACTTCAAGGTGGAAATCAGAAAAGAAGAGTGTCGATGGGAAAAGGGTACATAGAGTTCCTAAAAAGGTTCTTCGCTATTTTCCTATTAAAAGAAGGCTTCAAAGGTATTTTGTGTCCTCTAAAACTACAACTGACATGAGGTGGCATGATGAACAACGTACCAAAGATGGTCTAATTAGGTGCCCAGCGGATGCTATTTTCTGGAAGGATTTTGATTCCAAACATCCACTAATTGGTAATGACAGTCGCAATTTTAGGTTGGCTGCAACAACAGATGGCTTTAATCCATTTAGGACAACAAGGAGTCCCTACAGTATCTAGCCAGTATTTTTGATTCCATACAACCTTCCTCCTTGGATGTGCATGAAGCGGCCTAATTTCATCCTTTCTTTGCTCATTCCTGGCCCTAAGGCACCTGGTGGCGATATGGATGTCTACCTTGAGCCTTTAGTAGACGATCTAGTAGATATGTACTACCATGGTGTAAAGACATTTGATGCTTCTAAGTCTGAAATATTTGATCTTCGTGCTGCCATCCTTTGCACCATACACGATTTTCCAGGTTTAGGCTACACTCATGGGTGTGCTACCCAGGGTGAGGTAGCTTGTCCTGAGTGCCATTCACTCACTTGTTCTCTACAATTAAAGAAGGGCAGTAAATATTGTTATATGGGACATCGTAGGTTCTTGTCATCCAACCATAAGTTTAGGTCAGATGAAAAGTTATTTGATGGCAAGTCAGAGCATAGGACTGCACCTATACCTCTTACCGGTGAGGAAATTGATGATTTGACAGCAAATCTTGAAACATCCTTTGGAAAAGATCCAGCTGCTAGGAAAACAGCAAAGAGAAAACGCAAAGAAGGTGAATCGCCTCCCCTTTATAAAAGAAGATCTGTGTGGTTCAAGTTGCCCTATTGGAAAGATCTGATGTTGCGTCATAATTTTGATGTTATGCATATAGAAAAAAATGTATGTGATAACATAGTTAACACACTTCTGGGCGTTGAAGGAAAATCAAAGGATAATGCAAATTCTCGCCTAGACATCCAAGCTTTGGGTATTATGGGGGACCTTCATCCTGTTGAAGTAGAAGAGGGTAAATTGTATATACCTCCAGCACAATACACTTTGACACCTGAGCAGATGAAACATTTTCTCCAAGTCCTGATCGGAGTCAAGTTTCCACAAGGCTTTGCAGCTGATATACGACGTTATATCCATGTTGCCGAGAAGAAGATTTTTGGACTTAAGAGCCATGATAATCACGTTCTATTGCAACACCTACTTCCTCTTGCGATTCGAAAAATACTGCCAACAAGAGTATGTGCAGCATTGACTCGTGTTAGTAACTTCTTCAAGAAGATTTGCTCACCTGTTATCCGCATGAGTGATATGCAAATCCTAGAGGTTGAAATAGCTGAGACCTTAAGCATACTTGAAACTATATTCCTGCCAAGTTTTTTTGATGTCATGGTCCACTTGATGGTGCATCTGCCTGCCCAAGTTAGAATTGGTGGTCCAGTACACTTCCGAAGCATGTGGTCGGTAGAAAGGTGATCTTCTAAACAAAATCTAATAGCAATTTTTTTACAAATGAATTTTGCAAATAGGCTTACAATCTGTAGTATGTAGGTATTTGGGGCACTTCAAAGGCCATGTTCGCACTAGAAGCCATCCCGAAGGATCAATCGTTGAGGGTTACTTGTTTGATGAGAGCCTTACATATTGTTCTCGCTATCTAAAAGGGTGTGAGACTAGGTTCACCCGACAAGATAATAATGTTGAGGTGCTGAATAATGGAACCTCCAGTACAAATCCATACTTCTGCCACAAGGGGCATGGTTTGGGTAGCATTGTATCATTATCGACCAATTCTTGGATCCAAGCACATAGATATGTCTTGTTCAACCACAATGAAATAGAACCTTATGTGAAGTAAGCTTCCCACACTCTAGTAATATTATCTCTTTCTTTCTTATCTTTCTTATAATAGTTAATTTGATACACAATTATAGGAAGCACCGCGAGCACCTATCCTCAATTGGTCTTCCCAATGAAAAAGCAATCAATACTATGCAACATGAGAAGTTTCATGAGTGGTTTCGACAACATGTAAGTAGGACATGACTTGACCTATTGTGCTCAACATTAATCATGTTGACCTGTTGTAACTAACACCAATTCTATACTCAGGTGTTGGCATTAGTTGAAAGAGGTGTAGAAGTAACAGAAAAAATGCAAATGTTAGCCCAAGAGCCTTTCATGATTGCTAGAAAATTTAACAACTATACTACTAATGGGTTTGATTTCCATACACACTCAAGTGATGATGGTAGACCTATTCAAAATAGTGGAGTAGCTATAGCTGCACAAAATTCAGGAGGAGTGGAGATATATTATGGCATTATTAGGGAGATAGTTGAGCTAAACTACCGCCAAAAAGGATATATGGTGTTATTTCGATGTGATTGGGTTGACAATCGTGAACAAGACAAATGGGTAAAAACCGATCAGTTTGGGGTTACAACTGTTAACTTCAACCATTTATTCAGTAGTGGTGATAAATTATCAGATGAACCTTTCATCTTAGCATCACAAGCCACACAAGTTTTCTATGTTCCAGAGGTTGATAATGAAAGTTGGTGTGCAGTTGTCCAGAACAATAAACCACATGGCATGTACTCTATGGCCGTTGTGGATGAAGAAAATATGGATGATGATGATGAAAATGTAGTTCTTGAAAATGCTAATAAGGGGTTGTTAATTGATCTACACACAGATGTTGATCCCGACATTGATTGTACCAAATTTTTACATGTAAGGACTGATATAGATGGAATAATTGTTGCTGCACCAAAGAGGAAGTAAGTGTGATAATGATTTTCTGCATTTTATTTGGTAGTTGTGTAAAATTTGGTTGTGATGTTAGTTCAAATACTTGATTGTTGTATAGACTACTAACTCATTTGTAAACACTTACAGGAGCAGGAGCAAAAATGGCAACTGCAGCAAGAATTGCAGAAAGAATCCCTGAATATGAACTCGAAAAGAACAAAAATGTAGCTGAAGTACTTAGAAAACAAAACGAGAACATGAAGAGAACTTTGAATCTGAAAGGTCTAGCAGATGCATATGAGTCAGAAGGCCTACGTGCTCCCCGAAAGAAGAAAAAGGTATTGCTTTGAGTAATGCATATGTTTGCACATGCAGAATGACATGTTTGCATGCTATGAAAAGCTGAACTTATTTATGTTCTAATTGTAGAGACAAAAGCAAACTCATGTTTCACAAACTCAAGCTCCTGAACGACAATTGCGCTCTACTTCAAGATTAACTACTGAAATAATAACCGAACCCGAGGTTGTAGTGAATGAACCTGAAGGTATGCTTCTTTGTGAACTTTGTAATTGAATGATAATGCACTTACATTACTAAACCTGTTTTCTGCATTTGTTTTGTATCAGTCCAGGAAAGGGAGGTCAGGAAAGTTACTGCTATGAAAAGCATATGGGGAAGGCAAAACAAGCCTAAACTCAAGTTGGAAATAAATGAGTATGGTCAGCCTTGTGGTAAATCTGCTACACGGTTTGCTAACTTTGCTGGAACACAAATAAGAACCAAGGGTTTTCCTGTTGAATTTGATGATTGGAGGAAGGCTGATCTATCGAGAAAACTTGCTTTATGGGCCGAGGCAAAGGTAATGCGTTTATGTACTGCTCTTATGTCCTGGATGCTATCTCACTGTTATGATTAGGAGTGACTAGCGATTTAGTATATGTCGTATTGTTCTCTAATGGCTTGTTTTGAATGCCTATTTTTCAGCTGTTTTGGGATTTAGACCAACGAGTTTTCCAATGGTATATGAAAACAGCACAAATTAAATGGAAAGACTTCAAATCAGACCTAAAGAGGGAATATTATGATGAATCCTATGTGTATGATGAACTTATAGCATCATGTGATGCTAGAGTTCATCCTGGCCAATGGAAGTTGCTTGTTGCATTTTGGTTAACTCCAAAAGCTAAGGTATGATCTTTCTTAAGTTGGTATTGACATGTGATTCTATTTGTTTGACATTATTTTATGACACCATTTGGTAGGCTCGTTCAATAAGAGGCAAAAAAATCGAGCAAATCATAATCAAAATCACACATCTGGAAGTAAGAGTTTTGCTCGGGTTGACACTGAAATGGTATGCAACCATGAAATATTTGATGTAAACTTGGATGTTTATTCATTTTGAAAATTGTTTTAATCTTTTTATTACTTGACATAGACCGAGGTGCTCAATCGTCGCCCACATAGACATGAACTGTTTATTGAAACACATACACATCGAATTAGTGGACTTCCTGAAAAAGGGTCTGCATTAAGAATTGTAAGTTCAGATGCACTTTAAGTTTTCGATGCCTTTCATATTTTTTGTTTATGTAGTAAATACTAGGAACACATAACACATTCTTGAAATTTACAGTAAAAACTTCAAGAAGAAGCAGGAAAGCACCCTGAATTAGTGGACAATGGTATTAAGGATGGTGATTTGTTTGCATTTGTTTGTGGAAAAGAAAAAATGGATATGTTCGTGCTATCGGATTGGGTCCAACTCCATCTGAACTAGAGTTGCCTGGAACCCAGCAGTATAAATCTACAAAGCTTCAAATGGCAATGGAGGCGTGTCGTGTATCTGACCAAAAAGTTGAACATCTGCAAGAACAAATGGACGACATGAAGAAGAAAATGACACAAATGGATGACATGAAGAAGCAAATGGCTGAGATGGGGGAACTTCTTTTGTCTTCACAAGGGCAACGAGATCAACCCAATAGCACACCTGCTGCAACAGCACAACAGGTAACACGATAGTACTACTATATTGTATCTCTGCGATAGTGGAACATGTAGGGCTATGATTTCTTTATAGTTTATTATATTTAGTAACATCTACAATGCTTGATTTTGATGTACAACATAAGGACACGAGAAGCTTGTAGTATTGAAGAAGGTAATACTATTCTGGAGGACGTGGCTGAGTCAAATACTATTGGAATTGGAAGAAGAGTTGTTAATGCAGAGAAACCTGACAAGCAACAAGGGGTAAACCTTTCTTTCCTACATAGAAGATGTTATGGCATGACTCAACTTCATTTGAATTTAATGATATGATACAACTTGAATGAAAATTCATTTGACTTAAGTGTGAACGGTAATTCATTTAACTAGATCTTGTCAATATGATGCTTTATTAACTTAAGTTTTTCTTCTTGGGATTTCCTATGCTTTTCTACACAACAATATGTATTTGTATACTTGAACTTGCTTCTTTAAAATGAAAGTATGTTCTTTAAAATGAAAGTATGTTCTAAAGTTTTTCTTTACAATTTTTCCCTATAGGGTGGAAGAGATGTGGTATTATATAGCATAACTAGACCCTTAAGTGTCCCTGTTGCCAAAGGAATAATTCAAACAACCAATCCAAAGGCTGTGGTGGGGGTGAGCCTCTAGGTTCTCAATTTGTTGAAATTGTCGTCTATTCGGTGTTCAAAAGGGAAACTCAGTTGCCTCGTCCGTATGGAGATGTGGTTACCATGGCAGATGCTAAGGGTAAATCAATTGCATGGCCATCTGCTATGGTAAGAATCTAGAACACTTGATTTCTTTTCTTTTCCGCTGATTGGTCACCTATTGGACATGGGAGATGCTAAGTAATGATTATTGTTGTAGATCAAAGATGCACAGAAGGCAGCCAATGTGCCACGAGGTGCAGGTACTATGATCCATTATTTTCCTTGTATTATGTGATTGTTGTGCCATCGGTAGCTTTTTATATGATGTGATGAAATTGCTATGATTGGAAATAGTGGAATGCACCCTGAATGTGAGAAACCATCTGTTTATTGCTGGGACAAATCCATAGCATGTTTTTCGCCTATCTAATTCCTGTTAGCACTTCACTAGCTACCGTTATGTTCTTTGCATTCTATCATTTTTACTGCCTTTTTTAATTCTAAACCTGAGTGAGATATTGATTGTTTGCATTTGTGGGTTTTCATAATTTATTGGATCACTTGGCTGAGTGTGAGAGACTGGCCAGAACAACTTGTAGCGATAAGTGTCCTATATTACATTCAAACACAGGAGTAGTATGCATAATTATGCATGGTTTTATTCTCAATGTAAATGTCCTGGAACAAATTTGTCATGGTTTTTTATTCTCAATGTGCCCTGGTGATCTCTTCTCAATGTACTATGCTTGCTATGAATCTTCCATGTAAATAATGGATAAATCCTATCTGTAATTTATTAAGGAGAATAAAACCATGCATAATCTGTTCCTGCCAATCTTTATTTGAACTTTGAACAATTTTGGGGTTGAATGCTCACTTACTTGAGAAAATTTTATGGATTTCAGGTACTTAGCCACCTAGCGCATGGATATGATGACTTGGAGTGTCATGGAACATTTGGCTGTTTGCAGTATTTTAGACCGGCCAACTTTAACCATGCCATGAATCTTCTCTGTGTTATTTCGTGCTTTAAGTATTTTGGAGTAGAAATTTGTGCTCATGTATGTGACTTGTATTCTGGACTAGTGTTTGAACTCTTTTAGACCAACAAGCAGTGCTCCTATTAATGCGACTTGTTTTGTTATGAACCTGGGTCAAACATATGTAGTGCTCATGGATGGGCATACTATGTTGGTTGTTGTGAACCTGGGTCGATATATATATATAT
>LR738712.1:2284280-2304287 GCA_902687465.1 Secale cereale
GTCATCTTGATGCTCTTTATGGATGAAATTTGAGCATTGGATATGTATATCAAATATTTCCATTTTGATGTTGTTTGTGGATGACACTTAAGCACCGCATAGGTGCGAAATTTTTTTTGTGGCTGTACACTTTATATGGATGTTGCATGTTACCTATTGACTACGGTACATACCTATCTGCACAGACTAAGTGTCGGGAAACGTATGTAACTATCTGGACATAATGAGTGTCGGCCAAGGTATGTACCTACATTGACACACTAAGTGTCGGCCAAGGTATGTACCTACATTGACACATTAAGTGTCGGCCAAGGTATGTACCTACCTAGACAGATTAAGTGTCAGCAAAAGCATATACCTAGAGAGACAATCTATGTGTCGACAAAAGTAGGGTCTATGCCCACAAAATATCTGTCGGGGTAAATAGGGTGTACGCCCACAAACCATCTGTCGAGATAGGTAGGGTGTATGACCGCAGGAAATGTGTCGGCGTAGGTAGGGTGTATGCCGACCGAACGTGTGTCAGGAAATAAACAACTGTCGGCAATACTTTCGCCAACAGCAATTCCTCCGACTGTTTTATCTTTTGTCGGCGTCTCTATTAGCTACAATTTATGTGTCGGCAAAGGTACCCTATGCCAACAGATAGGTGTGTCACCAATTCTTGACCGTGGTGTAGTGCACTAAAGTGTAACTAGATACATCCGTATTTGGACAAATGTAAGACAAGAATTTTGGGACGGAGGGAGTAATAAATATCATCATCATCATCATCATCATCATATCATTAACAACTTATCATCATAATACATCATTGTCATATAACACCTCCTCATGATCATCATTTTCATCATTGAGACATCATATAGTAAGTTGGTCACTAGTCATAGTCACAACTCCTCATCATCATCAACAACTCTAACACATTGTACCACATAATAACACATTGTACCTATGACCTACTTCTCTCTCATAGGACCTACTACCTTCTCTTAGGTAAAATAGCATAAAACAAGATATGCCCTGACTCTCCATTACGGAGAATGAAGATTATCATGTCTCCAATTCTTGCCCTTCGCACAATGTTCCAATTAGCTCCTTACGATTAACAATACATTTTTCCAATCTTTAATTGTCATGTCTTCATCGGTTTTCGAAATCCGATGTGGACAGGAGTGATTCCTAGGATGACCTTGCCGTATGTTCAAAACATCAAGGCGGCATTTCTGAAACATCAGATGAGGCACACAATCCTTCGGGATTTTCTGTTGAAAAACATAGTAATAACTTTGTAGTTAGCAATGTAGTTCTGTTTTAGAAGAATTTATGCAAAAGATGCACGGATGTCGTAATAGTAAACAATCTTACCATGGCATCTCCATGGATGTTACCATAGTTCAACGCGTGCACTAGTGGCACGTATTGACCATAATATGGATGAGTTTGATAATAGCTATTGTAATTCTCAAGATCAGTAATAAATGAAATCAGATAGTTTTTCTCCTGATAAGTTAATTCTGAGTTATCGGTGTAGTAGGTTATGTTTACCATCTTCCGCACATTCTTTGAAGGATGAAAATAAGTTGTCGATGGAAATAAGTTGTCAACTATTTTGAAATAAAAAATATGAATTACTTAATAACTATGTTTGAGAAACTCACATAGCGGTAGAATTGGAAGCGTATCAACAAGCACCCAAATGTCCATATTGTCTTAGGCGATGTCAGGATCACCAAGATCCATGGTGACAAGCATACCCTCATGAAAATCATACATCTTGCAAAGTGCTTCCCAATTTGGGCAATCAAAAAGGGTTACGCTCTCAGAATTGTACAGATTTACTTCAAAATCCATACCATGATGGGTACGTACAAACAGCAGGCAAATCTGAGCTGCATTACCTTCTCCTTGTGAAGTATTTTAGGCTACATAGTGAGCTTCTTTACCTTCTACTCATCAAGGATTTTGATAATAACCTGTGGAACCAATTTGCCGCTTTGAATTTTCTTCTTCTTTGATACAATAAAAAGACTTCATTTTCATTAATTTAGAAGAAGAAAACTGTCCAGTTAATTTACAGAAAATCCGGCGAGAACCATCACAGCATGCCTGCAAGCATTACAAAATAAAGGATTAACGTTAATTAGTTAACTAGTTTTTAACAAAGCAAAAAGAAAGAGCATAGATTGTACTCCCTCCGTTCCATAACGTAGTATCTACAGACATTTTTCAACAGTCATGTTTCGTCAACTTTGAAAAAGTTGATAGAAAATACTATGTCGTACATCCATGATACCAAATTAATATAATTAGATACATCATGAGAAATAATTTTATATCATATTTATTTGATATTATTTAGTGTTGATATTTTTTTCAATATACTTGATCAAACTCTTTAAGATTTTACTTTTGAAAAAACTATATGCATGGCATTATATAATGGAGGGAGTATTCACTAGTTGGAGGGACGGACACAGGTAATATTCAGTTTCAAAACAATTTTATAACTAACACACTCAAAGATATTTTTAATTTTTACGTTCATAAAAGTTTAGGAATTGGATTTCTAATGGAAATAAAATAACTGAAAAGGTTTATCATGTGTTCTAAATTATTCACTGTGTTGAAAATGTTCAACATGTATTAAAAAAGTTAATCGTGCATTTTAAACATGTGAATCGTGTGATTGAAAATATTCACCATTTAATGAAATCATAGTTTTTTCTATTTAAAAACAATTCATCATGTGTTTTCAAATTATATTTGTTGTGCATTTTGAAAATTATTTAGTAAAACTACAAAAATGAAAAGTAAAAAACAAAGAAAATAACACCACCACAGGGAAAAAAGATAAACCTAAAAGGAAGGAAAACACAACAAAAACTGAACACAATCAAGCCTTGGAAAACTAAGTGAAAACAAGACAAAAGAAACTGGTAACAGCCAGCAAGCCAGCAGAAAAGAAAAGAAACACTTGAATGGGCCTGCCTATTGGGGGCAGGGGCAGCGCTATGTCTCGCTTGACGCGAGACACATGCACGCCTCGCTTCAAGCGGCTGCAACAAATATTCCAGCAGAGTGGGCAGCAGCAGCGCTGCCCTGAACACAAATATATATTCTCTGTGTTTTGAAAAATGTTGATTATGCATTTGAAAAATTTTAAACGTGCGTAAAAAAGTACCTGATGTATACGAAAAAGGAACAACATGTATAAAAAATTAGACATCAGAGAACTTGCACATAGAGACACAACATATATGAAAAAGTATACATAAAAAAGAAAAATTAAAAAATGTCAATTATTTATAGAATAAAATGTTAAACATATATAGAAAATGTTTCTCGTGTATACAAAAAGTTAATCAAGTATATGAAAATGTAGAACATGTATTGAAAAAGTAGACATAAAAATGATAAATTTACAAATGTTAACCATAAAAATGAAAAGGTAGGAATGTATGAGCGTGTATGCAAAATGATTTTTTTAAGTGTACACACAAACACACGGGCAAAAAAGAGGGAGCCCCTAATCGGCGCTTCAGGCGCCCGATCAGGAAACTGGCGCCCACACGGCTTCACTTGGGCCAGCCCAGCAACATGCCCCTATCGAATGAAAAAAAACGAAATTATAATCATCCAATGCTTTAAGTAGGATTTGAACAAGGTTGTCCTACTAGCAGGGAAAACGTAACTATTTGACCAGTATAAATTATTTTTCGAAAAAGTCCACTAAATTCAAAAAAGCTCATTTACTTGAAAAATAAAGTTGATCCAATTTTAAAATAATCATCGAATTAAGAAATAGTTCATCAATTTGAAAAAAAATCATCAAATTTTAAAAAAGTACATTGAATTTGAAAAATAAAAATCATCTAATATGAAAAAATCATTGAATTTGAAAAAAAGTTCAATGAATTTGAAAACAAATCATCCAATATGATAAAAGTGCATTGAATTTGAAAAAATAAATCGTCTAGTATGAAAAAGTTAATATAATTTTAAAAAAATCATAAATTGTATTAAAAGCAGCTAATCTCAAAATCAATTTTGAAAAAAATAAACTGGAAAAGTGTTCGCGATTTTCAATAAAAGCTCACATATTTGTAAACAAAAGTTTCATTGATTTTAAAGAAAAATCATTAGTCGGAAAAGAATCCGCGCATTGAAGAAAAAAAGAAAAAAGGAAAACTGAATTAAAACGGCTGGAATAACTACGTACTAAATAAAGAGCAAAAAAGCTAAACTTTCACAGTGCTTTAAATGCACGTTAACAGACGCTTTGGGCGCTGAATAGGGAATGCCCCGAAAAGAGCAAAAGAAAGCAGGCAACACACACGAAACGGTGCCAAATAGGGAACTGCCATGAGCGCCGGCCCTTTCCTATATTTCCCGTTGGATTTTCTACACTAAATAAACTTCTACTCCCTTCGTAAACTAATATAAGAGCGTTTAGAATACTATAAAATAGTAATCTAAACGCTCTTATATTAGTTCTCCCGGGAAAAATGGAAAAAGGTTCTATCAATCAAACCATGCGATGCGTTTGGTTCGATGGCAGTTTGATCGATTAATTTGGACACTAAATTCTTCCCTGAAGAAGAGGTGGACAAATTTTGTAAAGTACTCTTCTTCTTGTAAATCATTTATTCAACTCTTCACCTTGTAAAGTACTCTCCTCCTTGTAAATCATCATAAATATCATAGAACAATTCACGTACATGAACTTGCAAAACTGAAAAGAAAGCAGAAAGCTAGCCTTTGCACAACTGAAGAAATCTCTGAGGTTGACACCGACGTTCGTCGCCTACCGCTGTTACCGCCACAACAGTCACCAAAGGAAAAAAATAACGGATCACCTTCACACCCGAGGTCGATGCGGCTCCATTGCTAATCTGCAACTTTGCGGATCTACAAGATGGCTCGCCAAAGACGAATCTATTACTGTTAAACGATTCAGACCGGAGCAACACCCTAGTCACGCCGTCAAACTCCTGATCTGGCACCCCGACACAACTAAGACGTCGGAGTAGAAAATCATACATGTCGTCCACAAACCATGAACCCAACACATGATCCATCACCTTTCAGATGCCGTCGATACAGACAACAATCTGCATCCGCTCCTGGACTACCTCCCAAGCTTCGCACCGGCGCTGGAGCAAACACCGTCGCAACGGCGGAGCCTGAGGACACATGTCCACAACAAGGATGCCGTCACTGCCACCCCATCCTTACTTGAAAGAAATCGTTTCAAAATTAATGCTCAACCATAGGACTGATCGCCTCGTCGGAGTAGGATCTGAAGAATCTTTATTCAGTGCCGCCATTGCCAACGCCGAAGCCATGGCGATGAACAACCTAAAACCTAAACTACGAGAGTCTAAAAATTATCCACACGCGTGGATATAGCGACCGCCATCACTATCCACGATCGAGGTCACCAACAGAGGGAAACTGTCGGAGGGCAACGGCGGGCGAGACTCCTGGTGGCGGCGGCAAGTCGCCTTTTCTTTCTTCCGAGAAAAGATAAGCGAACTCGTTCCTCTTCTCAGTCGCTACGGTGATTATGCTCTTTTTTTTTAATTTTCACCGAGAAGGGATAGGACTCCCCCACCTGAATTGTATTCATTGTTGCCTATAGGGCTTTGCAGCATGTTGCAAGATGGGTTCAAGTGAACCAGAGATACAGGGGTTCACAAGGAGAAGAAATAAAGCAACAACAAAAAACTCACACCAACAACACACACGACAGGGAGAAACTAAGAGGGAAACACCACACAACAAAACAAAAGCACCACCGAGTGTAATCGAACGGCATGGGCCAGCCGAGATCATGCCACGATACTGCACCGTCGACGCAATCGAAAGACGTCGTGCACCAAGACTGCACAACGCCACAGCACCACCTGTGTCGTGGGGTACATTCGAAAGGACACGCGAGGCCGAGACGACGCCACAACACCTATGCGCCGCTGGCGTATTCAAAGGGCATCGCTGTTGGGGAACGTTGCATGGGAAACAAAAATTTTCCTACGCTCACCAAGATCAATCTAGGAGATGCATCTACGAGAGGAGAGTTGGATCCACATACCCTTGTAGATCGCTAAGCGGAAGCGTTCAAGAACGCGGTTGATGGAGTCGTACTCGCCGCGATTCAGATCGCCGAAGATCCTAGCACCGAACGGACGGTGCCTCCGCGTTCTTCACACGTACAGCTCGGGGACGTCTCCTCCTTCTTGATCCAGCAAGGGGGAAGGAGAAGTTGATGGAGAAGCCCAGCAGCACGACGGCGTGGTGGAGATGGTGGTGGAGGAATTCCAGCAGGGCTTCGCCAAGCACTGCGGAATAGACGAAGATCTCTACGGAGGAGGGAGGGCAGCGCCGAGGCACGAACGTGTGTGGCTGCCCTCCCTCTACCTCTCTTTATATAGGGGGGAGAGAGGGGAGGGGGCGCCCTAGGGTTACCCCCTAGGGGCGGCGGCCAAGGGGAGATGGGGGGGGGCGGCGGCCAGGGCTGCGGCCAGGGTTAGGGTTCCCCCCCCCCAGGCGCCTTGCCCCCCAAGCTAGGGGGTGCGGCAGCCCTAGGGGGGGCCCAGCCCCTTGGCGCAGGTGGAGAGGGCCCATAGGGGGGCGCACAGCCCCATGAGGGCTGTTGCGTCTCCCACTTGTGGCCCATAGGGCCCGCAACACTTGCCGGGACCCCCCGAAACCTCTTTCGGTCTTCCGACGACTCCCCGATGCTTCCCGGAACACTTCCGGACTCCGATCACTCTCATCCTATATATCAATCTTCGTCCCCGGACCATTCCGGAGACCCTCGTCACGTCCGGGATCTCATCCGGGACTCCGAACAACCTTCGGTAACCATGTACTGTTCTCACTAACAACCCTAGCGTCACCGAACCTTAAGTGTGTAGACCCTGCGGGTTCGGAAACTATGCAGACATGACCGAGACATTCCCAGGTCAATAACCAATAGCGGGATCTGGATACCCATATTGGTTCCCACACGTTCCTCGATGATCTCATCGGATGAACCACGATGTCAAGGATTCAGGCAATCCCGTATACAGTTCCCTTTGTCTCGTCGGTATGTTACTTGCCCGAGATTCGATCGTCGGTATCTCTATACCTAGTTCAATCTCGTTACCGGCAAGTCTCTTTACTCGTTCCGTAATACATAATCCCGTTACTAACTACTTAGTCACTTTGAGCTCATTGAGATGACGTATTACCGAGTGGGCCCGGAGATACCTCTCCGTCACACGGAGTGACAAATCCCAGTCTCGATCCATGTCAACTCAACAGACACCTTCGGAGATACCTGTAGAGTACCTTTATAGTCACCCAGTTACGTTGCGACGTTTGGCACACACAAAGCACTCCTACGGTGTCAGTGAGTTACATGATCTCATGGTCACAGGAACTTATACTTGACATGCAGAAAACTATAGCGATAATTGATACGATCAAAAGCTATGTTTAACGTTTGGGTCTCGTCCATCACATCATTCTCCTAATGATGTGATCCCGTTATCAAATGACAACTCATGTCTATGACCTGGAAACCGCGGTCATCTTTGATCAACGAGCTAGTCCTGAAGAGGCTTACTAGGGACACAAAGTTTGTCTATTCATCCACACATGTATTTAAGTTTCCAATCAATACAATTATAGCATGGATAATAAACGATTATCATGAACAAGGAAATATAATAATAACTCTTTTATTATTGCCTCTAGGGCATATTTCCAACAGTCTCCCACTTGCACTAGAGTCAATAATCTAGCATTACAAGGTAATGAATCTAACACCCATAGAGTCTTGGTGTTGATCATGCTTAGCCCGTGGAAGAGGCTTAGTCAACGGATCTGCAACGTTCAAATCCGTGTGTACTTTGCAAATGCTTATGTCCTCCTCCTTGACTGAATCGCGGATGGAATTGAAGCGTCGCTTTATGTGTCTGGTCCTCTTGTGAAACCTTGGTTCCTTGGCTAGAGCAATGGCACCAGTGTTGTCACAGAACAGAGTCATTGGGTTCAATGCACTAGGCACAACTCCAAGATCTGTCATGAACTCCTTCATCCAGACACCTTCCTTTGCCGCCTCCGAGGCAGCTATGTTGTAACATCCCCAGCCTCCCACCACAGTGATCACCTCTTAATCATGTTAGGTCATCATCATTTGCCTTGTTGATCACAGAGATTAATGGGGCCAATTCAAATTTCCCTTCTAATTCAAATTCAAATATGAGTGCAAAATGAAGTAGTTCAAAAGTTGCTGGAAAAATGTTCATCATCTTGCAAAAATTCCACAACATTTATTTGTTAAGGAAAACAATAGTACCATGTGGCAAAATTGAACAGTAGCAATTAAACAAAGCCATTTCAGCACTCTAAAAATGCTTTTGCATTTATGAAAAATCCAAACAGTGTCCAAAAATCATCAAACTTGTTGGGGCAGTGCATAAATGTGTATTGGAAATATTGGGCCTAGCCCCATAATTTTCTAAAGAAACATGCATGCTCAAATATTTCCCTTTCCCTTTCTGTTTATAAATAAAAGCAAAACAGAAAATTTAAAAGAGGAGGAAAGGGGCCCGAGGCCACTTACCTGCTGCTGGGCCGCACAGGCCCAGCCCATCACCACCTGCCCTCGTCCTTCCTCCCCTGCGTGTCGGCGCCTCCATGGCAGGAGCTCGCCGCGCCGTTCGTTGCTTGCCACGGCGCCGGGGCAGGCAGCTGGAGATAAGGACGACCCCGAGGCCTTCCCCCCTGGTCGCTTTTCCCCATTCGCCACTTCTCTCCCCCTCTCTCTGAGCCCTCCCACTCCTCTCCTCTCTGATCCGAGCGGGCTCGCCGCCACGCCGTCCCTCCGCCGCGGCCGACGCCGTCCCCGCCTTCCTCCGACGTGTCCTGGAGCATCACCGTGGGCGACCACGTCGACTACGCCGCGGGGTCGGGTCCCGGGAGCCACCACGGCGCCGTTTTCTTCTTCTTCCTCCTCCACGGCCAACCGGCTCCGCCGCGTCAATTCGTCGCCCCTACGCTCCTAAACCACCGACGGGCCTCCGTGCGCCCCCTCGGTGAGTTCCTTCCCGTCTCCCCTCTTCTTCCGCCGTCGTTAGCTAGCCGTAGCGCTCGCTCCGCCGTAGCCCGAGCCAACCGCCGCGGACCTCGACGCTGGCGTGAACCTGGTGACCAAACGGTCACCGGACAGTGCCCAGCGGGCTCGCGCGCTCACGTAGGCCGCCCCCCACCTTTTGGTTCAGGCCGAAACGCATCGCAGCGCCGATCCCGCCTTTGCCCGAACTCCGGTGGCCGCACGAGTTGACGCCGGCGACGTTCCGGCCAACCCCGGGCCACCGCGCCAGCCCAGCTCGATGCGGCGCTCTTCCCTCGACCCAACGAGCCTAAGAACGGCCGAAACGGTGCACCGTAGGCGAAACCCGAGCTCGCCGGAGCTCTCGGGCGCATTCGGCGCTCGCCGGCGCAGCTCCGGCAGCCCGGCCGGCGTGGCTGACCTGGGGCCACCCCCAGGGTCGCTGCCCGTGGGCCCCGCGGGCCCCCGTTGACTGGGTTGACCAGTCAATTTTGCTGACTGGGCAACCCCAGTCACTGACATGTGGGGCCCCTGCGAATTAAATCTATTTAAAACGTTTTTATAAATAAAAGATATTTAGTTTAACTAATGAGTCTATGACAAGTGGGTCCCACACCCCTAATTAACCTGTTTTATTTAGTTTAAACCACTGTTAAAGTAACAGAGGCTGACATGTGGGTCCCACTGGACCCACATGTCAGATTTGACTGGTCAGCCGTCCTGTTGACTTGCTGATGCCAGCATGACATCATGCTGATGTCATATTTCCTTTTTCTGTTAATTTAAATAAATCCAGAAAATCATTTAAACTTTGAAAAATCATATCTTTTAATCCGTAACTCCGATGAAAATAATTTATATATGAAAATTGATCAGAATTTCGATACGAATCTAGATACGCCCTCCGTATTCCCATCAGATGCCCCTAGCTAGATGAACATGGAACTTTTGACCTGTTTTCGATAAAGGAATAGTGCTCAACTTTAATAAAATAAATTCAAACAATTTCTTAAAAATAACTAACATGACCTAGACATGTTTTTAGACAACCCTGCACTGCACGTTAGCTTAGCACGCTCTGTGTTGCATATGCTTGTGTATTTATTTGTTTCTTCCCCCTCTTCTCTCTCGGTAGAGCCCGGCACTGACGCAGATCCCGAGACCGACGCCGTCCCGGTGATTGGTTCCCCCTCCGACGATCTTGCTTTTGCCACCGAGCAACCAGGCAAGCAACCCCCCCTTGAGCATTTCCGATATCGCCTATGTCTATTCTCTCTTAATCTTGCATTAGAATTGCTGCTACTGCTACTGCTCCTGTTACTGTTGCATAGCCTGTTTTTGCTAAATTGTTGATACCTGTCATTATTCATGAACTGCTTAGTATAGGTTGGGTAGCACTGCTTTGGACCCACACTCTCGTAGTTGCCTCGCATAGTACCCTTGCCTCGATCAACCGATCGAGCCCCCTTCCCCTGACCTTCTTCACATCACCGCACAACCCCCCCTAATATGCTCGACTCCGCAGAGTTAACATCGGGTGACGAGGGTGATACCTCCGAACTCACTTCTGATGTTGTCCCTGTATTATAGCTAGCTCGTTGTGGGTTACCGAGGGTGATTCCTCTTCCCACTTCCGACTTAGCTTTTGTCGTGCATCCGCTATGGTGAATACCGCCGAGGGTGATTCCTCCGGTACCACCTTATCGGGACTTGTCGTTTAGGAGTCCAACGAGGGTGATTCCTCGGATTCCTCATCGACATTGAAACCACACGGATACCCTGTTTCACCACACAGTGTTTAAAGACGTATCGATCCCCGAGGCCGGACGTCGCCAGGAACAAAGGCGTGCGGCCAGAGGTATCGTGCGTCTGAAGACACTTTACTCACCATACCGTGTTTAAAGACGTATCGATCCCCGGCCCGACCGTGCACTAATCATACACGCAATGCACACGATCAAGCCTAAGGACTCACGTGAAGGAATCACAACACAACTCTAAAACATAAATAAATACATGCAAGTTATATATTACAAGCCAGGGGCCTCGAGGGCTCGAATACATAACAAGTGTAATACACATAGTCAGCGGAAGCGTTAGGTATCTGGGTACAGATACAACTCAGAAGAAGATAGGCCTTTTACAAAGGCGGGGCAAAATAAAAGCTACGATCGAAAAGGCGCAGGCCTCCTGCCTGGGACCTCCGATCCTACTCCTGGTCGTCGTCCGCCGGCTCCTCGAAGTAGTACTCGCCGGCCGGGTAGTAGTAGTAGCCAGCCTCGGGCTGGTAGTAGTAGTCGTCAACAGGGGCTGCGGGCACCATGGCTCCGTCGTCTGGTTTAACATGCGGGTAGGACAAAAGAGGAAGCAAAGCAACCGTGAGTACTCATCCAAAGTACTCAGCAAGACTTACATCAGATCTATACTAGCAATGCATTATTTTCAAAGGAGGCTTTATGTGGGTGGACTAGACTGCAGAAAGCCAGAATAGAGAGGGGAAAAGCCTAATCCTGACGAAGACTAGCATCTTCAGCGTCTTGCAGCAATTAGAGGGGAGCAGAATAGTTTATCATAATATTATATAGTGTATGCAGCAACATCATCTCCATATCACATATCTCAAGTCACCAGTTCTAGTTGTACCGAAGTGGATACAACTCCGAGTGTCCGTTACCGTAGGACAGGCTATCGATAGATTGTTTCTTCCCTGCAGGGGTGCACCAAGTTACCCACCACGCTCGCTTAACTCCGGCCGGACACACCATCAGGTCGTGCCCGCCCTCGGCTAAACAATACGACGCAACCCGACCGGATACCGCCAGAGAGGATCGAGCACGTCGGACTAATCCTATGCCCCGGGGGGTCGGGGCCATCGCCCCGGACGCTCCTGCACGTTACGTGGCCGTTCGGAAGCAGACCTAGCAACCCCTTATACAAGCACGCAGTTGCATCCTAAGTCCAATCCGAACAACCCGCTCAATCGCTGACGTCGTGACGACTCCGGCTGATGTATACGACGCAGAGCACCCACTCACACCCACGTGGTGGTTAGTGCTATCGGACCCGGAGGCCCCTCGGATCAAATATCCAAATCGCTTAGTGTGTTGGGAGCGCGCGGTAACGAGCAGAGCCTACGATACTGTTGGCCCCGTCGTCCCGTCTCGAGGACTTGTGACAAGGACTGGGAAAGACCGGCCACGCCTCGTAGTTATCTCGCGGGTACCCTCACTGGTCACCCGACTCCACAGCTCACGCCTCAAAGGCACTCGCGGGTACCCCTCTGGGTCAACCCGCCTCCATCCAACATGTGCAGTAGTAACTTCAAAGTGTCTTCAGACGCACGATACCTCTGGCCGCACGCCTTTGTTCCTGGCGACGTCCGGCCTCGGGGATCGATACGTCTTTAAACACGGTATGGTGAGTAAAGTGTCTTCAGACGCACGATACCTCTGGCCGCACGCCTTTGTTCCTGGCGACGTCCGGCCTCGGGGATCGATACGTCTTTAAACACTGTGTGGTGAAACAGGGTATCCGTGTGGTTTCAATGTCGATGAGGAATCCGAGGAATCACCCTCGTTGGACTCCTAAACGACAAGTCCCGATAAGGTGGTACCGGAGGAATCACCCTCGGCGGTATTCACCATAGCGGATGCACGACAAAAGCTAAGTCGGAAGTGGGAAGAGGAATCACCCTCGGTAACCCACAACGAGCTAGCTATAATACAGGGACAACATCAGAAGTGAGTTCGGAGGTATCACCCTCGTCACCCGATGTTAACTCTGCGGAGTCGAGCATATTAGGGGGGGTTGTGCGGTGATGTGAAGAAGGTCAGGGGAAGGGGGCTCGATCGGTTGATCGAGGCAAGGGTACTATGCGAGGCAACTACGAGAGTGTGGGTCCAAAGCAGTGCTACCCAACCTATACTAAGCAGTTCATGAATAATGACAGGTATCAACAATTTAGCAAAAACAGGCTATGCAACAGTAACAGGAGCAGTAGCAGTAGCAGCAATTCTAATGCAAGATTAAGAGAGAATAGACATAGGCGATATCGGAAATGCTCAAGGGGGGGTTGCTTGCCTGGTTGCTCGGTGGCAAAAGCAAGATCGTCGGAGGGGGAACCAATCACCGGGACGGCGTCGGTCTCGGGATCTGCGTCAGTGCCGGGCTCTACCGAGAGAGAAGAGGGGGAAGAAACAAATAAATACACAAGCATATGCAACACAGAGCGTGCTAAGCTAACGTGCAGTGCAGGGTTGTCTAAAAACATGTCTAGGTCATGTTAGTTATTTTTAAGAAATTGTTTGAATTTATTTTATTAAAGTTGAGCACTATTCCTTTATCGAAAACAGGTCAAAAGTTCCATGTTCATCTAGCTAGGGGCATCTGATGGGAATACGGAGGGCGTATCTAGATTCGTATCGAAATTCTGATCAATTTTCATATATAAATTATTTTCATCGGAGTTACGGATTAAAAGATATGATTTTTCAAAGTTTAAATGATTTTCTGGATTTATTTAAATTAACAGAAAAAGGAAATATGACATCAGCATGATGTCATGCTGGCATCAGCAAGTCAACAGGACGGCTGACCAGTCAAATCTGACATGTGGGTCCAGTGGGACCCACATGTCAGCCTCTGTTACTTTAACAGTGGTTTAAACTAAATAAAACAGGTTAATTAGGGGTGTGGGACCCACTTGTCATAGACTCATTAGTTAAACTAAATATCTTTTATTTATAAAAACGTTTTAAATAGATTTAATTCGCAGGGGCCCCACATGTCAGTGACTGGGGTTGCCCAGTCAGCAAAATTGACTGGTCAACCCAGTCAACGGGGGCCCGCGGGGCCCACGGGCAGCGACCCTGGGGGTGGCCCCAGGTCAGCCACGCCGGCCGGGCTGCCGGAGCTGCGCCGGCGAGCGCCGAATGCGCCCGAGAGCTCCGGCGAGCTCGGGTTTCGCCTACGGTGCACCGTTTCGGCCGTTCTTAGGCTCGTTGGGTCGAGGGAAGAGCGCCGCATCGAGCTGGGCTGGCGCGGTGGCCCGGGGTTGGCCGGAACGTCGCCGGCGTCAACTCGTGCGGCCACCGGAGTTCGGGCAAAGGCGGGATCGGCGCTGCGATGCGTTTCGGCCTGAACCAAAAGGTGGGGGGCGGCCTACGTGAGCGCGCGAGCCCGCTGGGCACTGTCCGGTGACCGTTTGGTCACCAGGTTCACGCCAGCGTCGAGGTCCGCGGCGGTTGGCTCGGGCTACGACGGAGCGAGCGCTACGGCTAGCTAACGACGGCGGAAGAAGAGGGGAGACGGGAAGGAACTCACCGAGGGGGCGCACGGAGGCCCGTCGGTGGTTTAGGAGCGTAGGGGCGACGAATTGACGCGGCGGAGCCGGTTGGCCGTGGAGGAGGAAGAAGAAGAAAACGGCGCCGTGGTGGCTCCCGGGACCCGACCCCGCGGCGTAGTCGACGTGGTCGCCCACGGTGATGCTCCAGGACACGTCGGAGGAAGGCGGGGACGGCGTCGGCCGTGGCGGAGGGACGGCGTGGCGGCGAGCCCGCTCGGATCAGAGAGGAGAGGAGTGGGAGGGCTCAGAGAGAGGGGGAGAGAAGTGGCGAATGGGGAAAAGCGACCAGGGGGGAAGGCCTCGGGGTCGTCCTTATCTCCAGCTGCCTGCCCCGGCGCCGTGGCAAGCAACGAACGGCGCGGCGAGCTCCTGCCATGGAGGCGCCGACACGCAGGGGAGGAAGGACGAGGGCAGGTGGTGATGGGCTGGGCCTGTGCGGCCCAGCAGCAGGTAAGTGGCCTCGGGCCCCTTTCCTCCTCTTTTAAATTTTCTGTTTTGCTTTTATTTATAAACAGAAAGGGAAAGGGAAATATTTGAGCATGCATGTTTCTTTAGAAAATTATGGGGCTAGGCCCAATATTTCCAATACACATTTATGCACTGCCCCAACAAGTTTGATGATTTTTGGACACTGTTTGGATTTTTCATAAATGCAAAAGCATTTTTAGAGTGCTGAAATGGCTTTGTTTAATTGCTACTGTTCAATTTTGCCACATGGTACTATTGTTTTCCTTAACAAATAAATGTTGTGGAATTTTTGCAAGATGATGAACATTTTTCCAGCAACTTTTGAACTACTTCATTTTGCACTCATATTTGAATTTGAATTAGAAGGGAAATTTGAATTGGCCCCATTAATCTCTGTGATCAACAAGGCAAATGATGATGACCTAACATGATTAAGAGGTGATCACTGTGGTGGGAGGCTGGGGATGTTACAAATCTCCTCCACTACAAGAAATCTCGTCCCGAGATTTAAGTGGGGAAGAAAAGGGTAACTTCGGAGGAACGGACCTTTTGCAAGGTCGATTATCCGGCAGATAATTCAGGGGATGCGGCAGAAAGAATCTCTCGAGTTGAAACTTAGAAAAACATCGAGAGCAACGCATGAAGGTGCAATAAGAAGTTTCAAATGGATGAACATCCGATCGATACCCGAACAGAGTTTGAACCAGAGTTTGAAAAGGTTCAGAGCATCGGGAATAGATCATCACTCGGAGGGTGGTAGCTTGCGATAACACACCAGCCAAGAGCAATGAATATTTCAGAATCAAGGGTGTACCAGAGGTTCAGACTCCGATCCTGTGGAACTGTGATGAGGGTCGATTGATAATAGGGAGAACGGTGACATTTTACCGGTCACGACAACAAGGTATGTCAGGGGGCAGTCTGTCAGTTATGTCAGTAACATCTTCGGTACCAAGGGCGAGGGACGAAGAGAACCATTTTCCTGCTCGTTAAACGAGGCGGACCAATAGGCGAAGTTCTCGTCCATCGGTGGTTACCGGAATGTCATCAACAAAAGTAACAGGGTCTCACTGACAGAGTTGTAGACCGAGATGTTTTCATAAGCAGGGAATTATTCCTGCTCATGTCTTAATGATCTCAAGAAAGGTTAAACAAACAAATGGAAAGGAAAATGTGATTAATTGATTAATCACGCCAATGGAAAGAAATATGTGTTTACACACAAGTTTTAGGGGTATATCATTTCGCAAGAAAGAGCGGAGCATGATATACATGATAGGACAGCAAGCTCAAAAAGTATTTAGATAAAGGGGCGAGGATTGTATCAGGAGATTACCCATACAACGATGTTTGGATAATAGATCAAGAAATATTTGGCCATGTGCTAACAATGTTATTGTCGTTATTTGGGATACCACAGTCATGCTTCGAGATAGCATTAACATGGTGTTCCAAGCAAGGTGTGGAACTGAAGATCACAAAAGATACAAGGGAACGTTTCCATGATTTTCTCGGAACGTAAGGTTTAACCAATCACAGCCAAGTCTGTGTTGGCAGGAAGTCAATGATGTCATCGATGATATCACAAATCATCGGGGGGTAGGGATGGTATTTATCACCATGAATTTAATGGACATCTCCGAGAAAGTCAAAATATTGGCGGTGATCTCGGCACAATTGTTGAGGGGTTATAAAGAAGACGAAGTTGATCCGTAAGATGATCAAGACAGATGGAATAAAGTTCAAGGTCAACGGAACCTCGGATATGATACAAGCTCTAAATCAAGCTTGTTATTCGAGGTGAAATGGCCAGTCGATAAAGATCGATGTAAGGTTAACTCATCGTCGGGAATTGTGTTCCGGGTATAAGGACCAGGTAACACAGCTAAAATTTGAGCTTGATAAAGATATAGCCGATCAGGCTAGGAATGACTTGAAGGATTATTAAACTCGTAAGCAATGAATTTACTTAGAGTTATTGAATCGGAGTGCAGAATCGATTGACTTATCGGTGTTCTTGAGCGACAAGCAACTCAGAACCCGAGAAAGATTGGAATTGGGGTTCAATAGAAGTTGAGGAAAAACTCATACGAAGTATTGTAGTTCCTGAGATATACTCGAGATATCAGGGGGTAATACTCGAAGGTAAGTTCAAGGTAGAGGTTGATCAAGCATATTGATTAGCAAAAGACAAATGCCTTAGCTTGCCCGAGAAATGGAATCAAAGGAGAACAATCGTGGTCGGAACCGCGATTGCAAAAGATCAAATCCCTGATACAAGATGAACTTATACCAAGGGAGTAATTCATTTTACGAGTAGCTTCCATGATAAGTTCTGCATTGTATCCATGGGCATGAACACTAAGGTTCAAGGTCGACTCCCACTTATCCAATGCTTAACCTTTCATTCACTTCTCGTCTTCGAAGAAATTGTAGAGTCGAAAATTTTATTCGACGGAACGCGAGTAAATATAACCCGCATAGCTTTTGATTCACACAGACTAGAGAAAGCATATGTTCAACCCATCGGGGCAACTTAAGAACATATACCACAACTTCAGGGGTAAGAAGCATAAGCTTGAGAAGCAGAGTATGGTTGACAAGACGGGGGATACAATTTACCGAAGGTATTATGTATCAGGGGAAACTAACAAGGTTATGGAAAATGGAGGGCAGTGTCGGATCTAAATCCAACAAAAGATCAGGTGGTCGGCAAAGAATCTGATGTGGGTATCGGTACTCAACCAGAAGAAGAAGGAATGTAAAGTCATCGAATTATAGAGACATCGGAATAATTCGACGTTTTAATACAAAGGAGTTATGATTCCAAGACGAAGGATCAGAAGCAAAGGCTCTGATCAAAAGATGGATGGTAGAATAGAATTTGATGGCCAATCAATCAAGGATTGATTTACCGAGAACCAGCTCAGATCCAGAATGACGTCTGAGTTGAAGAATTAATTTCTAAGAATCAACTGATGATTGCGTGCATTTGCGGCAAATTGAATCAGGGGATTCAAAATAGTGGAGACAAGGGAGGTCAACGGAGATTATCAGACGTATGAACCTAACCATATTGCAAGCAGACAAGAATGCTAAGAGCCAAAGGCTGTAAAAGATTTTCGGAAGATCAAATGGCATTGTGAAGTATGTTGCGGAACACTTGAACAACTGTGAGTATTATAGAGTATCTGGTGATAACAACAGCAACTGGGAAAGAAGGTACAAACGGCAAGGATGGGTAGTTATCAACGGGGTTTTGTTGGCGGTCAGGAACTGCAAGGCAGGGGCACAGGGTCTCGATTAAATTCGAGGAGTATCTCCGGAGTCTTCTGATGATGACATGCCATTTTCTGGAGTGAGGGGGCTCACCGGGAGAAGCGGTTACGAGAACCTAGTGTCGAAGTTAGTAAAATCTTTTAACCCGAATAGAAGAGAGATTCAGAGTCCCAGAGTAAAGACGAGGAATAAAAGATCCTAATACCACCCAGTTGGCGACGTGGGGCCATAAGCCACACAGCCAAGTTAGTAAAATATTTTTGGACCTCTAGACTCGACTTCGGCCAAGGAGTTGGAAAGGGGGTTCCTACAGGCAGTCGGCTCTGATACCAACCTGTGACGACCCCGGCCCGACCGTGCACTAATCATACACGCAATGCACACGATCAAGCCTAAGGACTCACGTGAAGGAATCACAACACAACTCTAAAACATAAATAAATACATGCAAGTTATATATTACAAGCCAGGGGCCTCGAGGGCTCGAATACATAACAAGTGTAATACACATAGTCAGCGGAAGCGTTAGGTATCTGGGTACAGATACAACTCAGAAGAAGATAGGCCTTTTACAAAGGCGGGGCAAAATAAAAGCTACGATCGAAAAGGCGCAGGCCTCCTGCCTGGGACCTCCGATCCTACTCCTGGTCGTCGTCCGCCGGCTCGTCGAAGTAGTACTCGCCGGCCGGGTAGTAGTAGTAGCCAGCCTCGGGCTGGTAGTAGTAGTCGTCAACAGGGGCTGCGGGCACCATGGCTCCGTCGTCTGGTTTAACATGCGGGTAGGACAAAAGAGGAAGCAAAGCAACCGTGAGTACTCATCCAAAGTACTCAGCAAGACTTACATCAGATCTATACTAGCAATGCATTATTTTCAAAGGAGGCTTTATGTGGGTGGACTAGACTGCAGAAAGCCAGAATAGAGAGGGGAAAAGCCTAATCCTGACGAAGACTAGCATCTTCAGCGTCTTGCAGCAATTAGAGGGGAGCAGAATAGTTTATCATAATATTATATAGTGTATGCAGCAACATCATCTCCATATCACATATCTCAAGTCACCAGTTCTAGTTGTACCGAAGTGGATACAACTCCGAGTGTCCGTTACCGTAGGACAGGCTATCGATAGATTGTTTCTTCCCTGCAGGGGTGCACCAAGTTACCCACCACGCTCGCTTAACTCCGGCCGGACACACCATCAGGTCGTGCCCGCCCTCGGCTAAACAATACGACGCAACCCGACCGGATACCGCCAGAGAGGATCGAGCACGTCGGACTAATCCTATGCCCCCGGGGGTCGGGGCCATCGCCCCGGACGCTCCTGCACGTTACGTGGCCGTTCGGAAGCAGACCTAGCAACCCCTTATACAAGCACGCAGTTGCATCCTAAGTCCAATCCGAACAACCCGCTCAATCGCTGACGTCGTGACGACTCCGGCTGATGTATACGACGCAGAGCACCCACTCACACCCACGTGGTGGTTAGTGCTATCGGACCCGGAGGCCCCTCGGATCAAATATCCAAATCGCTTAGTGTGTTGGGAGCGCGCGGTAACGAGCAGAGCCTACGATACTGTTGGCCCCGTCGTCCCGTCTCGAGGACTTGTGACAAGGACTGGGAAAGACCGGCCACGCCTCGTAGTTATCTCGCGGGTACCCTCACTGGTCACCCGACTCCACAGCTCACGCCTCAAAGGCACTCGCGGGTACCCCTCTGGGTCAACCCGCCTCCATCCAACATGTGCAGTAGTAACTTCAAAGTGTCTTCAGACGCACGATACCTCTGGCCGCACGCCTTTGTTCCTGGCGACGTCC
>LR738712.1:2307824-2327144 GCA_902687465.1 Secale cereale
TTCCTTAAGAAAACCGTTAAGGAACGCTGTTTTGACATCCATCTGCCAAATTTCATAATCGAAATACGCAGCTATTGCTAACATGATTCGGACGGATTTAAGCATCGCTACGGGTGAGAAAGTCTCATCGTAGTCAACTCCTTGAACTTGTGAAAAACCCTTTGCCACAAGTCGAGCTTTATACACGGTGACATTGCCGTCAGCGTCCGTCTTCCTCTTAAAAATCCATTTATTCTGAATGGCCTTCCGCCCTTCAGGTAATACTTCCAAAGTCCATACTTTGTTTTCATACATGGATCCCATCTCGGATTTCATGGCCTCTAACCATTTGTCGGAATCCGGGCCCACCATCGCTTCTCCATAGCTCGTAGGTTCACTGTTGTCCAACAACATGACCTCCAAGACAGGGTTACCATACCACTCAGGTGCAGTGCGTACCCTTGTCGACCTACGAGGTTCGGTAGTAACTTGATCAGAAGCTTCTTGATCATCATCATTGGCTTCTTCTTCAACCGCTGCAGGCTCCACAAAAACATCTTTCTGTGCTGCGCTACTCTCTGGTTGAAGTAGAGGTTCAATAACCTCATCAAGTTCTACCTTCCTCCCACTCAATTCTTTCGAGAGAAACTCTTTCTCGAGAAAGGACCCGTTCTTAGCGACAAACACTTTGCCCTCGGATCTGAGATAGAAGGTGTACCCAACCGTCTCTTTTGGGTATCCTATGAAGACACATTTGTCCGCTTTGGGTTCGAGCTTTTCTGGCTGAAGCCTTTTGACATAAGCATCGCAACCCCAAACTTTGAGAAAAGACAACTTAGGTTTCTTCCCAAACCATAGTTCATACGGTGTTGTCTCAACGAACTTAGATGGAGCCCTATTTAAAGTGAATGCAGCTGTCTCTAACGCATATCCCCAAAACGATAGTGGCAAATCGGCAAGAGACATCTTAGAACGCACCATATCTAATAGGGTTCGATTACGACGTTCGGACACACCATTACGCTGTGGTGTTCCAGGTGGCGTCAACTGTGAAACAATTCCACATTTTCTTAAGTGATTGCCAAACTCATAACTCAGATACTCTCCCCCTCGATCAGATCGTAGGAACTTGATCTTCTTGTTACGATGATTCTCAACTTCACTCTGAAATTGCTTGAACTTTTCAAACGTTTCAGACTTATGCTTCATCAAGTAAATATACCCATATCTACTTAAGTCGTCAGTGAAGGTGAGAAAATAACGATATCCACCGCGCGCCGTGATACTCATCGGGCCACACACATCAGTATGTATGATTTCCAATAAGTCACTTGCCCGTTCCATTGTTCCTGAAAACGGGGTCTTAGTCATCTTGCCCATGAGGCACGGCTCGCATGTGTCAAGTGATTCAAAATCAAGAGACTCCAAAAGTCCATCAGCATGGAGCTTCCTCATGCGTTTCACGCCGATATGACCCAGACGGCAGTGCCACAAGAAAGTGGTACTATTGTTATCAACTCTACATCTTTTGGCATCAATGTTATGAACATGTGTATCATCACTATCGAGATTCAATAAGAATAAACCCCCTACTTCGGGTGCATGACCATAAAAGATATTACCCATATAAATAGAACAACCTTTATTCTCTGATTTAAATGAGTAACCGTCTCGCATTAAACAAGATCCAGATATAATGTTCATGCTCAACGCAGGCACTAAATAACAATTATTCAGGTTCATAACTAATCCCGATGGTAATCGAAGAGCGAGCGTGCCGACGGCGATCACATCAACCTTGGAACCATTCCCCACGCGCATCGTCACTTCGTCCTTCGCCAGCCTCCGTTTATTCCGTAGTTCCTTGCTTGTTGTTGTTGTTGGCCCCCTTCTTGTCTGCCAGATACTTGGGGCAGTTCCGCTTCCAGTGGCCGTTCCCCTTGCAATAGAAACACTCAGTCTCTGGCTTGGGCCCAGCCTTGGGTTTCTTCACTGGATGAGCAACTGCCTTGCCACCCTTCTTAGAGTTACCCTTCTTGCCCTTGCCATTTTTCTTGAAACTGGTAGTTTTATTGACCATCAACACTTGATACTCCTTCTGGATGTCTGCCTCAGCGACTTTCAGCATTGCAAACAGCTCGGCGATGGATTTGTTCATCCCTTGCATGTTATACTGCTGCACGAAGCTCTTGTAGCTAGGTGGGAGTGACTGGAGAATTCTGTCAATGATAGCCTCCTCCGGGAACACAAGTCCCAGATCAGCTATGCGGGTATAGTACCCAGACATCTTCAGTAAGTGCTCACTGACAGACGAATTCTCCTCCATCTTGCAAGCAAAGAATTTATCGGTGGTCTCATACCTATCGATCTTGGCATTCTTTTCAAAGATGAACTTCAACTCCTGGAACATCTCATATGCTCCATGACGTTCAAAACGCCTTTGAAGTCCTCCTTCCAAGCTATACAACATGGCACACTGCACTACTGAGTAGTCATCCGCACGCGACTGCCAGGCGTTCATAACGTCCACAGAGGCCGGAGCGGGGGGTTCACCTAGCGGTGCATTTAGGACATAAACCTTTTGGGCAGCTGTGAGGATGATCCTCAGATTGCGGAGCCAGTCCACAAAGTTGCTCCCATCATCTTTCAGCTTAGTTTTCTCTAGGAACGCATTAAAATTCAGGGGAGCTACTGCGGGAGCCATCTACATCAAAAGATTTGCAAAGACATCTTAGACTATTGTTCATGATAAGTGAGTTTTAACTAATCAAATTACTTATAACTCCCACTCAAATTGACATCCCTCTGGTCATCCGAGCGTGACATGATCCAAATCCACCAACCCAAGTCCGATCATCACGTGAGATGAGGTGGTGTCAATGGTGAACATCTTCATGTTGATCATATCTACTATATGACTCATGCTCGACCTTTCGGTCTTCCGTGTTCCGAGGCCATGTCTGTACATGCTAGGCTCGCCAAGTCTAACCCGAGTGTTCTGCATGTGCAAAACTGGCTTGCACCCGTTGTATGCGAACGTAGAGTCTATCACACCCGATCATCACGTGGTGCTTCGAAACGACGAACCTTCGCAACGGCGCACACTCGGGGGGAACACAATTTTATCTTGAAATTTTAGTGAGGGATCATCTTATAATGCTACCGTCGTCCTAAGCAAAATAAGATGCATAAAAGGATTAACATCACATGCAAATCATAAGTGACATGATATGGCCATCAACTCGTGCTTTTGATCTCCATCTCCAAAGCACCGGCATGATCTCCATCGTCACCGGCGCAACACCATGATCCCCATCATCATGATCTCCATCATCGTGTCGCCATCGGGGTTGTCGCGCGCCCACCATGCTCTTACTACTATTGCTACCGTTTAGCGATAAAGTAAAGCATTACATAGCGCTTAATGATTGACACGCAGGTCATACAAAAATTAAAGACAACCCTATGGCTCCTGCCGGTTGCCGTGTACATCGACATGCAAGTCGATATTAACTATTACAACATGATCATCTCATACATCAAATATATCTCATCATGTCATTGGCCATATCATATCATATACATACCCTGCAAAAACAAGTTAGACGTCCTCTAATTTGTTGTTGCATGTTTTACGTGGCTGCTATGGGTATCTAGCAAGAACGCTTCTTACCTACGCAAAGCCACAACGGTGATATTTAAGTTGCTATTTAACCTTCTACAAGGACCGCCTTTGTCTATTCCGATTCAACTAAGATAGGAGAGACAGACACCCGCCAGCCATCTTATGCAACAAAAGTCACATGTCTGTCGATGGAACCGGTCTCATGTACGTGGACATGTAAAGTTGGTCCGGGCCGCTTCATCCCATAATACCGCTGAATCAAGAAAGACCAAGGAGGGAAGCAATCTAAACATCAACGCCCACAAACCCTTTTGTGTTCTACTCGTGAAAGCATCTACGCAAGAACCTGGCTCATGATGCCACTGTTGGGGAACGTTGCATGGGAAACAAAAATTTTCCTACGCTCACCAAGATCAATCTAGGAGATGCATCTACGAGAGGAGAGTTGGATCCACATACCCTTGTAGATCGCTAAGCGGAAGCGTTCAAGAACGCGGTTGATGGAGTCGTACTCGCCGCGATTCAGATCGCCGAAGATCCTAGCACCGAACGGACGGTGCCTCCGCGTTCTTCACACGTACAGCTCGGGGACGTCTCCTCCTTCTTGATCCAGCAAGGGGGAAGGAGAAGTTGATGGAGAAGCCCAGCAGCACGACGGCGTGGTGGAGATGGTGGTGGAGGAATTCCAGCAGGGCTTCGCCAAGCACTGCGGAATAGACGAAGATCTCTACGGAGGAGGGAGGGCAGCGCCGAGGCACGAACGTGTGTGGCTGCCCTCCCTCTACCTCTCTTTATATAGGGGGGAGAGAGGGGAGGGGGCGCCCTAGGGTTACCCCCTAGGGGCGGCGGCCAAGGGGAGATGGGGGGGCGGCGGCCAGGGCTGCGGCCAGGGTTAGGGTTCCCCCCCCCAGGCGCCTTGCCCCCCAAGCTAGGGGGTGCGGCAGCCCTAGGGGGGGGGCCAGCCCCTTGGCGCAGGTGGAGAGGGCCCATAGGGGGGCGCACAGCCCCATGAGGGCTGTTGCGTCTCCCACTTGTGGCCCATAGGGCCCGCAACACTTGCCGGGACCCCCCGAAACCTCTTTCGGTCTTCCGACGACTCCCTGATGCTCCCCGGAACACTTCCGGACTCCGATCACTCTCATCCTATATATCAATCTTCGTCCCCGGACCATTCCGGAGACCCTCGTCACGTCCGGGATCTCATCCGGGACTCCGAACAACCTTCGGTAACCATGTACTGTTCTCACTAACAACCCTAGCGTCACCGAACCTTAAGTGTGTAGACCCTGCGGGTTCGGAAACTATGCAGACATGACCGAGACATTCCCAGGTCAATAACCAATAGCGGGATCTGGATACCCATATTGGTTCCCACACGTTCCTCGATGATCTCATCGGATGAACCACGATGTCAAGGATTCAGGCAATCCCGTATACAGTTCCCTTTGTCTCGTCGGTATGTTACTTGCCCGAGATTCGATCGTCGGTATCTCTATACCTAGTTCAATCTCGTTACCGGCAAGTCTCTTTACTCGTTCCGTAATACATAATCCCGTGACTAACTACTTAGTCACCTTGAGCTCATTGAGATGACGTATTACCGAGTGGGCCCGGAGATACCTCTCCGTCACACGGAGTGACAAATCCCAGTCTCGATCCATGTCAACTCAACAGACACCTTCGGAGATACCTGTAGAGTACCTTTATAGTCACCCAGTTACGTTGCGACGTTTGGCACACACAAAGCACTCCTACGGTGTCAGTGAGTTACATGATCTCATGGTCACAGGAACTTATACTTGACATGCAGAAAACTATAGCGATAACTGATACGATCAAAAGCTATGTTTAACGTTTGGGTCTCGTCCATCACATCATTCTCCTAATGATGTGATCCCGTTATCAAATGACAACTCATGTCTATGACCTGGAAACCGCGGTCATCTTTGATCAACGAGCTAGTCCTGAAGAGGCTTACTAGGGACACAAAGTTTGTCTATTCATCCACACATGTATTTAAGTTTCCAATCAATACAATTATAGCATGGATAATAAACGATTATCATGAACAAGGAAATATAATAATAACTCTTTTATTATTGCCTCTAGGGCATATTTCCAACAATCGCCTAGCAGACCAAACCAAGACACCGCACCGTCGACGCAATCAAAAGGCATCGCACATCCGAGACCGCGCAACGCCACGACACCACCTGTGTCATGGGGCATGGTCAAAAGGACATCTGAGGCCGAGACGGCACCACCGCACCTATGTGCCACCGGAAAGGCCGCTGGGCACTGCCTAGCAGACACACAAAAAAAGCATTCGATCACAAACCACAAGAACACCAACGAGGACAAAACCCTTCAGGAAGGGGAAGACAGCCACCCCCATGCCACGGCCCTCCCGGGCGGGAGGAAGCCGCATCCATGGCCGCCACAGCGAAGCCATGAACCTCACGCAACTCGACGGACAAGCGCCCACCCAAGCCGACATGAGGACAAGGAGACTCTCCCAACCGCCCCCGGCCGCACCCCACGATGGGGAGCAAGCCGCGTCCATGGCAGCCATCTGCACATCAAGGAACTGTCGACCAGCGCAATCGCAACAGGTCGAGAGACAAGAGAAGAGTTAGGCCAACAGCGTCGCTCGGCACCACGCCGACCATCACCACATAGGGAAGCTCCCGGCCACCAGCTAGCACCGTGATTGTGCTCTTTGAATGATACTCTTGCGATATGCGTTGTATGCATATGGTTATTTTTTTCAAGAGTACGGCCTACACGTATCATATTTTTATCAGTTTTGCTAGAACTCATCTAGATGAGATATAATTTGGTCTCATTCACGTTTTATAGCCATTAGATGTGAACAGATACAACCCACGTCAGCACACACGCATCTTATAGCATCACATCTAATGGCTATAAAACGTGAATGAGACCAAATTATGTCTCATCTAGTAGATGAGTTCTAGGTACTATTTTTATAGAAGGCGAGAACTTGCATGCACCGATTGATTACCAAATGTCAGCTCAAACTTTGCAAATCACGCAATGAAGTAATGCTTTCCAAATTCGATCGCCTTCCAAATCAATCAAACTTTGTCTCGATCGGAATCAGGATGAATGGAAGGTGCACGCACGCACGAACGTATCTCCCCCGATCGATCTTCCGTTGCATCTCATCATCGTCATCAACGATGGACGACGCGACCCACGGCAACGACTTCCTCGCCGGCCTGCCCCGCGATATCCTCCTCGACGTCCTGCGCCGCCTGCCAAACCGCGCGGTCGCCGAGTCCCGGCGCGTCTGCCACCCATGGCGCGCCGCCGTCGACGGCACTGCCATCCTCCCCGCCCTCTTCAACCGCATCTTCCCGCCGCGCGCCTTACCCGGCATCTTCACCAGCAATTGCACGGCCGTCCCCGGCGACTTCGCCGGCAAAAAACACAGGACCGCCGACAGGTCCTCCTTCTTCGCCCGCGCGGGAAAGCCGCCACGTACCCCCGCCGATGACGAGCCTGTGTTCCGGCGTCCTCCCTTCAAGCATGACTGGGCCTCCGTGCTGGACCACTGCAACGGCCTCCTGCTCCTCCATCGGGCCAGCCGCAACCTCTACTGCGTGTGCAACCCGGCGACAGTGCGGTGCGCCCGCTTGCCTGCCTTGCCGACACGGTATCTCGGGGGTATCTTCCTCGCCTTTGACCCGGCCGTGTCACGGCACCACGAGGTGTTCCGGTTCCCGCACACGATGACACAGCTGCGACCTAAAAAGAAGGCGGTCGGATCCGGCCTCGAGGCACAAGAACTGGTGTGTGGGTCGTTGTTTGAAGAAGACCAGCCATATGAAGAAGAGGGAAAAGAAGAACAAGGTGATGTTGAACAAAGAAATGAGCCACGTGTCTATGAGCCAATTGCCGAGGATCGGCCCGAAGAAGAGGTGTTGTCTTTAATGGTGTTCTCATCAAGGACTAACAGATGGGAGAGTCGAGAGTTTGTGCCCGGAAACTGTTGCCCTCCTCGCCACCTCTATGACATGTTGCCCGTATATGAAAACGACAACCAAATATGGAAGTCGGCTGTGTTTTGGCGAGGGTCTCTCTATGTGCATTGCGGCAACAATATTCTTATGGTCCTAAGCAACTCACAGATGACCTATCATATGGTCCAGCTGCCAGGAATACCGTGTGACGAGGAAGAGAATAGAGGCATCCTTCCTACTAGGTCGGTCTTAGTGAGCTATGAGAAAGGGATCCACTACGTGGCGCTCGACATGTTCCAACTTCAGATGTGGACACTAACAGAACCTGTTGATGGGCAGTTAGGATGGACGCTGACACATGAGGCCAACCTTAGTCCTTTCGGTCACCAAATAAAGCGCTCGTCACAACTTATAGGACCAATGGCGCGATGGGAAGTGGTTGAAAGCTGTGAAGCAAAAATCAGCCTCTTTGAACCCCTCGGTGGCCAGAGCAAAGAGGAAGATGAAGATAAAGAAGAACAAGCCAAATGTGGGTCCGGATGCTTGTGGGACTCGGACGAGGATAACTTCATCGACTTGGATGAAGGTGCCGCTGGCCGACTCGAGCCGCTGGACTACTGGTGGTACTGCAGGATAATTGGAATGCATCCACACAAGGACGCACTCCTCCTCCACATGAACGGCAGGGTCATGGTATACCATCTTAGCACCCCGAGGATGCAACACCTGGGAAAGGGGCTCGTCAAGGAAGTAGGTCGGTGGAGCCGCATCGAGCGTGCGTTCCCTTACCGCCCATGCTACGTGGACGCGCTACCGGTGGGTAAGATGTCGCGATGAACGTATCGCCGGTCAATGGGTGAAGAAGTGAAAAGCGTGATTGTATCCCGAGCCCACATGTGCCCCAGTGAATAGTAAAGCCCAAAAAAAACTGATTGAAAATTCAGACAATTCTGAAGAAAAAAAAATGGCAACAAACATTGATGAATATTTTAACTGTGTGTAAATTTTCATGATGGGATGACATTTATGAAGGTCTGAGAAAAAAATGATTACAGAAAGTCTTGTTTGTGTGGTCTTAGAGGACACTCCAGCATGGTATACTTCTGTCTTATGGTTTTTTTTTCTTGTTAGTTTGTTATTTGAACTTTATAAGTTTGCCGGGGGTTTTAATGAAAATCGACCAAGAGGCTTTGGTTCATTTCACCTTAGACCCCCACGCTCTGCTAGTGGTAAGAGCATCTCCAACAGCCGCGCTATACAAGCGCCGCGCCCTAAAAAATGCAGTTTTAGCGCGCGCGCAACGCGGCGGGCAGCTCCAGCGGGCGCGCAAAAACGGGGCGCGCGCCATTTCCAATTCTGCGCGCTGGCCGAAACGCAATCCCGCGCCCGTTATTTGCTGCACCGGCTCGCGCGCGCGCGACTCTCCCGCGCTCGCTCGCTCCTCTCTCCCGCGCTTGCTCGCTCCCTCCTCTCTCTCGCGACCGCGCTGCTGCCCCCATCCGGCCGCGCCGCCGCCGCCGCTCGCGCCCCCGGCGACCTCAGCGCTTCCCCGGCCTATCCCGGCGCCGCCTTCACCGCCCGCGCCCGCCGGCGACCACCCAAGCGCTTCCCCGGTCTGTCTCCGCTGCCGGCCACCGCCCGCGCCCGCCAGCGACCGTTCAGGCGCTTCGCCGGCCTCCCCGCGTCGCTGCGCTTCCGCCCCACCCCCTCCTAGTCCGACCGGACCTCGCGCGCCTCCGACGTCCGAGGAACAGCGCCCGAGGGCTCGCTGCCGCGCCGCGCCCGCAAGGTGTTCGATAAAACACCTACAAGGTATGTATTGCTCCAAACTGATTTTGGTGCATATTTTGAATTGTAGTTTTGATAGTATAGTATTGAACATTGTAGATGAGTTCGTCGTATGATTCTTCCGAAGATGAATTTGATATGGAAGAGGAGGAGGATCTTGCAATGATCATAGCTATGCATATCAATAAAAAACCGAAGCACGGTGGTTCGGTTATGGGTCGGGAAAAAATTTGGAGAGATAGGATTGATGCCCATAACAGATTGATGAAGAACTATTTCGTGGAGAATCCCACATATCCGGAGTCGTATTTTCGTCGCCGGTTTAGAATGAGCACAGACTTGTTCAAGCGCATTGCAGAGAAACTAGCGAGCCATGACCGGTTTTTCCAGCAAAGGAGGAATCTCGCCGCAAGGCTATTGGCGATGAACAAATCTCGCGGCTTTCCTGGCATGCTTGGCTCAATAGATTGCATGCATTGGAGTTGGAAGAATTGTCCAAAGGCATGGCATGGGCAATTCCACGGCCAAAAAAAGGGTTCCACTATAATCCTTGAAGCGGTGGCCGATCAGGAGACTTGGATTTGGCATGCATTCTTTGGAATGCCTGGATCTTTGAATGACATCAATGTTGTCAACCGGTCACCACTGATGAATAAGATTGCGAATGGTGAGTTGCCATCGGTGCAGTTTGTAGCAAATGGCCATACGTACAACTATGGCTATTATCTAGCGGATGGCATCTATCCAAAGTGGCAAACCTTCGTGAAGCCGTTGAAAAAGCCAGTAGGTAAGAAAAATCTTGATTTCCACAATGCTCAGGCGGCTGCTAGAAAAGATGTGGAGAGAGCATTTGGGATTTTGCAAGCCCAATTTGCTATTGTGAGAGGACCGGCTAGATTTTGGGATAAAAAAAATGCTTTGGTACATCATGCACGCTTGTGTGATCATGCACAACATGATCATCGAGAATGAGCGTGGCCAAGATTTAGACTACTCACAGTATGAGCTCTTGGGACATCCCGTGCGAGTGCGACGGAGGGCTGAAAGGGTAGCCCATTTTGTTGCCTCCTATCATGCCATTCGGCGTCCCGCAACGGACAATGATCTTCAAAAGGATCTGACTAAAGAGTGGTGGGCATGGCATGGACAGGGCCGTCTCCAGAAAATTGGGGGCCCGAGACGAGAATCAAAGTAGGGCCCTATCTTTTTTGAAATCATATATAACTGAAGTACTAATGTAAGTAAAGCATACTCTCATTTAATTGTATAACTTCAAATGTCGGTTATTTGATACAATATTTAGAAAATATACCAAATACTAATTATAAAATAGTATTTTTTTAATGAAATCTTCGATCATATCTTCATAATTAATATTCTCCTTTTTGCGATGAGATTCTGTATGGACATATTTATCAAGAGCGCCCTTTTGAGGTCGAGCATCCGCTTATAATTTTGTTTTCTTCCTACGCTTTTCAGCACCGGAATTATAGTTCTTTTTGTTTAATAAAACAAACAAAAATAATATGAATCATTTCGGATTCTATGTACTATTTCACCTTACATAAAACATATTTCACCTTGATGTAACATTATGAAAAATTGATTAACAAAAACGAGCGTACACTAGCAAAATAAAATAGGGCTTCTTATAAAAGGGTTTACGCTGGCAGGGACGATGCGCCGTAGCGGCTGTAATACTAATACCTAATACGGCGCCGTGGTGCGTGGCTGGCCGGCAGCCGCATACGCACGTCTTCTACTCCTGCCGCCCTCACTGCCAGCTGCTATTGCGGCGTCACCCAGCCGCCCCTTGCCCTGCTCGAGATATCTCCTCGATGCGGTCCGAGTTACGGCAAACCAACAGGCAGGCTCCAAGGCTGCGTGCATGCATGTATTTGGTTGCTAATCCCAAGTGCATGTATATATATATATATATACACGTAATATTTCGTGGATCGGGGGCCCCAAAAATTTAGAGGCCCTGTGCGGTCGGCCAATTTGGCCTCCCTTGTCAACGTGACTGGGCATGGACGACAAAGAGCATGATTTCATTGCATTATGTATTGTATTGTTCATGAACTATTGGTTGTGTTTATTGCATTATTTGTTGTACTGAACGATAAACTATTTGTTTGAGTTGTAATAACTATTTATTGTTGATTTATTTTATTTGTTTGATCGTTTTTCTTCTATTTGTTGAGTTGTATATGTGGTTTGTGCTTGCTGCGCGCGCTGTATTTTTGGGCACCGCTGGAGCGGCGCGCGCGCTGCATTATAGCGCGGCTGCTGGAGCTGGCGTCTATCCGCGCGCTAAACCAGCCGAAGCGCGCGCGGCAAATGCGTTTTTTGGGCGCGGCGCGTAGCGCGGCTGTTGGAGATGCTCTAATATACAAAATGATGCAAGCTGCTTAGCACCTTCCTCTGGTTTTATTGCTCTCCTTCCTATTTCAGTATTTCATAGTACCAAAATTTGACCGCGGGTTTGACTATCAAAATACAAGTTGTATGACAGAAAACTTGTATCGTTGGATTCATATTTGAAAGAGGTTTTCAATGATACTACTTTTGTGGTATGAACTTATTGTTTGCTAGTTAAATCAGTGCTCAAAGTTTGACAAAGCCACAGTACGTGTTGATTATCTCCTTTCGTGCCGTGAACCTCTCTACAAGACCCTGCATGATACCTCCACTTCTTAACTTTGGAAGCACCGACATTGTCAGTATGCACCGCCGCTTAAGCACGAGCCTGACAGTGGCACTGACTAAACTGAACTAATAAGCTACTCCCTCCGTTCCTAAATATTTGTCTTTTTAGAGAATTCAACAAGTGACTACATACGAAGCAAAATGAATGAATCTACACTAAAAAATATGTCTACATACATCCGTATGTTGAAGTCCATTTGAATGTCTAGAAAGACAAATATTTGGGAACGGAGGGAGTACTTAAATTAGTGATAATAGCAGCTTTATTAGGTAGGTGGGTGTGTGGGACGAGCAGACGATGCATACGCGGAGCATGCATCCCTGAAGCTAAGATTCTGCGGCGGTGGCACGCTGTTCTACGTCGCCGCCGGCCGATCGGTCGACATTTATTCCGTTCCGTCCATCCATCCATCCAGAGAAGAAGAAAAACGGTAGCAGTACGCTGTGTCAGAGCGAGGAGAATAAACATGTGCGTCCTTCCTTGGAGGCTTCTCCTGACTTGCTAGCTTGTGCTGCCACAGGAATGGAATCATCTTCACAGTTCTTGCCAGTATTTTTATTAGAGCATCTCCAACAGGGCGTCTAAAAAGTGATCCGCGCGCTAAAATTCGAGTTTCACTAAAATGCTCGGAGTAATTTGCAGGAAGGAACATACATGACTACTTCGATCCCAAAAGTATAGGGCAGCGCTTGCGAGTTTTCTTGTCTAGCGTGTACTCCTACTAGCACGAATTATATACTCCATCTGTCTCAAAATAAGTGTCTCAACTTTGTATTAGCTTTATACTCCCTCCGTCCCAAAATTCTTGTCTTATATTTGTCCAAATACGGATGTATCTAGTTACACTTTAGTGTTAGATACATCCGTATCTAGAAAAATCTAAGACAAGAATTTTGGGACGGAGGGAGTACAAAATTAGTACAAAGTTGAGTCACTTATTTTGGGACGGAGGGAGTACTACTTAGGAAGAAATTGCTATAGAAAACCTGAGTTGAAGCATATATCAATGTTTTTCGTTTGCTGCAGCGATGAACTTTCAGTTATGTTTGTTCCACAAAAAAAAAAAAAACTTACCGTTAAGATCTCGAAGGACTGCTCCAACCCGATCCTTCAAGCATGCCAATATCGAATCCAGATGGGGTCTATTTTTGTATTGACTATTCGTCGGATTTGACAGAACCCAAGTGAGACGATGACACCGAGGTGTCGTCGTCGGCGAGGGCTCGGACAAGAAGAAGTCACCGGAGGCGAGCCACAGGAGTGAGGGGGAGAGAAACTACCGTGGCCGACTTAAGGCATCGTTGTTTTCAGTTGGAATTGACTTTGAATCACATATGAATTCGCTTCGCCGGCAAAGATGATAGCCACTGAAGTACATTGGGACGTGCTTTAGGCGATTGCACCGAAAACGGCCACAATCCAAATTCAACTTCACTAGCAAAACTGATTATAAAAGCTTTTTTGAGCTTCTAATTTTCCTACGAGAATCTGCTGCCTAAAACTGAAACAAACGGGGTAAAACAAAATTTTCCTTTTTTTTTTGATAAAAGAAGGGCTCTCCGCTTCCGATTTTCGTTAAAAAAATCAAAGCAAGTTTGATCTTACAAAAGAGCACGAAACCACCTGCCGCTGGTAAAACTACCAGGATGCTCTGAAAAACACAAGTGTTGAGTTAAACGGAGTCGATCTAGTCGGAATCGAAATTAAGGATACGACTTTCACTGACACTGGTTCTTGCCGGACTGACGCGGCCGCAGAGAGCTGGCGGTTCAGAGAGTGGGGTTAATGCAGTCCATGGCCGGAGGCCGGAGCCGTGTGTGTACGTCCAACCGTGGCTGACGAGGGGGGGCTGGCTGGCTGTACCACGACGGCGACGGTGGGCCGGCCGTTCCGGTGGCGGTTGGCCGTCCAGATCGGCCGGTCAGACCCAGCGAGCGAGCGTGACACGATATTAATACGACGTCCTGACCAGAGCAGACATGGCCGGCCATTATTCGGGCTACGTATAAAGCCAAAGGGGAAAACCTACTGCCACTACTATATACGTACGCACTCCTGAGTCCCGAGTCAAATACACACACACGCGCGCAAAATCCTGGCAAAAAAGGAAGAAAAAAAACTGTGTCTTGTTAGTGTAGTATACGTATATTGTACCGGCGGCATACGGATACGTGTTGGCATGCATGCATGCACGCAGGCACGACGCACCAGAGTTCAAATCCTGGTGCTCGTATTATTCCTGGATTTATTTCAGGATTTCCGGCGATGCGCTTTCAGTGGGAGGAGACGTTTCCGTCGACGACGAGGCGCCTACGGTGACTTTGTAAATATGATATGCCGGCTCAGTCTCTCGGAGGTGCTCATAGAGATAGTGTGTGTGCACGTTCATAGGGTTGACTGTATGCGCGTATGTATAAGCGCTTGCGTCTGTACTGTATTAAAAAAAAAGTGCGGATACGACGCGCTGACATGTATGGGCGCCGCTCTACGGTTCCGAGAATGGAAGGGAAGGAATAAATGGCGGCGTCCGCTGATTGCCGCCGTGTCTCCATCTCTTCTCGTCGCGGCCAGGGAGATGTATCTATGGCGTACAGCTGCACGCCGTCTATAAATACCGCCGGGCCGGCCCATCCCTCTCCGTCCTTCCGCGCCACACACACACCGCAGGGCGCCAGACGGGTGCGAAGCGGCCACATACCACACCTCCACGGCGGCCATGGAGCGTCGCCGGAGCCGCTCGCCGCCGGTGGCCCCCGCCGGAGCCCTCCTTCTCTGTAAGCAGCCAGTCGATCCATCCTGAAAAGGCCAGATGCCATTTATTGCCCTCTCAGCTAACCACGGCAGATCACTTCAATTCACGCTCTCTGTCTCTCTGCTGTCCACTCATTGACTCTGATGATCTTTTAGGCCTGGCGGTGGTGCTGGTGGTCGGGGAGCTGCTGCCGGCTGCCTCGGCCGTGGCGGCGGACGGCTGCCCGGGCGGCGGCGAGCGGGCGAGCAAGCAGCAGGGGAGGAAGCATGAGGTGAAGGAGGAGCTGTGGGTGTTCGGCGACTCGTACGCGGACACGGGCAACCTGGGGAACCTGGGGCGGGAGCTCACCCACGCCTGGTACGACCCATATGGGAAGACCTTCCCGCGCCGCCCCGCCGGCCGCTTCTCCGACGGCCGCGTCCTCACCGACTTCGTCGGTAAGCCCTCCTTTGCTAGTCTTGGCTGTTAATTAACACTGGGTCCTGTGCACGCGCACCACCAACGCTCGCCGGAGAAGACGTAGCACGGCGGACGGCGGTGCAGTGGTAGGAGTAAATACATGGGCGTATGCAGTTGGTCGTTGGGTCGTCATCACCATCAAAGGGGAAGGGGAGGTCCGTCCATCCAATAGATAGAGATAGATAGTTGGACGAATTGAAGTTGTCGATGAGCAACTCGCTTGCGCATTCAAATCGTTTGGGTGGACTGACGCAGTGCGTAATACTCCATTTGTTTTTCTTATTATTACTTCGCGTATGAAATCTATCTCAAGTCAAACTTCATAAATTTCGATCACATTTGTCCCCATATATAACTTTATTTTTTAAAATCTCTCATGAATTTTAAGGGTGGGGGAGTTAGATGTGAGATAATATCTCACATTTAGATGTGACATAGACAGACCATATTTAATATTGTAGGCGCCGATATCTTTTGATATAAATTAGGTCAAAGATACGAAGTTTAATATCGAACAAGAGATCTTATACTACATGTGAAGTATTCCCTCCGTTCCTAAATATAAGTTTTTTTTTGACATTTCAAATGGACTACAACATACGGATGCATGTAGACATATTTTAGGGTGTAGATTCACTCATTTTGCTCAACTTATATTTGGGAATTGAGGGAGTAAAAAGGAAAACAGAAGAGTACAGTAGCTAGGGGTACCAATTCGTTGAGTTCTACATGACATCTTCTTGCAGTTTTATACTTCTTCTTTTCATTTTGGTATATATGACATCTTCCATTCGCAAAAAATAAAAATAAAAATGGTATGTCAGTCTCCATAATTGGGTGCAACATGATCACCCATCTTGGCCATATGCATGCACGTCGCCGGCAAAACGGCCGGCCGGGCCGTTCTCTGTCACATGCCGCCATTGCCTTTTTCCATGCATCTCTACGGTGTACCCATGCATAGACAGAGATGGAACTTAAATCCATCAGTGTGGAAGCGCGCGCACACCCAACCTCGTGCATGTGCAGCAACCATTTCACCGACTACCGTGGTCTTGTCACGACTCACGCCCACTCCTGGCTCACCCATGATCGATCCATATGCATTATTAAACTACTCCCTACGTTCCTAAATACTCCCTCCGTCCTTGTCATCAAAATGAAGAAAATTGGATGTATCTAGATGTATTTTAGTTCTAGATACATACATTTTTGTCCATTTTGATGACAAGTATTTTCGGACGGAGGGAGTATAAGTCTTTACAATGATTCCACTATGGAGTACATACGGAGCAAAATGAGTAAATCTACTCCGTATGCGGTTCATAATGAAATCTCTACAGAGACTTATATTTAGAAACAGATGAGGCAGCATATACTCACTCCTCCGTTCCTAAATAAACATGTCTTTTTCCCATATGTAGTTCATATTGAAACCTCTAAAAAAACACTTATAGCCGATGAAGGCCGAGCACAATTAACAATGTAGGAGTAGCATGCACACACATGACACATCCATGGATTCCGCTGCTGCACGTCCGGTCAGCTCAGATGTGCTACGCCGCCTTGTCTGAAGCGCCGGCAGGAGCTTTCAGGATCTGACCGACGTTTTTGTTGCAAACCAGCTGAGAGACGACCGTACATGTACATAGGCTTTTTCATTCATATAGGGTGGTGGCGCATCACGCTCAGCTACACTACTATCACAACGGCCAATTACACCTCCTCATAATGTAGTACTCCCTTCGTTCCATAATGTAGTGCCTATAGATTTTCTGAGAAGTCAAACTTTGCAAACTTTGATCAAGTTTGTTGAGAAAAATATTTATATCCACAATAGCAAAAATATATCATGTGAAACTACATCTTATGATGAATCTAGTGATATATGTTTCGCACTCTAGATGTAAATATTATTCTCCACAAACTTGGTCAAAACTTGTGAGGTTTGACTCTTTAAAAAATCTATAGGCACTATATTATAGAACGGAGGGAGTATCAGGTAGGAGGAGTCATGCTACTCATGCAATTCGACATATGAAACACCACTATAGCGTTGCATATTCCTCAGGCAATGGCGATGCGATGATGCTCTGTTTCGTCGGGAAACTTTATGGTAATGTTACCCGACCAACGTTCGCCTGGTGTTTCGAACGATTTTCATGGCGTGACAGTTTCTTCAGAGTGACACGGGAAAATGCTCTGAAGAAACTGTCACGCCATAAAAATCGTTTGAAATGTCACCCATTCTTGGCGAACGTTCGCCGGATAGGAGGTTCCAAACTTTGTGCTAAGCTAGGGAGATCTTTCTCGTACTGACTACGTGCTACCATGTGCACAATACACGTTGTTTAGTTCGTACTAATCAAAAAAGTGTCAAAAGCTAGCTAACTAGCAAATCTGAATCTGCTAACAACTAATAGGAGTACTGCCATTCCATGTCAGAAAAGGGGACAGTAAGATATTCCCAGCTCCAACCTAACCCCTGACGCCTTCCCTTTTCCAGCACTAATCAGTCAGTCAGTACCTTAGTCGGACTGCTTAGTCACCACAAAGCTACAGTAGTATTTTGTACTGTTTATTAGTATTGTGTTTGGTCTGACATGGCATGTGCGTGTGCGTGTGCGTGCAGCCTCGGCGCTGGGGATGCGGACGCCGGTGGCCTACAAGGCGCGGCGGCGGGCGTCGCGGGAGGCGCTCGCGCGCGGCATGAACTTCGCCGTCGGCGGCGCCGGCGTGCTCGACACCGGCAACTTCCAGCGCAACATCAGCGCCCAGATCGACCTCTTCCAGGCCATGCACCGCCGCCAGGACTGCCACGGCGGCGGCAAGCGGACCGCGCTCGTCGTCGTCTCCGGCAACGACTACGCCTACGCCGCCGACAAGGACAACAACGGCACCAGCGTACGTGATCACCATGCAAGCTAACTGTTGCTGTCAAGATATACCATGACTGACGGAGTTGTGCTGCTGCTCTCTGTATGATGACATGCAGGCGGCGATCGCGTACATCCCGACGGTGGTGCGGGAGCTCCGGGGGCAACTCCGGCGGCTGCGGGACGAGGCGGGGATGCGGAGGGTGGTGGTGACCAACCTGCACCCCATGGGGTGCACGCCGGTATTCACCCGCCCGCTCAACTACACCGGCTGCGACCCGCTGGCCAACGCCGGCGCCGCCCAGCACAACGCCGCGCTCGGGTCGGTCCTCGCCGCAATCGACCCCAACAACCGCACCTTCCTCCTCCTCGACGTCCACACCCCCTTCGCCGCCTTCCTCCTCGACGACGACAACAATGGCGGCAGTGACCACAACAGGAGGTTCAAGAGCACGCGGCGGCCCTGCTGCGAGAGCTTCAGGCCCGACGGCTACTGCGGCGAGGAGGACGAGAACGGCACGCGGCAGTACACGCTCTGCGACGACCCCGGCCGCTACTTCTACTGGGACGACGTGCACCCGACGCAGGCCGCCTGGGCCGCCGTCGCCCGCACCTTCCGGGCCGCCGTCAAGAGCTTCCTCTCCACCTGACAAGACATGGCCATGGCCATGGTTTTTGCGATAGACAGAAGCTACCATTACTAGTACCCAGCAGAAAGCAGTACTGACCAAAACCAACACCATCGTTCTCCCCTGTGTTCTGCTTCACCTGAAACAAGCAGCCTCCAAAATACAAGAAGCAAGTGCAAAATTTGTTCCATTTGCTCCTCCTCCACTTGCCTCAACAACCGAAATTCGCTACTCTGTTCCAAGTAAAGATCAATGTAAGCGAAGCCGAGCATCGAACTCCGACGCATGAGCGAACACCATTTCGCTTCGGAAAAGGAAGCAGATGCACCGTGCATCCTGCTCACTAAAAGAAAACACAAAAAGAAGCGGCATTGCGCCTATAAGGACCCAAAAGTTCCTCGGACCTTCTACGGATAAAACTGTTACAGAACCATCAGGCGACCTCGGTTTCTTTCTACTGTTGTTACACTCGCGTCCCAGCGAACAGGTCATAGTCGTTCCGCCGAGGTCACACCT
>LR738712.1:2327196-2389916 GCA_902687465.1 Secale cereale
GGAGGGGAACACTAGGAACTACAAGCAGAATCAAACAACCATGGAAAAGTTCTCAAAATAGATACTATGTTGTATGCACTTTTCTCTATGCTTACCAAGGGGTCAATAAATCACCAGCAAACCGGACCGGAAGGGTTTGTTTGCTATGCGGCGGTGTCCTTGGCTTCTGTCGCTGGAGGTGTCACGTCCATTTTATCGACCTTGGCATCTGCTGCTGGAGGTGTCACGGCCACTTTATCGACCTTGGCATCTGCTGCTGGAGGCGTCACGTCCATTTTGTCGATGTTTTCCTCGGCGGCGCTTTCGTACTCCGACAGCAGGTCCATGAACTCGTTGAGCAGCCGCTGGACCTTGCGGTTTGTCGCCATCGAAGGAAGTATATCTTCCCTGAGAAGTTTATGCTTCTTCATTCCCTGCAAAAGATGCCACCGGCAAGTTTATTGATCAAAGAGCGCAACTGACATCGTGTTAAAATCAAATACAATTACTATTTAATTCAAGGTTTCTAAGCCCTTCAGTTAATCGAGACACTGAGTATAATCCAAGGTTCAAATAATCTGTCTTCTGTGAAGCTAGTATTTATAACAGGATGGACTATATTAGCAACTAATAGAAACTACCAGTCTATGGAATAACTAAACATTCAAATGTATGCCATGGAATCTAACAGAAAAAGAGCCTTACAAGAACATCAGGATCCCATGACGGATTATTCGCATCGGTAGACACAGCACCGACCATGCCCATGGGAGGGCCAAGAAAGCTCTCACAGACTTCACGTAGGCGAGATTCATCTGCCTCTCTGCAGGCACAACAAGGATTTCAGCAAAGCATGATACCACTTCAAGAAGAAATCTCTCAACCAATTGAACAGATAAAAGTTCATGCTTATAGAAAATGCTAAAAGTGAAGAGAGCAGAATCTGTACAGATGCGCTGAACGAAATATAGTGAGCTAACCTTGCCAAAAACCTAATGTAGGATAGGAGGCATTGGCGATATTCCTGTGAAGACTTCAAAGCCAACGAAGCTGCTAGCTGGGTCTCAAGATGGGCCCGCGTCTGCACTCCATCGTCTGTAACCCTGAGGTGGAAACAGTCACACAGGTACATTCAGAACAAACTCTGGGATACTGTGCACTAGGCACCCAGCTTGTCAGAGACATTAGTTTCAAGCATCTACAAGACTAAATAAACCAAAGGAGCTTTGCATACCTGCTCCAAACGGGCTTTCTAGCCATGAACTTTCCTATATCAATCTGCAACTTTCCTAGCTCTCCACCTTGCGTAGAACTAAACGAGCTGGAAAAATTTGATGCTGGAAAACAATCATCTGCAATCCTTAGCCAGCACTTCATGCTCATGTCGTAGAGGAAAGCATGCCGGGTGGCAAGGACAACCAAGGGCGAACCACATCTTGAGAACTTGGCAGATATAACCTTTACCGTACCTGTCATGCAGCAAAGGAAGTTCAACTTCAAAGAAACAACATGCATCACACACTAATCGAGATGCCGCAAGGTGAACCGAGGACTGGACGTAAATATTTTACCAGCATCTTTTGTTGATGCGTCATCTGGAGAGGTAACCAAAGAGGCCAAAGAATCTTGCAAGATGCAAGTCCTGTTATTGATATCCCATATGTACATTAAACCTCTCCTTGTTACAAGTAACAATTTCCAGCAGTCATCACAATCTATAAAAACAGCTGAGGAGCCCATCATCATCGCTGGCATTGCTCGCATCCCACATTTTGTGTAAACCTAATCAAACCAGAACACAATTGATTGCATAGTTTAGGCCTAACATTTTTTAAACTGGCAGCACGCAAAATCAACGAAACAAAAAAAGTATACATTAGATATTTGACTAGGGGTTATTTTTTACCTGCAGGCAGCCATCTTCACAGCCAACCGCCCAGAAGTTTGCGTTCCCGGCCAAGACAGTAACTTTTCCGGAGATGCGGTCTGACCAAAGAGTTTCTGTTCCTCTTGAACATCTAATCTCGGTTTCCTTTGTTGAAAAGGAACCGCCCAGTCCTATCATATCACCTGCAGAACGTTCTACTGGCTTGGCTTCAAGGCAGACTGGCAAAGAATCATCATTGTCCTTCTTATTGAATACAAAAATAGAGAGCTCAGAGGAGGAGGCCAGCGAGCCTGGAACTACAGAACCAGTGTGTTCAACACTCAACCTTCCATCCCTGCCAGTACCAGCTGAAGCTTTTTGAATAACAAGACTCTCGCTAATGTTAGCTCTTGCTGTGATGCCAGAGCGTTCCCTAACTCCACAATTGTTACAGTTACCAGTAGTACCGTAGGATGATCTTATTCCATTCTCTCCAGGGCGCATTCGCTGGTCTAAGGATGAGAAATCAACAACTTGACTCTGAGGACGGTTGGACAAGTTTTCCTGGTTAGAAGGAAATCCCACTGCCTCTGGAATTATTCTTTTCCGACCATCAGGACGCCGGTATTCCCTTTGTTTTACTGGGCTAGATACCCGGGTAACCTTAGAGGTGTCATCAGCCGCTTGACCAGCTGTTTTCTTTTCGGCTTCAGGTAGAGTTTCAGGAGCTTTCTGACTCTCCACAACCACAACAGGAGGTGGTTTAGGTACATCTGCAGGAACTTTTGGGGGTGCCTGATATTGTTGGACGATAGGTGTCGCCTTCTTGGCAGCCAATTGCTTCACTGATGCTTCTTCTAGCAGCAACTGCGCAGGGCTTTCAGCTAGATTTGATTGCCTCCCTCTGACATCACCATATCTACTCCTCTTTAATTCATCCAGTTCAGAATCACTTAGCCTGTATCCGAGCTCCTTTGCTTCAAAGTGAAAGGTCGCAACTGATCCATCCAGAGAGCACGCGAAAAGTGAATAACCATCAGGGCTCCTGTCAGGGAGAAAAAACGGTTCCACCGTTAGCCGCACATGGCAACATTTTTTGTTACAAATATAAGTTTAAAGTGTCTTACCAAGATAAATCAACCACGCTTTGAGTGAAGAAATGCTTAGCAACAAACAATGGCCGGGCACCTGCTGTTGTCCAAACAGTAATAGTCCGGTCTTGACTTCCAATAGCAATAACATTATATGGTTGATATTCTTTTGCTGATGTTTTTGATGCTCCATTGGCCCATCCAGCTGGTGCCGTCTTTGCATCCTGACCAGTAGCTAAATTCTTACGGAACATCGAGTGATTAAACTTCACCACCACCACAGGCGCATTATGTCCCAGAAAGTCAAAAGTTGCAGTCCACTCGCCCCGTTCAAGCACAGGGGCCGAGTGCCTAGGTTTCTGGAAACCATGAGTTGTGGTTATGAAGTGGCCACAGGGCGACCAAGCAAGCCGCCTAAAAAATGTCGAACCAAGCTGCAGAATACAGAAAAGTAATATTTTTCAGTAAGAAAGACTTCTCTGCAAACAAAAGACATGTCAGACACAGAAACAGTAAATTGATAACAAAATGGCATGAAACATAACATACAGATTTTGACCAATGGCCTTCAGTCTTGTGAGCAAGACTCCAGTCACTCGTACGCCATATGATAACAGTCTTGTCGTCAGACTGGCTTGCAATAAAAGATCCAATAGGATCCCAAGTAACTCCTTTAACTAAGCTGGAATGCCCCCGCAAGACGGCAGTGCAAATACCGTTTGTCATGCTCCAAATGTGAACAGTATTGTCCAAGCTGCCGCTAGCCAACGTCGAGTCATCAGGGGACCAATTTAGATCTACCTACTTTCGGCATAAGAAACAGATACGTAATTAGTACAAAATACAAAATACTAACAAAGACAGCTCTGAAATTTTGGCAGAAAATTACCACATTCAGATCTACCTACTGCTTTAGGCATAAGAAACAGGAATGTGTTTAATAGGAAGGATCAAATATCACAGTATCAATATTTTTATCAGGTTTCCATAAATTGGAAAGAAAGATAGCTGGACTGAAATTTTGGCAGATAATTACCACGTCAGCAGTATGCCCCCTTAAGGTCATAACGACCTTCCAATTTTCTATATCTGCAGGCTCTCCGCTTCCAAACTCAGATGTACCGGAACCAGCTTTCCTTTCATGAATTAGGATAGCTTGATCGTCTGATCCTGAAGCAAGATAGCGTCCATGCTTGGCCCATCTCACGCAGTTTACTGATCCGAAATGGTCACGCATTGTAGCCAGCAACCTTTGGTTGGAATCGTCATTTTGATTGTCTTTGCTCACGGATTTCATGTTCCATATGCGAACCTATTTTTGAAGAAGGCAAACAGACGAGATTAGCAACGGGCATGTTATTTAACAAATCGGTTAACATAGAAAAAACAATGTACAAGAGTTGATGCAAAATTCTTGCAGTATGACACAACAAGTTAACAACATCAACACTGCAGAATCCAACCAATATATCAGCATGGTCAAACAAACATCCTACCAATAAATTTGACTAACAGTCAGCTGTTTCAGTAAATAAATCATGAACCATAACTTTCTATTAATTACCTTCCTTTAGTAAGAAAAATGGCTCAATTACCATCATAAGAACAGTAGGCTTGAGCCCCAAAAAATTTCAAGCTTGACCAAAGAGTGCCACCAAATAACAACAAGTTCCTAATACTACAGCAAAAACTAACTTCAGTCGAGGACAACAATGAAGAAGCAGCACCAACTGAGACACACAACCACGCAGATTCCTGTAAGCCGGAAACGACAACACTGAACCTCACAAGCTTATGCAAAGAACGACATATAAAACGAGCAAAGGTACGGCTACAACACTGAACCTCGCACGCTTATGCACGCAACGACATATAGAATGAGCAACAAATAGGCGCTACGACACGCTGATTTTGTACTATTTCCATCCATACTTGACCTCAACGCCAAAATTCATGGCTGGAAAGAACAGACCTTGGCACTACTCCCCTAAGCCGGAGAAACGACAACACTGAACCTCGCAAGCTAATGCAGAGAACGGCGTATAAAACGAGCAATGGCTACAGCTATTTCCATCCACACTGAACCTCAGCGCCGATCCGCCGCTGGAAAGAACCGAGCTTGGCCAAGCCAAGCCGAATTCCAGGTCTACGGAGCTCAAATCACGCGAGAAAAATTAGCAAGAGGGGAAAAAAATCAACCTTCTGGTCGCCACCTCCCGTGGCGAAGCGGAGGCCGCTGGGCTGGATGTCGATGGAGAAGATCTGCAGGCCGTCATGGCGGACCCAGCTGGGCTTCTCCGTCAGCATCTCCGCGCCCCCCTCTACCTGCCGCCTGCGCCGCCGCCCTTCTTCTTCGTCAAGCCGAGGCGCCCATGGCCAAAACCCTAGAAACCGAAAACCCTAGCTCCGGGGCGGCCCCTCAGGCGGGGGGGACGGGCGGCTCCGGGGCTCCGGGACGCTGGAGGCGGGGGCGATTTACGGGAGGGGGAGGCGGCCGGGCTCGGAGTCGGCGGCGCGGCGGCGGCGGCGGCGGCGGCGCGGGGAACACGGCGGCGAGGGAGGTGGGGACGAACGGGAGCGTTCGTGAGAAGGGCGAAAAAAATCGAATCGAATCGAATCCAAGAATTGAAACACAAATTACAAATTTAGAAACTTTGGCAACTGCTGCTTTGAGATTCGTGCTGGTTTCTTTGTGTCCTTTTTGCATTCATCTGCAAGCATCCGATGTGTTGTATTGGTATTGGTAGGTGCATTGTGGAGGTTGTGTGAGGGGTTGTGCAATGTGACTGTGGAAGCTTCTAGATGCCACTGTCGATTTGACATGAAGGCATTGGTTTGCTGCCAATATTTGGATAGGACTTGCCGAAAATTGGCGCCTTTTGTGGATTGGCGAGATAGGTTTGTGACCAAATAGTTAAATATCATGTGTTGTTACGGGATGAAAAAAATATAAAAACAAGGACGGCATGTGGAGTGGTAGATTATCGGCGGTTTTGAAAAGAATTACGGTCGGAAAAAATCCCTAATTGTCTGCAAGTCTAATTAACTGTATGCCTAATTAATTAATTATATTAATGACTTGGTTTTCAAATTGATTGTTCATGAATAAATTCATTTTTAAATGGACCTAATTAATTGCACATGTAATTAATTAGTATTTGGCTAATTAATCTATAGCTATATATAGCTAACAATATATATATACACTTATATATATATATAATATAATAATAATAAAGAGGCTATTGCTTCTAGTGATATGTCATGAAAATTGTCCCTGAAGTTGCAAGATATTACCTATCAATGTCACCTATTATTAACTAATAAATACATTTCTCATAGGAGAATCCCTTCTTGGGCCGGCCCATGCAATAGGGATCTCCTATACTGCACTATGCGCGCTGGGAGAAAACACAGCGCCCCCGTGGACCGGCCTGTTTTATAAATTATGTTTTTTTATAAATATTTTTTGTGTTTTTCGTTTTTCCACTTTACATAATTTAGCACTTCAAAAAGGTTGTTAAAAAATTCAAAAATGATAATTTTGAAATAAAATATTTAATAAATCACAAAATGTTTGTGGATTGAAAAATGTTCGCGATTTTATGAAAAAATGTTTGAAAATTTGGAAGCAAATGTTTAGGAAATAAAAAGATAATGATTTTTGTTTGAATAATTTGTGTATTAAAAAAGTTAATGAAATGAAATCAAATTTTGCCAATTCAAAAAATGTGTTGTGCATGATTTTTGTTTGAATAATTTGTGTATTAAAAAATTTAATGAAATTAAATCAAATTTTGCCAATTCAAAAAATGTGTTGTGCAATGTGACTTGGAAGCTTCTAGGGGCTTGGTTTGTTACCAATATTTGGAGAAGACTTACCAAAAATTGGCAACTTTTTTTAATATTGGCTTGATAACTTTGTAAAAACTAGTTAAGTAGTTGTGCGGTGCTACGTGGTGAAATAATATTTGAAGTGTGGTGACATGCGAAGTGGTAGATTATGAGCAGTTTTGAAAAGAATAGATGGAAAAGTGGATCATGCAGACTATTAGGAAATATATGGTTGGAAAAAAATCTCTAATCTTAATTATCTACAAGCCTAATTAACTACTCCCTCCGTCCCAAAATAAGTGTCTCAACTTTGTACTAAGCTCTAGTATAAAATTGTACTAAGCTCAAGACACTTATTTTGGGATGGAGGGAGTATTTGTCTACTTAATTTATTGCATTAATGAATCGGTTTTCAAATTGATTCACGGGAAAAAAATCGTATTAAAATGGATCTAGTTAATTGCACATATAATTAAATGTTTGGCTAATTAATTGCATTAGTGGTTGTGTGTGGACGATGACAATGTACACGTTTATTAAAAGGAGTTGGTAGCATCGCCTCAATCTCCTCTCCGATCTTTTCCTTCCCACGCCTCCCCTTCATTTTGGTTATCTTTTAGTTTTCTGTTAATCTCAACAGATGTTGCACACAAAAAATCAACCTAAATATTTGAAATAATCAAAACAAAACCAGTACTTTTCAAAACCACGTTATGCATGAACTTGATGAAATCAAATAAAATCAATTCTTACCTAAATATCAACTCAATAAAAAAAAAGTGCATTCCCCTACCCATAGCCAAATCAAACCTTACCGAAACCTCAACTAAATCAAAACTTTCGTTGCCTTCCCATGTCTGTACTGAAATCAAATTAATCTTATCAAATTATAAAATACGGCGAGTGTAAGTCATACAACGAACATGATTGATATTGAACCACTAGAATATTTATGCCCCTGTTGTAGTGCACTGGAAAATAGCTTGTAGACACTAACTAGTGGCCACTATTTGGCACAATGCTAAATATTGGCATGTCAACTTTTGGTACCAAACCAATCAAGCTTGGAGATGCATTAAAAAATTGAAAAATTTTCCACGCGATGTGATCATTGATAGCAGTGTCTTTTCGATGAAGCAAAGCGAGATTAGACGCAAACGTGAATTGTCTGCCATGATGCAGATAGTAGAAGTAGCTACTTTGCGCATGAGTGGTGGTACCGGCCACCAAACATTTGCTGGTGCAAAAAACATGTCTCGTGTTCGCTTTGCTTTTTGTCGCGGTCGTGAATAGATCGGTTCAAACTTGCCCTATGTTTGCATATTTAAGAGAGAAACATTTTTATGGAGAGTTTTGATGCGGAGCATCCCTCCATCATCCCCATGGACACTCCATCACCGCCACAAGCACCAAAGGGACCAATGACTAGAGCACATGCACGCGCCATCGAGATCGAGGTGAATTTTTTCCTCTTTGAGTTTCGTTCGGATTTGCATGAGAACTGGGTTCTACCTCATAAGGACGTGTTATGCACTCTTAGGTGCCAAGAAGAAGATCATGAAGAGGCACATACGGAGACGCAAGCACGCTTGGGAGAAGAGGAGGATGAGAGGAACGAGAAGGACGAGAAAGGAGGAGCACTCGACACTCCGGGTGCCCGGCCGCAGCCTAGGCGCCACCTCCAGCCGGCCCCGGGTGCCCGGCCTGATGAGCCCCGGGTGCCCGGCCCTTCCTAACCGCCGGCCCAGCTCGCCCGGGTGCCCGGTCTCTTGGCTCTGGGTACCCGGGCCACCCTACAGCGCTGACCCAGCTCCGCCCCGGGTGCCCGACCCCTTGGCTGCGGGTGCCTAGGCCATGTCCCAGCGCCAGCCCAGCTCGCCTCGGGTGCCCGACCACTTGGCCCCGGGTGCCCGGCCACTCCCCAGCGCCACCCCGGGTGCCCGGACCTTCTGACCCCGGGTGCCCGGCCTTCCCCGACTTGTTTCGTTTTCATGGTTATTTTAGTCCTTTGTATCCCTACCTTCCCCAGTCTCGTCCCTAGCCTTATATATACTCTTTCCCTAGCTCATTGGAGAGGATAGCAAAGTATTTGACAGACATTGAGAGCTTTGCTCCTTATATCCCCTCCTCTTGGAGATCAAGACCCCTCTTGGGAAGAATCCTTGTGGATTTCAAGACCTCCCAAGGGAGTAGATCATCATCAAGACCTCATCTCCTCTAGGAGTGGGAAGAACCTTACCTAGTGCTTGTTTCCTTGGATTGATCTTGTATGCTTGTGGATCTCATGTATGCTACTCTAGTGGATGTGTGATTGGTTTTGTTTGAGTGATTTCCCTTGTGTTCTTGTGTTCTTGCTCCTTCCCCCTCCAAGTGTGAAAATATCTCCCCTAGGGTTTCACCCTACAACATCTTGGTATCATGAGCAAGGTTGATTCTTGGAGTCCCATCCCCCCGTTTGCTAGCTTGATTTTGTTGTTGACCCTGCTGACCCTGCTTACATCAGCATGACGTCATGCTGGCGCAATAAGTCCATTTTCGAATTAATAATAATTTCAGAATATTATTAAAACTTTAGAAATTAATATAAAATAAACCGTAACTCGGATGAAAATACTTTATACATCAAAGTTTCTCAGAAAAGCGAGACGAATCCGAATACGTGGTCTGTTCATCTATCACATGCCCCTATCTTAGCGAACCTGCAACCGCCCCCCTTCGGTTCGTTTGTCGGAAAATGCCTAACTCTAGGAAAACATTCCCGGATGTTATCCCCCTTCGCCGGTATCGTGTAGCACTATGTTAGAACACCCCTGGCACCGCTTAACGCCATGTCATGCATCTCTGTGTGTTGTATCTACTGTTTGTCCCCCCTCTTCTCTCCGGTAAACCCTGAGACCGCTGCTGATGCCACTGTGATTGACTACATCATCGACGAACCTTCTTCACCTTCAGCGGAGCTTCCAGGCAAGCCCCCCCCCCCTTGATCATCCCGATATCGCCCATTCCATTCTTGCATGCTTGCATTAGATTTTGCTACTGTTATTGTTTGCTTCTATTCTGATGCATAGCATGTTTTTGTAACCTGCTATTGTACCTTACCTACTTATCCTAAACTGCTTAGTATAGGTTGGTCAGTGAACCATCAGTGACCCCCATGATACGTCTCCAACGTATCTACTTTTCCAAACCCTTTTGCCCTTGTTTTGGACTCTAACTTGCATGATTTGAATGGAACTAACCCGGACTGACGCTGTTTTCAGCAGAACTGCCATGATGTTGTTTTTGTGCAGAATAAAAAGTTCACGGAATCACCTAAAAATCAACGGAGAATTATTTCAGCAAATATAAAAAATATTTGCAAGAAGATACTCACCGGGGGGCCCACACCCTGTCCTCGAGGGTGGGGGCGCGCCCCCTGCCTCGAAGGCCCCCCGATGCTCCACCGACGTACCCCCAGGTCCTATATCTTCTGTTTCGGGGAGAGAAAAAATCAGAGAGAAGGAATTATCGCGTTTTACGGGACGGAGCCACCGCCAATCCCTAATCTCTCTCGGGAGGGCTGATCTGGAGTCCGTTCAAGGCTCCGGAGAGTGGAGATCGTCGCCATCGTCATCATCAACCTTCCTCCATCACCAATTCCATGATGCTCACCGCCGTGTGTGAGTAATTCCATTGTAGGCTTGCTGGACGGTGATGGGTTGGATGGGATCTATCATGTAATCAAGTTAGTTTTGTTAGGGTTTCATCCCTAGTATCCACTATGTTCTGAGATTGATGTTGCTATGCCTTTGCTATGCTTAATGCTTGTCACTAGGGCCCGAGTGCCATGATTTCAGATCTAAACCTATTATGTTTTCATGAATATATGTGTGTTCTTGATCCTATCTTGCAAGTCTATAGTCACCTACTACGTGTTATGATCCGACAACCCCGAAGTGACAATAATTGGGACCACTCCCGGTGATGACCATAGTTTGAGGAGTTCATGTATTCACTATGTGTTAATGCTTTGGTCCGGTACTCTATTAAAAGGAGGCCTTAATATCCCTTAGTTTCCAATAGGACCCCGCTGCCACGGGAGGGTAGGACAAAAGATGTCATGCAAGTTCTTTTCCATAAGCACGTATGACTATATTCGGAATACATGCCTACATTGCATTGATGAACTGGAGCTAGTTATGTGTCACCCTAGGTTATAACTTCTACATGGTGAATTGCATCCAACGTAATTTCCCATCACCAATCCAATGCCTACGAGCTTTACCTATATTGCTAGTTGCTTATTTACTTTTCCGCTGCTACTATCACAAAAACTACAAAAACACTATCTTTACTTTTATTGCTGCTACCGCCACTATTATATTACTTTGCTACTAAACTATCATGCTGCAGATACTAAGTTTCCAGGTGTGGTTGAATTGACAACTCAGCTGCTAATACTTAAGAGTATTCTTTGGCTCCCCTTGTGTCGAATCAACAAATTTGGGTTGAATACTTTACCCTTGAAAACCGTTGCGATCCCCTACACTTGTGGGTTATCAAGACTATTTTCTGGCGCCGTTGCCGGGGAGCATAGCTCTATTCTTTAAGTCACTTGGGATTTATATCTGTTTATCACTATGTAGAATTTGAAGGACTCAAAAACCAAGATCTTACCCTCAACTACGAGGGGAGGTAAGGAACTGCCATCTAGCTCTGCACTTGATTCTCCTTCTGTTATGAGTAAACTTGCGACACCTACTCCTGCTATTGAATATGATATGTCGTATGTTCTTGATGATGTTACTTCTGCTATGTATGATGAAACTACCTCTATGCCTGATACTGTGCCACTAGGTGAATTTCTAGATGAACAAATTGCTAAGGTTAGGGAGAGTGCAAATGTTGAAGATATTTATGAAAGTGATGATGAAACTACTCCCAATAGATATGAATTGCCTGTTGTGCCTGAGGGTTATGTTATGGATGAAGAAACTGCTAGAGACTTTCTTGCTTGCAATGATAGATATGATCTTAAGAAGTTATTAGCTAAGCTGAAAGAAAAGTCCTTGAAAGCTAGAATGAAACATGACCCTGCTTTTGCTAATTCACCTATATGTGTTACTGATAAGGATTATGAATTCTCTGTTGATCTTGAGTTAATTACTTTGGTTGAATCTGATCCTTTCCATGGCTATGAGTCTGAAACTGTTGTGGCACATCTTACTAAGTTGAATGATATAGCCACCCTGTTTACCAACGATGAAAAGATTCGCTACTACTATATCCTTAAACTTTTTCCTTTCTCGTTAAAGGGTGATGCTAACACTTGGTTTAATTCTCTTGATCCTGGTTGTGTGCGTAGTCCCCAGGATATGATATATTACTTTTCTGCTAAATATTTTCCCGCTCATAAGAAACAAGCTGCCTTACGGGAAATATATAACTTTGCTCAAACTGAAGAAGAGAGTCTCGCACAAGCTTGGGGGAGGCTTCTCCAGTTACTTAATGCTTTGCCTGATCATCCTCTTGAGATGCATGATATACTTGATGTCTTTTATAATGGACTAACCGATGCTTCCAGAAACCACCTAGATAGTTGTGCTGGTTGTGTTTTCAGGGAAAGAACAGTGGAACAAGCTGAATTACTATTGAATAATATGCTAGCCAATGAAAATAATTGGACACTTCCTGAACCAGCCCCTAAGCCAACTCCGAAGAAAAGAGGTGTTCTATTTCTCAGTCATGAAGATATGCAAGAGGCAAAGAAATCTATGAAAGAAAAAGTGTATAATATTTTTTTTCATGAACATGCACTGAACCAATCAAATCTTCTAGCACATCAAATATTTGAGCACATGTTCTTTCATAGAAATCTAATTTTCAAGCCACAGTGCATGTTAGAGTCCATTCAAATCCGTCTAGTGTTAGAGTCCATTCAAATCCGTCTAGTGAAACAAGAAAACTTCAATGCTTATGTTGGTAGACAACTACAAAACAATGCTTATATGACTGAACGCTTGAGTGATTATCTGTCTAGTGCTAAAAGTGAACTGAAACTTATTAGTAAACATGCTTCCATGGTTGATACGTCTCCAACGTATCTACTTTGCCAAACACTTTTGCCCTTGTTTTGGACTCTAACTTGTATGATTTGAATGGAACTAACCCGGACTGACACATGTTCACTAGATTTGATGAAGGTGATATTCCTCGTTACTAGTGAAGGACATGAATATCTGATGAAGGACATGAATATCTAATGAATATCTGATGTACGTGTTTCTCATATGTGAGACCTTAAAATATCTCCTTAAAATATTTGAGCACATCAGGCCACAGTGATGATCCATTACTTGATAAACTAGTGAAGGACATGCAGAGCGACAACCTGACGCACACGCAGATGATGTCAACCCTGTCAAGAATGTCAGGAGGGCTGCACTTTATGGGGCGCACTAGCCGTGACTGGGTGAACAAGTACGTTCACTAAACAAAAACGATATCTCGTCTATTTGATGCAGTTCGCTTGTGCATTTCTGTATGTCTTTAATGCTGCAAGTATATTATTATTTCGAAATGCAGGAAGCACCAATTCGTGAGGGAGGAAACAGAAGACGATGTGAAGAAACTCCTGGCTTTCTTTGAGAAAATGCAGCAAATAAACCCGGAGTTCTTCTATGATTACGACAAAGATGTCGATAACCGTGTGCGATACATCTTCTGGGCGAACGCGAGCTGCCGGTGATCCTACAAAGATTTTGGAGATTGTGTCACATTTGACACGACCTACAAGACCAACAAGTTCCACATGCCTCTAGCCGTCTTTGTTGGAGTCAACCACCACCTCCAAAGTACAATATTTGCTATGGCTCTCATCAGAGACGAAACAATACCGACTTTCGAGTGGGTGTTCCGGACGTTCTTGCGTTGGATGAACAACAAGCGGCCAATCTACATACTTACAGGTATGCTAAAGAATGGGTTTAAATAACACTGCAGTTCACTGCCAAGTTTTGTAGTCCATTTCTTCCATCCAACGAAAAATCAGCAAAAGCAGAAAAAGATATGCAATTCTGTCAATAACTCACTGCTTGGTTTTTCAAAAACATGCAGATCAATGCCCCTCCATGGATGCCGTGATAAAAAGTACTGTCGGAGATATTGACCATGGGTCCCCTCAGCGCCTACCCTTGGTATTTTAAGATAAATAACAGCCGCTTGGTCTACCGCGGCCGTCTGCTCCTCGAGCCGCCTCCTAGGGTGGCCTGCCCTAGGAGCCGGCTGCCAGCAGGCAGCAGGGACCCAACAGGCGGCAACACCAAGCACCACCAGCGAGCAGACGGCCCCGCACTCCTCCTTCAGGGAACACGCTGAGGAGGGCCGGGCGTGGCGGGGGCATGACTACAGGAGAACGTGTCCTTAGAAGATCTATAGGGCGTGGCTACAGTGACCATGTACTTTGGGAATATCTCCTAAGCGGCGGGTCGCTATAGCCACGAGGCTCGTGACCAAGCAGCGGTCAGAGGAGGCCACGATCCCACTACCCACAAACGGTGGGGCCAGCAGGCGGCTGGCCCCATCGGTCAGCGAGCAAGCTCAAGAACAAACCGCCTCTGGCAGGCGGCCGGGGGAGACGGCCGTCTGGTAGCAGACGGCACACCCCGCCCTAGAAGTCCGAGCCTCATCAAGATGACGGGACGTGGCGAGGCAGCAGCGTACGGCAAGGGACGATGGCACTGTAGCCATCTCCTTCCCGACGAGGCTGTCGTCAGCAAAAGCAGCCCCACAGTGAAAGACAATCATGAGGGGCCCGCAGGCGGCGGGCCCCAGCAGACAGGCGGCAAGGCCGGCGCCAGAAGACACTGACGGCTGGGGATCACGCCGTCGAGATTACCATTGTACCCCTGGGGGTAGGCCTATATAAACCCCCAGGGTCCTCCATGTTGAGGGCTGGATGGTTGGCTATTAGAAGTTCACAAGACAAGAGCCCTAGATAGGAGAGAGAGGAGGTGAGCTAGCCTTGTTCATCTTCTTCCTTTAGACATCACAGCTCAAGGAGCAATCCTGTAGCTACTCTAGTGCTATCAGTGATGACGCGGAGTCCCCGCAGAGCAGGACTAGGGGTGTTATCTCCCCGGAGAGCCCCGAACCTGGGTAAGATTCGTAGGCGTCCTAAGTATCGCCTTATCCCGCTTCCCGAGCCCGGCGACATTCTTTTGACCCCATGCATGATAAGCCATCCTTTGGCATATGTCGTCCCAAAACCCCGACATTTGGCGCCCACCATGGGGCAAGGTGCACCGTCGTCCGGAGACATGTTCTGGACGGGAACCTTGTTCCTTCCTGGCGAGAGTAGCCAGCCCAGCACGCCCGCTGGCGTGGAGACCGGGACGCTTCGCAGCGCTGAGGCTGCATGCGCCGTGAGCGGGCTCGCCGATCTGCTCGCCGCCGCCCGCATCCACGACGAACCTTCTCCGGCGGCCGAGCCAGCGGCGCCGGAGAGCTTCCTCGTCGAGCTCCTCGACAAGCTCCACCTCGTCGACGAGCGCGCCTCTGACGTGGAGTCAGTGGGCTCTTCTGACCCACCAATAGACATGATTGTCGACCCCGACGACTCCTTCCCCGAGCACGTGGAGATCATCAACGACCCTCTTCCCGTTCTTCTGATCTGCGGCACCGTCGGCATCGTCACGCAGGTGCTCGTCACCGATCACGGCGAACCATCGTGCCGGACGGGTCCAGACCTGCTCGAGGCCGCTCTGCAGCACCTCGCCGCCCCCGTCGCGGCGGGGGCAGACGGCGCGGAGTTGGAGGCACTCCGCGTCTCGCTCCTCGACAGCGCCAACAAACTGGCCGCCTCCCGACGCCTCACTGAAGCTTACCGTCGCGAAATGGACCACGCCATCTGTGCCACGCCGGCTGCTGGCGAGCCTAGCCGAGCCGGCGTTGTCCGTGATCGCGGCGGGCTGCTAGCGGATATGCTGGGAGCCCCGCGGCCTGTGTACCTCACTCCATCGGAGAACCTAAGGGCTGCCCAGGCGGCAGTTGATGGCTTCTCGCTCCTTGTTGGTTACCCCAAGTGGAAGGTTGAGATGTAGCGTAGCGGCAAATTTCCCTTGGCAAAGGTACGAAGGATCGAATCCCGTGAGACTCCGAGGGTCGACAAGTAGGTGTCAACGGCGCCAGAAACTTAGCGGTTGACGGGACCTGCACACAGATAAAGATAACTTTGCTCCCAACGAGTACAGAGAGGTTGTCAATCCCTCTGGCCTTGTTGTTTACAAAGGATCAAACACAAGAGATAATAATGATAGCTATGACTGCAACTAGGAAATAAAAACAGGAAGTAAATAGAAGGTGTGATCAGCGGTGGTAATATGGACCGGGGTCCCATGATGTTCACTAGTGATGTCTCTCTCCCAAAAGACGATAAAACAACAAAGCGAGGTAAACAAATTACAGCTGGGCAATTGACAGGATTATGTGCGCAAACCAATGCTAACTATGCTGCAAACAAAGGTAGAGGCTCAAAAGCATGGGCGGTACGCCAAGGCAAGTAGACCGAAATCCATCTGCATCTACTACTAATCATCCACCTTGAGATATCTATCCAGAACATCTCGCTGGTATTAAGTTGCGAATCTCACCCAAAGTGTAAACTCAAAGCAACATACAACTGCATTAAAAGAACTTTGCGTAAAGTAAACAATCCTAGCACCCGCAATTACAAGCACCGTTGTTTAGCACATCCCCTAGACTCATGTTTCTGTCACTCAAGCTAGTCATCAGGGGGCATGAACCCACAATCAAGCATAACGCTCCCTCTTGGAGTTACTACCTACTACTTGGCCAAAGCAATAAACAACAACGGAGAACATGCAAGAATTACTCAAGAACAAAGATATAAAAGAGGTGAATCAAATATATTACTCAAACACAATCTGAACATAGTCTCATAATCCATCAGATCCCAGCAAACTCAGCAAAGCAACATCAGAAAGATTACATATGTGCCTCGATCATGTAGGGCAGCTCACGAGGTCTAAACCATGAAGAGCAAAGAGGGGAGGAGAACATCACATAGCTACTGATCATGGACCCATGGTCCAAGGTGGACTACTCACAACTCATCCGGGAAGTGTCCATGGTGGTGGAGAAGCTCCCGGTGGTGGTTCTCCCCTCCGGCAGGGTGCCGGGAAGAGTTCTCCTGATGCTCCCGATCTTGGAAGCGCTGCGGCGGCGGAACAGAGGCGAGATCGCGAAAAAGGGTTCTGTCATCGAGGGTTTTGGGACGAGAGGGATATATAGGCGAAGGGGGGCAGCCAGAGGCGGAGCAGGGCCCCAGGCGTCCCCCTGGCGCGGCCAGGGGTGGGGCCGCGCCAGGTGGCCGCCTGGGCCTCCCCTGGCTCCCCTCTGGCCCATCTTTGGTTCTTCGCGAAGCTTCCTGTACGCTGATTTTTCCTATATTTTTCCTGGAATTTTTGGAGCACTTTTAATATGGGGGAAACCTGAAATAGAAAAACAGCAGAAAACAGGAACTGTCACTGTGGTGCACTGAGTTAATAGGTTAGTCCAAATATGATCAAAAGTGTATGGAAGTGCATCAATATCATAGCAATATCACACAAAAGAAGCATGGAGCAAGCAGAAATTATAGATACGTTTTGGACGTATCAACATCCCCAAGCTTAATTCCTGCTCGTCCTCGAGTAGGTAAATGATAACAAGCATAATTTCTGTGGTGACATGCTACCAACCATATAAGAACTTTTTAAGTAAAGCAATCAAGGCATGTAATTCAATTCAAGTCATAACAAGCAAGAGTTTATATTAGCATTGTAACAAGCAACATAAGAACATAAAGGTGCAAGAGCTCTCGCTGTCCGTGACTCGAATGTCTCCAAATGGTGTTTGCGTGCAAGAAAGGGGATAGGGATATACGAGAGAGTAAAACATAGTTTTGTATTGTTGAGAACTTAATCTACTAAAGTTTCACACTTGGTCTTCTTTGGAATCTTATCTTGACTCATCCCCATACCACTAGCCAGGTACAAGTCAAAATGATCCACTCCCTTTCGATATTTTGAGCACTCATGCAATAAATGAGCGTAAGCAAGAAAGTTGACACTTAGGATGGCAAAGAGAGAAAAATGATGAAGGGGGAAGACAAAAAAGGTGTGAAAGGCTCACATCAATGAGGACAATCATAGGTGAGAGAAAGCCAAATGATAGATATGATGTGAGGAGTAGGGATTGCCATGCAACGGATGCACATATGAGCTAAGGTAAGCTCTCCAATGGAACTAGTGGGGGTGCATCCAACTTGCTCGCTCAAGAAGACCTAGAGCTCTTTTGAGGAGGCTCATCATTGGAATATACAAGCCAAGTTCTATAGTGTGAAGGTCCCCACATAGCTATATGCATGAATGATAATCTCTATGGAGTACAAGGTATAAGATGAAGTACGAGTGTGGATCTCTCAAAAGGAATAGTAGTGTGCCCCCTTCTCTCTTTTTATTTCTTTTTCTCTTTTTTTCTATTTTTTTATTTTTTTTGTGGCCTCAATGGCTCTTTCTATTTAACTCTCATTTGTCCTCTTTGGGATCTTTTGATTTTGTCCTCTTTGGGATCTTTTCCTCACTTTAGGGGCAACACTCTATGTATTACAAGAAGTATAGAAGATCTTTCACACTTTACAAAAGTACTCAACATAAAGAAAATGAAACTATCATGATGTATGCAAATGTATGCCTCTGCCGGTGTAGCAGGATATGCAATGATACTAGCGCGTCATGTAGCAATGATTAGGGCAAGACCCAACTAGCATGCGGCTCATCGATCAAGCAAAAAGCATGTATGACATGAAGATCAAGTCATGAGAAGATGGATGTTGCATGGCAATGTATCTCGGAAAGGCTATGGAAATGCCTTGATAGGTAGGTATGGTGGCTGTTTTGAGGAAGGATATAATGAGGCTTATGATGACAGAGCGTATCGTGCCAAGGATTTGGATGCACCGGCGAAGTATGCGCCAACTCTCGAGGTGAGAAAGGGCAATGCACGATACCGAAGAGGCTAGAAAAATATGGCTAGGTGGAAGTGTCAACTTTCGAATACTCACATTAGTCCGAAGAACTCATGCACTTATTATCGGTAACTCTCAATCTAATTAGGAGATTCACAAAGAGACAAGTACCCCGAGGAGGAGTGTATGGGGGTTTGGTTATCCTTGCGCATCCTCGACTCATGGTACGTGAGTGTACTCTAATATTCGATCCCTCCAAAGATTAGTGATCCATCTAGTAGCTAAAGTTCTCAACTATTTTGTAGGTTTTCGAAAATAAACACGGATTGCCGAAAATACGACATCTATCACTAATAGGCTAAAGCTCTTGACACCAAAAGTTCAGACATTACTCATGGCAATACCTCAAAACTATTGCAAGTTACTACTAAAATTAAATAGCAACCTCAATTACCTACTTTAAGTTAAGACACACAACTCAGTGCAACAGGCAAACTCTCTTAACAAGATAAACATGAAAACTCAAGAGAGTTCAGCAACCAACTGAACAAAAGCTCTTTAAAAAGAAAAGCATGAAAACTAAGGGCTAAACATGACAGCAGCTATGGAAAGACAAAGAACACATACAGCAAAGATAAGCATGAAAATCCTATGTTGTGTTCTAGGTTGAAGTGGAGCGTGTTTCTCTCCCACACAAAGAAAGCTGGGTTCTAACTTGTTATGAATAGCAAGCAAAGCTAAAGAAAACTAAAAAAAGGAAACTAAGAGCAAGACGCTCCAAGCATAGCACATAACACATGAAATGATAAAATTATAGTGGAACGAAAGACGAACTGATAATTGTTGATGGAGAAGGGGATGCATGGGGGCATCCCCAAGCTTAGACGCTTGAGTCTTCTTGAATATTTCTTGGGGGTGCACGGGGCACCCCCAAGCTTGAGCGTTTGACGCCCCTGAATCTTCTTTTATCATCTTCCCTCGCACACTTGAAAACTCCCTTCATACATAACTCATCATAATCTGATTAGCGAGGTTAGTATCCACAATAAAATATTTTTTCCCTACTGGAAATAAATATAACCTTGAAGAGCTACTGTTTCTCAAGATTGCCAAAAGGTTTTTGCAAAGAAAAAAGCAAGCTCAAGGTTTGCAAAATGAAGAAAAGGCAAAACAGGACAGAATCTGTGAAAAACAGACCAGCAGGTAGTAAATAATTTTTTCGGGGCACTTCTGCAACTCAAATCAAAAAACTCAGAACAGACACTCGAAAGCCAATTGTATAGAGCATGCTGTCAAAACAATTCAGATCAAAAAGATGATCTGGTGATTTTATTCGAATTTTTCTGTCCAAGGACAGAATCTGTTTTCTGGACAGCACGTCACAACTTTTGAACTTTCTTGCAATCGGAGGCTAAACTTGGCACAAAGCTGAAAAGAAAAGATACAATGATGATGCTACTGTAGTAACAAACATCAAGACACAACAAAAGCAAAATAAAACCTAATTCGTTGTGGGCTGCCTCCCAAAAGCGTTTTCTTTTATGCCTTTAAGCTAGGCATGATGCAAAAAGAGAAGATCAAGTTTTATCAAGAGTAAGAGAATAGCTAGCCCGTGTAACGGACTCAAAAGGCAACTTAATCTTCTTTCTAGGGAAGTGTTCCATCCCTTTCTTGAGAGGGAATTGGAATTTTATATTCCCCTCTTTCATGTCAATGATAGCACCAACAGTGCGAAGAAAAGGACGTCCCAAAATAATTGGACATGAAGGTTCACATTCAATATCCATAATAGTAAAATCAACGGGAACATAATTGTCACTGACAATGATAAGAACATCGTCGATCTTCCCCAAAGGTTTCTTTACGGAAGAATCAACAAGACAAACACCAAAAGAACAAGGATCAAAAGGTTTCAATTCAAACATATCATACATTCTTTTGGGCATAACGGAGGTACTAGCTCCAACATCACATAAAGCATAGCAAGAGAAGTTGTTCAATTTAATTTTGACTATGGGATCCCAACCATCTTCTAGCTTACTAGGGATGGAAGTCTCAAGCTTGAGCTTTTCTTCCCTAGCTTTGATAAGAGCATTGGTGATATGCTCTGTGAAGGCAAGGTTAAGTGTGCTAGTGTGGGGGTCTTTAGCCATTCTGTGAAGAAAACCAATAACTTCAGAAAGGGTGCAATTATCAAAATCAAGGTCACTACTATCAAGTAAAGTGGTAGTGGTGTCCTTTAGGCTCACTTGTTTGGTAGCTTCTATGGTCATAGGAGTTTCTTCTTCTACGGTTGAGGTCATAGCATCACCATTAATAGGTCCAATGGGACTAGGAGTGCATTGGGTGCTAAGAGTTTGGATATCCTCAACAACTTGGATAGTAGCAATAGTGTGGTGGGTAGGAAGGCTCTTAATTCTATCTTCTTCCTCCTTTTCTCTAGCCCATCTCTTTTTAAGTTTAGCCATCATCCTAAGGTTTTCATTAATTTGCACTTGAATAGCATTCATAGGAGTAGTCTTCCTCTCCTCAAGAGGAGAAGTTCTAATTTTAAGCAACTCTACCTCATGGGCTAAATTTTCTACCTTCGAAGAGAGATTATCTAGTTTGTCTAGTTTTTCTTCTACACTCTTATTGAAGGCCTTTTGGGTAGTGATGAAGTCTTTAAGCATAATCTCTAGTTCAGAAGTGGAGTTCTTGGTGCTAGGATAAGCATTGTTGTTCCCATAGGAATTAGAGGGGAACGGTGTAGGGTTGCTACCAAAATTACTCCTATAAGCATTGTTATTGAAATTGTTTCTAGAGATAAAGTTCACATCTACTTGATCTTGAGCAATCAAAGAATTTAAAGGAACATCATGAGGATCAATAGAAGATTGCTTGGAAAGTAGAGACATGATCAAGTCAACTTTTTCATTTAGGGAGGAAATCTCCTCGACAGAGTTTACCTTCCTACCTGTTGGAGCGCGTTCGGTGTGCCATTGGGAATAATTGGTCATCATCTCGTCGAGAAGCTTCGTGGCAGCACCAAGTGTAGTTGACATAAAGGTTCCTCCCGCGGCCGAATCTAACAAGTTCCGCGAGGTAAAGTTCAAGCCTGCATAAAAAATTTGGATAACCATCCAAGTAGTCAAACCATGAGTAGGGCAGTTCTTGACAAGAGATTTCATGCGTTCCCAAGCTTGGGCAACGTGTTCATTATCCAATTGTTTAAAATTCATTATGTTACTCCTTAATTGGATAATTTTAGCAGGGGGGTAGTACTTTCCAATAAAGGCATCCTTGCACTTGTCCCAAGAATCTATACTATTCCTAGGCAAGGATTGAAACCAGATTTTAGCTCCTCCTCTCAAGGAGAAAGGAAAAAGCTTAAGCTTAACAATATCACCATCTACTTCTTTGTACTTTTGCATATCACGGAGCTCAACAAAATTATTTAAGTGCAAAGCAACATCATCTCCAGCACCGGAGAATTGATCTTTCATAACTAGGTTCAGTAAAGCAGGTTTAATCTCATAAGAAGGTGCTGAAGTGGCAGGTGTAGCAATAGGCGTGCAGATAAAGTCATTGTTGTTATGACTAGTGAACTCACACAACTTGGTGTTCTCGGTGGAACCCATAGCAGCAGCAAGCAAGATAACTATTTTTGTGATTTTTGGTAAGGGACACTAAAGCAAAAACTGAAAGGTAAACTAACAAGACTAAAAAGCAAAGATAAAAGATAGCGTGCAACTCCCCTATCTTGAAGAGTGGAGTCCCCGGCAACGACGCCAGAAACTTGCTTGATGGCTTCTCGCCCCTGGTTGGTTACCCCAAGTGGAAGGTTGAGATGTAGCGTAGCGGCAAATTTCCCTTGGCAAAGGTACCAAGGATCGAATCCCGTGAGACTCCGAGGGTCGACAAGTAGGTGTCAACGGTGCCAGAAACTTAGCGGTTGACGGGACCTGCACACAGATACAGATAACTTTGCTCCCAACGAGTACAGAGAGGTTGTCAATCCCTCCGGCCTTGTTGTTTACAAAGGATCAAACACAAGAGATAATAATGATAGCTATGACTGCAACTAGGAAATAAAAAAAGAAAGTAAATAGAAGGTGTGATCAGCGGTGGTAATATGGACCGGGGTCCCATGATGTTCACTAGTGATGTCTCTCTCCCAAAAGACGATAAAACAGCAAAGCGAGGTAAACAAATTACAGCTGGGCAATTGACAGGATTATGTGCGCAAACCAATGCTAACTATGTTGCAAAGAAAGGTAGAGGCTCAAAAGCATGGGCGGTATGCCAAGGCAAGTAGACCGAAATCCATCTGCATCTACTACTAATCATCCACCTTGAGATATCTATCCAGAACATCTCGCTGGTATTAAGTTGCGAATCCCACCCAAAGTGTAAACTCAAAGCAACAGACAACTGCATTAAAATAACTTTGCGTAAAGTAAACAATCCTTGCACCCGCAAGTACAAGCACCGTTGTTTTCTCCCTTGTGGCAACAACACATCCCCTAGACTCATGTTTCTGTCACTCAAGCTAGTCATCAGGGGGCATGAACCCACAATCAAGCATAACGCTCCCTCTTGGAGTTACTACCTACTACTTGGCCAAAGCAATAAACAACAACGGAGAACATGCAAGAATTACTCAAGAACAAAGATATAAAAGAGGTGAATCAAATATATTACTCAAACACAATCTGAACATAGTCTCATAATCCATCAGATCCCAGCAAACTCAGCAAAGCAACAACAGAAAGATTACATATGTGCCTCGATCATGTAGGGCAGCTCACGAGGTCTAAACCATGAAGAGCAAAGAGGGGAGGAGAACATCACATAGCTACTGATCATGGACCCATGGTCCAAGGTGGACTACTCACAACTCATCCGGGAAGCGTCCATGGTGGTGGAGAAGCTCCCGGTGGTGGTTCTCCCCTCCGGCAGGGTGCCGGGAAGAGTTCTCCTGATGCTCCCGATCTTGGAAGCGCTGCGGCGGCGGAACAGAGGCGAGATCACGAAAAAGGGTTCAGTCATCGAGGGTTTCGGGACGAGAGGGATATATAGGCGAAGGGGGGCAGCTAGAGGCGGAGCAGGGGCCCCAGGCGCCCCCCTGGCGCGGCCAGGGGTGGGGCCGCGCCAGGTGGCCGCCTGGGCCTCCCCTGGCTCCCCTCTGGCCCATCTTTGGTTCTTCGCGAAGCTTCCTGTACGCTGATTTTTCCTATATTTTTCCTGGAATTTTTGGAGCACTTTTAATATGGGGGAAACCTGAAATAGAAAAACAGCAGAAAACAGGAACTGGCACTGTGGTGCACTGAGTTAATAGGTTAGTCCAAATATGATCAAAAGTGTATGGAAGTGCATCAATATCATAGCAATATCACACAAAAGAAGCATGGAGCAAGCAGAAATTATTGATACGTTTTGGACGTATCAGCAGTCGATGAGATGGGCCACTTGGAGGGAGACGAGCTCCGTTGCATGACCCAGCGTGCCCGCCAGCTCCTCGACGCTGCTGCTACGCAGCAGGAGGCCCGTCGCCGGGTATCAGAGGTGGCTACGCACATCGACAACCGCCCTCTTTGGCGGGAGCAGGGAGCCCCGTCCCGCTCTCCAACAGTCGGCGCCACCAACCGGCGAGACTCAGAGCCCGCTGCCAGCCACAGCCGGCAGACTCGCTTCACCATCGAGCGCGACGAAGACGGCCGTCCAAGGGCCATAGAACGACGAGGGGAGCAGCCGCCTCCTCCCAAGCGGGAGAGGCGCGTGTCTCCTCCGCCTGTTGACCACCCCTCTCTGGCAGGCCGCTTGGGCCGCCGCGAGGGGGTCGGGGAGAACGACGCCCGCCACTGCCTGGACCGTCTGGCTCGCTCCCAGGCGGTTGAAGAAGAAGATGACCTTGGTCCGGCCTGCTTCGGCCCTCACATCCGTAACGAGCCTTTTCCCAAGGGCTTCTCGCTCCCCAGAGACACCCCCAAGTACAACGGATCAGTGAAACCAGAGGACTGGCTGGTGGACTACTCCACGGCTCTCAGCATCGCCACAGGCAACACGCGTGTTGCGGTGAAGTACGTACCCCTCATGCTCCAAGGCACGGCTCGGACGTGGCTGAACAGCCTCAAGCCCAACAGCATCAACGGCTGGCTAGACTTCACCGACGCCTTCACACGCAACTTCACCAGCACCTACAAGCGCCCTCCCAAGCCGCGTCAGCTCTCCCTGTGTGTCCAAGGCCCGGACGAGTCGGCTCGTGACTATCTGACGTGTTGGACGGAGCTGCGAAACTCCTGCGAGGGAGTGCACGAGGTACAAGCCATTGAGTATTTCGCGGCCGGGTGCAGAGAGGGCACCTTGCTCAAGCACCGGCTCCTGTGCGACGAGCCGGCCACATTGGATGAGCTGCTAAGCATAGCGGACAAGTACGCCACCGCTGACTCCTCCATGAAGACCGAGCTGCAAGTGGATGCTTCCGGCAAGATGACCCCTCCAACTCCCAAGACGCCGGCAGGAGAATCCAGCCGGCGCCAGCAGAACAACGACCAAAAGCGCAAGGCCTAGGCGCCGGCTGCCAACAGCCGACTGGTGGCAGCGATTGACGGACAGCAGCCAGAGGTTCAAGCAGGGCCCAAGCGCCAGAAGGGCGACAAACCGGTGTGGCAGTCGGCCTTCTCCTTTGATCAAGCCTTGGACGCCCCCTGCAAGTTCCACAGCGGCGCGAAGCCCTCCAACCACACCACACGGAAGTGCCATTGGCTCACAAGGATTGCGAGGGGAGAAGCTCTGCCCCCGCCGCCTGCTGGACCGCCGGCTCCGCCTCCTAATCCGCCGGCTGCTCGTCCAGGCGGCCAGGTCCAAGATGAGTTCCCAGAAGAAAATGGAGCCTATGTTGTCTTCACCAGCCAGACGGATGATAGGCACAGCCGGCGCCAGTAGCGCAGAGAGGTCAACACTGTTTCCGTCAAGAACCCATAATTCATGCACTGGTCTGAAAGGCCTGTCAGCTGGAGCCGAGAGGATCACCCGGCTGTCATGCCATCTCCAGGGGCCTATGCCTTGGTCCTGGACGCCACTCTCTCCACTGACAGGAGGGCCTGCCATTTCTCCCGAGCCCTGGTAGACGGCGGCAGCAGCATCAACATCATGTGCCGAGACACCATGGAGAAGTTGGGCATCAAAGAGAAGCAGCTTCAGCCCACCAGGACCGTGTTCCATGGCATTGTGCCAGGCCTCTCTTGTTCACCAATCGACAAGGCCAGGTTGATGTCCTGTTTGGTGACAAGACGCACTTCCGGAGGGAGCCGGTCTGGTTCGAAGTGGTGAACCTAGAAAGCCCCTATCACGTGATCTTGGGCCGGCCCGCTCTTGCAAAGTTCATGGCAGTCCCCCATTATGCCTACCTCAAGATGAAGATGCCTGGTCCCAAGGGAATAATCACCATAACCGGGGACTACGAGAAGTCCATTGCATGTGCCATAGCCAGCAGTTGCATGGCAGAGACCCTTGTTGTGGCTGAGGAGAAGCACCGTCTGGAGCAGCTGGTGGCAATGGATGGCGAGCAGCTGGCCATGCCAGCCGATCCCAAGGAGGCGGAGCCACAAGGCTCATTCCAGCCCTCCAAGGACACAAAGAAGATTGCCTTGGACCCATCTCACCCGGAGCTATTTGCTGTCATAGGGTCAAGCCTAGACAGCAAATAGGAAAGCGAGCTCATCGATTTCCTCCATGAGAATCGGGACATCTTTGCATGGTCCCCCAAGGACATGCCAGGAGTTCCGACGGAATTCGCCGAGCACAAGCTGCACGTGAGAGAAGATGCAAAGCCTGTCAGGCAGCCGCTGCGCTGCCTGTCAGAAGAGAAGAGAAGAGTCGTTGGAGAGGAGGTCGCCCGCCTGCTAGCAGCCGGCTTCATCATGGAAGTATTTTATCCCGAGGTGCTGGCGAATCCAGTCCTAGTGCTGAAGAAGAACAACAAATGGCGCATGTGCATTGATTACACCAGCCTGAACAAAGATTGCCCCAAAGATCCGTTTGCTCTGCCACGAATAGATCAAGTGATTGACTCCACAGCCGGATGCGAGCTGCTGTCTTTCCTTGATGCCTATTAGGGGTACCACCATATCGAGCTTGATCCAGCCGACCGTCTGAAGACTGCTTTCCTCACACCGTTTGGGGCCTTCTGCTACCTGACCATGACGTTCGGCTTGAGAAATGCCGGCGCCACCTTTCAGCGTTGCATGCAGAAGTGTCTCCTCAAGCAGCTTGGCAGGAATGCCCATGTTTACGTGGATGATATTGTGGTAAAGACGGAGAAGAGAGGAACCTTTTGGAGGACCTCCAAGAAACATTTGAGAATCTGTGCCGCTTTCGGATTAAGCTAAACCCCGAGAAATGCGTCTTCGGGGTACCAGCAGGCCAGCTCCTTGGCTTCCTGGTATCCGAATGCGGCATCGAGTGCAACCCCGCGAAGATTAAAGCCATCGAGAGGATGGAACGGCCGACCCATGTGCGAGATGTCCAGAGGTTCACGGGGTGCCTGGCATCTCTCAGCCGCTTCATCAGCCGGCTGGGAGAAAAGGCACTCCCCTTATACCAACTGATGAAGAAGACCACATACTTCGAGTGGAACGACTAGGCGGACGAAGCCTTCCAGCAGCTCAAGCGACTGCTGTCCACCCCGCTTGTCCTAGCGGCGCCAGCAGACAAGGAACCCATCTTCCTTTACATAGCCGCCACCAGCTGGGTGGTCAGCACTATCATCATGGTCGAGCGCCCAGAAGACGGTAGAGCCTTGCCCGTCCAGCAGCCCGTCTACTACTTGAGCGAAGTGCTGTCAGCATCCAAGCAGAATTACCCCCATTACCAGAAGATGTGCTACGACGTGTACTTCACCGCCAAGAAACTCAAGCAGTACTTCCAAGAGCATTCTGTCACGATCGTTTGCACGGCCCCGCTTGCTGAAATCATGGGGAACAGAGATGCCTCAGGAAGAGTGGCCAAGTGGGCCATCGAGCTGGCCCCCTTCACCATCTTCTACCAGCCGCGCACCACCATCAAGTCACAAGCATTGGCCGACTTCCTCGTCGATTGGGCCGAGACCCAGTACCTGCCGCCTGTGCCAGACTCAACGCATTGGCGGATGCACTTTGACGGGTCAAAGATGCGAACCGGCCTGGGAGCCGGCGTCGTCCTCACCTTCCCCAAAGGCGATAAGCTCAAGTACACCCTGCAGATCCACTTTCCCGCCTCCAACAATGTGGCGGAATACGAGGCACTTATCCACGGGCTCCGGATGGCCAAGGAAATTGGCATCCGCCGAGTGTTGTGCTACGGTGACTCAGATTTGGTAGTCCAGCAGTCGTCCAGGGACTGGGACGCCAAGGATGCAAATATGGCAAGCTACTGCTTCCTTGTCCAGCAGATCAGTGGACACTTTGATGGCTGCGAGTTCCTCCATGTGCCACGAGCTGATAACATGCAAGCAGACACCTTGGCGCGAATCGGTTCCACCCGCCAAGCAATACCAGCCGGCGTATCTCTCCAATGCCTGCGCAAACCATCTATCAAGCCTTCACAAGAGTCGGAGTCAATCTTCATACCAGTCGACCCCGGGGCAGGCGGCCCCGCGGTTCCGGCTGCTGGCCAAAAGACTGCCCCAGCAGGCGGCCACGATACTCCAACTCCGACAGACGGATCACCTACGGCCGCGCCAGCTCCTGGCCCGGGGACTGCTCCAGCAGACGGCCAGGAGGCACCGGCTCCAGCAAACGGCTCGGGGACTTCAGAGACACAGCAGGCGGCTCATCCCAACCCTCCACCTCCCAGCCCAACCACCCTGGTCTCTCTGGCCGAAGCAACTGGAGTCTCAGCGCCGTCTTGGGCACAGTCAATCCTCACGTTCCTGCTCAAAGGAGAACTGCCAGCAGAAGAAACCTTGGCACGACAAGTTCAACGTTGAGCCTCAGCTTATACCATTGTCAACAAAGAGCTCGTCAGAAGGAGTGCCACAGGCGTCTTCCAGCGCTGTGTAGAAGCAACAAAAGGGCTGGCCATCCTAAAGGACATTCACCAAGGGGAGTGCGGCCACCACGCGGCCTCAAGATCTCTCGTAGCCAAAGCTTTCCGCCACGGTTTCTTCTGGCCGACCGCTTTGGACGATGCCAAAGATTTGGTGAAGAAGTGCAACGGCTGCCAACGCTTCAGCTCCAAGCAACATTTGCCGGTTTCTGCACTCAAGACTATTCCGATCACTTGGCCATTTGCCGTCTGGGGTCTGGATATGGTAGGACCTTTCAAGACTACCAGAGGAGGCCTGACACACTTACTTGTGGCAATAGATAAATTCACCAAGTGGATCGAAGCCAAACCAATCAAGAAACTCAATGGCCCAACTGCTGTGACATTCATTGCAGACATCACAGTCCGGTATGGTATACCGCACAGCATCATCACCGACAACGGCACAAATTTTGCCAAAGGCGCACTTGCCCGTTTCTGTGCAACTCAGGGCATCCGGCTGGACCTAGCGTTCGTTGCCCACCCATAGTCCAACGGCCAAGTCGAGCGCGCCAACGGCCTTATCCTATCTGGCATCAAGCCCCGGCTGGTCGAACCTTTGGAGCGGTCGACCGGCTGCTGGATCGAAGAACTGCCGTCTGTCCTATGGAGCCTCAGAACCACTCCGAACAAATCCACCGGCTTCACACCTTTCTTCCTCGTCTACGGGGCCGAGGCCGTCATCCCAACTGACGTTGAGTTTGACTCACCTCGCGTCACCATGTACACGGAAGCTAAAGCCAAAGAAGCACGCGAAGACGACGTGGACTTGCTGGAGGAGGCCCGGCTGGTAGCACTCAGTCGCTCTGCCATCTACCAGCAGGGTCTCCACCGCTACCACAGCCGGCGAGTGAAGCCACGCTCCTTCCGCGAGGGAGACCTTGTGCTCCGGCTGATCCAGCAAACAGCCGGCCAGCACAAGCTCTCGGCTCCTTGGGAAGGACCGTTCATCGTCAGCAAGGTACTGGGCAACGACGCCTACTACCTCATCGACCCCCAAAAGCCAAGAGCGCGCAAGAGAGACGACTCAGGCAAGGAGTCAGAGCGCCCATGGAACGCAAACCTTCTTCGTCGCTTTTATAGCTGAAAGACAGTATGTGTCATGCTATCTAAGTTATTTTGAGAATCAGTGGGAGCCCCGAGAGATTCTCGGGGACTGCCCAGTCCTTTATCTATATGATAAGAATTATGCCTGTGAATGTTTGTTGTTCACTCTTCTGTCCGGCACCGGAGCCGTCCAAACGGCCCGAGGACTGGCTGCCTGGCCCTATGTCTAGAGAATTCTCCTTAAAAAGTCGGACAAGTAATGTGATGGCACCCAAGCCCTCTCCTGCATCAAGTCGCAGACTCGCAGAACGCGGCTGTCCAGCTGGCAGGAGCCAAAGGCAAGAAGTGGTGCCCACATGAAAAATGGCTAAGGAAAAAAGACATAGGTCCAACCGGCCCTTAAGATTAACTGCCGGCTGCCGAGCAGCCGGCTAGCTAGTTCTAGGCTTGGCCAGACCGTCTTCCAGAGGGCGAGATACTTGCCCACCCCGAAAACAGCCAAGTCCCTGACCCAGCCACAGAACCACGGAGTTGCCGTCTGGCTGGCAGGGCGGCAGTACAAAGGGTTGGCAAGGAGAAAATCGCCACAAGGAACTAGGGCAAGGCTAATCCTAGGACTCGGCACAATTGCATATAAACGACGCAGCATTAAAAAGAATATTTACATCCAAAAGGCCTTAAGAGCCGCCTTGCAGTAATAACTTACTAAATACACGCAGCGGGTGGAATTGTCCGGATTAACCTTACGAGTCTTACAGAAAGGCAGAAGAAACAAACGAGAATCCTAAGGAGCAGCAGGCTGGGCAGGTGGCACGACGGAGCCGGCTTCTGGGGCGGCCGCCTGGCGGGTCTCGGTCTGGCTGTCTCCTGCAGCAGGCGGAGCCGTTACTCCTGGCCCACTTGTTGAGGACTGGTCAGGCTGGCGACTGCCAGCTGGGTCCGCCTCCTGGGAGCTGGTCTCCTCGTCGTCGCCTTCCCCTTCCTCATCACCATCGCTGGAGGCGATCTCCTCCTCCGAGTCCTCCGACGCCGCCAAGTCCAGCCCGAAGTTGCCAGGCGGCACCACATGGCCCCTGTCATCCAACTCCGGGATGAAGAGGGAGGTATCGGCGTATTCGGCGAGGGCGGCAACACGCTGGACGAGTTCCTTGTGCTCGGCTGCCAGCTCCGGCTGGGCCTCCGCGCGGAATGTCTCCAGCTGTTCCAGGCTCAGGCCAGGATACCAGCTCTTGGCGAACTCCAGGGCAGTCCGCGCGCCGGCCCTTGCTGTGGAGCCTTTCCAGGCCTTGAAGCGCTGGCAGGCCACCTCCAGCCAGACGGCCGTCCGGCTGGGGGTGTGAGGCATTGGCACACCCGGCCAGAGGGCGGCCAGGATCTGGGCGCTAGCTCGCTGCAGCTGGCGAAGAAGACGGCGGACTGGTACAAGACGCATCCGAATGGCAAGGAGGTCTTCGGCCGGGGTCCTGGGCGCTTTGGGTGCGATTTCCCGGCCCGCTTGGCGCTTCGCAGCATGCTCGGCCTTGATGGCCTGGGTCGCGGCCACAGTGTAACCCGGGAAGAACTCTGAAAAGACTAGAACAAGGATCAGAAGAGAAGCAAACTGGCTGCTGCAAACGGCGGAAACAAAAGTGGGTAGATGACTCACCATCAACCATCTCTCCAATGGCTACATAGCCTTCTTGGAGAGCCGCCTCCTTCTCGGCCCAACTCGAGCACTTAGTCTCGAATTCGGCCCGCAGAAGGGACTCGGCGTCAGACATTTTGCCAAGCTCGACCTTGTGAGCCACCGCCTGGTCCGCCAGCTCCTTGGCCAGGCGATCGCGGTCTTGGGCAGCGAGGACACGCTCCTGCTCCTTTGCGGCCAGCTCCGTCTGGACCTCGCCCAGCTGGCTGCGGAGGCTGGCTGCGACCGCTGGCAGGAGAGAAGGAAAGAGAACAAGGGTCAGCAGCAGAAGACATAACCTTGGAGTTCCAAGCCGCCTGCTCAGCAGCCGCTCGGAACTCGGGGACTACACCCAGCGGGTGCGCTGACGCGCCCCCGCAAGGAGAAGAAGAGACACTCACCTCGGCTGTCTGCCAGGACAGTCTGCAGCTGCGCCAGCTCCTGGCGATGCGCGTTGTAGGAGGCCACGTGGAGGTTATGGTACTCCTTCATCAAGAAGCAAGATCAGATCTGGGTGGACACTTTGGAGTTCCAAGCCGCCTGCTCAGCAGCCGGCTCGGAACTCGGGGACTACACCCAGTGGGTGTGCTGACGCGCCCCCACGGAAAAAATTAAAGGAATAAAAACAGAGGAAAATAAAAACACACTTACCCGAACGGAGGACCGCGTGGCGATGAACTCCTGCATCGTCATTTGCACGACGCTGCCCAGGGAGTTCATGCGGTCCAAGACATCCCGCGACGCGACGAGCGACGTGCCGCCTCCTCCGGATCTCCAGCTCGATGGCGCCGCGCTGGTTGCCTCGTTCTCCGGCGCGGACGAGCTGGCCCCGCCGACCTCCACCTGTTGGGGGCATGGAAACCGCCCTCGCAAGGCGCCGGCGGGCTGGGCCTCGGGGGGCCGGTTGCTGGCCAACCACCAGCATGCCCCCAACCGGCGGCACCTCCGTCCCCACTGGCCGGCTGCCCGGCTCCCCAGCAGGCGGCGCGGGGGGTGGTGGTGGCGTCTCCAAGATGGCGCATTCGTCACCTCCATCGCCTGGTGCCGGCTGCTCGTCAGCAGCCGGCGCCTGGGCAGACGGCTCCTGAGACCTTGGCGCCGGGCGGTCGACGTGGTCCGCTGGCTGCTGGGGGCCCTTCCCCCGCTCTCGGACGCGGGCGGCGTCTGCCTCAGCCTTCTTGGCGGCTTCGGCCTCCGCCTGGGTGGCGGCATCGGCCGTCGCTCGCTCACACTCCGCGGCCTCGCGCTCCGCGCATGCCTCGTGGGCGTTCCTCTCTGTGGCCTCCCGGAGCGCGGCAGCAGGATCCACGCGAGGGGGGGGGGGGGCACGGGAGGGGCGTCCGGGCCTCCTACCACGGAGCCCGCTGGCACCTGCGAGAGGGAAAGCGGCGCGCTGAACGGACGTCCAGAGAAAACAAAGAATCAAGAAAGAATCAGCCGTGAAAGAAGAACAAGACGCAAAGAAAGAATGAAGAATACTTACCCAGACACGACTGGCCTGGCCTTGGGCTTCTTCGGCATGTTTGCCCTGGCGGCTGCCTCCTGACGCCTCGTGGCGGCAGTCGACAGCCAAAGCTTCTTGGGCGGGGCACTAGTCGGCCCTGACGTGGACCGCCGTTTCTCGCCGTCGGCTGTGCCAGATGGCCCTGCCTGCTGGCTGGCGCAGACGGGTGCCTCCTCCATCTCCTCGTCGTCGTCCGGCCAGTTCTCGAGGCCACCTTCTGGCTAGCCTCCGCCGCCTGTCACCTCCTCCTCCTCCTCCATGGCGGCGGCGGCCCCAAGATCGGGGTCGCTCGTATCGCTCTGGGAGCGATCCGGCTCGAGGGGGCAGCCCAGTTGGTTGGAGCCCGGTGCCGGCTGGCCTGGGAAGATCTGAGCCGGGTGTCAGCACCAGACGGCTACAACAACCGGGAAAAGAAGAAAGAAAATAGAAGGACGAAAACTTACTGCGGGCGGCTGGTTGTTGCGGCTGTACGGAGCCTTGCTGAAGGCCCAGCCGGCATCGGAGACCTGGCAGCTAGAGGTGTGGTTCACCAGCTGGGCCACTTCCCTGTGAGGCAGGGGCTTGGTGCAGGTCCGGCTGGGGTCCCGACGCCCGCTCATATCACAGATGAGGTGGGGCCGACGCTGCAGTGGCAGCACCCGGCGCTCGGCGAACGTCAGAAGCAGATCCGCAAACTCTAGGCCTTCGTCGTCTCTCAGCTCCCGGAGACGGCGCACGGCGACGGAGGCGCCTTCCGTCAGAGCGACGGGCTGGGTCCTCCAGGAGTCCCGAGGCTCAGCAGGCGGCCCCGGCGCCCACTCCGGCCGGCAGATGAAATCTTCCTCGGGGTCAACGTTGGATACGTAAAAATACGTCTTCTGCCACTGCTTCATCGATCCATTGAGTTTCGTCACCGGTAAGAAGTTTCTCGCCCCGGTGCGCTTCACGGCGATGCATCCTCCGCACTGAGCGGCCACGCTCTGGACGGCAGTGCCCAACTTCACATAGAAGAGCTCCGTCCAGAGCTCGACGGTGGGGAGGATGCCAAAATAGGCCTCGCAGAGAACGATGAAGGAAGAAATGGTGGTTATCGTGTTTGGCGTGAGGTGGTGCGGTTGGATGTGGAAGAAGTCGAGGAACGAACGGAAGAAGCCGCTCGCCGGCAGGCCAAACCCGCACGGAAAGTGCGAGCGGAAGACGACCCGCTCGCCTTGTTGCGGGGCCGGTCGGATTTCCGCCGCCGGCGCCAGGCGCACGGCGACCTTGTCGGCCGACGGCAGCTTCCGCGACCGCCGGAGAACATCCACTTGCTCTTGCACGACCTCACTGCCGTCCCACTGGCCCAGGTGTCGGGTAGGCGCTGGAGCAGCCATGGCTCGGGCGGTGTTTCGCTGTGACTGCAGCAAGGAGAAGTGAGGAAGAAGATGAAGGACGGGGGAGAGTGAGCGCGAGAGCAGCGCCAGCCCTCTCCCTCGGCCTATATATAGGCCCCGACGACGAAGGCGAGGGGGCAGGCGTGGGCTTAACCACCCCACGTCCCGCACGACCCCCGATTTTCTCACGCCTAATCCGCACACATTAAATGCACGTGGGAGGGTAATCGATTACCCTACCACTGTGGATCCGCGCGGGGCCTAAGGCCCTTAGTGGTGGGCCCCGGCCACTATTATGTCCTGTCACGCGCGTGGGCTGGCAGGCCGACGCGACAGGGCGGTGACGCGTGGGCGCTGCCAACGGTCCGCGGGTCTGTTCGGCTGCCCGCTAGCCAGGCGGCGCCTTCCTGCCGAAGATTCCGAGACGACGATGCGGCTGCCAGAGGTCGGCTCCTGCAACGCAGAGCCGGCTGGCGGCAGACGGATTCCTTAAGGAGACAAGAGATAGACGACAAGCTAGCCTGAGGGGGGAAGCTGCTGGAACCCCTTAGCTTCTCCAGCGCCCGCATCGGAGTTCCACCAGCTTCGGGGACTACTGTCGGAGATATTGACCATGGGTACCCTCAGCGCCTACCCTTGGTATTTTAAGACAAATAACAGCCGCTTGGTCTACCGCGGCCGTCTGCTCCTCGAGCCGCCTCCTAGGGTGGCCTGCCCTAGGAGCCGGCTGCCAGCAGGCGGCAGGGACCCAACAAGCGGCAACACCAAGCACCACCAGTAAGCAGACGGCCCCGCACTCCTCCTTCAGGGAACACGCTGAGGAGGGCCCGACGTGGCGGGGGCATGACTACAGGAGAACGTGTCCTTAGAAGATCTATAGGGGCGTGGCTACAATGACCATGTACTTTGGGAATATCTCCTAAGCGGCGGGTCGCTATAGCCACGAGGCTCGTGACCAAGCAGCGGTCAGAGGAGGCCACGATCCCACTACCCACAAACGGCGGGGCCAGCAGGCGGCTGGCCCCATCGGTCAGCGAGCAAGCTCAAGAACAAACCGCCTCTAGTAGGCGGCCGGGGGAGACGGCCGTCTCGTAGCAGACGGCACACCCCGCCCTAGAAGTCTGAGCCTCATCAAGATGACGGGACGGGGCGAGGCAGCAGCGTACGGCGAGGGACGATGGCACTGTAGCCATCTCCTTCCCGACGAGGCTGTCGTCAGCAAAAGCACCCCCACAGTGAAAGACAATCACGAGGGGCCCGCAGGCGGCGGGCCCCAGCATACAGGAAGCAAGGCCGACGCCAGAAGACACCGATGGCTGGGGATCACGTCGTCGAGATTACCATTGTACCCCTGGGGGGTAGGCCTATATAAACCCCCCAGGGTCCTCCATGTTGAGGGCTGGATGGTTAGCTATTAGAACTTCACAAGACAAGAGCCCTAGATAGGAGAGAGAGGAGGTGAGCTAGCCTTGTTCATCTTCTTCCTTTAGACATCACAGCTCAAGGAGCAATCCTGTAGCTACTCTAGTGCTATCAGTGATGACGCGGAGTCCCCGCAGAGCAGGACTAGGGGTGTTATCTCCCCGGAGAGCCCCGAACCTGGGTAAGATTCGTAGGCGTCCTAAGTATCACCTTATCCCGCTTCCCGAGCCCGGCGACGTTCTTTTGACCCCATGCATGATAAGCCATCCTTTGGCATATGTCATCCCAAAACCCCGACAAGTACGCTAATAGGCACGCTGCACAAGTTATGCCATTGTCATATACTGAACAAATACAAGGATCACCTGTCCTTGCGGTACAAAGCGTATGAGACATTCAAAGATGAGCTGACCTCAGTTCTCAACCACCCGCTAGTGCCATCAGAGTTTGAACACGCTTGGCATGAGCTCATGGAGAAGTATAGCCTGCAAAATGATGAAATTATGAAGGCGCTCTGGACAGACCGAACAGAATGGATATCAGCTTACTACAAGGAGGTGTTCTATGCACGGATGACGTCGACATAGAGAAGTGAAAGCATGAACCGGATCTTGAAGAGGAACTTTGTCAAGGAAAGACACGACCTACACATCTTTGCATCGTAGGTGGACAGGTGCATCCAGACAAGGAAGGGCGTCGAGCACGCGGAGACCATAGCTAACGCGGTATATAACCAGAGCAACGTTTTTAAGCTTGATGAGCAATTAATAAACACTACTCACTTTCTTGATTTTTGTTGTGAAAAACAACTACTTAACTGGTTTTCTTTGTTTCACAGACGAAAATAAAGACTACTACTCAGTTTGGTTTTGAGGTTCAGCTCTCCAAGATTTATACCAGGGCGGTCTTTGCTGACTTCAAGCAAACGCACTACCGCAGCACTACATTCAGATCAGAGCAGTCCCCTGACAACCCGACGAAATATTTGGTGCGCCACTACAACCAGTCTGATGATTTTGATTGGGCAAGACACGAGTTCCAGGTAGTTACTGATGTGACGAACGGTATCTACGAATGCGAATGCAAGCTGTGGACACACACAGGTCAGTGAGACAAGAAACAAAAATACACACAAAAAACATAATGAAGTTCACTTATTGCTAGTAGCAAGAGATGAAAAAAAAACTTAGTGAAGTTCACTAGAAGAGAAAACCAGGACGTATTTATAATGCAGTTCACAAACCAAAATTGAATGTTGCATATTTATGTGAAGTTTGCTGACATGAACAACCGAAAAAATTCTTTGCTGCAGGCCTATTCTGCGTGCACATCATTTGCATGTTAGATCAGCTGCAGGTGGACAAGATACCTGAAGAGTACATATTGAAGAGATACACACGGAACGCGCGCCAAAATGCAACTTTTGACCATAGAGACTATGAGCAAACTGCTCCAGATGGGAGTTCGATGTTCTGCCGTAGGAGACTACTTGCAGAAACAGCGATGGACCTGGCAAACAGGGGTGTCAAATCGGATAGAGGGTACAACAGAGCTTTAGCTGGGATGAGAGCACTCATACAAGAAGTCGACGTACTAAACGAAGAAGAAGAAGGAGAGAACATCAGGGATGCGCGGAGTGAAGAACAAGGAGAGGAGCGCGAACATGCCGCTGATGGTGCAGCTCATAATATGGATGACACAATTCTTCCCCCACTTGTTTCAAACACAAAAGGGAGAAAGAAAGAGAGCAAATCAGCCAATAAAAAAGCTGCATCAAATGAAAAAGGTCCTGAAAAAATAGCAGGCCTGAGCCAGAACTGGACAGCGAAGGAAGACCACTGGGGGTAAGGATGTGCAAATCATGTAATAAGATTGTGGGACACAACTCAAGAACATGTAAGGAGAGGCTGAAAAATATCTAGGCTGAAAATGCCGCCACAGATCACCAAGATGACCAACAAGATGATATGGCAAAGAGAAGACTATGTAGCATCTGCAACAAGAGAGAGAAGCATAACGCGAGAACTTGTCCAAATAGAACAGAAGAAAAAGATGAAGAAGATGACGAAGAAGATGCTGACAAAGAAGAGAACGAGGAAGAGAGCGAAGATGATGTAACTGAAGAGGAAGATGAGGAAGCAGAAGAGGAAGATGAGGAGGAAGAAGAAGAAGATGAAGACATCGAAGAACCATCATCAAAAACGAGGGGGAGAGGTAGAATGCAGAATCCAGCGCGTAGGCAAGCATCACAGTCACACGGTCGCGTTACGAGGCGTAATGCGAACAACAAGAACAAAACAGAAGCAGCAACAACCATTGAAACAAATGCAGTGTAGAATTTGAGAAGAAGCAGCAGGAAGAGGACATAGCTCAACACATATACAGTTTTACCTTTTAAATATATCAACTTCATCCTTTTATATATCGTATCGAATATGAGATATAGCTTGTGTTCAGTGGACTGCAAAAAAAGAATTCAACATGTAATATTGAAGTTCAAAATGAATAGATATAACATAAAACAGATATACTTTGTGATCAATGTGCTGCGGGGGTATGTTTGATAAAATGCAGTTCTCTTCTATATGAAAGAAATAAGATGAGAATGTCATTCTCAGAATGCAGTTCTCTTCTATATGAAAACCTTGAGATCAGAATGTCATTTTGAGAATGCAGTTCTCTTCGTCGTATAGAATCTAAGATGACAAAAACAATATAGAATGCAGTTAGAAGAAAAATCTATAGAGTGAGACTAGGCTTCACGTACAGTGCAATGCAGTGTGGTGCGTTTAAAGCTTACAGTGCAGTCCGCTTCGAGTATACAGTGCAGTGGGCTTAGTGCAAAAATGTAAAAAATGAGCTCTCACTTAGCAGACACAGTTGATTTTCTGTCTTCTAATATAATTTTTCCAAAATTTTGAACCTCGACGACAAACACGTTGAATTCCTCTTTGCTGTCCCATGTGAAAAGGTGAGATGCAGTGCGGGTGCGTATATTTAAAAAAACTTGGCTGCTACTCATATGAGTGAATGCAGTGCGCTACGAACATGTTACAATTCACAGGAGGAATTGGCTGAAAGCTCCATTATGTACATATTTGACATTGTCACTGTCTGCCACAAAAGAAAAACACAAAACTAAATAGACTGGAATATACAAAAGCACACAGCATGGTGTGAAAAGTTTTGCAGATCGAGAACTACACACAGCGACATACATACTATTTACAGAAAGTTTTGGAGCACACACGAAAAGACATCATCACACATAAAAAAGATCTGCTATCATTTATGCCTCATCCTGCTCCTGCGAATCCAGTTTTGGAGAAAAGCCAAGAGAAATGCAGAGGTTTCTTAGATCCTCCGGGAACTCGGTGACTACGACCATGTTTTCAGGGTGGAACAGGATCTGGAACAAGAACTCAGCCTTCCATTCCTCAACAGCAGCTTCCTGCGATGAAGCAAACAAAATAAACACATATACAAGATCATCTACAAAAAAGAACTGACAAAAAAAAAATCAAAGAATGAGGGATTATTATTGGGTTAAAAAAAGATACTTACATTACGCTTTGCGAATTTCACAACAAAGCTTTTGCCGTCGTAAAACTGAGCCATCTTCAGAACAAAGAAGCCGGACTCGTTGGGGCCCTGTTCAGGGGCGCCCAAAAAGGTAGCTTTCTTTGAAACATCGACCCAGTCTACCGACTCCTTTCTCTTGTACTCCTTTTCTCCGTAAACCTTCTTCAACAATGCAGTCATCCTGATCATCTGGTGAAAATAATAAAATTAAAAATACACATCACAAAACTGTTGTTCGACACGCGCATAGATGAAAAGAAGAAGAAGGTGAAAAAGGAAAAAATTTACCATTTCAGTGCGGTCGCTGTGGTATTCAGACTTATGCCACCTCGTTGTTTGATCAAGCGGTCTGCTGTACCTCCTAGTGTCATGAATATCAAGGGTCTCGCGGTGCCTATTCATCGTGTATAGCGAGTAATGCTGGTCTTTCATCCGTGGTAACAGAATCTGATTTTGTTTCATCAAAATTGTTATGGGTTTGATGAGTGAAAAAGGATTACTGGAAAAAATGGGAGAGAGAATAAGTACATAAGGCTGAACCGGCAAATCTGATAACTTACTAATTTGCAATCAAGAAGGTTCTCATCATCATGAACAAAAACTTTGAACTGCTTTACTGCATCATCAACATTAAACTTGCTGTGGACAAAAGGCAACACAACATTTCCATCTTTATCTCTATCCGCGTGATCATTCATTTGAAGCACATACTGCGAGTGGGTAATTCACAAAAGAACGTTAATGCAGTTCCCCCCTCAAAGTTCACTCTGGCGCTTAATGAAAAACAGATCACACTTCTCTAACAGTATGCAGTTCACACTTCTCCAATTTGTTTCATTTAAGATACATGGGTTAACACAATAATGTATGCAGTTCAATACATTGCTAAAAGAAATTATTAGACACTATTAACTGCAGTTCACTCCAGCAGAAAAAAGAAAAAAAGGAAAAAGAGAAATACCATGGTAAACAAAGGCGACAGAAGAACGCGTTCGCCAGATCGATAAACCACATTCATATGCTCGTCATTCTTCTAGTACCTGATGATATGATCCATCAATTTCGAGTCCATGAAACTAGCTCTGGTGAAAGTTAAGAACATGTAGTCCACATTCACAGTGTAGACTTCGGCAGGATTCCTGTGCATGAAAAGCGCGGACCTGCACAAAACAAACGGCGAGGGTGGGGGGATTAGGAACACGAAGGAAAAACACACAAACATTACACACATTAAAAATTAAAGCGAAAAAACTAACAAAAAAGAACTGACTCGCTGTATTTCTGCCTGAATGGTGTGCTCGTGATGAGTTGCAAGACTTTCCTCATCTCCGCAAGATAGCTGAAACTCGCAGGCTTCAACTTCTGTACCAGAGATCTAAACTTTGATGGCTTCTGCACATGCCTCTTATTTGATAGAACTAGTGCCTCACTGTCAGTTGGGCGTTCACAGCTGCGCTCCTGGTCCTCCTACGCACTGGTGGTGGCCTCTCAAAATCATCATCAGTATCTTCAGCATTTGGAGGGCTGACTGCTTTCTTCCCACGCTTGACCTTGACAGGAGATTTCTCAAGAGCTTTTTCATTCGAAGGGCCAGCACCACTCCTCAACCTCTTACAGACCGGTTCTTTTCCAAGCTTAACGGGGGGTTCATCAAGGACAAAATTCTGAATCGTTGGAGTGTGAACCTGAGTTTCAAACAAGGAAATACCACCTTGGTGTGCGCCTTCGTCAAAGCCTGCACACAAAAATGGATAATTAGCAAAATGAAAAGAATCATCAAGTTCACTAACGAAAGTCATTTTAACATGCAAATGGAGTTCTACTAAAATCTTAACAAAAGTAGTGGACCTCCCCTTTCTGTATCAATGAAGTTCACTTAATAAAAGGGTGTGTGACTGAAAAAATGTAATAACCTTCTTTAAAAATTAAAAGTGATGTCAGGTCCAGACAGCAATAGGACGAGGTCAGCCAACTATAGAGCATCGCCTTCCTCATGTAGCCAATGTGCTCCTTCCCAAACTTGGCAATCGTTTCACCATCCCAGGTCTGCATGAATTGTAACATGTAAAATCCACAATCATGCCTGCAAGAAAACCAAGATAAACACATTACTAATGCAGTTCACTCAATAATGAAGTGCTACTGATGTTAGTAAAACAATGTAGCTCCCTACACACAAAACCGAGGGAGAACAACTAATAACACATTAGTAATGCAGTTCACTCAAGGGAAAGGTGCTTCTAATTTAGTAAAAACAATGCAGCTCACTTACACAAAACTGAAGGAGGAAAAAGAAAGGAGAACAAGTACAAACCCGTTTCCTTGTTGAGGGACATTAACATGAGTCAGCATGAAGCCGTCAAGGGTGGGAGGGTTCAACGGTTCATCGTAGCTTGCGCTGCCATCTTTCCAAACTTTTTTGATGTTCCTGACCATTTTCCTGAAGACAAGATTTGTAGGAGTGTTGTCGGCGCCGTTGTATGAGTCGAGAAACTCAAAACGCTTCTCTCGCAGGTTCAAAGTAACCAAGCAGTAGTGGCCTATCGCGTCCTTCATTGTTGCGGGAGGAGGATCAAATGTTGCAAACATAATCTGAATTAAAAAATAATAAAACAAACCAGATGAGAAAATAGAAAAACAGAAAACTTATTTCAAGATGACGAAAATGGTCAAAATGCGTTACCAAGTTTTTCTTGTCCACACGTTCCTCTGCGCTTGAAGAAAACATCTTTTTCAAAGCCCTATTTGTGGCACCGCCGTTCCAAATGGAATTCTGCCAAAAAGACAAAACCAGAGAGTTAATGAAAATGCTTATAGCACAATAAACTTGGATGAGGGATAAATATAAATTAATGAAAATGCTTACACATAGGTTGTACGAGACAATCATCGTTTGAGATCCTTTGAACCTCTCAGCTAACATAGAGACGCCAATATTTGCGAGGCGCGTGCTCAGCGTTCCATACGACCAAAAAGACTCGCCAACCTGACCGATAGTAATATCACCAAACTCGTCCTTGAATGCAACTAGATGCCTTCAGACAAGAAGAAAAAAGCCCAGCAAAAAGTGATAAGATGGATGTCCCTCAAAAAATAACATATTAAATAACCGGGGTGTAAGACAAAAAATGTCATACTTCTTCTTATTATCCCTCCTAGCCCCCGTAACAGCGTCATATAACTCATTGTATCTTCTCAGAAGAGCTGGATCAATGCTTGAAGGAGTAACAACAGGTAATTCCTCATCTGCATACAGAGTGGGAACGATATCAGAGAATAAAACAACACGGTCCATTCGCCCGGGAAAGAACAAAAATAATGCAGTTCGCTTACCTTCGGTTTCAGAATACACTTCCTGCGGCTGCTCAGATCCATCTTCACTAAGCGTCAAGTGATCCAGCCCGGTAATATCATCGTCAAGCGACGCTTGATTGCTCATGTCCTGAGAGAGTCTTGGCTGTTCCTCTTCAGAACCAATCGAAACTGTCTCAGCTGGGACTTTGGTTGTCTCGGCTGGGAAAGCCATATTGCCATCAGATTGCTCGGGGGCGCGAGGGGCGACACAAAATTTCTCAGGCACCTCATCACCAAGCAGCAAAACAGTAGGCCCAACAACACCATCAATGCCAGCGGATGTCCCCGCAGCATCAAATCCAACTCTAGGAGATCCTTCTCTCTCTTCTGCCATTTCAACTGTAACACGAGGAGCTCCTTCTCTCTCTTCATGCTTATCACCATCCACAATATCCTCCCTTCCTTCTCTCTCTTGTGCCTTATCAGCCTCAACAGAACACTCCCCTCCTTATCTACCTTCTACCTTATCAACCTCCGCATTAGGCTCCTCTCCTTCTCTCCCTTCTACATTATCATCCTCCAAGGTGCGCTTTGCTTGGATTTCAACATTTAATCCGCAGTTCTGATGAGTTAAAAATAAAACACATTACACAAAGAGAGAATGCAGTTCAGTAAGAAAACGGACCATGAAGCTCGCATGAAAAATAAAAATAAAACACAAAATGCAAATTCTCTATACTCACCAGAGAAGCATCGCCTTCAATCTCTTTAGACTTGTCAGCCTCGTCGTCCTTGTTAGCGTCACCCTCTGCCTCCTTCCCATGTATTTCGATGTTTGATTCGCCGTCCAAAAAAACAAAAACATAAATAAAACTATTATACAAAATGCAGTTCTATAACAAAGCCAACACCAGATCATGCAGTTCACTACTAAATGCTGCTTCTTCTCTAAACAACAACTGCAGTGCACTACCACTACTGGTGCACACTACAAAAAAGTTAAAACTGCAGTTCGCTGCCACTGCTGGTGCAACTATGATTCTTTGTTTTGGACACTACAAAAAATTAAACAATGAAGTCCACTGTAAAAAAATAGGAAGAAATCAAACCTTGTCGATGACACCTTCGTCAAGAGGATTGTCTTTGGCAGCTTCGTCAACAGGGGACAATGGCCTATCAAACAAAAAATCAGAATCAACACCGTAGTGGTCATGGTGGTCATCATCACGGCAAGCGTTAGCATTAGAAGATTCTTGTCCACACTGCAAAAAGAACAAAAGGATGCAAAAACAAATAGTCAATGCCACAACACACAGAAAAAATCAAATAACAAAATGGGTAAAAAAAACTGTTCACATATGAAAAAAAGACGTACATCCACAGCTGCGCGGTCAGGCAAAGAAGGCCGGACAACATGTTCACGCCTGTTCATTTCCTTCACAATTGCCTCAGCTTCCTGCTCATACCTTGCATACTTGTCATCCTGAGACTGCTTAAACTGAACGAATGAAGACCTGATATTCGTAACTGTCTACTTAAGGAATTCAAGCTGCCCACGGTCAAAGTTATGAGCGGCCTCGATTTCTGCTTCAGAAGGGCCTTTGCCTTCAGGAAACAATCCAGCAATATTCCTCATCCTGGAACCGGATGTTGGGAAATCAGAAGTTAACTTGATGACCCTGTCGAGAAGCTCATCGACCTGAACAAATTTATTGCCGTCAGCAGAAGCCTCACCAGAAAAACCTCCAGCAGCCGCCCTAGCAAAACCATGAACCTGACGAATTGGAGAACCCCTAGCAAGAGGCTCACAAAACATTTCATGCACTTCGGCAACTGGAGTCTGCTTGTACACAATGTCCCCTTCCGCCTTCCACTGAACAAATTAACAAAAAAAGATGTAGTTCACAAATAAGTACATAAGAGGTTCACATTTAGCATGGCGAAAAAAGGAATAAAACAAACACAAAGGCTGGCTATGCACTGACCGACAGCTTGCCAAACTTGTAAGTATCCAGGTGTATCTTTCCCTTGACAATAATGTCGGCGTTGTGAATCTTCTTCAACTGCTCATGGGACAGTATTGCAGCACGTGGCGTGCGTGTATGCATAACCGATACAATGCGAAGATTCAATGAATCGAGGTACATGAACAGGGGCACGATGGTGCAACCCTCAGCGCAGTTCTGCTTGCTCCCTTCAGAAATCCACTTGTACACAGCGGCCTGCAGCTCGTCGACAACAAGCTGACAAAAGTCCATGCTAGCCATAGATGCAAAATCCAAGTTTTCAACCATAGCAGCTACCCTGGACAACCGAGTTGCAGGGCTGGGGCAAAGCAAGCTCTGGAAAACAATGAGAAAAAAAACCTTCACAGTCTTATTAACCTTCGCAGGGTTCGCAGCCAGCGTGCAAGTAAAATAAGCAGGTCCTTCACATCTATGCTACAAGAACGGTTGAAACCAAGTTCATCCTTCAGATTAGCCAGAGACTCATCATGGCCGCTGTCAGCAGGCCTGGGAGCAGTGTGAGAACCCATAGGGAAATAAAAAATGTGATGGACAGCCTCACGATTGATTTCCAGAACCTTGTTTGACCCGCAGTCCAATCTCATCGTATCAGGGTCGATCTTTCCCATCAGCTTGCACATGAGAACACGAGAAACATTCTTCTTTACTTTCAGGTCGAAAACAATGCCAAAACCTGCTTGCCGCACCAAAGTTCTGTGCGGCTCATCCAACAAGGCAACAGCTTTGCATACTTTTGGAATGGACAGCCGAACAATCTTGTTAAAACGCCATTCATGCGCAACATCATCTTCAGACCTCTTCCGCTTGGTACTCTTAGCAATTTACAAAAAAGAATAAAAAATGCAGTTCACATCAGCAACTCATGTGAAACAACTTAAAAAACAGTAAAAATAAAGAAATAGCGTATACCTTCCTAACATCAACATCCTCCTCATCAGAATCATTGTCCAGCGCTTCTCCAGCTGCATTTTCCCGTGCCAGCTTAGATGGACGCTCAAAATCAACACCCGAGTAATCGTTCGCGCGTGTCCGCTTTCCTTGAATCCCATCCACATCAACCTCAGCATAATTAGGCATGTTTGAGTAATCAACACGCAGCCTCTGCCGTGGAGAACTTAAACCTTCCTCTGCAACAGTGTTGAGTTTTCTCTTCACAGGATTCTTTGCGGAGGCAAACTTAGCAGACTTCTTTGAATCTGCAATCCTCCTTCATATCTCCTTACCCTCATCAAACTTTACTTGCTTCGCCTTATGAGCCTTCTCGAAAGTCTTACCGAGCGCAATCGCTTTGTGCCTTTTCCTCTCAACATCAGCTGCAATCTGATCAGGGACCATCCAATCCTGTGTAACTGGTTCTGTGCCATGAACAGATTGCGACTGAGTTTCACTAAATTCAGGTAGAATGCTGCCCTGATGAGATGTCCCGCCACCGACAACATCTGCTGTGAAATAACATGTAATCAAATAGTTAACACCACCACCCCCGGACCCACCAGGACATAAAACTATAGGTAAGAAAAATATAAGAAAAAATGTGTGTGAGAGGGAGACCTAAACTTAATGCATCCCATATCAATTTGGCCACACAATGTACAAATGCAGTGCTCTCTTCAGCAGTTTATGTTTAACAATTAAAACATAACAAAAAACTTAATGCAGTTCATGTCACTTGAATATCAATTTGCCGCGTGTCTGAAATGGGCCTTGGTAAAGGGATATATGATGTAGTGCACTAATTCGTTCAGTAAGCAATTGACCACATATAAAATGAAGTGCGCTTTGATATACAAAACAAAACAAATTCATGCAGTTTTGTGAGAGGGAAAAACTAAACTTAATGCAGCTCATATCAATTTGGAAACCGCATGTGGATAGACAAAAAAAACAAAGCAATGTACAAATGCAGTGCTCTCTTAGCAGTTTATGTTTAACAATTAAACATAACAAGAAACTTAATGTCATGCCAAAAAATAAAAAAATTTAAATTGAGGCAGTTCATATCAGTTTGCCACATGTCTGAAAGATGGGCCTTGGTAAGGGAATCTATGATGCAATGCACTATTTCGTTCAACAAGCAATTGACCGTGTATAAAAAATGCAGTGCACTTTGATGTATTACCAGATTGGGGAGCCATGCTCACTGGTGAGGCATCAATTGGGGAGGAAGAAGCTGTATTATCTAACGAAGATACAAAAAGAAAGAAAAGTATCAGGCTGGAGCGGCATTATAATAGAACTACAAAAGCAGTTCTCTTACATTTCCCTCCAAATCTTGGACTTCTTCAAGTAGGAGAAGACATGTTGTATCTGCAAACAGAAAGGGATAACAATTAAACCCTAGACAGCAACCTAAAAACAGACAGAGAAAAAAACCCTAGATGCACATTGCTAAAATTTTGAAGGCCAAAAGACCACAACTAAAAGTTTCAATCCATAGGGCATTACGATTCGAGCATACAAAATGAAGTTAAGAAAAGGATGCTGGCTCCAAAAAAACCCTAGCACCCGATCGGGAACGCCCATGGAGATTTCCGGCGCCGAAATCGACGGAGCAGACGGGAAGATATGGGGCTCACTGTGAGATGCTGTGACGGCCGGAAGAGGAGGCTGCGGATGGCGACAGCGGAGGAGGCGCGCCCGCGGACGGCGGCGGCTGCGGGCGTCGTCGCTCTCCGCCACGAGAGGAAGGGATTTTCATGCGGGAGAGAGGAATGAAGGGGACGGCGAGAAACAGAGAAGAAGAGAAGCTTAATGACTAAAAGACTGGGCCCATGAGTCAGCGACACAAATTAAAATAACCTCCTCTACGAGCACAGCCCACAGGTCATAGACAAAAAGAAAAAAAACGGCTTGGTTAACACGATGCAGTTCGGTTACAAACAACGAAGCGGTTCGCCTGCGAACAAACAAACCTCACTTCAGAATGCTTGTTAAAACTGCCCGAAATATATGCGCCCACGATCGCCCGACACAAGCGAAGCGCCGCGCGCCCGCTCCTCTATCATGCCGGTTGGAAAACACGCGAAGCCCACGATCCCCACGAACACAAAACACACAACACTGCGCTCGGCAGATGTTGCTGCCGCTCCCCTTTAAATTCCGTGCTCCATCACCCTGATCATTCACAAAACACACAACACTGCGCTTCCTCCTCCTGTTCCTCCTCTTTCCAGCCATGCCGTTCACCAAGGTCTACGAGGATGTCGAGGCGCACGGAAAGACCGTGCTCACGATGGTCTACACCAACGACGTGGACGCCATGGCGAGGTACATCGACGAGTACAAGGAAGTTCTCCGGGGGCGCCGCGAGAAGATCGTCGGCATCGACCTCGAGTACACCCCTGACAAGTGGGATGCCGCCATGATTCAACTCTCCATCGGCAAAAATCACCCAGTGCTGCTTTTCCAAGTATGCGCTACAATGGGCAAGAGATGCATCGCCTTCGACAAGTTCCTCAGCGACCCAAAGTAAGCCATTCTTTCTACTGAGTAAAATATAGTTGCAGGCCGATGGGTCTCTCCTTGTCATTTGTATGCAGTTCTATTTATCGTCTGTATGCAGTTCGCAAAAGAATAACTTGTGGTTCACTTCACTTAGGTACGAGTTCGCTGGTTTTTGCATCGACCATGACAAGGAGAAGCTTTCACGTTGCAACCTGAACATCCCCAACTTCGCCGACATTAAGACGAACTAGAGGGTGCCTAAAGCAACGAAGACACTGGACTCACTTGGCGATGTATCTGCCATCATCATCGACGACTACTACGCAGACATGAAGAGAAAGATGACAGACCAAGAGCACCGCCAGTGGACTTGGCTTCTCAGCAGGAGGCAGATTGAGTATGCTGCCAAGGACGCCTACACTGCGTTCGAGATATGGAACCGCATCACCATAGTGCAGAATGGCCTCACCCGCTCTATAAAAGAGAAGACAAGGAAGCGCCCGAGGTCATCCTAGGGGATGGGGAGCAGGGGGGGGGGGGATCACCTTCCACCTCCACCTGGCCTGAGTGGAACTGATGAAGCAGGCCAGATGCTAATAGCCAAGGGTTCCTATCACAATTGCTCAACTTGTTTCCTTCTGCTTATGTCAATTAGTTTGCTTTCGTTGTAATTTGCTTTGGCACAATGTTTGCTTATGTTGCTTTAGTTTGCTTGATGATGTACCTTGGTTTGTATCTATCAACAATTTGCAGTTCTCAGTGCGTGTTTTCAGTCTGTATATTGCTTCAACTGCTGCTGCTACTAGGATACACATAAAAAACTCTCTATGAAAGCAGTTCACAGAGATTTTTCTTCACAAAACTGCTACTACTATAATGGTTGATGCAGTCCTCTTTTATTAAGCACTGTAGTTCCATATGTGGGTTACAGAAAAAAGGAAAGCTCAGTGGGTGTTTCCAGTCTGTATATTGCTTCAACTGCTGCTGCTAATAGGATGCACATAAAAAACTATCTGTGAAAAGCAGTTCACTTATACTCATATTTCTTCTAGAAAATAAACTAGAAGCCACACAAAAATGTCAAATTATTACAACAAATTGTTTCATGCTGCTGCTGCTCAAGCAAGACTGATCTAAAGCAAATTTAACTTGATTTCCAAACACTTTGCATGCCTATAAAACATAGCCATGACAACATCCCCAGCCTGAAGACCAGCTTCCTCCACCAATTCCTTCCAGCCATCTTTGAGAACCAAACAATCATCAGAGCCAACAGAATACATAACATCAACATTACGATATCCATTCTTGCTAACCAAGACCAAATTAACACAACTTTCTGTTACCCTGACTAGACCAGAAGGGAATTTCTGCAAGGAAATGAACAAGAACAAAAAATAAGAACAAATAAGAATAAGGTACAATCTTCAGAAACTAAATTGCTGCTACAATCTTCATAATAAATATTGATGTCATCAGATAATAATATTGACTAGACCAAATTGCTGCTGCTCCTACAATATTCATAATAAAACTCTATGTGAAAGTAGTTCACTTATACTTAGTGAAAAATGTTTTTTCAGAAACTAATACTACTACAAATATTCAGATAGTGTTAACTACACACAACACATAAAAAGACTATGCGAGAAATACATACCCATGAATCATTGACATCATCGTCAGTCATCTGATGGACGAATAGAGCCCGAAATCCAATAACTGGAGAATAAAGCAGGGAACAAAGCGCGCTGTGCCGCTGCCTCTGGTTCAGAACCAACCCTTCAGAAAAACGCAGGTCTCCAGCATGGGCTCCATCCTTGCCAGGCAGCCGCACGCGCAATCCATTGCCAGACGTAGGGTCTGGTTGGGAAGAAGACAGATCAAGGAGGGGTGGCAAAAGAGGAGGCAACGTTCGTCGCCAAGGATAAGGTAGGAGGGGAGCCGCCAGGGATAAGGTGGGAGGGGAGGCAATTGACCCAGCCATATATATATATACAGAGACAACCCAAAAAAAAGTAAAACGACAAATAAAGCAGTGCGGTAACATGACAAGGTGCAGCTCGCATTGCATATTACTACAGTTCACCGCGCTTGACCAAGCAAAAAACTAATTAAACTAACGACCCGCTCTTACCTAGTCCCCCCCTTCCACGATTCGCATACGAAAAACACATACTGTAATGCAGTTCTAAAAACTACATAATGCGCAAAAACTCAAAAAACATCTTGAGTAACGACCAACCCCGTGGCGCCCGCTCGAACACAAAAAGCATCAACCAGTTAAAATTCTCTTGCCGTTTTTGCGCTAGAACAGAGTGTTGGAAATATGCCCTAGAGGCAATAATAAAAGAGTTATTATTATATTTCCTTGTTCATGATAATCGTTTATTATCCATGCTATAATTGTATTGATTGGAAACTCAGATACACGTGTGGATGAATAGACAGACTTTGTGTCCCTAGTGAGCCTCTACAGGACTAGCTCGTTGATCAAAGATGACCGCAGTTTCCAGGTCATAGACATGAGTTGTCATTTGATAACGGGATCACATCATTAGGAGAATGATGTGATGGACGAGACCCAAACGTTAACATAGCTTTTGATCGTGTCAGTTATCGCTATAGTTTTCTGCATGTCAAGTATAAGTTCCTATGACCATGAGATCATGTAACTCACTGACACCGTAGGAGTGCTTTGTGTGTGCCAAACGTCACAACGTAACTGGGTGACTATAAAGGTACTCTACAGGTATCTCCGAAGGTGTCTGTTGAGTTGACATGGATCGAGACTGGGATTTGTCACTCCGTGTGACGGAGAGGTATCTCCGGGCCCACTCGGTAATACGTCATCTCAATGAGCTCAAAGTGACTAAGTGGTTGGTCACGGGATTATGTATTACAGTAACGAGTAAAGAGATTTGCCGGTAACGAGATTGAACTAGGTATAGAGATACCGACGATCGAATCTCGGGCAAGTAACATACCGACGAGACAAAGGGAACTGTATACGGGATTGCCTGAATCCTTGACATCGTGGTTCATCCGATGAGATCATCGAGAAACATGTGGGAACCAATATGGGTATCCAGATCCCGCTATTGGTTATTGACCTGGGAGTGTCTCGGTCATGTCTACATGGTTTCCGAACCCGCAGGGTCTACACACTTAACGTTCGGTGACGCTAGGGTTGTTAGTGAGAAAAGTGTATGGTTACCGAAGGTTGTTCGGAGTCCCGGATGAGATCCCGGACATGACGAGGGTCTCCGGAATGGTCCGGAGACGAAGATTGATATATAGGATGAAAGGTTTCGGAGTACCGGAAGTGTTCCGGGGAGCATCGGGAAATCGGCGGAGTACCGGAAAGGTTTTCGGGGGGTCCAGAAGAAGTTCTGGGCCTAGTGGGCCACAAGGGGGAACACCACAGCCCTCAGGGGGCTGTGCGCCCCCCCTGGGCCCTCTCCTCATGCGGCTAAGGGGGTGGGACCCCCTAGGGCTGGCCGCACCCCTTGGCCTTGGGGGGCAAGGCACCTAGGGGGGAAACCCTAGGGCCTGGCCGCCCCCCCTGCCCTGGCCGCCGCCCCCTCCCCTTGCCCTGGCCGCCGGCCCCTAGGGGGAAACCCTAGGGCGCCCTCACCTCTCCACCCCCCCTATATATAGTGGGGCAAAGGGAGGGCAGCCAACACAGTTTGTGCCTCGGTGCTGCCCTCCCTCTCCCGTTACATCTTCTTCTCCCGCGGTGCTTAGGCGAAGCCCTGCTGGAGTTCTTCTCCACCATCACCACCACGCCGTCGTGCTGCCGGTTCTCCATCAACCTCTCCTCCACCCCTTGCTGGATCAAGAAGGAGGAGACGTCCCCGAGCCGTACGTGTGAAGAACGCGGAGGCACCGTTGCTTCGGTGCTAGGTCTTCGGCGATCTGAATCGCGACGAGTACGACTCCATCATCCGCGTTCATAACGCTTCCGCTTAGCGATCTACAAGGGTACGTAGATCACACTCCCCCCTCGTAGTTGCATCTACTAGATTGATCTTGGTGAACGGTAGGAAATTTTTTTTGTTTCCCATGCAACGTTCCCCAACAGTGGTATCAGAGCTAGGATCTTGCGTAGATGCTTTCTCGAGTAGAACACAAAAGGGTTTGTGGCGTTGATGTTTAAATTGCTGCCCTCCTTAGTCTTTCTTGATTCAGCGGTATTATAGGATGAAGCGGCCCGGACCAACTTTACATGTCCACGTACATGAGACCGGTTCCATCGACAGACATGTGACTTTTGTTGCATAAGATGGCTGGCGGGTGTCTGTCTCTCCTATCTTAGTTGAATCGGAATAGAACAAGGCGGTCCTTGTAGAAGGTTAAATAGCAACTTGAATATCACCGTTGTGGTTTTGCGTAGGTAAGAAGCGTTCTTGCTAGATACCCATAGCAGCCACGTAAAACATGCAACAACAAATTAGAGGACGTCTAACTTGTTTTTGCAGGGTATGCATGTGATATGATATGGCCAATGACATGATGAATTATATTTGATGTATGAGATGATCATGTTGTAATAGTTAATATCGACTTGCATGTCGATGCATACGGCAACCGGCAGGAGCCATAGGGTTGTCTTTAATTTTTGTATGACCTGCGTGTCAATCATTAAGCGCTTTGTAATGCTTTACTTTATCGCTAAACGGTGGCAATAGTAGTAAGAGCATGGTGGGCGCCGACAACCCCGATGGCGACACGATGATGGAGATCATGATGATGGAGATCATGGTGAGGCGCCGGTGACGATGGAGATCATGCCGGTGCTTTGGAGATGGAGATCAAAAGCACGAGTTGATGGCCATATCATGTCACTTATGATTTGCATGTGATGTTAATCCTTTTATGCATCTTATTTTTCTTAGGACGACGGTAGCATTATAAGATGATCCTTCACTAAAATTTCAAGATAAAATTGTGTTCCCCCCGAGTGTGCGCCGTTGCGAAGGTTCGTCGTTTCGAAGCACCACGTGATGATCGGGTGTGATAGACTCTACGTTCGCATACAACGGGTGCAAGCCAGTTTTGCACATGCAGAACACTCGGGTTAGACTTGACGAGCCTAGCATGTACAGACATGGCCTCGGAACACGGAGGACCGAAAGGTCGAGCATGAGTCATATAGTAGATATGATCAACATGTTGATGTTCACCATTGACACCACCTCATCTCACGTGATGATCGGACTTGGGTTGGTGAATTTGGATCATGTCACGCTCGAATGACCAGAGGGATGTCAATTTGAGTGGGAGTTATAATTAATTTGATTAGGTAATAACTCACTTATCATGAACAATAGTCTAAAAAAAATTGTCTTTGCAAATCTTATGTTGTAGATGGCTCGCGCAGGAGTTCCCCTGAATTTTAATGTGTTCCTAGAGAAAGCTAAACTGAAAGATGACGGGAGCAACTTTGTGGACTGGCTCCGCAATCTGAGGATCATCCTCACAGCTGCCCAAAAGGTTTATGTCCTAAATGCACCGCTAGGTGACCCCCCCGCTCCTGGAGCCTCTGCGGACGTTATGAACGTTTGGCAGACGCGTTCGGATGACTATTCGATAGTGCAATGTGCCATGTTGTACGGCTTGGAAGGAGGACTTCAAAGGCGTTTTGAACGTCATGGTGCATATGAGATGTACACGGAGTTGAAGTTCATCTTTGAGAAGAATGCTAAGATCGAGAGGTATGAGACCACCGATAAATTCTTCGCTTGCAAGATGGAGGAGAATTCGTCTGTCAGTGAGCACTTACTGAAGATGTCTGGGTACTATACCCGCATAGCTGATCTGGGACTTGTGTTCCCGGATGAGGCTATCATTGACAGAATTCTCCAGTCACTCCCTCCAAGCTACAAGAGCTTCGTCCAGCAGTACAACATGCAAGGGATGAATAAAACCATCGCCGACCTGTTCTCGATGCTGAAAGTCGCTGAGGCAGACATCCAGAAGGAGTATCAAGTGTTGATGGTCAATAAGACCACCAGTTTCAAGAAGAATGGCAAGGGCAAGAAGGGTAACTCTAAGAAGGGTGGCAAAGCAGTTGCCAATCCAGTGAAGAAACCCAAGGCTGGGCCCAAGCCAGAGACTGAGTGTTTCTATTGCAAGGGGAATGGCCACTGGAAGCGGAACTGCCCCAAGTATCTGGCGGACAAGAAGGGGGCCAACAACAACAAAGGTATATGTGATATACATGTTATTGATGTGTACCTTACCAACTCTCGTTGTAGTGCCTGGGTATTTGATACCGGTTCGGTTGCTCACATTTGCAACTCTAAACAGGAACTGCGGAATAAACGGAGGCTGGCGAAGGACGAAGTGACGATGCGCGTGGGAAACGGTTCCAAGGTTGATGTGATCACCGTCGGCACGCTCGCTCTTCGATTACCATCGGGATTAGTTATGAACCTGAATAATTGTTATTTAGTGCCTGCGTTAAGCATGAACATTATATCTGGATCTTGTTTATTGCGAGACGGTTACTCATTTAAGTCAGAGAATAATGGTTGTTCTATTTATATGAGTAATATCTTTTATGGTCATGCACCCGAAGTTAGGGGTTTATTCTTATTGAATCTCGATAGTGATGATACACATGTTCATAACATTGATACCAAAAGATGTAGAGTTGATAATGATAATACCACTTTCTTGTGGCACTGCCGTCTGGGTCATATCGGCGTGAAACGCATGAGGAAGCTCCATGCTGATGGACTTTTGGAGTCTCTTGATTTTGAATCACTTGACACGTGCGAGCCGTGCCTCATGGGCAAGATGACAAGGACCCCGTTTTCAGGGACAATGGATCGGGCAAGTGACTTATTGGAAATCATACATACTGATGTGTGCGGTCCGATGAGTGTAACGGCGCGCGGTGGATATCGTTATTTTCTCACCTTCACTGACGACTTAAGTAGATATGGGTATATTTACTTGATGAAGCATAAGTCTGAAACTTTTGAAAAGTTCAAGCAATTTCAGAGTGAAGTTGAAAATCATCAAGAAGATCAAGTTCCTACGATCTGATCGAGGGGGAGAATATCTGAGTTATGAGTTTGGTAATCACTTAAGAAAATGTGGAATTGTTTCACAGTTGACGCCACCTGGAACACCACAGCGTAATGGTGTGTCCGAACGTCGTAATCGAACCCTATTAGATATGGTACGTTCTATGATGTCTCTTGCCGATTTGCCACTATCGTTTTGGGGATATGCGTTAGAGACAGCTGCATTCACTTTAAATAGGGCTCCATCTAAGTCCGTTGAGACAACACCGTATGAACTGTGGTTTGGTAAGAAACCTAAGTTGTCTTTTCTCAAGGTTTGGGGTTGCGATGCTTATGTCAAAAGGCTTCAGCCAGAAAAGCTCGAACCCAAAGCGGACAAATGTGTCTTCATAGGATACCCAAAAGAAACAGTTGGGTACACCTTCTATCTCAGATCCGAGGGCAAAGTGTTTGTCGCTAAGAACGGGTCCTTTCTCGAGAAAGAGTTTCTCTCGAAAGAATTGAGTGGGAGGAAGGTAGAACTTGATGAGGTTATTGAACCTCTGCTTCAACCAGAAAGTAGCGCAGCACAGAAAGATGTTTTTGTGGAGCCTGCAGAGGTTGAAGAGGAAGCAAATGATGATGATCAAGAAGCTACTGATCAAGTTACTACCGAACCTCGTAGGTCGACAAGGGTACGCACTGCACCTGAGTGGTATGGTAACCCTGTCTTGGAGGTCATGTTGTTAGACAACGGTGAACCTACGAGCTATGGAGAAGCGATGGTGGGCCCAGATTCCGACAAATGGTTAGAGGCCATGAAATCCGAGATGGGATCCATGTATGAAAACAAAGTATGGACTTTGGAAGTATTACCTGAAGGGCGGAAGGCCATTCAGAATAAATGGATTTTTAAGAGGAAGACGGACGCTGACGGTAATGTCACCGTGTATAAAGCTCGACTTGTGGCAAAGGGTTTTTCACAAGTTCAAGGGGTTGACTACGATGAGACTTTCTCACCCGTAGCGATGCTTAAATCCGTCCGAATCATGTTAGCAATAGCTGCATATTTCGATTATGAAATTTGGCAGATGGATGTCAAAACAGCGTTCCTTAACGGTTTTCTTAAGGAAGAGTTGTATATGATGCAACCGGAAGGTTTTGTCGATCCAGAGAATGCTGACAAGGTATGCAAGCTCCAGCGTTCCATTTATGGGCTGGTGCAGGCATCTCGGAGTTGGAATCTTCGCTTTGATGAGGTGATCAAAGCGTTTGGTTTTATACAAGTTTACAATGAAGCTTGTATTTACAAGAAAGTGAGTGGGAGCTCTATAGCGTTTCTAATATTATATGTGGATGACATATTGCTGATTGGAAACAATATAGAATTTTTGGATAGCGTGAAGGGGTATTTGAACAAGAGTTTTTCGATGAAAGATCTCGGTGAAGCTGCTTTCATATTGGGCATCAAGATCTATAGAGATAGATCAAGACGCTTGATAGGACTTTCACAAAGCACATACCTTGATAAAGTTTTGAAGAAGTTCAAAATGGATCAATCCAAGAAGGGGTTCTTGCCGGTATTGCAAGGTACGAAGTTGAGTAAGACTCAATGCCCAGTGACTGCGGATGACAGAGAAAAGATGAGTGTCGTCCCCTATGCTTCAGCCATAGGCTCTATCATGTATGCAATGCTGTGCACAAGACCAGATGTTAGCCTTGCCATAAGTATGGCCGGAAGGTTTCAAAGTAATCCTGGTATGGATCACTGGACAGCGGTCAAGAATATCCTAAAGTGCCTGAAAAGGACTAAGGATATGTTTCTCGTTTATGGAGGTGATCAAGAGCTCGTCGTAAAGGGTTACGTCGATGCAAGCTTTGACACTGATCCGGATGACTCTAAGTCTCAAACCGGATACGTATATATTCTCAACGGGGGAGCGGTAAGCTGGTGCAGTTCCAAGCAGAGCGTGGTAGCTGATTCTACATGTGAAGCGGAGTATATAGCTGCCTCGGAGGCGGCTAAGGAAGGTGTCTGGATGAAGGAGTTCATGACAGATCTTGGAGTTGTGCCTAGTGCACTGAACCCAATGACTCTGTTCTGTGATAACACTGGTGCCATTGCTCTAGCCAAGGAACCAAGGTTTCACAAGAGGACCAGACACATAAAGCGACGCTTCAATTCCATCCGCGATTCGGTCAAGGAGGAGGACATAAAAATTTGCAAAGTACACACGGATTTGAATGTTGCAGATCCGTTGACTGAGCCTCTTCCACGGGCTAAGCATGATCAACACCAAGACTCTATGGGTGTTAGATTCATTACCTTGTAATGCTAGATTATTGACTCTAGTGCAAGTGGGAGACTGTTGGAAATATGCCCTAGAGGCAATAATAAAAGAGTTATTATTATATTTCCTTGTTCATGATAATCGTTTATTATCCATGCTATAATTGTATTGATTGGAAACTCAGATACACGTGTGGATGAATAGACAGACTTTGTGTCCCTAGTGAGCCTCTACAGGACTAGCTCGTTGATCAAAGATGACCGCAGTTTCCAGGTCATAGACATGAGTTGTCATTTGATAACGGGATCACATCATTAGGAGAATGATGTGATGGACGAGACCCAAACGTTAACATAGCTTTTGATCGTGTCAGTTATCGCTATAGTTTTCTGCATGTCAAGTATAAGTTCCTATGACCATGAGATCATGTAACTCACTGACACCGTAGGAGTGCTTTGTGTGTACCAAACGTCGCAACGTAACTGGGTGACTATAAAGGTACTCTACAGGTATCTCCGAGGGTGTCTGTTGAGTTGACATGGATCAAGACTGGGATTTGTCACTCCGTGTGACGGAGAGGTATCTCTGGGCCCACTCGGTAATACGTCATCTCAATGAGCTCAAAGTGACTAAGTAGTTGGTCACGGGATTATGTATTACAGTAACGAGTAAAGAGACTTGCCGGTAACGAGATTGAACTAGGTATAGAGATACCGACGATCGAATCTCGGGCAAGTAACATACCGACGAGACAAAGGGAACTGTATACGGGATTGCCTGAATCCTTGACATCGTGGTTCATCCGATGAGATCATCGAGAAACATGTGGGAACCAATATGGGTATCCAGATCCCGCTATTGGTTATTGACCTGGGAGTGTCTCGGTCATGTCTACATGGTTTCCGAACCCGCAGGGTCTACACACTTAACGTTCGGTGACGCTAGGGTTGTTAGTGAGAAAAGTGTATGGTTACCGAAGGTTGTTCGGAGTCCCGGATGAGATCCCGGACGTGACGAGGGTCTCCGGAATGGTCCGGAGACGAAGATTGATATATAGGATGAAAGGTTTCGGAGTCCGGAAGTGTTCCGGGGAGCATCGGGAAATCGGCGGACGACCGAAAGGGGTTTCGGGGGTTCCGGAAGTAGTTCTGGGCCTATTGGGCCACAAGGGGGAACACCACAGCCCTCAAGGGGCTGTGCGCCCCCCTGGGCCCTCTCCTCATGCGGCTAAGGGGGTGGGACCCCCTAGGGCAGCCGCACCCCTTTGGAGTGGGGGGCAAGGCACCTAGGGGGGGAAACCCTAGGGCCTGGCCCTTGGCCGCCGCCCCCCCCATGCCCTGGCCGCCGGCCCCCCTAGGGGAAACCCTAGGGGCGCCCCCCTCTCCTCCTTCCCCCTATATATAGAGAGGTAGAGGGAGGGCAGCCAACACAAGTTCGTGCCTCGGTGCTGCCCTCCCTCTCCCGTAACATCTTCTTCTCCCGCGGTGCTTAGGCGAAGCCCTGCTGGAAATCTTCTACACCATCACCACCACGCCGTCGTGCTGCCGGTTCTCCATCAACCTCTCCTCCACCCCTTGCTGGATCAAGAAGGAGGAGACGTCTCCGAGCCGTACGTGTGAAGAACGCGGAGGCACCGTTGCTTCGGTGCTTGGATCTTCAGCGATCTGAATCGCGGCGAGTACGACTCCATCAACCGCGTTCTTAACGCTTCCGCTTAGCGATCTACAAGGGTACGTAGATCCAACTCTCCTCTCGTAGTAGCATCTCCTAGATTGATCTTGGTGAACGTAGAGAAAAATTTTTGTTTTCCATGCAACGTTCCCCAACAGTGGCATCATGAGCTAGGATCTTGCGTAGATGCTTTCTCGAGTAGAACACAAAGGAGTTTGTGGCGTTGATGTTTAAATTGCTGCCCTCCTTAGTCTTTCTTGATTCAGCGGTATTATGGGATGAAGCGGCCCGGACCAACTTTACATGTCCACGTACATGAGACCGGTTCCATCGACAGACATGTGACTTTTGTTGCATAAGATGGCTGGCGGGTGTCTGTCTCTCCTATCTTAGTTGAATCGGAATAGAACAAGGCGGTCCTTGTAGAAGGTTAAATAGCAACTTGAATATCACCGTTGTGGCTTTGCGTAGGTAAGAAGCGTTCTTGCTAGATACCCATAGCAGCCACGTAAAACATGCAACAACAAATTAGAGGACGTCTAACTTGTTTTTGCAGGGTATGTATGTGATATGATATGGCCAATGACATGCTGAGATATATTTGATGTATGAGATGATCATGTTGTAATAGTTAATATCGACTTGCATGTCGATGCATACGGCAACCGGCAGGAGCCATAGGGTTGTCTTTAATTTTTGTATGACCTGCGTGTCAATCATTAAGCGCTTTGTAATGCTTTACTTTATCGCTAAGCGGTAGCAATAGTAGTAAGAGCATGGTGGGCGCGCGACAACCCCGATGGCGACACGATGATGGAGATCATGATGATGGGGATCATGGTGTTACGCCGGTGACGATGGAGATCATGCCGGTGCTTTGGAGATGGAGATCAAAAGCACGAGTTGATGGCCATATCATGTCACTTATGATTTGCATGTGATGTTAATCCTTTTATGCATCTTATTTTGCTTAGGACGACGGTAGCATTATAAGATGATCCCTCACTAAAATTTCAAGATAAAATTGTGTTCCCCCCGAGTGTGCGCCGTTGCGAAGGTTCGTCGTTTCGAAGCACCACGTGATGATCGGGTGTGATAGACTCTACGTTCGCATACAACGGGTGCAAGCCAGTTTTGCACATGCAGAACACTCGGGTTAGACTTGACGAGCCTAGCATGTACAGACATGGCCTCGGAACACGGAAGACCGAAAGGTCGAGCATGAGTCATATAGTAGATATGATCAACATGAAGATGTTCACCATTAACACCACCTCATCTCACGTGATGATCGGACTTGGGTTGGTGGATTTGGATCATGTCACGCTCAGATGACCAGAGGGATGTCAATTTGAGTGGGAGTTATAAGTAATTGTTGGAAATATGCCCTAGAGGCAATAATAAAAGAGTTATTATTATATTTCCTTGTTCATGATAATCGTTTATTATCCATGCTATAATTGTATTGATTGGAAACTCAGATACACGTGTGGATGAATAGACAGACTTTGTGTCCCTAGTGAGCCTCTACAGGACTAGCTCGTTGATCAAAGATGACCGCAGTTTCCAGGTCATAGACATGAGTTGTCATTTGATAACGGGATCACATCATTAGGAGAATGATGTGATGGACGAGACCCAAACGTTAACATAGCTTTTGATCGTGTCAGTTATCGCTATAGTTTTCTGCATGTCAAGTATAAGTTCCTATGACCATGAGATCATGTAACTCACTGACACCGTAGGAGTGCTTTGTGTGTACCAAACGTCACAACGTAACTGGGTGACTATAAAGGTACTCTACAGGTATCTCTGAGGATGTCTGTTGAGTTGACATGGATCAAGACTGGGATTTGTCACTCCGTGTGACGGAGAGGTATCTCCGGGCCCACTCGGTAATACGTCATCTCAATGAGCTCAAAGTGACTAAGTAGTTGGTCACGGGATTATGTATTACAGTAACGAGTAAAGAGACTTGCCGGTAACGAGATTGAACTAGGTATAGAGATACCGACGATCGAATCTCGGGCAAGTAACATACCGACGAGACAAAGGGAACTGTATACGGGATTGCCTGAATCCTTGACATCGTGGTTCATCCGATGAGATCATCGAGAAACATGTGGGAACCAATATGGGTATCCAGATCCCGCTATTGGTTATTGACCTGGGAGTGTCTCGGTCATGTCTACATGGTTTCCGAACCCGCAGGGTCTACACACTTAACGTTCGGTGACGCTAGGGTTGTTAGTGAGAAAAGTGTATGGTTACCGAAGGTTGTTCGGAGTCCCGGATGAGATCCCGGACATGACGAGGGTCTCCGGAATGGTCCGGAGACGAAGATTGATATATAGGATGAAAGGTTTCGGAGTACCGAAAGTGTTCCGGGGAGCATCGGGAAATCGGCGGAGTACCGGAAAGGTTTTCGGGGGGTCCAGAAGAAGTTCTGGGCCTAGTGGGCCACAAGGGGGAACACCACAGCCCTCAGGGGGCTGTGCGCCCCCCCTGGGCCCTCTCCTCATGCGGCTAAGGGGGTGGGACCCCCTAGGGCTGGCCGCACCCCTTGGCCTTGGGGGGCAAGGCACCTAGGGGGGAAACCCTAGGGCCTGGCCGCCCCCCCTGCCCTGGCCGCCGCCCCCTCCCCTTGCCCTGGCCGCCGGCCCCTAGGGGGAAACCCTAGGGCGCCCTCACCTCTCCACCCCCCCTATATATAGTGGGGCAAAGGGAGGGCAGCCAACACAGTTTGTGCCTCGGTGCTGCCCTCCCTCTCCCGTTACATCTTCTTCTCCCGCGGTGCTTAGGCGAAGCCCTGCTGGAGTTCTTCTCCACCATCACCACCACGCCGTCGTGCTGCCGGTTCTCCATCAACCTCTCCTCCACCCCTTGCTGGATCAAGAAGGAGGAGACGTCCCCGAGCCGTACGTGTGAAGAACGCGGAGGCACCGTTGCTTCGGTGCTAGGTCTTCGGCGATCTGAATCGCGACGAGTACGACTCCATCATCCGCGTTCATAACGCTTCCGCTTAGCGATCTACAAGGGTACGTAGATCACACTCCCCCCTCGTAGTTGCATCTACTAGATTGATCTTGGTGAACGGTAGGAAATTTTTTTTGTTTCCCATGCAACGTTCCCCAACACAGAGACCTTGCCGTTTTTGTGCTAGAACAGAGAGAAATTCGACCAATTATCCAAAATTTCAATCGTACTAGCAAATTAATCTGTCGCGGAATAACACAAACATGAACGCGAACTTAGTAACACACTAGGATTACGGCTATAAATCGAATATGAACCCCGCCTGCACGATGCGAAGCTCTTGCCCGTGCGGAAGAACAGAGACCGATCCGCCAAATCCATCGATTTCCGTCGTTTTTTCACAGAATTGCGTGTTTAATCACATAATAAATCAGCGCACACACAAATAAAACAATGGAAATCGATCAAACTAGCCAGAAACGCTGCTCCGTGAAGCAGTTCGCCACTGCCCCTCCCTGCGGTTCAGAACAGTAGAAGAAAGCAGTGCGCATAGCTTTCCAATGCAGTTCGGAAGTGTTATGAGAATAGACCGGCTGTATATATATA
>LR738712.1:2392519-2417485 GCA_902687465.1 Secale cereale
TGCGTCTACTCCATAGCTTTTCAACGGTATATTACAGGCATAATTCCGATAAACGGTTAAAATCTAGAGCAAAAAAGGTACCAAAAAAATAACACGTACAATTTTTTCAAACATGAAGTTCACTTGTCTCTGTGTTGCAGTATCTGTGCAGTTCGGAAGCGCAAAAAAACGCTCGTTGCCATTATTCGTCGGTCGCACCGTTTTCAAAACTGCTCTTAAACCGTGCGGAATCTCGAAAAGTGTTCAACATGGCGAAGTTGCGTCTACTCCATAGATTTTCAACGGTATATTACATGCATAATTCCGATAAACGGTTAAAAAACTAGAGCAAAAAAGGTACCAAAAAACAACACGTACAGTTTTTTCAAACATGAAGTTCATTGGTCTCTGTGTTGCAGTATCTATGCAGTTCGGAAGTGTCATGAGAATATTATTCTCATAATGTGATGAGAATAGACCGTCTATATATATATATGAAGATAGTATTCGGACACCGGAAGTGTTTCGAAGTGTATCAGGTAATTATCGGAGTACCGGGGGGTTACCGGAACTACCTGGGGAAATATATGGGCCATATGGGCCATGAGAGGGGAGCACACCAGCCCACAAGGTGTGGCGTGCCCCCCCTAAGGCAGGAGGCCGAATAGGAGAAGGAGAAGAGGGGGTTCGCCCCCTTCCTTCTCTCTTCCCTCTTCCCTTTTTCCCTCCAATGATTTAAGGGAGGGGGCGCGAATTGGGGAAACCCCAAGTAGGATTCGGATCCTACTTGGGCGCACCCTGGCTGCCTCCCTCTCCCTCCTACCTATATATATGTGTGGGGGGGGGGGCCCTAGAACACACAACATCAATTATTAGCCGTGTGCGGTGCCCTCCTCCATAGATTACACCCCCGGTCATATTGTGGCGGTGCTTAGGCGAAGCCCTGCACGGATCACTTGACCATCACCGTCACCACGCCGTCATGCTGAAGGAACTCATCTACTTCCTCGACATCTTGCTGGATCAAGAGGACAAGGGACGTCATCGAGTTGAACATGTGCAGAACTCGGAGGTGCCGTACGTTCGGTGCTTGATCGATCGGAGCTAGAAGAAGTTCGACTACATCAACCGCATTGTTAAACGCTTCCGCTTTCGGTATACGAGGGTACGTATACATACTCTTCCCCTCTTGTTGCTATGCATCTCCTAGATAGATCTTGCGTGAGCATATGTTTTTTTTTTGAAATTACGTTCCCCAACAAAAGAATGGGGAAATGAGAGGAGGAGAGCAATAAAACCAGAGGAAGGTAGTAAGCAGCTTGCGTCATTTTGTATATTAACACTAGCAGAGCATGGGGGTCTAAGGTGAAATGAACCAAAGCCTCTTGGTCGATTTTCATTAAAAACCCCGACAAACTTACAAAGTTCAGACAACAAACCAACAAGAAAAAACCATAAGACAGAAGTATACCATGCTGGAGTGTCCTCTAAGACCACACAAAAAAGACTTTTTGTAATCATTTTTTCTCATACCTTCATAAATGTCATTCCACCATGAAAATTTACACACAGTTAAAATATTCATCAATGTTTGTTGCCAATTTTTTTCTTTAGAGAATTTTCAATGTTTTTTTTTTGGATTTTACTATTCACCGGGGCACATGTGGGCTCGGGATACAAGCACGCTTTTGCACTTCTTCACCCATTGACTGGCGATACCATAGAGTTCCATCCATGACTTCCCGTATATGCCACATCCAACACCTGCTTGATCTTCATGACAACTACTCAATTCTTTAATAATCTTGTTCTTCTGGAAAGATGCTCGAGTAACCTAACCCTTTACCAGTCGGCAAAGTGGGCAATTTGTTAAAACATACGAAAGCAATCATGCTCTCTAGATACGTTCACTGCGACATCTTACCCACTGGCAGCGCGTCCACGTAGCATGGGCGGTAAGGGAACGCACGCTCGATGCGGCTCCACCGACCGACTTCCTTGATGAGCCCCTTGCCCAGGTGCTGCATCCTCGAGGTGCTAATATGGTACCCCATGACCCTGCCGTTCATGTGGAGGAGGAGTGCGTCCTTGTGTGGATGCATTCCAATTATCTTACAGTACCACCAGTAGTCCAACGGCTCGAGTCGGCCAGCGACACCTTCGTCCAAGTCGATGAAGTTATCCTCGTCCGAGTCCCACAAGCATCCGGACCCACTTTTGGCTTGCTCTTCTTCATCTTCATCTCCCTCTTTGCTGTGGCCACCGAGGGGTTCAAAGAGGCTGATTTTTGCTTCACAGCTTTCAACCACTTCCCATCGCGCCATTGGTCTTATAAGTTGTGACGAGCACTTTATTTGGTGACCGAAAGGACTAAGGTTGGCCTCGTGTGTCAGCGTCCATCCTAACTGCCCATCATCAGGTTCTATCAGTGTCCACACCTGAAGTTGGAACATGTCGAGCGTCACGTAGTGGATCCCTTTCTCATAGCTCGCCAAGACCGACCTAGTAGGAAGGATGCCTCTATTCTCTTCCTCATCACAGGGTATTCCAGGCAGCTGGACCATATCATAGGTTACCTGTGAGTTTCTTAGGATCATAAGAATGTTATCGCAACAATGCACATAGAGCGACCCTCGCCAATACACGGCCGACTTCCATATTTGGTTGTCATTTTCATATACGGGCAACATGTCATAGAGGTGGTGAGAAGTGCAATAGTTTCTGGGCGCAAACTCTCGGCTCTCCCATCTGTTAGTCCGTGATGAGAACACCATTAAAGACAACACCTCTTCTTCGGGCCGATCCTCGACAATTGGCTCATAGACACGTGGCTCATTTCTTTGTTCAACCTCATTTTGCTCTTCTTTTCCCTCTTCTTCATATGGTTGCTCTTCTTCAAACAACGACCCGCAGACCAGTTCTCGTGCCTCGAGGCCGGACCCGACGACCTCCTTTTTAGGTCGTAGCTGTGTCATCGTGTGCGGGAACCGGAACACCGTGTGGTGCCGTGACACGGCCGGGTCAAAGGCGAGGAAGATACCCCCGAGATACCGTGTCGGCAGGGCAGGCAAGCGGGCGCACCGCACCGTCGCCGGGTTGCACACACAATAGAGGTTGCGGCTGGCCCGATGGAGGAGCAGGAGGCCGTTGCAGTAGTCCAGCACGGAGGCCCAGTCGTGCTTGAAGGGAGGACGCCGGAACATAGGCTCGTCGTCGGCGGGGGTACGTGGCGGATTTCCCGCGCGGGCGAAGAAAGAGGACCTGTCTGTGGCCCGTTTGGACTCCGTTTGATATTCCTTTTCTGCAAAACCCTGAAACAGGCAAAAAACAGCAATCTGGATTGGGCCTTTGGGTTAGTAGGTTAGTCCCAAAAATGATATAAAAGTGTATGACAAAGCCCATTAAACATCCAAGACATCATAAATAATAGCATGGAACAATAAAAAATTATAGATACGTTGGAGACGTATCAACGACCATCCACAGTCGCACTACCACCTTTGGAACCTGATGCTCCGGCAACTACCGAAGTGTGCCGCAACTGGAACTTGGAGGGAGGACTGCCACCCCATCGCGTCATGCCTAATTAGATGTTAGGAAGGACCCCAAGCACTCTATTCACCGCCCCTGAACCAAACAAGAACCAGAGTCGAAGCCACCAGATCGCCGGAATAGCTCCGTCTTGGACATGGGTAACTCTACATCGTGCAACCGAGGATGTCTAGGGCCTCACTGCCCACCACCGGACGAGGTCGCCAACCTGGGATCCAGAGCGTGTGTGGCCGTCGCATCGGCCATGCCCAACTGCTCCACCTTCCTCTGGCTGCCGATTCCCACCAACACCACACCCACGCTGCCGCCGAGATCCGGCCGCAGAACCGCCATGACGCTGATCTTGATTATTGTTCCCCCACGGGCTAGAACCCCACATCACCTGGTGGCCCGCGAAAGGTAGGAGCGTGCCCCCACCATTGCCATCGCATGCACGGGCTTTGCCCGGCACCAACCACTGGCGGCGACGGAGGGAAGGGAGGCGAGTGGGAGTTCCGGTGGCTAGGGATCAGGATCTCTCGTGTCGCCCACGAGGAGGGGGGGGGGAGGTGACACTAGTCAACCTCGTACGAGATTCTCCAATCTAAAGCGGAACCATGCTTCACATTCCTGCTGGTACAATTATATCATTGGCTGACGTACTGGAAAAAAGGTGTTGTATTTTACAATACTATTTTACTTCACATCCTGCTTTACAACCTCCTTGTTGATGAGTTTGGCCAAAACCTTTTGGATGCGCTCAGGCCCACATAATAATTCCCCTATGTCAATGTTCTTCTCCATCTCCCCGGACCATTAGATGATTGATACGTCTCCAAAGTATCTATAATTTTTGATTGTTCTATGCTATTATATTATCCTTCTAGGATGTTTTATGGGCTTTTATATACACTTTTATATGATTTTTGGGACTAACCTATTAACCCAGAGCCCAGTGCCGGTTTCTGTTTTTCTCTTGTTTTAGAGTATCGCAGAAAAGGAATATCAAACGGAGCCCAATTGACCTAAAACTCAACGAAGGTTATTTTTGGACCAAAAGAAGCCCAGGAAGTGTCGGAGGGGGACCAGAAGGTTCCCGGGCTGCCCACGAGGGTAGGGGGCGTGCCCCCCACCTCGTGGACAGCCCTGAGGCCCCCTTTACTTGTCCCCGACTCTAACACCTCCTATATATACTGAAACCTCCATAAAATAACCTAGATCGGGACTTCCGCCGCTGAAAGCCCCTGTTGCCACCGAAAACTAATCTAGACCCGTTTCGGCACCCTGCCGGAGGGGGGAATCCCTCTCCGGTGGCCATCTTCGTCATCCCGACGCTCTCCATGATGAGGAGGGAGTAGTTCACCCTCGGGGCCGAGGGTATGTACCAGTAGCTATGTGTTTGATCTCTCTCTCTCTCTCTCTCTCTCTCTCTCTCTCTTGTGTTCTTGAGATGGCACGATCTTGATGTATCGCGAGCTTTGCTACTATAGTTGGATCTTATGATGTTTCTCCCCCTCTACTCTCTTGCAATGGACTGATTTTCCCCTTTGAAGTTATCTTATCGGATTGAGTCTTTAAGGATTTGAGAACACTTGATGTATGTCTTGCATGTGCTTATCTGTGGTGACAATGGGATATCTGATGTATGTTTTGGTGATCAACTTGCGGGTTCTTGTGAACTTATGCATAGGAGTTGGCACATGTTTTCGTTTTAACTCTCCGGTAGAAACTTTGGGGCACTCTTTGAAGTACTTTGTGTTGGTCGAATAGATGAATCTGAGATTGTGTGATGCATATCGTATAATCATGCCCACGGGTAATTGAGGTGACAATGGAGTATCTAGGTGACATTAGGGTTTTGGTTGATTTGTGTCTTACAGTGTTATTCCAGTACGAACTCTAAGATAGATCGAACGGAAAGAATAGCTTCATGCTATTTTACTACGGAATCTTGAATAGATCGATCAGAAAGAATAACTTTGAGGTGGTTTCGTACCCTACAATAATCTCTTCGTTTGTTCTCCGCTATTAGTGACTTTGGAGTGACTCTTTGTTGCATGTTGAGGGATAGTTATATGATCTAGTTATGCTATTATTGTTGAGAGAGCTTGCACTAGTGAAAGTCTGAACCCTAGGCCTTGTTTCCTAGCATTGCAATACCGTTTACGCTCACTTTTATCATTAGTTACCTTGCTGTTTTTATATTTCCAGATTACAAAAACCTATATCTACCATCCATATTGCACTTGTATCATCATCTCTTCGTCGAACTAGTGCACCTATACAATTTACCATTGTATTGGGTGTGTTGGGGACACAAGAGACTCTTTGTTATTTGGTTGCAGGGTTGTTTGAGAGAGACCATCTTCATCCTACGCCTCCCATGGATTGATAAACCTTAGGTCATCTACTTGAGTGAAATTTGCTACTGTCCTACAAACCTCTGCACTTGGAGGCCCAACATCGTCTACAAGAAGAAGGTTGCGTAGTAAACATCAAGCTCTTTTCTGGTGCCGTTGCCGGGGAGGTTAGTGCTTGATGGTATATCTTTAGATCTTGCAATCAAATCTTTTAGTTTCTTGTTTTATCACTAGTTTAGTTTATAAAAGAAAACTAACAAAAATGGAATTGAGGTTACCTCACATGCTTCATCTTTTTAATATCTTTTGTGAAAATGATGGGAAGGAAAATTGTGCTCAAGTACTTGAAGAGGAATTACATAAGATGCTTGGCACTAAAAACTTGAATGATGGGCATGATTGCAATGTTGTTAGTGTGAACTCTTCGAATATCCATAGTACTAATGAAGATTGCACTAGTCATGATGAAAATATCTCATATAAACATGTCAATTTTTGTGGAGTGCATAGAGTTTGCAAGTATATACCAAATAGGAAAGATAGATTTTGCAAGAGGCATAAGTATTTAGAAACTAAATGGTTGCAAGAAAGGCTAGATGTTTGTGCTGAAGATTTAAATTTTCTTAGCCGTACTTGTGAACTTTGCAATGAACATGGTCATTTAACCCTCCAATGCAAATTGTTTCATGATCGAATCGTGTCCAAAAATTGTGATGACTTGATATCCCTTGTACATCATAATGAACTTAGTTTGCTTTTGGGTTATCAAGAAATCAAACGTAGAACTAAGAATCTCCCAGAATTTGCCCTTGATAAAGTTCTTGATTTTTGACCTAGAGGAAATTTATATGTATTGTGCGGTGAATTGCATTGAAAATCCTTATATTGCCAATTACCTAAAGACAAGAAAACAAATAGAAGATGAAGAGAATACTAATGAAAGGGAAGAGATTTCCCAATATCCTTCTATTCTTTCTTATGATGAATCAGGTAACGAGGAGGAGCCTTCTATTCAACCAATCTCATTAATAAGGGGCTCCAAAAAGAGGATTAAACCCACACATGATGCGAAGAAGAAAAAGAAAAGACGGAGAAGCAAAGATAAAAAGGTATCCCTCCCAAATGATGTTGCTCCTATTACTCATTGTGATGATGATAATTGCTATACTATCGGTGCTTTCCATACTATTAATGATGAGAGTGATTATGCATATGATATGAAAAGGCCCAAGCTTGGGGATGCTATGTTTGATGAGAATGGCATGTTTGAGAATTTATTTGCTGCAATTAATGTTTGTCCCAATCTTGGGGATGCTACGTTTGATGAAGATGATATTTTTAGCCTCCCAAGTTTTGATATGCAAATTTATTATGATGATAGCATGCCTCCTATTTATGATGATTATTGTGATGACACTTATGCTATAAAAAGTAGTGACGATTATATTTATAAAGCTTTTCATGATTATGATTACCCTTTTTTGAACGTTACTCTTTTAATGTGGAAACAATCTATAGTATTCAAGTCTCTTATGATACTCCCACTATTCCGAATGAGAAGAATTTTGCTTATGTGGAGAGTAATAAAATTTATATGCTTGGGGATCATGACAAGAATTCTTTATGTGATACTTATATTGTTGAATTCATTCATGATGCCTCTGAAAATTATTACGAGAGAGGATCATATGCTTGTAGGAATTGCAATAGTATCAAGTTTCCTCTCTATATGCTTAAAATCTTGTAGCTATGCTTATTTTGCTTTCCTATGCTAGTTGATTATTGTTCCCATAAATTGTTTGCTCACAAAATCCCTATGCATAGGAAGTGGGTTAGACTTAAATGTGCTAGTTATATTCTTCATGATGCTCTCTTTATGTTTCAATTCTTATCTTTTATACGAGCATCATTGAAATCATCATGCCTAGCTAGGGGCGTTAAACGATAGCGCTTGTTGGGAGGCAACCCAATTTTATTTTCTTTGCTTTTACTTCTATTCAGTATTAAATAATGCATATAGCTTCTATTTAGATGTGGTTTTGTGTTTTAATTAGTGTTTGTGCCAAGTAGAACCTTTGGGAGACTTGGGTGAAGTCTTTGTGATCATGCTGTAAAAAACAGAAACTTTAGCGCTCACGAGAATAGCTACCATTTTTTACTGGAGAGCGATTTTTAGTTGATTATTTTTGCAGATGATTAATAGACAAATTCCTCACGTCCACCAATTTATTTCAGAATTTTTAGAGTTACAGAAGTATTCGAAAGTTACAGATTGCTACAGACTGTTCTGTTTTTGACAGATTCTATTTTCTATGTGTTGTTTGCTTATTTTGATGAATCTATGAGTAGTATCAGAGGGTATGAACCATAGAGAAGTTGGAATACAGTAGATATTACACCAATATAAATTTAGAATGAGTTCACAACAGTACCTTAGTGGTGGTTTTATTTTCTTATACTAACAGAGCTTACGAGTTTTCTATTGAGTTTTGTGTTGTGAAGTTTTCAAGTTTTGGGTAAAGATTCGATGGACTTTGGAATAAGGAGTGGCAAGAGCATAAGCTTGGGGATGCCCAAGGCACCCCAAGGTAAAATTCAAGGACAACCAAAAGCCTAAGATTGGGGATGCCCCGCGAAGGCATGCCCTCTTTCGTCTTCGTCTATCGATAACTTTAGTTTGAATAATATCCCAAGATCTGAAATTATTAAATGATAGAGAGTCTTCACATAGTTACATAATTATTCGACTACTCATTGATCTTCACTTATATCTTTCGGAGTAGTTTGTCATTTGCTCTAGTGCTTCACTTATATTCTTTTAGAGCATGGCGGTGGTTTTACTTTGAAGAAATATATGATGTCTCATGCTTCACTTTTATCATTTGAAAGTCTCTTAGAATGGCATGGTAATGTGCTTGGTTATGAATTTAGTCCTAATATGATGGGTATCCAAGAGGGATATAATAAAAACTTTCACATAGAGTGCATTGAATACTATGAGAAGTTTGATACTTGATGATTGTTTTGAGATATGAGGATGGTGATATTAGAGTCATGCTAGTAGAGTAATTGTGAATTTGAGAAATACTTGTGTTGAGGTTTGCAAGTCCCGTAGCATGCATGTATGGTAACCGTTGTGTGACAAATTTGAAGCATTAGGTATTTCTATGATTGTCATCATTTGTGTGGAGGTCGGGATCACGCGATGGTTAACTCCTACCAACCCTTCCCCTAGGAGCATGCGTGTAGTGCTTTGTTTTGATGACTTGTAGATTTTTGCAATAAGTATGTGAGTTCTTTATGACTAACGCTGAGTCCATGGATTATACACACTCTCACCCTTCCACCATTGCTAGCGTCTCTTGTACCGCGCAACTCTCGCCGGTATCATACACCCACCATATTCCTTCCTCAAAACAGCCAGCATACCTACCTATCATGGCATTTCCATAGCCATTCCGAGATATATTGCCATGCAACTTTCCACCGTTCCGTTTTTTATGGCACGCTTCATCATTGTCATATTGCCATGCATGATCATGTAGTTGACATCGTATTTGTGGCTAGGCCACCATGCATAATTTTTCATACATGTCACTCTTGATTCATTTGACATCCCTGTACACCGCCGGAGGCATTCATATAGAGTCATGATAACCCACAAGTGTAGGGGATCAGTTGTAGCCTCTTTCAATAAGTAAGAGTGTCGAACCCAACGAGGAGCTAAAGGTAGAACAAATATTCCCTCAAGTTCTATCGACCACCGATACAACTCTACGCACGCTTGACATTTACTTTACCTAGAACAAGTATGAAACTAGAAGTACTTTGTGGTTTTTGTGGGATAGGTTAGCAAGAATATAAAGAGCACGTAAATAAAAACTAGGGGCTGTTAAGATAAAGACACGACTAAATTAGTTTTAGTAGAGAGCTTTTTGTCACGAGAAAGTTATTTGTCCCTAGGCAATCGATAACTAGACCGGTTATCACTATTGCAATCTTATTTGAGGGAGAGGCTCAAGCTAACATACTTTCTCTTCTTGGATCATATGCACTTATGATTGGAACTCTAGCAAGCATCCGCAACTACTAAAGATCATTAAAGTATCAAGTCCTCGTTATTCCTATACGCAAACAACCTACTTACTCGGCTCTGTGCTTCTGTCACTCACGCCACCCACCATAAGCAAATCATGAACATATTGCAAACCCAACAGAGGGGATCCCTCATGCTTGCGTGACATGAGAGCACCATAGGACATCACCAATAATAAAACATGCAACTCAAACCAATCACGATCATCAATTAACCCATAGGACAAAACAGATCTACTAAACATCATAGGATAGCCATACATCATTGGGAAATAATATATAGCGTTGAGCACCATGTTTAAGTAGAGATTACAACGGGTAGAAGAGGGGTTACACCGCTGCCCGCTGCATAGAGGGGGGAAGAGTTGGTGATGACGGAGGTGAAGTTGTTGGTGTAGATTGCGGTGACGATGATGGCCCCGGCGGCACTCCGGTGCCACCGAAAGCGAGGGGGAGAGAGCCCCCCTCCTTCTTCTTCTTCCTTGACCTTCTCCCTAGATGGGAGAAGGGTTTCCCCTTTGGTCCATGGTTTCCATGGCATGGGATGGGTGAGAGCCCCTCTGAGATTGGATCTGTTTCTCTCTGTTTCTGCGTTCCCTAATTCTGCCCTTTCACCGTTTCTTATATATTCGGAGATCCGTAACTCCGATTGGACTGAAACCTTCGCCCAGATTTTTTTTCGAAAATTAGCTTTCTTGTGGCCAAAGAAGAGCTGCAACCGCCTTACGGGGTGCCCATGAGGATCAGGGGCGTGCCCCCTGCCTCATGGCCCCCTCGGGCACCGTCTCGCGTTGGTTCTTCTTCCCATATGTCACAAATATTCCAAAAATATTCTCCGTCCGTTTTTATCCCGTTTGGACTCTATTTGATATGGGTTTTCTGCGAAACATAAAACATGCAACAAACAGGAACTGACACTGGGCACTGGATCAATATGTTAGTCCCAAAAATAATAAAAAGTGGCCAAAAGTATATGAAAGTTGTATTATATTGGCATGGAACAATAAAAAATTATAGATACGACGGAGGCGTTCATCATCGCCAAGCTTAATTCCTGCTCATCCTCGAGTAGGTAAATGATAAAAAAGATAATATTTGATGTGGAATGCTACCTAGCATAATCTTGATCATGTTGTTTAATCATGGCATGAATATTAAGATACGAGTGATCCAAAGCAATATTCTATCATTTGACATAAAATAATTTAATACTCGGGCATCCCAACAAACAATCAAGTCTTTCAAAATATCAACGCTAAAGAACGTTATCCCTACAAAATCATATAGCCTTTTATGCTCCCTTTTCTTAACACAAGGTACCCCTCATGCACATCCCGGTGTCAGCCAAGCAATTGTTTTCATACTTTACTTTTTCAAACTTTTTCAACTCTTCATGCAATACATGAGCGTGAGCCATGGACATAGCACTATGGGTGGAATAGAAGGTGGTAGTAGACAAAAGGAGGGGGAAAGTCTCACATCAACTAGGCGTATCAATGGGCTATGGAGATGCCCATCAATAGATATCAATGTGAGTGAGTAGGGATTGCCATGTAACGGATGCACTAGAGCTATAAGTGTATGAAAGCTCAAAAGAAAACTAGTGGGTGTGCATCAACTTGCTTGCTCATGAAGACCTAGGGCATTTGAGGAAGCCCATCGTTGGAATATACAAGCCAAGTTCTATAACGAAAAATTCCCTCTAGTATATGGAAGTGAGAACATAGGAGAATCTCTATCATGAAGATCATGGTGGTACTTTGAAGCACAAGTGTGGAAAAAAGATAGTAGCATTGTCCCCTTTTTCTTTCCCTTTTTTTTTCTTTTTTTTTTCTTTTTTGGGCCTTCCTCTTTTTTATTTGGCCTTTCTTTTTTATTTCTTTCTTTCCTTTTTTTGGGGACAATGCTCTCATAATGATGATCATCACACTTCTATTTACTTAGAACTCGATACTGGAACAAAAATCCAACTCTATATGAATGCCTCCGGCGATGTACCGGGATGTGCAATGATCTAGCGTAGCAATGACATCAAAAAACGGACAAGCCATGGAAACATCATGCTAGCTATCTTACGATCATGCAAGGCAGTATGACAATGATGGTGCGTGTCATAATAAACGGAATGGTGGAGTTACATGGAAATATATCTCGGAATGGCTATGGAAATGCCATAATAGGTAGGTATGGTGGCTGTTTTGAGGAAGGATATACGGTGGTTTGATGCACCGGCGAAAATTGCGCGGTACTAGAGTGGCTAGCAAGGTGGAAGGGTGAGAGTGCGTATAATCCATGGACTCAACATTAGTCATAAAGAACTCACATACTTATCGCGAAAAATCTATTAGCCCTCGAAGCAAAAATACTACAACGCATGCTCCTAGGGAGGGAGGTTGGTAGGAGTTAACCATTGCGCGCCCCCGACCTTCACGCAAAGATAAACAATCAAAATACAATGCGCACCAATTTGGTTACATAGTTAGGAGACCATACGTGCATGCTTTGGGAATCACAAACCTTAACACCAATATTATTACTAAACCACAACCATTCACTAGTACCTCCCACATATTAGCATCTCTATATCGCAAAACTATTGCAAGGAATCAAACATATCATATTCAGCGATCTACAAGTTTATGTAGGATTTTATGACTAACCATGTGAATGACCATTTCCTGTCAACTCTCTAAATAGATATAAGTGAAGCTAGAGAGTTTTAATTCTTTCTACAAAAGATATGCCCATGCTCTAACAAATATAAGTGAAGCAAAAGATCATTCTACAAATGGCGGTTTTCTATGTGAGGAGAAACAGGCAATCCAAACTTTAATTGATATAAGTGAAGCCATGAAGCATTCTATAAAGCCCTACTCAAAAGATATAAGTGAAGTGCAAAGAGCATTCTATAAATCAACCAAGGATTATCTCATACCAACATAGTGCATTTATTAAAAGAAAAAGAAAAAGCACACGACGCTCCAAGAGTTTACGCATATCATGTGAACGAAACGAATCCGAAAACATACCGATACTTGTTGAAGAAAGATGGGATGCCTTCTGGGGCATCCCCAAGCTTAGACGCTTGAGTCTCCTTGAATATTTGCTTGGGGTGCCTTGGGCATCTCCAAGCTTGAGCTCTTGCCTCTCCTCCTTCTTCTCACATCGAGACCTCTTCGATCTACGAACACTTCATCCACACAAAACTTAACCGAACTTTTAGTGGCGGGGTTAGTGCATATGATCAATAAAATCCCATCATGTACTGCTCTAACATTATTGTATAATTATAAAAAAACATTACCTATTGTATGCTATCACAATTCTATGGCCCCAAGTCAAGGAGGCATCAACAAGAATTCAAACATATGCAAATAATGAAGCTATAACAGCAATATGTGAAAACAGGACAGTCTGTAGTAATCTGAACATTAACCGTACTTCTGTAACCCTACAATTATGGAACAATTAGGAAAAATCAACAATTTGTATAGCAAGACTTTGCAAAAAGTTTCAGATCCTTTCGGCATTTCAGTAAAAAAATGTAAAATCGCGCACTACAGCCAAAGTTTCTGTTTTTGCACCGCACAACCAACAAGCAGTTTAAACATCCTAAAGGAAACTCTTGGCACATTATTTTTATAATACAATGGAATTGTACAAAGGTATAATTATTTTTATTGAAAAGTTTCTGTAATCAAGGTTCACAAAGTTTCCATGGGCATGAACAAAGTTCAAGGCTAGCTCCCACTTTAACAATGCTCGTCTTTCTCACTTTCGCTTTTCTTTTTGAAAAAGTTTTAGGTTCCCCTCTTTATTTATTTGTTTTTGAAACTCTATAAAAGCACACAACAGAAATAAATGATTCTCTAACACTTCCGGGTTGTCTCCCTGGTAGCGCTTTCTTTAAAGCCATTAAGCTAGGCATATAGTGTCAAGTAATGGATCCACCCGGATCCCAAGGTATATCAAAGCCAATTTTAATTAACAATGATTTGTGATTTAGTAGTGAGCACAAAGTAATATATATCATGCAACAACGAAGTCTAACTCTCTTCATATGCATCGGCATGTCATACAAGAACAACTCATGCACATCAAGTAAATGCCAATGCATAGTATAAACAGTTTCTTGCAATTTTATCATATTGGAAACATAGAGAGGCGGAGATGTAGTTCCTCTCTCATAATAACTGCAAGTAGGAGCAGCAAGCACATGCATATTATATTCATCAAAATCATCACGTGTAACGGAAAAAAGGCAACCCATCAATATAATCCTTGATAAGTGCAAACTTCTCCGATATAAGGTAGTTTGGAGAACTCAAAAAGATAATAGGACTATCATGCGTGGGTGCAATGGCAACAATCTCATGTTTAACATAAGGAACTATAGCAAGTTCATCTCCATAGGTATAATTCATATTGGCATCATGAAAATTTACACGCAGTTAAAATATTATAATTCATAAATGTCATCCCATCATGAAAATTTACACGCAGTTAAAATATTCAACAATGTTTGTTGCCAATTTTTCTCTTCAGAATTGTCTGAATTTTCAATCAGTTTTTTTTGGATTTTACTATTCACTGGGATACATGTGGGCTGGGGATACAAGCACGCCTTTTCACTTCTTCACCCGTTGACCCGTGATACCATAGAGTTCCCTCCATGATGAGGCCCACCTGCATGCTGAACTGTTCAGATGTGGCTTGGGCCAGTTTCCGATCACATATTTGGGGATACCGATACATTATCGGAGACTCACAAATACTGAATGGAAACACGTCGAGAAGAGACTGCAAAAAAGACTTAGCAGTTGGAAAGGTAAACTGTTGTTTCTGTGTGAAAGATTGGTCCTCATAAATCCAGTACTAAACAATATGGTACTATATATGATTTCCTTCTTCCAGTTGCCGAAAAAAGTTTTGCATAGATTGGATTATTTCCGATTTCTTTTGGCAAGGAGATAGCGAGAGAAAGAAATATCGACTGGCTAAATGGAGTGTGGTTTGCCATCCCAAAGACCAGGGAGGGTTGGGCATTCATGACCTTGAGGTTAAGAATATGACACTACTAGTACTTGGCAAATGGTTGTTTAAATTACTGACGGAAGATGGTGTATGCCAAACCCTCCTAAGGAGGAAATATGTAGGTTTTAAGGCAGTATCCTAGGTATATTGGAAGCCTGGGGATTCCCACTTTTGGGCGGGTCTAAAGGTTACAAAGAAATATTTCTTCTGGTATGGTTCTTTCTCAATCAAGGACGGCTCAAAAGTTAGATTCTAGGAGGACAAGTGGCTAGGAAATGCCACACTTCGGGAACAATATCCAGCTCTGTACAACATTGTGCGTCATAATGGTGGTACTATTACCACGGTAATGGAATCATTTCCACCAAATGTGACGTTCGGAAGAGATTTAATTGGACCCAGACTCCAATCATGGAATATCCTGCCCCAGCGCTTGTCCACGGTGCAATTGTCACATGGGTCCGATGTATTTCGTTGGAACCTACATGGTAATGGTCAATTCTCAGTGGGGTCTATGTACAAAGCCTTGCTCCAATCTGATGTGCCAGTTGATAATAACAAGAAGATCTGAAAGATGAAGATACCTCTTAAGAATAAAATCTTTGCATGGTATCTTCGTCGCAGTGTCATTCTTACTAAAGATAACCTTATTAAGGGGAATTGTCATGGAAGTCCGTAATGTGTTTTTTGTCACCATGATGAGACAATAAAATATCTTTTCTTCCAATACAAATTGGCTCGTTCTATATGGCCAGTCATCCAAATAGCTTCTCGCTTGTATCCTCCTTGTAGTGTTGCTAATGTATTTGGCAACTGGTTACATGGCATTAATCACAAGTTTAGTACCCTTCCCGGGATGGTAGCGCTTGCCGTTATTTGGTCGCTTTGGCTATGTAGAAATGATAAGGTTTTTAATGGTAAAAATACTTCTTTGATGCAGGTTATCTAGAGATGTACCGGGACTCTTCGTTTATGGTCCTCTCTACAACACGTGGAGAATCGAGACCTACTTACAGAGGTGTGTACACGATTGGAGTCTACGACGAGGGATACTTTTACCCAACATGGGTGACAGCATGATCTTAGGATTGCCCCCCCTCCACTTTAGGTGTTATACATATCTTTTTATATTTCGCCTTTTTTATTTTTTATTTGTGTGAGAGGACCTTATTTGACTGTTTGCATCTTAGTTATGCAGAGGCCGGGTGTAATGCTTAAATTTTTTAAGTAATAAAGGGCTCCTTTTCGAAAAAATATGCCACATCCAACATCCGCTTGATCTTCATGATGACTACTCAACTCTTTTATAATCTTGTTCTTTCGGCAAGATGCTCGAGTAACCTAACTCTTTACTAGTCGGCAAATCATGCAATTTGTTAAAACACACGAAAGCAACCATGCTCTCTAGATACGTTCATCGTGACATCTTACCCACCGGTAGCGCATCCGTGTAGCATGGACGGTAAGGGAACGCACGCTCGATGCGGCTCCACCGACCGACTTCCTTGACGAGCCCCTTGCCCAGGTGTTGCATCCTCGAGGTGCTAAGATCGTACACCATGACCCTGCCGTTCATGTGGAGGAGGAGCGCGTTCTTGTGTGGATGCATTCCAATTATCCTGCAGTACCACCAGTAGTCCAGCGGCTCGAGTCGGCCAGCGACACCTTCGTCCAAGTCGATGAAGTTATCCTCATCCGAGTCCCACAAGCATCCGGACCCACTTTTGGCTTGCTCTTCTTCATCTTCATCTTCCTCTTTGCTCTGGCAACCGAGGGGTTCAAAGAGGCTGATTTTTGCTTCACAGCTTTCAACCACCTCCCATCGCGCCATTGGTCTTATAAGTTGTGACGAGCGCTTTATTTGGTGACCGAAAGGACTAAGGTTGGCCTCATGTGTCAGCGTCCACCCTAACTGCCCATCAACATGTTCTATCAGTGTCCACACCTGAAGTTGGAACATGTCGAGCGTCACATAGTGGATCCCTTTCTCATAGCTCACTAAGACCGACCTAGTAGGAAGGATGCCTATATTCTCTTCCTCGTCACAAGGTATTCCTGGAAGCTGGACCATATGATAGGTCATCTGTGAGTTGCTTAGGACCATAAGAATATTGTTGCCGCAATGCACATAGAGAGACCCTCGCCAAAACACGGCCGACTTCCATATTTGGTTGTCGTTTTCATATAGGGGCAACATGTCATAGAGGTGGTGAGGAGGGCAACAGTTTCCGGGCACAAACTCTCGACTCTCCCATCTGTTAGTCCTTGATGAGAACACCATTAAAGACAACACCTCTTCTTCGGGCCGATCCTCGACAATTGGCTCATAGACACGTGGCTCATTTCTTTGTTCAACCTCACTTTGCTCTTCTTTTCCCTCTTCTTCATATGGTTGCTCTTCTTCAAACAACGACCCGCACACCAGTTCTCGTGCCTCGAGGCCGGACCCGACGGCCTCCTTTTTAGGTCGTAGCTGTGTCATGGTGTGCGGGAACCGGAACACCTCGTGGTGCCGTGACACGGCGGGGTCAAAGGCGAGGAAGATACCCCCGAGATACCGTGTCGGCAGGGCAGGCAAGCGGGCGCACCGCACCGTCGCCGGGTTGCACACGCAGTAGAGGTTGCGGCTGGCCCGATGGAGGAGCAGGAGGCCGTTGCAGTGGTCCAGCACGGAGGCCCAGTCGTGTTTGAAGGGAGGACGCCGGAACACAGGCTCGTCGTCGGCGGGGGTATGTGGCGGCTTTCCCGCGCGGGCGAAGAAGGAGGACCTGTCGGTGGTCCTGTGTTTTTTGCCGGCGAAGTCGCCGGGGATGGCCGTGCAATTGCTGGTGAAGATGCCGGGGAAGGCGCGCGGCGGGAAGATGCGGTTGAAGCGGGCGAGGAGGACGGCGCTGCCGTCGACGGCGGCGCGCCATGGGTGGCAGACGCGCCGGGACTCGGCGACCGCGCGGTTTGGCAGGCGGCTCAGGACGTCGAGGAGGATGTCGCGGGGCAGGCCGGCGAGGAAGTCGTTGCCGTTGCCGTGGGTCGCGTCGTCCATCGTTGATGACGATGATGAGATCCGACGGAAGATCGATCGGTGCACCTTCCATGTATCCTGATTCCGATCGAGACAAAGTGCGTATAGCTCTGACCAACTTGGAAGGCGATCGAATTTGGAAAGCATTAATTCATTGCGTGATTTGCAAACTTTGAGCTGACATTTGGTAATCAATCGGTGCATGCATGCTCTTGCCTTCTAGTACTTCCTCCGTCCCAAAATAAGTGTCTTGAGCTTAGTACAAATTTGTACTAAAGCTAGTACAAAGTTGAGACACTTATTTTGAGACGGAGGGAGTATAAAAAAGCAAAAGAAAGCTAGCAACACACACGAGATGACGAGACGGGCCGGCCTCTAGTCGTCCACCATTAAGGGAACTGCCCTTTCCGATATTTCCCGTTGGATTTTCTTCACTAAATAAACTTCTGTGGTATCTTTTCTCCCGATAAAACTGGAAAAAGGTTCTATCAATCAAACCATGCGATGCGTTTGGTTCGATGGCAGTTTGATAGATTCATTTGGACACTGAGTTCTTCCCGGTGGACAAATTTTGGGATCAGTGTGGTTCCTGTACAAATCAGGCTTCTAACTAGCAAGAGCTTGCATACTTTCCTGTACAAATCGGTGCATTTCGTCAACTGGCGCTGAAGGCTTTTAAACCACTGTGAAAAGATGGTTCAGTCAGGCTTCTAACTAGCAACCTTTGGCGCTAACCACTCTGACATACTCCCTCCGTCCGAAAATACTTGTCATCAAAATGGATGAAAAGAGATGTATCTAAAACTAAAATACATCTAGATACATCCCTTTTATCCATTTTGATGACAAGTATTTCGGGACGGAGGGAGTATAAACCACTGTGAAAGTTTAGCTTTTTTGCTCTTTATTTAGTACGATGTACCGTTTTTATTCGGTTTTTCTTTTTCTTTCTTTTCCCCTTTTTTTTTCTTCAATGCGCGGATTCTTTTCCGACTAATGATTCTTCTTAAAAATCGATGAAACTTTTTTACAAATCTGTGAACATTTATTCAAATTTGTGAACACTTTTTGAATTTCTTGTTTTTTACACAATTTATATTCAGATTAGCTTTTTAAAATAAAATTTATAAACTTTTTTCATATTAGATGAACTTTTTTCAAATTCAATGAACTTTTTTAAAATTTGATGAACTTTTTACATATTAGATGAACTTTTTTTCAAATTAATTGAACTGTTTTAAAATTCGATGAACTTTTTTCATATAAGAAGATTATTTTTCAAATTCAATGAACTTTTCTTAAATTTTATGATTTTTTTTTCAAATTGATGAACTATCTCTGAAATTTGATGATTTGTTCTTTAAATTGGGGTCAACTTTGTTTTTCAAGTAAATGGACTTTTTTGAATTTAATGGACTTTTTCAATTAATAATTTATACTGGTCAAATAGTTACGTTTTCCTTGACAACCTAGTTTGAATCCTAGTTGACGCATTCGATGATTAGAATTTTTTATTTTTTTAATTCGACAGGGGCATGAGAGGGGCGCGCCCCCACCCTCGTGGGCACCTCGTGGCTCCCCTCCGTGGTTCTCAAGTCTCCTGTGCGTGATTTTCTTCAAAAATATCTATCCCAAAGGTTTTATTCTGTTTGGACTCCGGTTGATATTCCTTTTCTGCAAAACCCTGAAACAGGCAAAAAACAGCAATCTGGACTAGGCCTTTGGGTTAGTAGGTTAGTCCCAAATGATATAAAAGTGTATGACAAAGCCCATTAAATATCCAAGACATCATAAATAATAGTATGGAACAATAAAAAATTATAGATACGTTGGAGATGTATCAAGCATCCCCAAGCTTAATTCCTGCTTGTCCTCGAGTAGGTAAATGATAAAAACAGAATTTTTGATGTCGAATGCTAACCAACATAGTTTTTCAATGTAATTGACTTAATTGTGGCATGAATGTTCAGATCTGAAAGACTTAAGATAAAAGTCTATATTGACATAAGAAATAATAATACTTCAAGCATACTAACAAAGCAATCATGTCTTCTCAAAATACTATGGCTAAAGAAAGGTATCCCTACAAAATCATATAGTCTGGCTATGCTCCCTCTTTATCACACAAAATATTCATATCATGCACAACCCCGATTTCAGCCAAGCACTTGTTTTCATACTCTATTCTTTCAAACCTTTTAACTTTCACGCAATACATGAGTGTGAGCCATGGCCATAGCACTATGGGTGAAATAGAGAGGTGGTTGTGGAGAAGACAAAAAGGATGGAGATAGTCTCACATCAACTAGGCGTATCAACGGGCTATGGAGATGCCCATCAATGATATCAATGTGAGTGAGTAGGGATTGCCATGCAACAGATGCACTAGAGCTAAAAATGTATGAAAGCTCAACAAAAGAAACTAGTGGGTGTGCATCCAACTTGCTTGCTCACGAAGACCTACGGCATTTGAGAAAGCCCATCGTTGGAATATACAAGCCAAGTTCTATAACAAAAATTCCCACTAGTATATAAAAGTGACTAAGCATGAGACTCTCTATCATGAAGAACATGGTGCTACTTTGAAGCACAAGTGTGGAAAAAAAGATAGTAGCAATTGTCCATTTTTCTTTTTTTCTTTTTTTTGGGCCTTTCTTTTTTTCCTTTGGCCTTTCTCTTTTTTTCTGCGGAGGGGCTTTATTGATTTAGCCTTTCCTCCCATGGACAATGCTCTAATAATGATGATCATCACACTTTCATTACAACTCGATATTACAACTCGATACTACAACAAAGTATGACTCTATATGAATGCCTCCGGCGGTGTACCGGGAAGTGCAATGAAACAAGAGTGACATGTATGAAAAAATATGCATGGTGGCCTTGCCACAAATACGATGTCAACTACATGATCATGCATGGCAATATGACAATATGGTGCGTGTCATATGAACGGAACGGTGGAAAGTTGCATGGCAATATATCTCGGAATGGCTATGGAAATGCCATGATAGGTAGGTATGGTGGCTGTTTTGAGGAATAATATGGAGGCTGTTTTGAGGAAGGATATATAGTGGGTTTATGGTACCGACGAAAGTTATGGGGCACAAGAGAGGCTAGCAATGGTGGAAGGGTGAGAGTGCGTATAATCCATGGACTCAACATTAGTCATAAGAACTCATATACTTATTGCAAAAATCTACGAGTCATCAAAACAAAGCAATCAATGCATGCTCCTAGGGGGTAGGTTGGTAGGAGTTAACCATCGCGCGCCCCCGACCTCCACACAAAGGTTGGCACTTTACAAATACCTCATGCTCTAACTTCGTCACATAGCGGTTCACCATACGTGCATGCTACGGGAATCACTAACCTTAACACAAGTATTTCTCAATTTCATAATAACTCCACTAGAATGACTCTAATATCACTATCCTCATATCTCAAAACAATTATCAAGCATCCAACATCTCATCATATTCAATGCACTTAGTGTGAAAGTTTTTACTACATTGATATTGGATGTCTATCATGTGAAGACTAGTTTTATAGCCTAAACACATTACCATGCTGTTTCAATAGACTCTCAAATGAATATAAGTGAAGCATGAGAGTTCAACAATTTCTTCAAAATATTATCACCACCGTGCTCTAAAAGATATAAGTGCAGCACTAGAGCAAAACTATTCTACTCAAAAGATATAAGTGAAGCACATAGAGTGTTCTAACAATTCCTAGGCCATATTTAACTCTCTCAAATAGGTGTGTCCATCAAGGATAATTGTTGCAAACTAACAAGAAAAGACTCAAATTATACAAGACGCTCCAAGCAAAACACATATCATGTGGTGAATAAAAATATAGCTCTAAGTATAGTTACCGATGGATGAAGACGAAAGAGGGGATGCCTTCCCGGGGCATCCCCAAGCTTAGGCTTTTGATTGTCCATGAATTTTACTTGGGGTTCCATGGGCATCCCCAAGCTTAGGCCTTTGCTACTCTTTGTTCCATAGTCCATCAAAGCAATACTCAAAACTTGAAAACTTCACAACACAAAACTTAGACAAAAATTATCGTGACCTCCGTTAGTATAAGAAAGCAAACCACTACTCAAATGTACTGCAATGAATTCATTCTTTGTTTCTATTGGTGTTAAACCTACTGTATTCCAACTTCTCTATGGTTCATACTTGCCAATACTACTCATAGATGCATTGAAATAAGCAAACAACACACGAAAAACAGAATCTGTCAAAAACAGAACAGTCTGTAGTAATCTGCAGGTTTTGCATACTTCTGTAACTCAAAAAAACTCAAATTAAATTGGTAAACGTGAGGAATTTGTCTATTAATCATACGCAAAAAGAATCAACTAAATAGCACGCTCCATTAAAATCTGATGACCATTCTAGCGAGCGCTAACGATTCTGTTTTTCACAGCAAGATCACATAAACTTCACACAAGTCTTCCCAAAGGTTCTACTTGGCACAAACACTAAACAAAACATGAAACCACATCTAAACGGAGGCTAGATGCAATATTTATTCCCTAACAGCAGCAAACATAATAATATAAAATTGGGTTGCCTCCCAACAAACGCTATCGTTTTACGCCCCTAGCTAGGCACGATACAAGATAGATCTAGGTATTGCCATCCTTAATCTTCACCCTTTTAATGGTGTCAAGCTCGAATCCGAGAGGTTCTTTACATTTCCTTTCATATTCGGAAATATTTAGATCTAAAGCATCCAACCGCTTATTACAAAGAGTAATCAACATATTCATGCGGTGGAGATTCCCACTAACACTTTTAAGAGGTTCAAGAGACTTTTGTAATATTTTTGTTACTTCACAAATTTTCTCAAAAACTTGCGTCCCTTCCTGGGTTGAATTTGACCCTTTTTGGGGAGGTAGTGTTCCCACTATTCCCTCTATAATTTCATGCGCAATACTTGAATCAACTTCGATAAAATTCCCTTTGGCAACACAATCCAAGATTTGTCTATGAGACATATTTAATCCAACATAAAAATTGAGAAGCAAGATTCTAAAATTCACTTCTAAGGTGCACTTACGATAAGATTCCATCATCTAAACCAAGCATCTTTTACGTTTTCTCCTTGCTTTTGTTTGAAGTGAAGCACTTCAAACTCGGGAGATAAAGGAACGGATAAGGGACTAGCCATAATGATAAGAAAGCAATCCAACACACAAGCAAACAAGAAGCAAGCGAACGATAAACACAGGGCAGAAGAAGGGCAAATAAAACGGCAAGGGTGAAGTGGGGGAGAGGAAAACGAGAGGCAAAAATGTAATGCGAAGGATAAGGGTTTGTGATAGGTACTTGGTATATGAATTTTGCGTAAGCCTCCCCAGCAACGGCGCCAGAAATTCTTCTTGCACCTTCTCGAGCTTGTGCCCTCGAAGAGGAAAGGGAGATGCAACACAGTAGTGTAAGTATCCCTCAGTTTTTGAGAACCAAGGTATCAATCCAGTAGGAGACCACGCGCGAGTCCCTCGCACCTGCACACAAAAATAAGAACTTCGCATCCAATGCGATAAGGGGTTGTCAATCCCTTTACGGTCACTTACGAAAGTGAGATATGATAGAGATGATAGTTTATATTTTTGGTATTTTTGTTTATAAGAACAGAAAATAAAAGCGGAAAAAGTAAAGTAGATGTAGATTGATATGTTGAGAATAGACCTGGGGGCCATAGTTTTCTCTAGTGGCTTCTCTCATGATAGCGATATTCTACGGCGGGTAAACAAATTACTGTCGAGCAATTCATAGAAAAGCGAATAATTATGAGACTATCTAGGCATGATCATTGTATATAGGCATCATGTCCGAGACAAGTAGACCGACTCCAGACTGCATCTACTACTATTACTCCACACATCGACCGCTATTCAGCATGCATCTAGTGTATTGAGTTCATAAGAACAGAGTAACGCCTTAAGCAAGATGACATGATGTAGAGGGATAAACTCAAGCAATATGATATAAACCCCATCTTTTTATCCTCGATGGCAACAATACAATATGTGCCTTGCTGCCCCTACTGTCACTGGGAAAGGACACCGCAAGATTGAACCCAAAGCCAAGCACTTCTCCCATTGCAAGAACTATAGATCTAGTAGGCCAAACCAAATCGATAATTCGAAGAGACTTGCAAGGATATTATGAGCACACATAAAGAGTTCAGAAAAGACCCAAATATTTCTCATAGATAATCTTGATCATAAACTCACAATTCATCGGATCTCGACAAACACACCGCAAAAAGAGATTACATCGAATAGACCTCCTCGAATACTGAGGAGAACTTTGTATTGAGATCCAGAGAGAGAGAAGAAGCCATCTAGATACTAGCTATGGACCCGAAGGTCTGTGGTAAACTACTCACAACTCATGGTGAGGGCGATGATAATGATGTAGAAGCACTCCGTGATGGATCCCCCCTCCGGCGGAGCTCTGGAACAGGCTCCAAGATGGGATCTCACGGGAACAGAAGGTTACGACAGTGGAATTAGGGTTTTCTCTCTGTTGCTGATGGTTTCGGGGTACATAGACTTATATAGGAGGAAGGAGGACACCGGGGGACGCTCGAGGGGCCCACGAGGGGTCCACGAGGGTGGGGGCGTGATACGTCCAAAACGTATCTATAATTTCTGCTTGCTCCATGCCACTTTTGGGTGATATTGCTATGATATTTATACACTTCCATACACTTTTGATGATATTTGGACTAACCTACTAATCCAGTGCACCCCAGTGCCAGTTTCTGTTTTCGGCTGTTTTTGTATTTCAGGTTTTCACATTACGAGAACTGTCAGGAAAAATCCAGAAAAATTATATAAAAAATCAGCGTTCCAGAACCTACCTTGCGCCCGAAGTACAGCCGGGGGGGGGGGCACCAGGGCCCCAGGCGCCCTGGCGGCGC
>LR738712.1:2417840-2452441 GCA_902687465.1 Secale cereale
TTGAGTTTACACTATGGGTGGGGCTCGCAACTTAATACCAGCGAGATGTTCTGGATAGATATCTCAAGGTGGATGATTAGTAGTAGATATTGATGGATTTCGGTCTACTTACTTTGGCGTACCGCCCATGCTTTGAACCTCAATCTTTCTTGCAATGTAGTCAGCATTGGTTTGCGTTCGTGGTCCTGTCAATTGCCCAGCTGTAATTCGTTTACCTCACATAGCTGTTTTATCGTCTTTTGGGAGAGAGACATCACTAGTGAACATCATGAGACTCCGGTCCATATTACCATCATTGATCACATCCGCTATTTACTTTTCGCTATTATTTACTATTGCAAACATTATCTATCACTACTATCATTTGCGTTTAATCCTTTGTGAACTACAAGGCCGGAGGGATTGACAACCTCTCTGTACTCGTTGGGAGCAAAGTTATTTGTATCTGTGTGCAGGTCCATGTTGATTGCTAATATCTGGCGCCGTTAGCAGTTGACACCTACTTGTTGAACCTAGGAATCTCTGGGGATTCGATCCTTGGCATATTTGCTAAGGGAAAAACTTCCACAACACTGCATCTCACACCTTCCACTTGGGGTAACCAACGAGGGGTTAGAGGCCCATCAAGGAGTTTTTCTGGCGCCGTTGCCGGGGACTCCACTCTTCAGGATAGGGGAGCTTGAACTTTACCTCGCGGAACTTGTTAGATTCGGCCGCGGGAGGAACTTTTATGTCAACTACACTTGGTGCTGCCACAAAGCTTCTCGATGAGACGATGACCAACTATTCCCAATGGCACACCGAACGCGCTCCAACAGGTAGGAAGGTAAACTCTGTCGAGGAGATTTCCTCCTGAAATGAAAAAGTTGACTTGATCATGTCTCTACTTTCGAAGCAATCTTCTGTTGATCCTCGCGATGTTCCTTTAAATTCTTTGATTGCTCAAGAACAAGTAGATGTGAACTTTATCTCTAGAAACAATTTTAACAACAATGCTTATAGGAGTAACTTTGGTAACAATCCTAGACCGTTCCCCTCTAATTCTTATGGGAACAACAATGCTTATCCTAGTACCAAGAACTCCACTACTGAACTAGAGATTATGCTTAACGATTTCACCACTACCCAAAAAGCCTTTAATAAGAGTGTAGAAGAAAAACTACATAAACTAGATGATCTTTCTTTTAAGGTAGACCATTTAGCCAATGAGGTAAAATTGCTAAAAATTAAAACTTCTCCTCTTGAGGAGAGGGAAGTCACTCCTATAAATGCTATTCAAGTGCAAATTAATGAAAACATTAGGATGATGGCTAAACTTAAAGAAAGATGGGCTAGAGAAAGGGAGGAAGAAGATAGAATTAAGAGCCTTCCTACCCACCACACTGTTGCTACTATCCAAGTTGTTGAGGATATCCAAACTCTTAGCACCCAATGTACTCCTGGTCCCAATGGACCTATTAATGGTGATGCTATGACTATAGAAACTACCAAACAAGTGAACCTGAAGGACACCACTACCACTTTACTTGATGCTCGTGACCTTGATTTTGATAATTGCACTCTTACCGAAGTTATTGATTTCCTTCACAAGATGTCTAGAGACCCCCGCACTAGCACGCTTAACCTTGCCTTTACGGAGCATATCACTAATGCTCTCATCAAAGCTAGGGAGGAGAAACTTAGAGTAGAAGCCTCCATACCTAGAAAGCTAGAAGATGGTTGGGATCCTATGATAAAAATTAAATTGAATGACTTCTCTTGCTATGCATTATGTGATGTTGGAGCTAGTACCTCTGTTATGCCCAAAAGAATATATGATATTCTTAAATTGAAACCTTATGATTCTTGTTCTTTTGGTGTTCGTCTCGTTGATTCTTCCATAAAGAAACCTTTGGGGAGGATCGACGATGTTCTTATTGTTGTTAATGATAATTATGTTCCCGTTGATTTCACTATTATGGATATTGAATGTGATCCTTCATGTCCAATTATTTTGGGACGTCCCTTTTTACGCACCGTTGGTGCTATCATTGACATGAAAGAGGGTAATATAAAATTTCAGTTTCCTCTCAAGAAAGGGATGGAACACTTCCCTCGAAAGAAGATCAAGTTACCTTTTGAGTCCGTTGTACGGGCTAGCTATTCTTTTACTCTTGATAAAACTTGATCTATATGCATTATGCCTAGCTTAAAGGCATAAAAGAAAGCGCTTTTGGGAGGCAGCCCAATGAATAAATTTATTTTGCTTTTGTTGTGTCTTGATGTTGTTTACTAATGTAGCATCATCATTGTATCTTTGCTTTTCATATTTGTGCCAAGTATAGCCTCTGATTGCTAGAAAGTTCAAAAGTTGTGAGGTGCTGTCCAGGAAACAGATTTTGTCCTTGGATAAAAAAAATCGTATAAAATCACCAGATCATCTTTTTGGTCTGAATGTTTTCGACAGCGTTCTCTATATAATTGTCTTTCGTGCGTCTGTTCTGAGTTTTTTGATTTGAGTTGCAGAAGTACCCCGAACAAATCAATTACTACCTGCTGTTCTGTTTTTCACAGATTCTGTCCTGTTTTGCCTTTCCTTCATTTTGCAAACCAAGAGCTTGCTTTTTCTTTGCAAAAAAACCTTTTGGCAATCTTGAGAAACAGTAGACCTTCAAGAATATCTTTATTTCCAGCAAGGAACAATTATTTTATTAAGGGTACTAACCTCGCTAATCAGATTATGATGAGTTATGTATGAAGGGAGTTTTCAAGTGTGCGAGGGAAGATGATAAAAAGATTCAGGAGTGTCAAGCGCTCAAGCTTGGGGATGCCCCCATGCACCCCCAAGAAATATTCAAGGAGACTCAAGCGTCTAAGCTTGGGGATGCCCCCGTGCATCCCCTTCTCCATCAACATTATCAGTTCGTCTTTCGTTCCGCTATATTTTTATCACTTCATGTGTTATGTGCTATGCTTGGAGCGTCTTGCTTTTAGTTTTCTTTTTAGTTTTTCATAACGAGTCGGAACTCAGCGTTCTTTATGTGGGAGAGAAACACGCTCCACTTCTACCTAGAACATAACATAGAATTTTCATGTCTATCTTTGCTGTGTGTGTTCTTTGTCTTTTAATAGCTACTATCATGTTCAGCTCTTAGTATTCATGCTTATCTTTTCAAAGAGATTTTGTTTAGTTGGTTGCTTGAACTCTCTTTAATTACCATGCTCACCTTATTAAGAGAGTTTGCTTCCGTTGCATTGGTTAATATGTCTATGATAAAGATGCTACGTGCATAATGACGCTTAGTAGTTCAGGTTTTCTTATGGTTAGTCTCAAATAGCTGGGGGATTCCCAATGTGTTATTGGAGTACCAACATGATTTGTTTGCCTATGATGTGGTATGGTTTAGTAATATCTTCCTTCGAGAATTTATTTTGATTGACTTGGCGTATGCTCACGCATATTTAAGACTGTAAAGAAAGTTTGTCAAGCCTTGATGATCTTTTATTTCTGAGTAGCGATATAACTACCATGCCTGATTCAATGTTGCTTTGTCGCTCTGCATGATTATGACCGTCATTGCTCTCTTAGTTGGTCGCTCCCAGTCTTTTGCTAACCTCCACCTGTACTAAGCAGACTAACTTTGCAATACGTAGCTCATGGGAAAGTAGCTTAAAAACTATTGTGGTAAAGAATATGTTGCTTATGTATCTTATTTCTTATAAGTTGCTTGCTGAGCGGTAACCATGTTTCTGGGGACGCCATCAACTGTCACACTTTTGTTGAATATCATGTGAGTTTCTATGCATGTTCATCTTGTCTGAAGTAAGGGTGATTTGCCATGGGTTGAATGGTTGAGTATGCATATTGTTAGAGAAGAACATTGGGCCGCCAACCAAAGCCATGCATCATGGTGGAAGTTTTAGCTTGGACATTAATCCTCAATCTCTTATGAGAATATGCTTATGCATTGAAGAGGAGTCCATCATCTATTTTCTATGTTGTCCCGGTATGGATGTCCTCAAGTTGAGATCTATCAAAAACGAGAAATCAAATGCGATTTATCTCCTTGGACCTTTGTACAGGTGGCATAGAGGTACCCCTTTGTGACACTTGGTTGAAACATATGTAATGCAATGATAACCCATGGAAATCCGAGCTAATTAGGACAAGGTGCGAGCACTATTGGTATTCGATGCATGAGGCTTGCAACTTATAGGATGTCTTATGCATGACACATATGAAGTACTACTACCGTTGACAAAATTGCTTCTATGTTTTCAAAATAAAAAGCTCTAGCACATAACCATTCTTTTACTTTCTGAGTCTCCACCTTCTTTCTTCAAGCACCAACTACTGAGAGCATGATTGTCATTCTAAGTGTAATGTGCATTGGTCCAAAGTAGCATTGTCTTTTGCATGATTGTGATATCGTTTATTTTGAAATCATTGTATCTAGTCATCACTTAAACCTTGAAGGTGCCCCTGCATTTATGTTTTGCTTCACTAAAGGGGGCAAGCTAGATATCACTTTATCATATTTGCACACCATGTTCATTGCAAATCTTTTTGATGTTTTAGTTTCATATTGTAAAACTTTCAGTCATTTGTGATTTTCTCATGAGGCAACTTAATTACTATAGATTCATTGTCTCAGTAAGCTTTTGTCATATGACTATAAAAAGTCCTATATGGTTAATAGCATGTCACCACAGAAATTATTCTTGTTATCATTTACCTACTCGAGGACGAGCAGGAATTAAGCTTGGGGATGTTGATACGTCCAAAACGTATCTATAATTTATGCTTGCTCCATGCAACTTTTGGGTGATATTGCTATGATATTTATACACTTCCATACACTTTTGATCATATTTGGACTAACCTACTAATCCAGTGCACCCCAGTGCCAGTTTCTGTTTTCGGCTGTTTTTGTATTTCAGGTTTTCACATTACGAGAACTGTCAGGAAAAATCTAGAAAAAATATATTAAAAATCAGCGTTCCAAAACCTACCTTGCGCCCGAAGTACAGCCGGGGGGGGGGGGGGTCACCAGGGCCCCATGCGCCCTGGTGGGGCGCCCCCCTGGGCCACGCCGGGGGGGCGCCTGGGCCCCCCGAGCCCCGTTTGGTGCCCCCTTTGGCATATATTTAGAGCGTCCTTCGAAACCCTCGGGATGGGAACTCTTTTTCGCGATCTCATCTCTGTTCCGCTGCCGCTGCCGCTTCCAAGATCGGGAGCACCAGGAGAACTCTTCCCGGCACCCTGCCGGAGGGGAGGATCATCATCTGGAGCCTCTCCACCACCATGGACGCCTCCCGGATGAGTTGTGAGTAGTCTCCCTTGGACCATGAGTCCATGAACAGTAGCTATGTGATGTTCTCCTCCCGTTCTTGTGCTTCACTAATTAGTCCTCGTGAGCTGCCCTACATGATCGAGGCACATATGTAATCCTTATGCTGTTGCTATGATGAGTTTGCTGGGATCCGATGGATTATGAGATTATGTTCAGATTGTGATTTAGTAATATATTTGATCTACCTCTTTTATATTTATGTTCATAAGTAATTCTTGCATGTTCTCCGTTGTTATTTATTGCTTTGGCCAAGTAATACGTAGTGACTCCAAGAGGGAACATTATGCTCGATTGTGGGTTCATGCCCCTCGATGACTAGCTTGAGTGACAGAAACATGAGTCTAGGGGATGTGCTGTTGCCACAAGGGGGAAAACAACGGTGCTTGTGCCCGCGGGTGCAAGGATTGTTTACTTTACGCAAAGTTCTTTTAATGCAGTTGTCTGTTGCATTGAGTTTACACTATGGGTGGGGCTCGCAACTTAATACCAGCGAGATGTTCTGGATAGATATCTCAAGGTGGATGATTAGTAGTAGATATTGATGGATTTCGGTCTACTTACTTTGGCGTACCGCCCATGCTTTCAACCTCAACCTTTCTTGCAATGTAGTCAGCATTGGTTTGCGTTCGTGGTCCTATCAATTGCCCAGCTGTAATTCGTTTACCTCACATAGCTGTTTTATCGTCTTTTGGGAGAGAGACATCACTAGTGAACATCATGAGACTCCGGTCCATATTACCATCATTGATCACATCCGCTATTTACTTTTCGCTATTATTTACTATTGCAAACATTATCTATCACTACTATCATTTGCGTTTAATCCTTTGTGAACTACAAGGCCGGAGGGATTGACAACCTCTCTGTACTCGTTGGGAGCAAAGTTATTTGGCTGTGTGCAGGTCCACGTTGATTGCTAATATCTGGCGCCGTTAGCAGTTGACACCTACTTGTTGAACCTAGGAGTCTCTGGGGATTCGATCCTTGGCATCTTTGCTAAGGGAAAAACTTCCACAACACTGCATCTCACACCTTCCACTTGGGGTAACCAACGAGGGGTTAGAGGCCCATCAGGGCGCGCCCCCACCCTCGTGGGCACCTCTTGGCTCCGCTCCCGTGGTTCTCAAGTCTCCCGTGCGTGATTTTCTCCAAAAATATCTCTCCCAAAGGTTTCATTCCGTTTGGACTCCGTTTGATATTCCTTTTCTGCAAAACCTTGAAACAGGCAAAAAACAGCAATCTGGACTGGGCCTTTGGGTTAGTAGGTTAGTCCCAAAAATGATATAAAAGTGTATGACAAAGCCTATTAAACATCCAGGACATCATAAATAATAGCATGGAACAATAAAAAATTATAGAGACGTTGGAGACGTATCAACGACCATCCACAGTCGCACTACCACCTTTGGAACCTGATGCTCCGGCAACTACCGAAGTGTGCCGCAACTGGAACTTGGAGGGAGGACTGCCACCCCATCGTGTCATACCTAATTAGATGTTAGGAAGGACCCCAAGCACTCTATTCACCGCCCCTGAACCAAACAAGAACCAGAGTCGAAGCCACCAGATCGCCGGAATAGCTCCGTCTTGGACAAGGGTAACTCTACATCGTGCAACCAAGGATGTCTAGGGCCTCACTGCCCACCATCGGACGAGGTCGCCAACCTAGGATCCAGACCGTGTGTGGCCGCCGCATCGGCCATGCCCAACTGCGCCACCTTCCTCTGGCTGCCGATTCCCACCAACACCACGCCCACACTGCCGCCGAGATCCGGCCGCAGAACCGCCGTGACGCTGATCTTGATTATTGTTCCCCCACGGGCTAAAACCCCACATCACCTGGTGGCCCGCGAAAGGTAGGAGCGTGCCCCCACCATTGCCATCGCATGCACGGGCTTTGCCCGGCAACAACCACTGGCGGCGACGGAGGGGAGGGAGGCGAGTGGGAGTTCCGGTGGCTAGGGATCAGGATCTCTCGTGTCGCATGATACATCCAAAACGTATCTATAATTTCTGCTTGCTCCATGCTTCTTTTGTGTGATATTGCTATGATATTTATGCACTTCCATACACTTTTGATCATATTTGGACTAACCTATTAACTCAGTGCACCCCAGTGCCAGTTTCTGTTTTCTGCTGTTTTTGTATTTCAGGTTTTCCCATTACTTAAATTGCCAGAAAAATTCCGGGAAAAATATATAAAAAATCAGCGCTTCAGAAGCTTCCACGCGCCAGAAGTGGGGCCAGAGGGGAGCCAGGGGCAGCCCAGGCGGCCCCACCCCTGGCCGCCTAGGGAGGGCGCCTGGCCCCCCTCTCCGCTTCTGGTGACCCCCTTTGGCATATATTTACCTCCCGTCGCGGAAACCCTGATTCCAGAACCCTTTTTTCCAGAAGCTATTCCGATCTCCGCCGCCATCGCCACCAAGTTTCGGGGGACCAGAATTCCTGTGCCGGCATCCTGCCGGGACGGGGAAGTGCCCCCGGATTCATCTCCATCGACGTTGCTTCCTCCCTCCATGATGCGGGAGTACTTCCTCCTCGGGGCTGAGGTTTCTACCAGTAGCTATGTGGTCAATTCTCTCTCCCATGATGTGATCTTCGTTGTGATCATAGGCTATGTTAATCTAGGGTGATCCCATGATATTTCCCCTTCCTCTATGTATTGGATTGATGTACTCACTTGTCTTTATCTAGTATAATTCCCGAGACCAAGGTGACAGCGGTCTATTGGACATGGATTAGAAGAATATTTTCATGAGTGATTTCCTCTTTTGTGTGTTGATTGAAGATTGAGAGTCTCTTGGTGCTTGTCTTTGACTATCCTTGAGATATGTTGTGGTGATTGTGGTACTCTCTTTGGATGGCCGCGGTGACATTGGGAAATCCATAGATAGAGAACTACGAACTTAGAGGTGTGCTTTTGTAGCCCTACATAATTCTCGTCCTCTCTTGACCACAAAGGAATGACCTTCGAGTGCGTCTCCATTATGGGAAATATCATCTGATTCGATTATGTTAATGTTGTTGGGAGTTGCCACTAGTGAAAGTATGAAGCCTAGGCCTTGTTTCCACCATTGCAATACCATTTGTGCTCACGTTTACCACATGTTTGCTTGCTGCCATTTTTATTTCAGATTTACAAATACATCTTTTGCCATCCATATCACTTGCCATTTAACATCTCTTCGCCGAACTAGTGCACCTATACATCTGACAAGTGTATTAGGTGTGTTGGGGACACAAGAGACTTCTTGTATCTTGATTGCAGGGTTGCTTGAAAGGGGTACGTTCAACCTCCACTTCCCTGAGTTCGATAAACCTTGGGTTACTCACTTAAGGGAAATTTGCTGCTGTCCTACAAACCTCTGCTCTTGGAGGCCCAACACTGTCTACAGGAATAGAAGCGTGTAGTAGACATCAAGCTATTTCTGGCGCCGTTGCCGGGGAAGTGAGGTAAGTGAAGGTACCTTCTCTAGATCTTGCAATTAAATCTTTTAGTTTCTTGTTTTTATTTCACTAGTTTTGCTTAATGGAAAACAACAAAAATATGAGAGAGCTTTATAAGCTCTACCTTGCTTTGGGACATGATGTGTTTGAAGAGAAAATTAAAAAACCTATGGAACTTTATTATTTGCATAACAATCATGATGGTGGTGATGTTATTAGTATGCTTTCTTTGAATATCAATATTGCTAATGACATGGAAAGCTCTAAGCTTGGGGATGACACGTTTGATGAACATGATATTTTTAGTCCCCCAACTTTTGAGGAGAAAATTTACTTTGATGATACTATGCCTCCTATATATGATGATTACAATGATAAATGTGAGCTTTTTAGTCCACCTACTATTGAGGATAAAATTTATTATGATTATGATATGCCTCCTAAATATGATGATTACCATGATGGTTATGATTGCTTTACTCTCACTATTCCTAATAAGAAAGATTTTGCTTATATGAAGAGTAATGATACTTTTATGCTTTTGGATCATGGAAATAATGCCTTATGTGATAGTTATATTGTTGAGTTCATCCATGATGCCACTGAAATTTATAATGAGAGAGGGAGACATGGTTCTAAATATCTTAATAATAAGAAGTTTCCTCTCTTTATGGTGAATATTTTGAAGTTATGCTTGTTTTGCCTTCCTATGCTAGTTGCTTTGTGCTTCAATGAATTATTCTATTGCAATATTCCTATGCATAGGAAGCATGTTAGGCTTAAATGTGTTTGGTATTTGCTTCTTGATGCTCTCTTTTGTTCTTCAACTCTTATTCCTACGAGAGCATCATTAAAGTCTTAAGCCTATCTTTATGGCTATAAAGAAAGAGCTCTAGGGAGACAACCCTTTTTATCTTTGCTTTCAGTTTGTTCTTTCAGTTTTAGTGGTCTTGATGTTTGTTACTACTGTAGCAACATCATTGTATCTTTATTTTTCAGCTTTGTGCCAAGTTTAGCCTCCGATTGCAAGAAAGTTCAAAAGTTGTGACGTGCTGCCCGGAAAACAGATTATGTCCTTGGACAGAAAAATTCGTATAAAATCACCAGTTCTTCTTTTTGATCTGAATTTTTTTGACAGCGTGGTCTATACAATTGGCTTTCGAGCGTCTGTTCTGAGTTTTTTTATTTGAGTTGCAGAAGTGCCCCGAAAAAATTATTTACTACCTGCTGGTCTGTTTTTCACAGATTCTGTCCTGTTTTGCCTTTTCTTCGTTTTGCAAATCTTGAGCTTGCTTTTTCTTTGCAAAAACCTTTTGGCAATCTTGAGAAACAGTAGTTCTTCAAGATTATCCTTATTTCCAGTAGGGAAAAATTATTTAATTATGGGTACTAACCTCGCTAATCAGATTATGATGAGTTATGTATGAAGGGAGTTTTCAAGTGTGCGAGGGAAGATGATAAAAGAAGATTCAGGAGGGACAAACGCTCAAGCTTGGGGATGCCCCCGTGCACCCCCGAGAAATATTCAAGAAGACTCAAGCGTCTAAGCTTGGGGATGCCCCCGTGCATCCCCTTCTCCATCAACAATTATCAGTTCGTCTTTCGTTCCACTATATTTTAATCACTTCATGCGTTATGTGCTATGCTTGGAGCGTCTTGCTCTTAGTTTCCTTTTTAGTTTTCTTTAGCTTTGCTTGCTGTTCATAACAAGTTAGAACCCAACTTTCTTTGTGTGGGAGAGAAACACGCTCCACTTCAACCTAGAACACAACATAGGATTTTCATGCTTATCTTTGCTGTGTGTGTTCTTTGTCTTTCCATAGCTACTGTCATGTTTAGCTCTTAGTTTTCATGCTTTTCTTTTTAAAGAGCTTTTGTTTATTTGGTTGCTGAACTCTCTTGAGTTTCCATGTTTATATTGTTAAGAGAGTTTGCCTGTTGCACTGAGTTGTGTGTCTTAACTTAAAGTAGGTAAATGAGGTTGCTATTTCATTTTAGTAGTAACTTGCAATAGTTTTGAGGTATTGCCATGAGTAATGTCTGAACTTTTGGTGTCAAGAGCTTTAGCCTATTAGTGATAGATGTCGTATTTTGGGCAATCCGTATTTATTTTCGAAAACCTACAAAATAGTTGAGAACTTTAGCTACTAAATGGATCACTAATCTTTGGAGGGATCGAATATTAGAGTACACTCATGTACCATGGGTCGAGGATGCGCAAGGGTAACCAAACCCCCATACACACCTCCTCGGGGTACTTGTCTCTTTGTGAACCTCCTAATTAGATTGAGAGTTACCGATAATAAGTGCATGAGTTCTTCGGACTAATGTGAGTATTCGAAAGTTGACACTTCCACCTAACCATATTTTTCTAGCCTCTTCGGTACCGTGCATTGCCCTTTCTCACCTCGAGAGTTGGCGCATACTTCGCCGGTGCATCCAAATCCTTGGCACGATACGCTCTGTCATCATAAGCCTCATTATATCCTTCCTCAAAACAGCCACCATACCTACCTATCAAGGCATTTCCATAGCCTTTCCGAGATACATTGCCATGCAACATCCATCTTCTCATGACTTGATCTTCATGTCATACATGCTTTTTGCTTGATCGATGAGCCGCATGCTAGTTGGGCCTTGCCCTAATCATTGCTACATGACATGCTAGTATCATTGCATATCCTGCTACACTGGCAGAGGCATACATTTGCATACATCATGATAGTTTCATTTTCTTTATGTTGACTACTTTTGTAAAGTGTGAAAGATCTTCTATACTTCTTGTAATAAATAGAGTGTTGCCCCTAAAGTGAGGGAAAGATCCCAAAGAGGACAAAATCAAAAGATCCCAAAGAGCACAAATGAGAGTTAAATAGAAAGAGCCATGGAGGCCACAAAAAAATAAAAAAAAAGAGAAAAAAAAATAAAAAGAGAGAAGGGGGCACACTACTATTCTTCTTGAGAGATCCACACTCGTAATCCATCTTATACCTTGTACTCCATAGAGATTATCATTTATGCATATAGCTATGTGGGGACCTTCACACTATAGAACTTGGCTTGTATATTCCAATGATGAGCCTCCTCAAAAGAGCTCTAGGTCTTCTTGAGCAAGCAAGTTGGATGCACCCCCACTAGTTCCATTGGAGAGCTTACCTTAGCTCATATGTGCATCCATTGCATGGCAATCCCTACTCCTCACATCATATCTATCATTTGGCTTTCTCTCGCCGATGATTGTCCTCATTGATGTGAGCCTTTCACACCTTTTTTGTCTTCCCCCTCTATCATTTTTCTCTTTTTGCCATCCTAAGTGTTAACTTTCTTGCTTACGCTCATCCATTGCATGAGTGCTCAAAATATCGAAAGGGAGTGGATCATTTTGACTTGTACCTGGCTGACGGTCTGGGGATGAGTCAAGATAAGATTCCAAAGAAGACCAAGTGTGAAACTTGAGTAGATTAAGTTCTCAACAATACAAAAACTATGTTTCACTCTCTCATATATCCCTATCCCCTTTCTTGCACGCAAACACCATTTGGAGACATTCGAGTCATGGACAGCGAGAGCTCTTGCACCTTAATGTTCTTATGTTACTTGTTACAATGCTAATATAGACTCTTGCTTGTTATGACTTGAATTTAACTACATGCCTTGATTGCTTTACTTAAAAGTTCTTATATGATTGATAGCATGTCACCACAGAAATTATGCTTGTTATCATTTACCTACTCGAGGACGAGCAGGAATTAAGCTTGGGGATGTTGATACGTCCAAAACGTATCTATAATTTCTGCTTGCTCCATGCTTCTTTTGTGTGATATTGCTATGATATTTATGAACTTCCATACACTTTTGATCATATTTGGACTAACCTATTAACTCAGTGCACCCCAGTGCCAGTTTCTGTTTTCTACTGTTTTTGTATTTCAGGTTTTCCCATTACTTAAATTGCCAGAAAAATTCCAGGAAAAATATATAAAAAATCAGCGCTCCAGAAGCTTCCACGCGCCAGAAGTGAGGCCAGAGGGGAGCCAGGGGCAGCCCAGGCGGCCCCACCCCTGGCCGCCTAGGGAGGGCGCCTGGGCCCCCCTCTCCGCTTCTGGTGACCCCCTTTGGCCTATATTTACCTCCCGTCGTGGAAACCCTGATTCCAGAACTCTTTTCTCCAGAAGCTATTCCGATCTCCGCTGCCATCGCCACCAAGTTTCGGGGGACCAGAATTCCTGTGCCGGTATCCTGCCGGGACGGGGAAGTGCCCCCGGATTCATCTCCATTGACGTTGCTTCCTCCCTCCATGATGCGGGAGTACTTCCTCCTCGGGGCTGAGGTTTCTACCAGTAGCTATGTGGTCAATTCTCTCTCCCATGATGTGATCTTCGTTGTGATCATAGGCTATGTTAATCTAGGGTGATCCCATGATATTTCCCCTTCCTCTATGTATTGGATTGATGTACTCACTTGTCTTTATCTAGTATAATCCCCGAGACCAAGGTGACAGCGGTCTATTGGACATGGATTAGAAGAATATTTTCATGAGTGATTTCCTCTTTTGTGTGTTGATTGAAGATTGAGAGTCTCTTGGTGCTTGTCTTTGACTATCCTTGAGATATGTTGTGGTGATTGTGGTACTCTCTTTGGATGGCCGCGGTGACATTGGGAAATCCATAGATAGAGAACTACGAACTTAGAGGTGTGCTTTTGTAGCCCTACATAATTCTCGTCCTCTCTTGACCACAAAGGAATGACCTCCGAGTGCGTCTCCATTATGGGAAATATCATGTGATTCGATTATGTTAATGTTGTTGGGAGTTGCCACTAGTGAAAGTATGAAGCCTAGGCCTTGTTTCCACCATTACAATACCATTTGTGCTCACGTTTACCACATGTTTGCTTGCTGCCATTTTTATTTCAGATTTACAGATACATCTTTTGCCATCCATATCACTTGCCATTTAACATCTCTTCGCCGAACAAGTGCACCTATACATCTGACAAGTGTATTAGGTGTGTTGGGGACACAAGAGACTTCTTGTATCTTGATTGCAGGGTTGCTTGAAAGGGGTACGTTCAACCTCCACTTCCCTGAGTTCGATAAACCTTGGGTTACTCACTTAAGGGAAATTTGCTGCTGTCCTACAAACCTCTGCTCTTGGAGGCCCAACACTGTCTATAGGAATAGAAGCGTGTAGTAGACATCATCGCCCACGAGGAGGGGGGGGGGAGGTGACACTAGTCAACCTCGTACGAGATTCTCCAATCTGAAGCGGAACCATGCTTCACTTTCCTGCTGGTACAATTACATCATTGGCTGACATACTGGAAAAAAGGTGTTGTATTTTACAATACTATTTTACTTCACATCCTGCTTTACAACCTCCTTGTTGATGAGTTTGGCCAAAACCTTTTGGATGCGCTCAGGCCCACATAATAATTCCCCTATGTCAATGTTCTTCTCCATCTCCCCGGACCACTAGATGATTGATACGTCTCCAAAGTATCTATAATTTTTGATTGTTCCATGCTATTATATTATCCTTCTAGGATGTTTTATGGGCTTTTATATACACTTTTATATGATTTTTGGGACTAACCTATTAACCCAGAGCCCAGTGCCGGTTTCTGTTTTTCTCTTATTTTAGAGTATCGCAGAAAAGGAATATCAAACGGAGCCTAATTGACCTGAAACTCAACGGAGGTTATTTTTTGGACCAGAAGAAGCCCAGGAAGTGTCGGAGGGGGACCAGAAGGTTCCCGGTCTGCCCACAAGGGTAGGGGGCGTGCCCCCTACCTCGTGGACAGCCCTGAGGTCCCCTTTACTTGTCCCCGACTCTAACACCTCCTATATATACTGAAACCTCCAGAAAATAACCTAGATCGGGACTTCTGCCGCTGAAAGCCCCTGTTGCCACCGAAAACCAATCTAGACCCGTTTCGGCACCCTGCCGGAGGGGGGAATCCCTCTCCAGTGGCCATCTTCGTCACCCCGACGCTCTCCATGACGAGGAGGGAGTAGTTCACCCTCGGGGCCGAGGGTATGTACCAGTAGCTATGTGTTTGATCTCTCTCTCTCTCTCTCTCTCTCTCTCTCTCTCTCTCTCTCTCGCTCGTGTTCTTGAGATGGCACGATCTTGATGTATCGCGAGCTTTGCTACTATAGTTGGATCTTATGATGTTTCTCCCCCTCTACTCTCTTGCGATGGACTGATTTTTCCCTTTGAAGTTATCTTATCGGATTGAGTCTTTAAAGATTTGAGAACACTTGATGTATGTCTTGCATGTGCTTATCTGTGGTGACAATGGGATATCACGTGATCTACTTGATGTATGTTTTGGTGATCAACTTGCTGGTTCTTGTGAACTTATGCATAGGAGTTAGTACACGTTTTCGTTTTAACTCTCCGGTAGAAACTTTGGGGCACTCTTTGAAGTACTTTGTGTTGGTCGAATAGATGAATCTGAGATTGTGTGATGCATATCGTATAATCATGCCCACGGATACTTGAGGTGACAATGGAGTATCTAGGTGACATTAGGGTTTTGGTTGATTTGTGTCTTACGGTGTTATTCTAGTACGAACTCTAAGATAGATCGAACGGAAAGAATAGCTTCATGCTATTTTACTACGGAATCTTGAATAGATCGATCAGAAATAATAACTTTGAGGTGGTTTCGTACCCTACAATAATCTCTTCGTTTGTTCTCCGCTATTAGTGACTTTGGAGTGACTCTTTGTTGCATGTTGAGGGATAGTTATATGATCCAGTTATGCTATTATTGTTGAGAGAGCTTGCACTAGTGAAAGTCTGAACCCTAGGCCTTGTTTCCTAGCATTGCAATACCATTTACGCTCACTTTTATCATTAGTTAACTTGCTATTTTTATATTTCCAGATTACAAAAACCTATATCTACCATCCATATTGCACTTGCATCACCATCTCTTCGTCGAACTAGTGCACCTATACAATTTACCATTGTATTGGATGTGTTGGGGACACAAGAGACTCTTTGTTATTTGGTTGCAGGGTTGTTTGAGAGAGACCATCTTCATCCTACGCCTCCCATGGATTGATATACCTTAGGTCATCTACTTGAGTGAAATTTGCTACTGTCCTACAAACCTCTGCACTTGGAGGCCCAACAACGTCTACAAGAAGAAGGTTGCGTAGTAAACATCAAGCTCTTTTCTGGCGCCGTTGCCGGGGAGGTTAGTGCTTGATGGTATATCTTTAGATCTTGCAATCAAATCTTTTAGTTTCTTGTTTTATCACTAGTTTAGTTTATAAAAGAAAACTAACAAAAATGGAATTGAGGTTACCTCACATGCTTCATCTTTTTAATATCTTTTGTAAAAATGATGGGAAGGAAAATTGTGCTCAAGTACTTGAAGAGGAATTACATAAGATGCTTGGCACTAAAAACTTGAATGATGAGCATGATTGCAATGTTGTTAGTGTGAACTCTTCGAATATCCATAGTACTAATGATGATTGCACTAGTCATGATGAAAATATCTCATATAAACATGTCAATTTTTGTGGAGTGCATAGAGTTTGCAAGTATATACCAAATAGGAAAGATAGATTTTGCAAGAGGCATAAGTATTTAGAAACTAAATGGTTGCAAGAAAGGCTAGATGTTTGTGCTGAAGATTAAAATTTTCTTAGCCGTAATTGTGAACTTTGCAATGGACATGGTCATTTAACCCTCCAATGCAAATTGTTTCATGATCGAATCGTGTCCAAAAATTGTGATGACTTGATTTCCCTTGTACATCATAATGAACTTAGTTTGCTTTTGGGTTATCAAGAAATCAAACGTAGAACTAAGAATCTCCCAGAATTTGCCCTTGATAAAGTTCTTGATTTTGACCTAGAGGAAATTTATATGTATTGTGCGGTGAATTGCATTGAAAATCCTTATATTGCCAATTACCTAAAGACAAGAAAACAAATATAAGATGAAGAGAATACTAATGAAAGGGAAGAGATTTCCCAATATCCTTCTATTCTTTCTTATGATGAATCAGGTAACGAGGAGGAGCCTTCTATTCAACCAATCTCATTAATAAGGGGCTCCAAAAAGAGTATTAAACCCACACATGATGCGAAGAAGAAAAAGAAAAGACGGAGAAGCAAAGATAAAAAGGTATCCCTCCCAAATGATGTTTCTCCTATTACTCATTGTGATGATGATAATTGCTATACTATCGGTGCTATCCATACTATTAATGATGAGAGTGATTATGCATATGATATGAAAAGGCCCAAGCTTGGTGATGCTATGTTTGATGAGAATGGCATGTTTGAGAATTTATTTGCTGCAATTAATGTTTGTCCCAATCTTGGGGATGCTACGTTTGATGAAGATGATATTTTTAGCCTCCCAAGTTTTGATATGCAAATTTATTATGATGATAGCATGCCTCCTATTTATGATGATTATTGTGATGACACTTATGCTATAAAAAGTACTGACGATTATATTTATAAAGCTTTTCATGATTATGATTACCCTTTTTTTGAATGTTACTCTTTTAATGTGGAAACAATCTATAGTATTCAAGTCTCTTATGATACTCCAACTATTCCGAATGAGAAGAATTTTGCTTATGTGGAGAGTAATAAAATTTATATGCTTAGGGATCATGACAAGAATGCTTTATGTGATAGTTATATTGTTGAATTCATTCATGATGCCTCTGAAAATTATTATGAGAGAGGATCATATGCTTGTAGGAATTGCAATAGTATCAAGTTTCCTCTCTATATGCTTAAAATCTTGAAGCTATGATTGTTTTGCTTTCCTATGCTAGTTGATTATTGTTCCCATAAATTGTTTGCTCACAAAATCCCTATGCATAGGAAGTGGGTTAGACTTAAATGTGCTATTTATATTCTTCATGATGCTCTCTTTATGTTTCAATTCTTATCTTTTATACGAGCATCATTGAAATCATCATGCCTAGCTAGGGGCGTTAAATGATAGCGCTTGTTGGGAGGCAACCCAATTTTATTTTCTTTGCTTTTACTTCTATTAAGTATTAAATAATGCATCTAGCTTCTGTTTAGATGTGGTTTTGTGTTTTAATTAGTGTTTGTGCCAAGTAGAACCTTTGGGGAGACTTGGGTGAAGTCTTTGTGATCATGCTGTAAAAAACAGAAACTTTAGCACTCACGAGAATAGCTACCATTTTTTACTGGAGAGTGATTTTTAGTTGATTCTTTTTGCAGATGATTAATAGACAAATTCCTCACGTCCACCAATTTATTTCAGAATTTTTAGAGTTACATAAGTATTCGAAAGTTACAGATTGCTACAGACTGTTCTGTTTTTGACAGATTCTGTTTTCTATGTGTTGTTTGCTTATTTTGATGAATCTATGAGTAGTATCAGAGGGTATGAACCATAGAGGAGTTGGAATACAGTAGATATTACACCAATATATATTTAGAATGAGTGCACAATAGTACCTTAGTGGTGGTTTTATTTTCTATACTAACAGAGCTTACGAGTTTTCTGTTGAGTTTTGTGTTGTGAAGTTTTCAAGTTTCGGGTAAAGATTCGATGGACTTTGGAATAAGGAGTGGCAAGAGCCTAAGCTTGGGGATGCCCAAGGCACCCCAAGGTAAAATTCAAGGACAACCAAAAGCCTAAGCTTGGGGATGCCCCGCGAAGGCATCCCCTCTTTCGTCTTCGTCTATCGATAACTTTAGTTTGAATAATATCCCAAGATCTGAAATTATTAAATGATAGAGAGTCTTCACATAGTTACATAATTATTCGACTACTCATTGATCTTCACTTATATCTTTTGGAGTAGTTTGTCATTTGCTCTAGTGCTTCACTTATATTCTTTTAGAGCACGGCGGTGGTTTTACTTTGAAGAAATATATGATCTCTCATGCTTCACTTTTATCATTTGAGAGTCTCTTAGGACAGCATGGTAATGTGCTTGGTTATGAATTTAGTCCTAATATGATGGGCATCCAAGAGGGATATAATAAAAACTTTCACATAGAGTGCATTGAATACTATGAGAAGTTTGATACTTGATGATTGTTTTGAGATATGAGGATGGTGATATTAGAGTCATGCTAGTAGAGTAATTGTGAATTTGAGAAATACTAGTGTTGAGGTTTGCAAGTCCCGTAGCATGCATGTATGGTAACCGTTGTGTGACAAATTTAAAGCATTAGGTATTTCTGTGATTGTCATCATTTGTGTGGAGGTCGGGATCACGCGATGGTTAACTCCTACCAACCCTTCCCCTAGGAGCATGCGTGTAGTGCTTTGTTTTGATGACTTGTAGATTTTTGCAATAAGTATGTGAGTTCTTTATGACTAACGCTGAGTCCATGGATTATACACACTCTCACCCTTCCACCATTGCCAGCGTCTCTTGTACCGCGCAACTCTCGCCGGTATCATACATCCACCATATTCCTTCCTCAAAACAGCCAGCATACCTACCTATCATGGCATTTCCATAGCCATTCCGAGATATATTGCCATGCAACTTTCCACCGTTCTGTTTTTTATGACACGCTTCATCATTGTCATATTGCCATGCATGATCATGTAGTTGACATCGTATTTGTGGCTAGGCCACCATGCATAATTTTTCATACATGTCACTCTTGATTCATTGGACATCCCTGTACACCGCCGGAGGCATTCATATAGAGTCATGATAACCCACAAGTGCAGGTGATCAGTTGTAGCCTCTTTTGATAAGTAAGAGTGTCGAACCCAACGAGGAGCTAAAGGTAGAACAAATATTCCCTCAAGTTCTATCGACCACCGATACAACTCTACGCACGCTTGACATTTACTTTACCTAGAACAAGTATGAAACTAGAAGTACTTTGTGGTTTTTGTGGGATAGGTTAGCAAGAATATAAAGAGCACGTAAATAAAAACTAGGGGCTATTAAGATAAATACACAACTAAATTAGTTTTAGTAGAGAGCTTTTTGTCACGAGAAAGTTATTTGTCCCTAGGCAATCGATAACTAGACCGGTTATCACTATTGCAATCTTATTTGAGGGAGAGGCACAAGCTAACATACTTTCTCTTCTTGGATCATATGCACTTATGATTGGAACTCTAGCAAGCATCCGCAACTACTAAAGATCATTAAGGTAAAACCCAACCATAGCATTAAAGTATCAAGTCCTCGTTATTCCCATACGCAAACAACCTACTTACTCGGGTCTGTGGTTCTGTCACTCACGCCACCCACCATAAGAAAATCATGAACATATTGCAAACCCAACAGAGGGGATCCCTCACGCTTGCGCGACACGAGAGCACCATAGGACATCACCAATAATAAAACATGCAACTCAAACCAATCACGATCATCAATTAACCCATAGGACAAAACGGATCTACTAAACATCATAGGATAGCCATACATCATTGGGAAATAATATATAGCGTTGAGCACCATGTTTAAGTAGAGATTACAACGGGTAGAAGAGGGGTTACACCGCTGCCCGCTGCATAGAGGGGGGAAGAGTTGGTGATGACGGAGGTGAAGTTGTTGGTGTAGATTGCGGTGACGATGATGGCCCCGGCGGCACTCCGGTGCCACCGAAAGCGAGGGGGAGAGAGCCCCCCTCCTTCTTCTTCTTCCTTGACCTTCTCCCTAGATGGGAGAAGGGTTTCCCCTTTGGTCCATGGTTTCCCTGGCGTGGGATGGGTGAGAGCCCCTCTGAGATTGGATCTGTTTCTCTCTGTTTCTGCGTTCCCTAATTCTGCCCTTTCACCATTTCTTATATATCCGGAGATCCGTAACTCCGATTGGACTGAAACCTTCGCCCAGATTTTTTCCCCGAAAATTAGCTTTCTTGCGGCGAAAGAAGAGCAGCAACCGCCTTACGGGGTGCCCACGAGGGTCAGGGGCGTGCCCCCTGCCTCATGGCCCCCTCGGGCACCGTCTCGCGTTGGTTCTTCTTCCCACATGTCACAAATATTCCAAAAATATTCTCCGTCCATTTTTATCCCGTTTGGACTCTATTTGATATAGGTTTTCTGCAAAACATAAAACATGCAACAAACAGGAACTGACACTGGGCACTGGATCAATATGTTAGTCCCAAAAATAATAAAAAGTGGCCAAAAGTATATGAAAGTTGTATTATATTGGCATGGAACAATAAAAAATTATAGATACGACGGAGGCGTATCATCATCGCCAAGCTTAATTCCTGCTCATCCTAGAGTAGGTAAATGATAAAAAAGATAATATTTGATGTGGAATGCTACCTAGCATAATCTTGATGATGTTGTCTAATCATGGCATGAATATTAAGATACGAGTGATTCAAAGAAATATTCTATCATTTGGCATAAAAGAATTTAATACTCGGGCATCCCAACAAACAATCAAGTCTTTCAAAATATCAATGCTAAAGAACGTTATCCCTACAAAATCATATAGCCTTTTATGCTCCCTTTTCTTAACACAAGGTACCCCTCATGACCATCCCGGTGTCAGCCAAGCAATTGTTTTCATACTTTACTTTTTCAAACTTTTTCAACTCTTCATGCAATACATCAGCGTGAGCCATGGACATAGCACTATGGGTGGAATAGAAGGTGGTAGTAGACAAAAGGAGGGGGAATGTCTCACATCAACTAGGCGTATCAATGGGCTATGGAGATGCCCATCAATAGATATCAATGTGAGTGAGTAGGGATTGCCATGTAACGGATGCACTAGAGCTATAAGTGTATGAAAGCTCAAAAGAAAACTAGTGGGTGTGCATCAACTTGCTTGCTCATGAATACCTAGGGCATTTGAGGAAGCCCATCGTTGGAATATACAAGCCAAGTTCTATAACGAAAAATTCCCACTAGTATATGGAAGTGAGAACATAGGAGACTCTCTATCATGAAGATCATGGTGGTACTTTGAAGCACAAGTGTGGAAAAAAGATAGTAGCATTGTCCCCTTTTTCTTTCCCTTTTTTTTTCTTTTTTTTCTTTTTTTGGGCCTTCCTTTTTTTTATTTGGCCTTTCTTTTTTCTTTCTTTTTTCCCTTTTTTGGGGACAATGCTCTCATAATGATGATCATCACACTTCTATTTACTTACAACTCGATATTACAACTCGATACTGGAACAAAAATCCGACTCTATATGAATGCCTCCGGCGATGTACCGGGATGTGCAATGATCTAGCGTAGCAATGACATCAAAAAACGGACAAGCCATGGAAACATCATGCTAGCTATCTTACGATCATGCAAGGCAATATGACAATGATGGTGCGTGTCATAATAAACGGAACGGTGGAGTTACATGGAAATATATCTCGGAATGGCTATGGAAATGCCATAATAGGTAGGTATGGTGGCTGTTTTGAGGAAGGATATACGGTGGTTTGATGCACCGGCGAAAATTGCGCGGTACTAGAGTGGCTAGCAAGGTGGAAGGGTGAGAGTGCGTATAATCCATGGACTCAACATTAGTCATAAAGAACTCACTTACTTATTGCGAAAAATCTATTAGCCCTCGAAGCAAAAGTACTACAACGCATGCTCCTAGGGGGGAGGTTGGTAGGAGTTAAACAATCAAAATACAATGCGCACCAATTTGGTTACATAGTTAGGAGACCATACGTGCATGCTTTGGGAATCACAAACCTTAACACCAATATTATTACTAAACCACAATCATTCACTAGTACCTCCCACATATTAGCATTTCTCTATATCTCAAAACTATTGCAAGGAATCATACATATCATATTCAGCGATCTACAAGTTTATGTAGGATTTTATGACTAACCATGTGAATGACCATTTCCTGTCAACTCTCTAAATAGATATAAGTGAAGCTAGAGAGTTTTAATTCTTTCTACAAAAGATATTCCCATGCTCTAACAAATATAAGTGAAGCAAAAGATCATTCTACAAATGGCGGTTTTCTATGTGAGGAGAAACAGGCAATCCAAACTTCAATTGATATAAGTGAAGCCATGAAGCATTCTATAAAGCCCTACTCAAAAGATATAAGTGAAGTGCAAAGAGCATTCTATAAATCAACCAAGGATTATCTCATACCAACATGGTGCATTTATTAAAATAAAAAGAAAAAGCACACGACGCTCCAAGAGTTTACGCATATCATGTGAACGAAACGAATCCGAAAACATACCGATACTTGTTGAAGAAAGATGGGATGCCTTCTAGGGCATCCCCAAGCTTAGACGCTTGAGTATCCTTGAATATTTGCTTGGGGTGCCTTGGGCATCTCCAAGCTTGAGCTCTTGCCTCTCCTCCTTCTTCTCACATCGAGACCTCCTCGATCTTCGAACACTTCATCCACACAAAACTTAACCAAACTTTTAGTGGCGGGGTTAGTGCATATGATCAATAAAATCCCATCATGTACTGCTCTAACATTATTGTATAATTATAAAAAAAACATTACCTATTGTATGCTATCACAATTCTATGGCCCAAGTCAAGGAGGCATCAACAAGAATTCAAACATAGGCAAATAATGAAGCTATAACAGCAATATGTGAAAACAGGACAGTCTGTAGTAATCTGAACATTAACCGTACTTCTGTAACCCTAACAATTATGGAACAATTAGGAAAAATCAACAATTTGTATAGCAAGACTTTGCAAAAAGTTTCAGATCCTTTCGGCATTCCAGTTAAAAAATGTAAATCGCGCACTACAGCCAAAGTTTCTGTTTTTGCACCGCACAACCAACAAGCAGTTTAAACATCCTAAAGGAAACTCTTGGCACATTATTTTTATAATACAATGGAATTGTACAAGGGAATAATTATTTTTATTGAAAAGTTTCTGTAATCAAGGTTCACAAAGTTTCCATGGGCATGAACAAAGTTCAAGGCTAGCTCCCACTTTAACAATGCTCGTCTTTCTCACTTTCGCTTTTCTTTTTGAAAAAGTTTTAGGTTCCCCTCTTTATTTTTTTGTTTTTGAAACTCTATAAAAGCACACAACAGAAATAAATGACTCTCTAACACTTCCGGGTTGTCTCCCTGGCAGCGCTTTCTTTAAAGCCATTAAGCTAGTCATATAGTGTCAAGTAATGGATCCACCCGGATCCCAAGGTATATCAAAGCCAATTTTAATTAACAATGATTTGTGATTTAGTAGTGAGCACAAAGTAATATATATCATGCAACAACGAAGTCTAACTCTCTTCCTATGCATCGGCATGTCATACAAGAACAACTCATGCACATCAAGTAAAGGCCAATGCATAGTATAAACAGTTTCTTGCAATTTTATCATATTGGAAACATAGAGAGGCGGAGATGTAGTTCCTCTCTCATAATAATTGCAAGTAGGAGCAGCAAGCACATGCATATTATATTCATCAAAATCATCATGTGTAACGGAAAAAAGGCAACCCATCAATATAATCCTTGATAAGTGGAAACTTCTCCGATATAAGGTAGTTTGGAGAACTCAAAAAGATAATAGGACTATCATGCGTGGGTGCAATGTCAACAATCTCATGTTTAACATAAGGAACTATAGCATGTTCATCTCCACAGGCATAATTCATATTGGCATCTTGGCCACAAGCATAGCAAAGCATCATCAAAAAAAGGATATTTCAAAAGAATCAACGGAATCATAACAATCATCATAGCATTCATCCTTCAGTAAGCACGAAGGGAAATTAAACAATGTATGAGTTGAAGAGTTACTCTCATTAGAAGGTGGGCACGGGTAGCTAATCCGCTCTTCCTCCTTTTGTTCTTCGCTCTCCTCCTCATCTTTTTCATCCAATGAGCTCACAATGTCATTAATTTCTTCTTCCATAGACTCCTGCAAAATATTAGTCTCTTCTTGGACAGTGGAGGAGTCCTCAATATATGGTTTAATATAAGGATTATAAGCATAATTATCATAGCAATATTTAAGTATGGCCAAATTTTCAGATTTGTAGAGAGTAGTATCACATTCTTCAATAAAGGAAGCAATTTCACAAATACCCCTAAAAGCAACAAATTCTTCAATTTGTTGAACATCATAATAATCATAAACACCCTTAGTATACGAAGATACGATTTCATCATCACTAAACTTACATTGGTAAGGAAGGTGTTTCTTAGGGTCTTTAGAACAACAAGTACAATCATGTATTTCACATATATTCCAAGCATAGCACTGCAAACGATGAATTTGATCCAGTAAAAGTTTCCCTTTTTCAAATATGCGGTGTCACACATAACAAGCATGCTCATCTAAAGATTTTCCCTCAACTAAGCTAGTTGGGGTTTCAGCCCGAGCACATAGGGATCAAAGATGATCCAAGTAATAAGCTTCAGTAGTGTGATAGATTTTGAGTGGTTCTTCAACTATTGGTTCAGTAGGTACCACCATTTTTTTTGGTATTTTGCATTTCCTACCCATAACTAAAGATAGAAAACAACTTAGAACAGCAAATAAAATCTACTTAGTGATAAAGCAAACAAGCACACACGAGAATATTCATCCCACGCTATTGCTCCCCGGCAACGGCGCCAGAAAAAGGTCTTGATAACCCACAAGTGTAGGGGATCAGTTGTAGCCTCTTTCGATAAGTAAGAGTGTCGAACCCAACGAGGAGCTAAAGGTAGAACAAATATTCCCTCAAGTTCTATCGACCACCGATACAACTCTATGCACGCTTGACGTTTACTTTACCCAGAACAAGTATGAAACTAGAAGTACGTTGTGGTTTTTGTGGAATAGGTTAATTAAGAATATAAAGAGCACGTAAATAAAAACTAGGGGCTGTTATGAGATTATATTTTCGGCGCCATCATAATCATAGTTCATGACTTCATCAATTCTATCGTCGCGATCGAATATCATATCATCACCCTCCCCGGTATTGTTCAGATATTCGGAGCCGTCATAGTCTTCATTTTGATCATCTAGCCCGCGAGGGGAGCGTATGATCTCGAACATGGCCTCTTCTCCTTCTCTGCCGGTATTGTCCGCCATAGCTTTTATTTAACTAATTCAGAAAAAATATAAAACAATAAGGAAAAACTGAATCATAGTATGCATCGTCTTGAATAATATATAATCTTGAATACATCATCTCAAATAATATATAATCTCGAATACATCGTCTCGAATAATATATATAATCTCGAATGCATCGTCTCGAATATTATATAGAGTTTGGGGTCGACGATGGGACCTGGGGCCGGGTTCCTCACCAAGCGGCGAGCCCCAGAAGGTAGCACCTCCCAGTGCTAGCCCGGCTGAGAGGAAGAAACAGAGGAAGAACCATCATATATCTAATTAACATTTATATATATCTAAAATTCATCTAATATTTCTATAACTAAAAGTATAAAAAAACTAAAAAAACATGCATCTAACATTTATATATCTAATTCATCTAACATTTCTATAACTAAAAGTATCAAATTCCTTAACTTTTCATCTAACTATAACATTTCTATATCTAAAATTAATCTAACATTTCTATAACTACAACTATAAAAACTAAAAAAACAGAAAATTCATCTAACATTTATATATCTAAAATTCATCTAACATTTCTATAATTAAATATATAAAAAAACTAAAAAACAGAAAATTCATCTAACATTTATATATCTAAAATTCATCTAACATTTCTATAATTAAATATAGAAAAACTAAAAAACAGAAAATTCATCTAACATTTCTATATCTAAAATTCATCTAACATTTCTATATCTAAAATTCATCTAACATTTCTATAACTAAAACTATAAAAAGCTATAAAAAACAGAAAATTCATCTAACATATTTCTATAACTAACTAACATTTCTATATCTAAAATTCATCTAACATTTCTATAACTAAAACTATAAATTAAAACTAAAATGCATGTGTGTGTGTGTGTGCATGGGAGGGCGGCAATGGCGGTAGAGGCTCACAACGGGGCGTCGGGGGCGGCGACGGTGACGGCGTGCGAGCTCGAGGCGACGGCGGCGGCGAGGTGAGGTCCAAGGCGACGGTGATGGCGAGGCGAGGGGACGACGACGGGGACGGTGCGGAGTCGACGGGGACGGGCCGGCGACGGGGGCAGCGCGGAGTCGATTGGCTAAATGGAGTGTGGTTTGCCATCCCAAAGACCAGGGCGGGTTGGGCATTCATGACCTTGAGGTTAAGAATATGACACTACTAGTACTCAGCAAATGGTTGTTTAAATTACTGACGGAAGATGGTGTATGGCAAACCCTCCTAAGAAGGAAATATGTAGGTTTTAAGGCAGTATCCTAGGTATATTGGAAGCCTGGGGATTCCCACTTTTGGGCGGGTCTAAAGGTTACAAAGAAATATTTCTTCTGGTATGGTTCTTTCTCAATCAAGGACGGCTCAAAAGTTAGATTCTAGGAGGACAAGTGGCTAGGAAATGCCACACTTCGGGAACAATATCCAGCTCTGTACAACATTGTGCGTCATAATGGTGGTACTATTGCCACGGTAATGGAATCATTTCCACCAAATGTGACGTTCAGAAGAGATTTAATTGGACCCAGACTCCAATCATGGAATATCCTGCCCCAGCGCTTGTCCACGGTCCAATTGTCACATGGGTCTAGGGATGGCACCCACAGGGTTTGGGTATGGGTGGAGCCACCCCATACCCTTACCTGTCTCATTTAAGCTTACCCATCACCCGTACCCATACCCGCTGGTGGGTACAAAATTTTCTCATACCCATCACCCGACAGGGTAAATGGGTACCCGCGGGTTGAAATACCCATGTTTGCATAACATCAATTTAAGTGACACATAATCTTAAACAACAAGATACAATCACAATTTATAATCATCAACACATAATAACATCAATACATACTTATAAACAACAAGACATCATAAACACAACACATTTTATAAACATCAATACTTTGTAGGAAACAACAACACATCAAAACATGACAACATAGTCATAAACATTAGTACATAGTAATACATTTTCAAGTTCACAAACTCATGACAAAGGGTAGATGTAGCTTTTCCATACTTCTTAGATTTATAAGGGTACATGGGTATGCGGGTATGGGTTATATGATCTCATACTCGTACCCGCTCTACCCGGTGGGTTTGCGATTTCCCTATTTACATACCCATGGGTAATTTTTTGTCCCATACCCTTACCCTAATAGGATTTTTACCCGCAGGGTTCGTGGATAATGGGTACCCATTGCCATCCCTACATGGGTCCGATGTATTTCGTTGGAACCTACATGGTAATGGTCAATTCTCAGTGGGGTCAATGTACAAAGCCTTGCTCCAATCTGATATGCCAGTTGATAATAACAAGAAGATCTGAAAGACGAAGATACCTCTTAAGAATAAAATCTTTGCATGGTATCTTCGTCGCGGTGTCATTCTTACTAAAGATAACCTTATTAAGGGGAATTGTCATGGAAGTCCGTAATGTGTTTTTTGTCACCATGATGAGACAATAAAACATGTATTCTTACAATGCAAATTGGCTCATTCTATATGGCCAGTCATCCAAATAGCTTCTCGCTTGTATCCTCCTTGTAGTGTTGCTAATGTATTTGGCAACTGGTTACATGGCATTAATCACAAGTTTAGTACCCTTCCCGGGATGGGAGCGCTTGCCGTTATTTGGTCGCTTTGGCTATGTAGAAATGATAAGGTTTTTAATGGTAAAAATACTTCTTTGATGCAGGTTATCTGGAGATGTACCGGGACTCTTCGTTTATGGTCCTCTCTACAACACGTGGAGAATCGAGACCTACTTACAGAGGTGTGTACACGATTGGAGTCTACGACGAGGGATACTTTTACCCAACATGGGTGACAGCATGATCTTAGGATTGCCCCCCCCCCCCTCCACTTTAGGTGTTATACATATCTTTTTATATTTCGCCTTTTTTATTTTTTATTTGTGTGAGAGGACCTTATTTGACTGTTTGCATCTTAGTTATGCAGAGGCCGGGTGTAATGCTTAAATTTTTTAAGTAATAAAGGGCTCCTTTTCGAAAAAATATGCCACATCCAACATCTGCTTGATCTTCATGATGACTACTCAACTCTTTTATAATCTTGTTCTTTCGGCAAGATGCTCGAGTAACCTAACTCTTTACTAGTCGGCAAATCATGCAATTTGTTAAAACACACGAAAGCAACCATGCTCTCTAGATACGTTCATCGTGACATCTTACCCACCGGTAGCGCATCCGTGTAGCATGGACGGTAAGGGAACGCACGCTCGATGCGGCTCCACCGACCGACTTCCTTGACGAGCCCCTTGCCCAGGTGTTGCATCCTCGAGGTGCTAAGATCGTACACCATGACCCTGCCGTTCATGTGGAGGAGGAGCGCGTTCTTGTGTGGATGCATTCCAATTATCCTGCAGTACCACCAGTAGTCCAGCGGCTCGAGTCGGCCAGCGACACCTTCGTCCAAGTCGATGAAGTTATCCTCATCCGAGTCCCACAAGCATCCGGACCCACTTTTGGCTTGCTCTTCTTCATCTTCATCTTCCTCTTTGCTCTGGCAACCGAGGGGTTCAAAGAGGCTGATTTTTGCTTCACAGCTTTCAACCACCTCCCATCGCGCCATTGGTCTTATAAGTTGTGACGAGCGCTTTATTTGGTGACCGAAAGGACTAAGGTTGGCCTCATGTGTCAGCGTCCACCCTAACTGCCCATCAACATGTTCTATCAGTGTCCACACCTGAAGTTGGAACATGTCGAGCGTCACATAGTGGATCCCTTTCTCATAGCTCACTAAGACCGACCTAGTAGGAAGGATGCCTATATTCTCTTCCTCGTCACAAGGTATTCCTGGAAGCTGGACCATATGATAGGTCATCTGTGAGTTGCTTAGGACCATAAGAATATTGTTGCCGCAATGCACATAGAGAGACCCTCGCCAAAACACGGCCGACTTCCATATTTGGTTGTCGTTTTCATATAGGGGCAACATGTCATAGAGGTGGTGAGGAGGGCAACAGTTTCCGGGCACAAACTCTCGACTCTCCCATCTGTTAGTCCTTGATGAGAACACCATTAAAGACAACACCTCTTCTTCGGGCCGATCCTCGACAATTGGCTCATAGACACGTGGCTCATTTCTTTGTTCAACCTCACTTTGCTCTTCTTTTCCCTCTTCTTCATATGGTTGCTCTTCTTCAAACAACGACCCGCACACCAGTTCTCGTGCCTCGAGGCCGGACCCGACGGCCTCCTTTTTAGGTCGTAGCTGTGTCATGGTGTGCGGGAACCGGAACACCTCGTGGTGCCGTGACACGGCGGGGTCAAAGGCGAGGAAGATACCCCCGAGATACCGTGTCGGCAGGGCAGGCAAGCGGGCGCACCGCACCGTCGCCGGGTTGCACACGCAGTAGAGGTTGCGGCTGGCCCGATGGAGGAGCAGGAGGCCGTTGCAGTGGTCCAGCACGGAGGCCCAGTCGTGTTTGAAGGGAGGACGCCGGAACACAGGCTCGTCGTCGGCGGGGGTATGTGGCGGCTTTCCCGCGCGGGCGAAGAAGGAGGACCTGTCGGTGGTCCTGTGTTTTTTGCCGGCGAAGTCGCCGGGGATGGCCGTGCAATTGCTGGTGAAGATGCCGGGGAAGGCGCGCGGCGGGAAGATGCGGTTGAAGCGGGCGAGGAGGACGGCGCTGCCGTCGACGGCGGCGCGCCATGGGTGGCAGACGCGCCGGGACTCGGCGACCGCGCGGTTTGGCAGGCGGCTCAGGACGTCGAGGAGGATGTCGCGGGGCAGGCCGGCGAGGAAGTCGTTGCCGTTGCCGTGGGTCGCGTCGTCCATCGTTGATGACGATGATGAGATCCGACGGAAGATCGATCGGTGCACCTTCCATGTATCCTGATTCCGATCGAGACAAAGTGCGTATAGCTCTGACCAACTTGGAAGGCGATCGAATTTGGAAAGCATTAATTCATTGCGTGATTTGCAAACTTTGAGCTGACATTTGGTAATCAATCGGTGCATGCATGCTCTTGCCTTCTAGTACTTCCTCCGTCCCAAAATAAGTGTCTTGAGCTTAGTACAAATTTGTACTAAAGCTAGTACAAAGTTGAGACACTTATTTTGAGACGGAGGGAGTATAAAAAAGCAAAAGAAAGCTAGCAACACACACGAGATGACGAGACGGGCCGGCCTCTAGTCGTCCACCATTAAGGGAACTGCCCTTTCCGATATTTCCCGTTGGATTTTCTTCACTAAATATCCTGATTCCGATTCCGATCGAGACAAAGTGCGTATAGCTCTGACCAACTTGGAAGGCGTTCGAATTTGGAAAGCGTTACTTCATTGCGTGATTTGCAAAGTTTGAGCTGACATTTGGTAATCAATCGGTGCATGCAAGCTCTTACCTCCTGCAAAAATATGATACGCCCGGACCGTACTCTTGAAAAAAATAACCATATGCATACTGTTGGCCGGGAGTATCATTCAAAGAGCACAATCACGGTGCTAGCTGGTGGCCGGGAGCTTCCCCTGTGTGGTGATGGTCCGCGTGGTGCCGGGCGACGCCGTTGGCCTAACTTTTCTCTTGTCTTTCAACCTGTTGCGATTATGCTGATCGACAGTTCCTTGGTGTGCAGACGGCTTGCTCCTCATCGTGGGGTGCGGCTGGGGGCGGCTGGGAGAGTCTCCTTGTCCTCATGTCGGCTTGGGTGGACGCTTGTCCGTCGAGTTGCGTGAGGTTCATGGCTTCGCTGTGGCGGCCATGGATGCGGCTTCCTCCCGCCCGGGAGGGCCGTAGGTTGTGGGTGGCTGTCTTCCCCTTCCTGAAGGGCTTCGTCCTCATTGGTGTTCTTGTGGTTTGTGATCGAATGCTTCTTTCGTGTGTCTCTGCTAGGTAGTGCCCAGCGGCCTCTCCGGTGACACGTACGTGCGGTGGCGTCGTTTCGGCCTCAGATGTCCTTTCGACCGTGCCCCATGACACATGTGGTGTCGCAGCGTTGTGCGGTCTCGGATGTGCGATGCCTTTTGATTGTGCCGACAGTGCGGTGTCTTGGTTTGGTCTGCTAGGCGATGCCCTTTGACTACGCCAGTTGCGCATAGGTGCTGTGGCGTCGTCTCGGCCTCGCGTGTCCTTTCGAATGTACCCCACGACACAGGTGGTGCCGTGGCATTATGCAGTCTCGGTGCACGGTGTGTTTCGATTGCGTCGACGGTGCAGTATCGTGGCATGATCTCGGCTGGCCCATGCCGTTCGATTACACTGGGTGGTGCTTTTGTTTTGTTTCGTGGTGTTTCCCTCTTAGTTTCTCCGTGTTGTGTGTGTTGTTGGTGTGAGTTTATTTTGTTGCTTTATTTCTTCTCCTTGTGACCCCCTGTATCTCTGGTTCACTTGAACCCATCTTGCAACATGCTGCAAAGCCCTATAGGCAACAATGCATACAATTCAGGTGGGGAGTCCTCTCCCTTCCCGGTGAAAATTCAAAAAAAAAGAGCACAATCACCGTAGCGGCTGAGAAGAGGAACGAGTTCGCTTATCTTTTCTCGGAAGAAAGAAAAGGCGACTTGCCACCGCCACCAAGAGTCTCGCCCGTCGTTGCCCTCCGGCAGTTTCCCTCTGTTGGTGACCTCGATCGTGGATAGTGAGGGCGGTCGTTATATCCACGCGTGTGGATAGTTTTTAGATTCTCGTAGTTTAGGTTTTATGTTGTTCATCGTCGTGCCTTCGGCAGTGGCAATGGCGGCACTGAATAAATATTCTTCATATCCTACTCCGACGAGGCGATCAGTCCTATGGTTGAGCATTAATTTTGAAACGAATTCGTTCAAGTAAGGACGGGGTGGCGGCGACGGCATCCTCGTGGTGGACATGTGTCCTCAGGCTCCGCCATTGCGACAGTGTTTGCTTCAGCGCCGGTGCGGAGCTTGGGAGGTAGTCCAGGAGCGGATGCAGATTGTGGTCTGTATCGGAGGAATCTGAAAGGTGATGGATCGTGTGTTGGGTTCGTGGTTCGTGGACGACAGATATGATTTTCTCCTCCGACGTCTCAGTCTTGTGATGGTGCCAGATCATGAGTTTGATGGCATGTCTAGGGTGTTGCTCCGGTCTGAATCGTTTAACGGTAATATATTCGTCTTTGGCGAGCCACCTTGTAGGTCCGCAAAGCTGAATATTAGCAATGGAGCCGCATCGACCTCTGGTGTGAAGGTGATTCGTTATTTTTTTTCTTTGGTGACTATTGTGGCGGTGACAGCGGTAGGTGACGAACGTCGGTGTCAACCTCAGATGTTTCTTCAGTTGTGGAAAGGCTAGCTTTCGGCTTTCTTTTCAGTTTTGCAGGTTGATGTACGTGACTTGTTTGATGATATTTACGATGATTTGCAAGGAGAAGAGTACTTTACAAGGAGAAGAGTTGAATAAATGATTAAACGAAATACGTACAGCTACTGATTTGTACAGGAACCACATTGATCCCAAAATTTGTCCAGCTCTTCTTCAGGGAAGAATTCAGTGTCCAAATTAATCTATTAAACTGCCATCGAACCGAACGCATCGCATGGTTTGATTGATAGAACCTTTTTTCAGTGAGTGTATGCGCGTGTATATGAGCGCTTGTGTCCGTTAACGTGCATTTAAACCACTGTGAAAGTTTAGCTTTTTTTGCTCTTTATTTAGTACGAAGTTTTTCCAGCCGTTTTAATTCGGCTTTTTTTTTTCTTTTTTTTTTCTTCAATGCACGCTTTCTTTTCCAACTAATGATTCTTCCTAAAAATTGATGTAACTTTTTTTTTACAAATATGTGAACTTTTATTCAAAATTGTGAACACTTTTCCAGTTTCTTGATTTTTTTTCAAAATTTATTTTGAGTTAGCTTTATTAATACAATTTATGATTTTTTTTAAATTCGATTAACTTTTTTCATACTAGATGAACTTTTTTTTAAATTCAATGAACCTTTTTAAAATCCGATGAACTTTTTCATATTACATGATTTGTTTTCAAATTCATTGAATTTTTTTCAAATTCAATGAATTTTTTCATATTAGATTTGTTTTCAAATCCAATGACCTTTTTTGAATTTTGATGTTTTTTTTTCAAATTGATGAACTATTTCTGAAATTCGATGATTTTTTTAAATTGGGCCAACTTTATTTTTCAAGTAAATGAACTTTTTTGAATTTAGTGGACCTTTTCGATAAATAATTTATACTGGTCAAATAGTTACGTTTTCCCTGCTAGTAGGACAACCTTGTTCAAATCCTACTTGAAGCATTGGATGATTATAATTTCGTTTTTTTACATTCGACTGGGGCATGTTGCTGGGCTGGCCCAAGTGAAGCCGTGCGGGCGCCAGTTTCCTGATCGGGCGCCTGAAGCGCCGATTAGGGGCTCCCTCTTTTTCGCCCGTGTGTTTGTGTGTACACTTAAAAAAAAATCATTTTGCATACACGCTCATACATGCCTACCTTTTCATTTTTATGGTTAACATTTGTAAATTTATCATTTTTATGTCTACTTTTTCAATACATGTTCTACATTTTCATATACATGATTAAATTTTTGTATACACGAGAAACATTTTCAATATATGTTTAACATTTTATTCTATAAATAATTGACATTTTTAAATTTTTCTTTTTTATGTCTACTTTTTCATATATGTTGTGTCTTTGTGTGCATGTGCTCTGATGTCTAGTTTTTTATACATGTTGTTCATTTTTGGTATACATCAGGTACTTTTTTTACACACGTTTAAAATTTTTCAAATGCATAATCAACATTTTTCAAAACACAGAGAATATATATTTGTGTTATATATATATATATATATATATATATATATATATATATATAT
>LR738712.1:2473339-2484787 GCA_902687465.1 Secale cereale
GGGGGGCTCCAGGCGCCCTGGCGGCGCGCCCCCCCGAGCCGCGCCGGGGGGCGCCTGGGCCCCCCGAAGCTCCCCCGATGCCCCCTTTGGCATATATTTAAAGCGTCCTCCGAAACCCTCAGAACAGGAACTCTTTTCGCTATCCCATCTCTGTTCCGCCGCCGCCGCCGCTTCCAAAATCGGGAGCACCAGGAGAACTCTTCCCGGCACCCTGCCGGAGGGGAGGATCACCACCGGGAGCTTCTCCACCACCATGGACGCCTCCCGGATGAATCGTGAGTAGTCTCCCTTGGACCATGAGTCCATGACCAGTAGCTATGTGATGTTCTCCTCCCGTTCTTGTGCTTCACTAATTAGTCCTCGTGAGCTGCCCTACATGATCGAGGCACATATGTAATCCTTATGCTGTTGCTATGTTGAGTTTGCTGGGATCCGATGGATTATGAGATTATGTTCAGATTGATCTTGAGTAATATATTTGATTCACCTCTTTTATATTTATGTTCATAAGTAATTCTTGCATGTTCTCCGTTGTTATTTATTGCTTTGGCCAAGTAGTAGGTAGTGACTCCAAGAGGGAACGTTATGCTTGATTGTGGGTTCATGCCCCTCGATGACTAGCTTGAGTGACAGAAACATGAGTCTAGGGGATGTGCTGTTGCCACAAGGGGGAAAACAACGGTGCTTGTGCCCGCGGGTGCAAGGATTGTTTACTTTACGCAAAAGTTCTTTTAATGCAGTTGTCTGTTGCATTGAGTTTACACTATGGGTGGGGCTCGCAACTTAATACCAGCGAGATGTTCTGGATAGATATCTCAAGGTGGATGATTAGTAGTAGGCATTGATGGATTTCGGTCTACTTACTTTGGCGTACCGCCCATGCTTTGAACCTCAACCTTTCTTGCAATGTAGTCAGCATTGGTTTGCGTTCGTGGTCCTGTCAATTGCCTAGCTGTAATTTGTTTACCTCACATAGCTGTTTTATCGTCTTTTGGGAGAGAGACATCACTAGTGAACATCATGAGACTCCGGTCCATATTACCATCATTGATCACATCCGCTATTTACTTTTCGTTATTACTTACTATTGCAAACACTATCTATCACTACTATCATCTGCTTTTAACCCTTTGTGAACTACAAGGCCGGAGGGATTGACAACCTCTCTGTACTCGTTGGGAGCAAAGTTATTTGTATCTGTGTGCAGGTCCACGTTGATTGCTAATCCGCGCCGTTAGCAGTTGACACCTACTTGTTGAACCTTGGAGTCTCTGGGGATTCGATCCTTGGCATCTTTGCTAAGGGAAAACACTTCCACAACACTGCATCTTTCACCTTCCACTTGGGGTAACCAACGAGGGGTTAGAGGCCCATCACAGCCCCCGATGGAGATTGACCTCCCCAGGGGTGGCGCGGTGTGGAAGTGGCAACGGCTAGGATTGACGATCGGGGTTAGGCTGATACCATGTAAGAGGAATATATAGGGATTGGTTTATTTGTTGATGTATTGCTTGAGCCTCATGGGCGTATATATAATGAGTACATGACCTCCTTAGAGTACATAAATCCTACTCTATCATATGTTTTCGAAATAATCAAGATACTCAATAGTTGGCTATATTTCATTGTCATGTCATTTATAGTCAATCTAATAGCCTGCTCATGTAATAATTACTAGCTATAGAGATAGTCCCTTCATTTCGGTTAGGCTGGTTGTAATGGGGAGTATCATATCTAGTATCATGCATATGATACTAGTGTATGATGCTACCTCCCTAATGCATAGTATCATATATTAGTATCATGTAGTACTCTATTTATTGCCATGCATGACACAAAGTAGCATATCATTTAATATGATACGGTATCATGATATGATACTACACCCTTTCTTTCTTCATTTAATGCTATGACACCTCATCAAAATTGCCTAGTTGACATGCATGATACTAGCTATGATACTACCACTACGACCAGCCTTATAGGTTTCAATTAAAAAATCTCTTCAATCAAGGTAGATGGTGGGTGGTGATTTTTTTTATAGTTTGAAAAAGTACTCCCCTTTATTAATGAGCTCGTTTTCGAAAAGAAATTTTGTTTATCAATATAATAATTTCATTGCATGCATGCATGACCAATGAAAGGCCAATAACTTTTACATGCATGGTAATGTTCACATGCAATGATTTAGTGCACCTTAAAATTTGAAAATATGAAAGGTTTGAGACTTACAAAATGAGAAACCGAAATTTTGTGAGAAGCCCTATGAACCGAAAGGGAGGGAGTGTGTTCTCACATTAATATCTAGCACACCTCTAAGGTCGTATTGTCACATGAACTAGAATCATGCTCCATCTAAGGTCGTCAATTATAACCCATGGTTAGAAAATATTTTCATTGATCGGATGAAATAGCAAGATGACAACATATAACAATAGCAATGAAGAAAGACTGCGTCTCGTCTCCATCGACCTAGCTAGCTACGTCCCTAGCTCCCCCAATAAATCATCAGTTGGGAGATGGATGGATGCAGGGATTAGCTGCCCACCACGCGTTATTATGCACTGTTCTACGCACTCCACCTAGCTAGCTACTCCCTCCGCCCCACGTCCTAAGGCCCGCATTAATTTGGACCACTGAGTACTTCAGCGACATAGACATGAGGTTGCAAGGAGTACAAGCAAAGACATAATGTTTATTTGTTTTCTCTACCAGGAAGTTGCCTTTATTTGTTTTCTCTACTAGCAAGTTGCCTGAATTAGTTTTCATCGGTTGATTAACGTCCTTAGACGCAAGTAATTAGTTCTATATAGTACCAGGAAGAGAGAGAGAGAGGGACGGAAGGAGAAAGAGAACAAGGGCATGTACAGTGATATTATCATAGAGCATCTCTAGCAGATGCACTATCCCGCCGCCGGTGCATATATTTACGGCCAGTTTAGCGTTTCCCGGCTTTTCGGACTGGCTCGTAAAACATATATGGGCAGCCGGCAAAACGCCGCTATATGTACGGCGAAAGGGGTGTTTTAGGGTTCCCGCTTCGGATAGATACACCCCCCCTCCGCCGCAATCCACCTTCTTTTCTTAGCTCCGGCGAGGGCATCCGGCCGGTTTTCCCCCCTCACAAGCACACATCATCTCGGGAGAAGGTTGCAGACGCGGGGGCCGCCGCGGTTCACCACGAGCGGCTGGCACAATGCGGAGGACGGAAGCTCCAGCTGGCCCGTTGTCAAGCCGTGGCGCTTGGTGCAGACGCGCAACCGCGGTGCCCTCTCCCGCAGCGGCGGCAACCGCGTGTGGCAGCGCTTCAACAAGCTCCATGAGCAGCTCCGGCTGACGACGAAGCTCCGCGAGGCGGAGATCGCGTGCCAGACCACAAAGGAGGCATTGGAGGCCGGTGAAGAGCGTGCCGCCGAACGCGTCGAGGTGGCCAAGGCGGACTAGGATGTCACCTACACCGTCTACCGCTCGGTGTACGGTTTGTTCCTCGACGTGAGGCTGTGAGCTGCCATCGGCCCTCCGTCAATTTAAGTATTTAAGTTTAGTCTCTCTCTGTGTGTGATGAACTCCGGCGAGGTTCGGACTATCTATGTATAGCGGGAACTTTTTTTAAGTTTTAAAATTTGCGGTATCTGTTCTACGCTGGGGATGAACTGCCCGCAAAATCGTTTTAGGGCCAACCGTAAAATATTTTTGCAGGTAGGAAATTTAGCAGATCTGTTAGAGTTTCTCTTAACAGTGTCACATATATAGGATAAATGCAATCGTGGTGCTATCTTTCGTGCGCCACATCATTACATGTTCTAAGCGATATATTTTACCGACACACTATCATACAAACGTTAAAGATGACCTAAACGTCTCACCAAAAGGAAAACACTACCAACACATGTATCTTTCCAACATCGCCACCAGCATTAATGGACTAAAATGGTACTGGCTCTATTCATTCTGAATGGTCTTAGTCACCAATTAAATATCCATTTATAAATGATTTGTAAGAATAAAAATCTGGAGTGATAATAGGTTGTTCAGCAAATAAAAAGAAACAGAAGGGCCGGGAGGAATTTAAGCCAAGTGCAACATACGAACCCATAGTGGCATAAAAACTTTTCAGGACTAGCAACTACTCCCTCCCAGCCTCCCTAACTTAATAGTATAAGACATTTTTTTGACACTAGACAATATAAAATAAAAAAACCGACGAGGATTTGTGGCTCTCGGATGCCACACGCCCCTATATGAATATAGTATTAAAAAATACAAGGAAAATTTAAAAAATTCTGAGATTTTGGGATATCAAACATAGGTGCCCATTATTCTCCGGTGTCTAGATTTTGGGATATCAAACATAGGTGCCCATTATTCTCCGGTGTCTAGTTTCACGAGAAATGGGTGCCCGTGGTATTCTAGGTTTAAAAGTCAAAATATTCCTCTATGTAGAAAAATTTGTGTGGATGTATCGTATGTCGGACTATATTTTCTTCGCCACAGATACCACGTGCATCCATTCCTCACAAAAATAAACACGATACTAGACCGGGCATCCATGTTTGATATCTCAAAATCCCAGTATTTTTTTTGAAATTTCCTGGTATTTTTTAATACTATATTCATACAGGGATGTGTGGCACCTTAGAGCGTGGCACTGTTGGTCAATGTTGGGTGCTTAGGGATTTTAGCACCAACACAAGTAGTGTTAAAAATTTGGGGGTGAGGTGCTAGAAAAAGGGGGTTGGAAATGGTTCTAGCTGAGGAACTGATGCCAGTTGAGGGTTGACCAACACAATGTACGATCAAGCTAGAATCTCTACGCTAGGTTATTGACGAGGTGGAAGCCCCCCTGAGTGTGATTGAAGGATGATCGTGGTAGTGTATTGTGGCTCCCGCGAGGAGGTGGCCATTGTCAAGGACGAGCGTGCTGGCGGTGATTCCTCGTATAGAAGCCTCCCCAAGCTCAGGGGGTCTTCCATGTACATTGCTCACACACCTCGTCGACACCCCCATCCAGAAACCATGCCAACTTTGCAGCTTCTCTTGTGATGTTTTGGGAGGAGGCAAGGGTTTGGTGGTGGAAGTGGATTGAGGATAAAATTCATAATGTATCTGATAGCCAAAGCATAAGGAATTGCATCCATGCGACTTTGCTCATCAGAAATCGTGGGACCCAGAGCCTTGCTAACACAAATGCCATGCAACATAGGCAGGAACCTGAGAGCGGATCCTCAATTCGGTGCCAATAAATGAGTACATTGCAGTGGTTTTCATGTTCTTAGCATCTATGATACCTAGCAACTTTCTAGTATCAACACATTGCTCACACTCTTATAACTTTTGATAGAGCTAGTATCAAGTAAGGTACAATTTTTGTTTGCTTCAAACATGTGCATTTAATTAGCAGTAGAACATAGTCTCCCCACAGTAAATATATTTATGATAAGTAGCTGTATAGAGTTTACATCGCAAAGGTTCTCCGAAAAACGTATATAAGGCTACATAAAAGCATTAGGACAACATCTAAAGGCTGAAAATGAGAAAGAAAGACTCTTCAACCAACAAGAGTTGAACCTCCCATCACTTGACCAACATCGCTCGCCTCCAATTTAGGGTGTTGCAGGAAAGGGGGCCAGTGGTAGCTTTCGAGTTTGATGTAGGGTTGTAGACGAGTTGGGTAGCAGTATCGATGTCCAGATGAGAGATTTCTCGACGAACACAATTTTCTATTTACTACCTCAAATAAAGGAATTTAGTCAATGTAAATCAGGAGGAAGAAACAACTTGTAGCTGGAACTAACCCTAATGTCAGCCCACATCAACCCACCTCTGGTTGGGTGCCTGCATCACCTGGTATGTGAAAAAAACCAACATTTTCCACCAAGTCCAACATCAATTTGTTGAAAGGAGCCTTCCACATTCTGATAGTTCCTAAAATGAACGGCCAAATTTTCTTTGGACTGAACCATGTCACTCCATTGAATATATATAATTTCTAATCGTTCAAATAGACTGTAAAATTGTAGAAATACAAAATCAAAGTAGAATGATATTTCCTTGCTACCCATAAATGATATATGGTCTTTGCTCTCCTTCACTTCCTCCCATGGTGGATAGTTGGCCATGCATTGACCATACTTTCTTGCACTTAAGGCATATACGCATGTTGGGGTCACCCAAGGAATTTGAGATGGAGTCTTTGAAATTCTTCTTGAAACGACTACTGGTCTTGAAGCGATTGAACTTCTTCACAAGCAATGATAGGTCTTTACCAAAAGCTTCTATATCATCAGAGCCACCAGAAACATTTACTTTGTCAAAGGAATAATCAACCTTAGCCTTCAAAGTAAGGATTTTTATACAGATTGAGCAATATAGTTTCTTTTTTCTTCAACAAGCACCTCATGCGTATTGCGTCTCTCCAGGACATCTGTAGCATTCATAGTCCGGTAGTCCACCACTGATTTTGAACCATGAGGACAAAAGTATGATATGATTCACCGAGTGATTAAAGAAATAATTTCACAACAACATGATTGGTGATATCTCTTGCACTAAGATCTTGAAGCTTATTGGTGATAGTAGCCAGTCCTGAGTAAGTATCTTCAACACTTCCATAGAAATATATTTTAAAGTGATTGAAGTGGCTTTGAAAAATATACATTTTTTTCTCATGCTGAGGAGAAACACCTTCATTAACCTTGGACTAAACATCCCTAAGTTCCTTCGCATTTGCTAGATTACAGATGAGATCAAACTGCTCTTTTGTGAGTCAATCCAAGATGAGGCCTTGAGCATTAGCATCGAGCATGATATTTCTTCGGTCTTCCAGAGTAAATTCACCAGGCTCGGCGATATGAAAACCTTCAGAAATAATTCTCCATAGCTTGGGGTCAATTCCCCTGATGTGACGATGCATACAGTGAGTCTAGTATGAATAGTCACTTCCTTGGAGGATGGGTCTATGAGTATATCCTCGATAGTTACCTATGGTCGACATAACAAAAACTCCAGGCACAAATAAAGATGCATCAAATCACTAAGAGGAGTAATGATCTAAAAGGACCGAGTCAAAGCCAGTAATATGATGGTTAGAAGAATTATTAGGTTGTAGTATAGGTAAACAATCCTAACAAGCTTAGATACAATCTTCAATACAATGAGACAGAGAACAAAACCAAACATATCATGCAGCAGAATACGAAAGCTCTCGGGAAAGTCTCTACAATAATGACAGAGAAGGTAGACATGTGAATCTTCAAAACACAGACGAAATACAGTAATTAACAGAGTGCAAAGGAATATAACCAGGTAGCTTAGGAAAGACAATAGTTTGTTTACCAAGTTCAAGTTACTCAAAAAATTTCTTGTGTAGTTGGAGGACATAGCTCTATACACACGAAAGTCTTCACCCTATTATTCTTGAGACAATTTCACTCAGAACTCTCCCAATCACTTGGGATAGATCTTCAGGGGATCTCCTGACCTTTATAGACATGTTCCTCAAATGTCAACACTCGAGTTGAACAAATACCTAACCGCCTGGAGGATATCAATCCTCAAGACTAATAAGTTAAGTTAAACTTTGATCAAGTGCTTTAGTGAATCTCAATCACTTACCAGTTTTAGGTTTTGGACTTTTTTCTTACTTAGGTTTCTCTCCATCTCTTTGGGAGTAAGGGTTGCTTAGACAATCACTTGTTAGAATTCAGACGGAGCAGCCAACCAAAAAAGGCTGATGTAGAGCACTCACTAGTAGAAAAACTACTTTACGTTAGATACATTAGTCCCGGTTTGTAAACAGACCAGCACTAATATGACCATTAGTGCCGGTTCCAATGGCTAGGCGGGCAGGCATCATTAGTCCTAGTTCGTGTTGAACCTCTAGTACCGGTTCATGGCACGAACCAGGAGTAAAGAGGTGGTGTCAGGCTAGGGCCCCACCAAGCCCTTTAGTCCCTGTTCGTGGCACGAACCGGGACCAAATTGTAGATCAGGTCGATAATATATATATATATATATATATATATATATATATATATATATATATATATATATATATATATATATATATATATACAGCCGGTCTATTCTCATAACATGTTGAAAAAACTGTATTGGAGAGCTAAACGCACCGCACCACAGAGACCAGCGAACTTCATGTTGAAAAAACTGTACGTGTTGTTTTTTCTGTACCTTTTTTGCTCTAGTTTTTTAACCGTTTATCGGAATTATGCGTGTAATATACCGTTGAAAAGCTATGGAGTAGACGCATCTTCGCCATGTTGAACACTTTTCCAAATTCATCATAGTTTAAGAGCAGTTTCGAAAATCGTGCGGCTCACAATGAATAGCAGCGAGCGTTTTTTGGCGTTTTTTTCTAAACCGCTCGTCGGAACGAAACATATGATACACCGTTGGAAAGGTATCGTCGCCACGCATCTTTTTCGTATCTATTATTTTTTCTAATTCGATACGGTTTAAGAGCAGTTTTGAATTTACTAAATCGCGGAATTGTGTTTTTCGATTTTTTTCAAATTTTCGGTACTGTTTTCACTCTAGTTTTTAAACCGTTTGTCGGAACAAGGCGTGCGAACGAGGCGCAACTTTCATATGTTGAAATGTTTTTTAGATTCCTTACGGTTTTTAGTTAAATTTGAAAGTCGTGCGGCTGGCTACGAACCGCAGCGCGTTGAGAAGTGTTTGAGAAGTGAGCTGCTTTCCGATGTGTGTTTTGTTTTTTGATCACGAAGTGAACCGCATTACTCTTTTTGTGTTGTTTTTTGCGCGAGTTGAGAAGTGTTTTGAGAAGTGAGCTGCTTTCCGATGTGTGTTTTGTTTTTTGATCACGAAGTGAACCGCATTACTCTTTTTGTGTTGTTTTGGTAACAATTTTTTTTTTGAGATTCCACTATTTTTTTTTTTTTGCATTTTCATGTTTGAGAAGTGAGCTGCTTTTACGATGTGTTTTTGTTTTTTGGATCACCAAGTGAACCGCAATGTTTTTTTATGGCCAACTTAGTGGAGAAAAACAAAGTGAGCTTCAAAGAGTCCTTTGCAATGGACTTTTTTTAGACCAAAGTGCACTGCATTTTTGCATGTTTTTAAATACATTTTGTTTGATATGGACACTATCGAAGAGTCTTTCGTAGTGGATATTTTTTTTTACCAAAGTGCACTGCACGTTCACTTACCTAACAAACCACCATAAAAAGAACCAGACACCTTTCATAGACACCACAAAATGCGTTTTTATTTTGGGTCTGTTCTCTTCTTTTTTCGTTGTTAATCTTCTCTTCCGTATTAATCAATAAAGTCAACAGCTAGAGCAAACAATAAAGTCAACAGCTAGAACCACGTCGGAGAAGAAAGCGAGCTTCAAAAGATGGGCATCCATCTGACTGTTATACACAGCTACACACGCATACAGAATCTGCACTCTCCATCAGCCGAATCGTGGTAATGAGCTGCAATGTTTTACAATGAACTAATGAAGTGCAGTTTTCAACAACAACAAATTTGAGCAAATGGGGCATCCAATAGAACTGCATCACTCCATCTTTTCCTGCAAAAATGAGTAAAACGAACGTCAATAGCAAACCATACTGGACTTCATTTGCACTTTTTTTTCTCTTCAAAAACCACAAAATCAGTGAAGTGCAGAAGAGCACTCCCGAACCACATGGCACTATAGCATCAAATGAACCACGCCCAACTGTACCTGCACACCTCGTGACATGGTAGAAATTTTCAATCGAGTCTTTGAACCCCGCACCTACACAGTGAGCTGCTTTTGTTATGGTCAAAACAAAAACCGTACTGCATCCATGATTTATGTGCACGAGCTCGTCGCCGGCTGTACGACCAAACTGCAGTGGTGTTTCTCGTCGCCGGGGGGCAGTCGTGGGGAAGGAGACAAGAGGAGGAAGTGGTACAGAAGGATGGGAGGCTTCTGCAGCGAGCCGACAACCGAGCAGCAGCACTACACGGCGCCTGAGCCACACTACACGGCGAGGTGCACTACACCATGTATCACCGGTGAACCGCACTGGCACAAGAACCACGTATACCAGCCAGAGGCCAACCATTTTAGGAGACGATTTGGCATCGCCTCGAGAAGGGACATGAGCAGAGTAGTGTTCCGGCTGGTAAGCTCTAGAGATTGAAGGCTCAGCTGCCGTACGAGCCGCCTTAGGAACCGCATTGTTGGCTTCTCTCCGGACTGGACCGGTATGCGAGTACTCAGATGCATACCCACCCTTGGAGGCCACACCATTGTTCCGCCCCGACACCTGGCTTGAGAACTCGGAGCTGCCCGCAGAGTCCGAGTACTCCTCCTCCTCGACATACGCAGCAGCGCGCGCCTGCGGCCGCCGCGCCTGCTGCGGCTTCCCCCTTGGGAGCGCCGTGTCTCTGGAAGAGCTCAGATCGGAGTAGCGTCGCTGGAGTAGTAGTTCTGCTGGCCGGGCACGTTGGCGTACCGGTACAGGGGCACGGCCGTGCGGCGTGGGACCTCGTCGCGGTGGCGGGGCGAGGAGTCGACGGAGTACCTGCCGCCGCTGCAGACCTCGACCTCCTCGGCGTCGGAGGACTCGTCCATGTCGGAGGCCGTGGAGGCGCTCCCGTCGGCGACGCGCAGCGGCACGGACGCGCGCGGCAGGTGCCCGCTCCTGTACTTCTCCGGCGGCGGCATGCCGAGGCCGAGGCCGCCCGCGCCGCGCGCTGCCCGGAGCGCGTCCATGCGGCCGTGGCTGTGCAGCGCCCCCACCCAAATGCCGCGCCCGTAAATCGCGGCGAACGAGAGGAAAAAACAAGCCTCCCCAAAATGCCTCATCGAGCACGCGGATCTGGGAGCCGAAACGAAAACCGCCAGCAGCTAGCTTACCCTGGACGCCAAATCGTCGACGGCCGCTCCTCCCACCCGCCCCACCCGCTCCTCGAACGGCGCCGGGCGTGGCGGCGCGGGCGTGGCGCCGCGGTGCCGGGAGTATACGCGGCGGGGTCGGCCCCTGGTCTCAAGTGCACGGCGGTGTGGTGGAGAGGTGGAGCAGCCAGGATACAGCCGCCGCATAGATGAGAGGTGGGGCGATGCAGCTTGTTCGGGCCTGCCCGGATCCGGCCGTGGTAGAGACTGGGGCGAGGGATCCCGTCGCCGACCCATTGCGGGGGCGTGGCCTGCTGCCGGCTGACTCCGGCTGATGGGCGGGGAGTGGCGCGGGGAGTTTTGTGGATCGGGGCCTGTGGGCGGTGCAGGGGTGGAAGAAGGCGGGATTTGGTTGGGGCTGGTGGGCTTAGTCCCCGGGGGGTGGGCGGTTGGTTTCCATAAGCTTGTTGTAGCTACTACAGACGGATCGGGGTTGTTATGAGAATAAGCCCCGGTGTTAGGAGAATAGACTCTTAAGGGGTGTTAGGAGAATAGTATATATATATATATATATATATATATATATATAT
>LR738712.1:2484797-2496555 GCA_902687465.1 Secale cereale
TATATATATATGATCGGTTATACGAGAAATTCTATTTATATACATGCATAACATGTACAATATGTAGTAGCGTAAAATATGTTTGAAATGAAAAAGAATTAAATGGAAAACACAAAACTAAAAGGAAAAAAAAATCATAAACCCATAAACCCCTAAAGCTATAAATCCCGATTGGTGTAAACCGGGACTAAAGGCCCCCAGCCCCACGGCACGGGCTCGTGCCACATGGTACGTTTTGGTCTTGGTTCATGTCACGAACCGGTACTAAAGGACCCCCAGTCTCTGGCGTGGGCTCGTGCCACGTGATGGACCTTTGGTCCCGGTTCGTGTTAAACCGACACTAAAGGGGGGGCGAGGGAGGGCTTTAGTCTCACCCTTTAGTGCCGGTTGCAGAACCGGCACTAAAGGTCCGTATGAAACGGGACCATAGCCCGATTCTGCACTAGTGACTAGTTATAGATGGTGGAGCAAGCCCAACGTTTGATACGACCGTTATAGGAACACCCACACACATCGTCAACACAACACGGGTATAATGATCAGATTTTAAACCAGGCACACTCCTCAGGATCTTAAGACATTAAAGCTAGTAACTCGCTTGTACGGATATTTCCAAGTCTTCACTCTCTTGAGAAGTAGGTTATCATTGAGAGTGCGCGCACACATGCTTCAATCGAATTTCACTGAACCCCCCTTAATAGTAGGATTTTCCTTATTATCTCAATAGAGGAAAATGGCAAAATTAAATAAAAGCCAACACATCAGCTTCATATGTCTTGCAGGGGCATTATGAAGTCTTCATTGTATCATACAATTTTTTGGGGCATACTCTTTGGCTAAACCAAATCCGCATGGACTTTCACCATTGCGTACTCACAAACACATTACTCCCAAAACATTTCTATCATCTTATCATACAAAACCCTTAGGGCACTAGATGAATTTACACCCTAACTATGTCCTCCCATTATTGTCTAGATCATTCTTACATTAACAATGTCCATGATCAGAAAGCAAGATCATAAACAATATATGATATAGTACATAGGTGATATGTCTCCAACATATCTATAATTTTTAATTGTTTCATGCTATTATATTATCAATCTTGAATACTTTTTAAACAATTTTATATCATTTTGGGGGACTAACCTATTAACCCAGTGCCTAGTGTCAGTTGCTTTTTTCTACTAGTAATAGGTTTTATAGGAAAATCTGTACCGAACAGAGTCTAAACGCTACAAAAAAATTAACTATTTTTTGTGGACAAAAGAGACCATAGAAGCTTCGGGACGAGACCAGATGAGAAGCGAGGAGACGGCAAGGCACCATGATGGACCCAGGGGGTAGGTGCGCCTTGTTACCTTGGGGGCCCCACGTGGCTTCATCTAACCTAATTCCACTTCTATAAATTATCAAATATTGGGAATCCCCCATAGCGCCACACGAAACAATTTTTTCGCTGCCGCAAGCTTCTGCTCTTCCACGATCCCGTCTGGATGCCCTTTTTGGTACTCTGTCGGAGGAGGAATCGATCATGGTGAGCTTCTAAATCAACCTTGCTTCCCTTCCGATGACGTGTGAGTAGTTCACCACAGACCCACGGGTCCGTAGCTAGTAGCTAGATGGCTTCTTCTCTCTCTTTGATCTTCAGTACAATGTTCTCTATGATCTTCCTGGAGTTCTATTCGATATAATCTTCTTTTGTGGTGTATTTTTTGGGATCTGATGAATTGTGGTTTTATGAACACATTATTTATTGAAGTAATTGAGTCTTTTTTGAACTTTATTATGCATGATTGTTATAGATTTGTACTGCCCGATCTATCTATTTGGTTTGGCCAACTAGATTCATTTATCTTCAATAGGAGACGTGCTTTATAATGGGTTCAATATTGTGGTGTCCTCACCCAGTGACAGAAGGGTAGAGAGGCACATATTATATTGTTTTCATTAATGGTAAAACGACGGGTTTTAATCATATTTCCTGGTTTTTTCTATCCACAGCATGCCATCTTGCTTAAAATGTTACTTTGATTATCAGAACTTAATACCATAGATGCAGGCAGGAGTCAGTCGATTGGTGGAGTAATAGTAGTAGATGCAGGCAGGAGTCGGTCTACTTGTCACGGACGTGATGCCTATATACATGATCGTTGCCATGAATAACATCATAACTATGCGTTTGTCTATCAATTGCCCACGAGTAATGTGTCTACCCACCGTATGCTAGTGAAAAATATGGTCCTCGGGTCTACTTTAATCATATTACTAAAACTAAAAATACCACTACAAAAAAAAGACACATATGTGACATTTTGGGCCGAACAAAACTTTTTTCTATCATACTTATGACACTTCTATGACAAGAATTGTGACAAAACACGATATCATCATAGATGTGGTGGGGTCCTACTTCTATGACAAAAAATCATGAGAGAAAATGGGCTTTTCGTCCTGGGCGGGCCGGAGACGCAGCTGCAGGACATTCTTTGGGCCGTCCATGACGGAAAAAAACCGTGGTAGAAGTGAGGGCGAGGAAAATATTGAGGTGTTCCTGGTTACGGTGGTGGTCGGGGCCGAGCGATGCGCATTTCTCTCGTACACGCACGACCGTGGGTGCGAGGCGTTGGGCTCTAACTGAACCCGAGCGAGGTGTTGGGCTCTAACTGAACCCGAGCGATTGCACTGTAGGCTACGCGTTACTGAACCCGAGCGACCGATCGATGGCTGTTAACTGAACCCGATCGAGCGATTCCTGCGCTACTGCTGCTAACTGAAGCCGATCGATGCTGCCTCTGCATGAGCAGTGAGCGTTGCTGGGGGGTTTGGATGAACAGCTCCCGGTGGGGGTGGCTGAACTGGACCCCATGATGTTGCCTCTGCATGAACAGGACCTCGTTCGATCGAGCCGGTTGGGGCTGCATGAACAGGACCCCGTGGAAGGCTGCATGAACAGGACCACCCCGTGGAGGGCTGCATGAACATTAGACGGTGGAGGGCTGGATGAACAGTAGCCCATGGAGGGGTGGTTGAACAGGAGCCCGTGGAGAGGGCTGGTTGAACAGTAGCCGGTGGAGTAGCGCGCGGTGGAGGCTGAACAGTCGCAGGTGGAGGCTGGAGGAGGTCGACGGTGGATGAACAGTAGCCTGTGGAGGCTGGAGGGGTCGACGGTGATGATGAACAGTATCCCGTGGAGTCCCGTTTTGTGGTACGCCACACGCTTCCCGATGAACAGCACCCCCGTTTCGACCGTAGCGCTCCAACACAAGTCCGTTTCCTCTGTTTTGCGGTATGCCACACCCCTCCCGATGAACAGGACCCCGTTTCGACCATAGAGCTCCAACACAAGTCCGTTTCCTCCGTTTTGCGGCACGTCACACCCCTCCCGATCAACATGACCCCCTTTTCGACCGTAGGAGGTCCGTTTCCTCCGTTTTGCGGTACGCTAGACCCCTCCCGATGAACAGGATGCCGTTTCGAACGTGGCCGGTCGAACACAAGACCGATTCCTCCGTTCTGCGGTACGCCAGGCCTCGTTTCCATCGGCAGTTCCGTCCAAGCCCTCCCAATGAACACGACGATGCATTCCGTTCCGACCTAGCCGGTTGGCTCCCCATGAACACGACGACGACGCTGTTTCTCCATTCCGACCCAGCCATGTACACGAGCCCTGGCCGTATGTATGCGCGAGTAGGCGTTCGAGACCCTGCCCGTATGTATGTACGTGGCCGTATTTTCTTTCTTGCACACTGGCCGCTGTACGTACGTGTACATGCTACGTGCACGCCTCTACTACAACACGTGCGCGCCTCTACATCGACCAGTATGTACGTACTCGTTCGCGACCAGAATGACAACGCTACGTATGCTTCGACCAGGTGGGTCCTGACTGTCAGGCACTTCCTTGCGTGCGAAGATGTAGCTGGTGGGTCCCAGCAGTCAGGGGGGCGAATCGTTTTTTTGCCCGGACGCACTTCCTTGCGTGCGAAGATGTAGCTGGTGGGTCCCGGTAGTCAGGGGGAAACGTTTTTTCGCGAAATACAGTGGCCCGTCCGGTGGGTCCCCGCTTTCAGGTGGAGGAATAATTATTTTGCGCGTAATAAGGAGGCACTTCCTTGCTGCGGCCGTGGACCCAGCTGTCAGCCTCTGCACGTATAGTACTCTTCCGATGGAAGCCGTTCTATGACCACGTTGACCATGCTGCGCCGAGAGCACCAGGGCGGTGGACGATGGCGAGGCCTAGGCAGGGGACGACGCGTAGCCGGGGAAGACGTGTCAGTGGATGCCCGTGCAGAGAGGAGTACGAGGGTTCACTGGTTCGGCTGCGGTGTGAGGCCGCCGTCGCCGCAGGGCCTGGCCAGCGGTGGGAATAGTAGGGGGCGGTGAGGCCTCTCCGCGGCAGCATAGCCGACCACGGGAGGCAAGAGCATGCGAGCAGGACCGGCGCTGCTTTGGGCGGCTGGAGCAACAAGACCAGAGGTTGAAGAAGCACTACGGCCGTTGGATGGACATCGTACGGTCACTGGAGCTAGAATCGTTCATATTGACTAAGTTGACAAAGCACCATCCCCGTCAACTTAGTAGGCCCACAAGTCAGCCACCCACCAAGGTGGGTCCCAACTAGTAGGGGGAGTATTCATTTTTTGTGCGTAATAAGGAGGCACTTCCGGTGGGTCCGAGCTGACAGCGGGGAAACGTTTCTTCGCGAAATACGGTGGCCCGTCCGGTGGGTCCCAGCAGTCACGGGGAAAATGTTTTTTTGCCAAATACGATGGCCCGTCCGATGGGTCCCCACTGTCAGGTGGAGGAATAATTATTTTCCGCGTAATAAGGAGGCACTTCCTTGCGGCTGCCGTGGACCCAGCTGTCAGCCTCTCCACGTACAGTACTCTTCCGATGGAAGTCGGTCGTTGACCAGATTGACCACACCGCGCCGAGAGCACCAGGGCGATGGACGACGGCGAGGCCTAGGAAGGGAATGACACGGAGGCAGGGAACACTCGGCAGTTGTTTCCCACGCGGAGGGGAGTACGACTGTACGAGGGTTTACTGGTTCATCTGCCGTCACCGGAGAATAACAGCAGGTGTGGGTGAGTAGATGGATGGCTAGACCAGCGATGGGAGTACAGTGGGGCGGTGAGGCCTGCGCGGCAGCACAGCCGACCGCGGGGAGGAGGGAGCAGGCAGTCCTGCCGACGCTTGTTTGAGCGGCTGGAGCAGGAAGAGCAGAGATTGAAGAAGCACGACCGTCGTTGGATGGACATCCAACAGTCACTGCTTGTGCGTCAACCTTTTTTTAGGAAGGCCTCAAATCCGTGGTAAACATCATACATCCCATTTGCTAATTCTTAAGGTTTTTTTGGAGCCCATATTCTTTTTGTTAGCATTACAGACCATATTGTGGCCACGGTTAAAAAATTATACGAAATTTTGCATATTTCGGTGCGGTCTGAACTGTTTTTAATCCCGAAATTTCGAGTCACATTCAAACTGATTTGAAAAATAAATGCATATCAATATAAAATCCAAAAAATTGTTCACACATAAAAATCAATGCAATTTAAAATCTCGAAATGAAAAAAAAGATATTTGAATCTAATTGCCGGTTTGATGTGTTTTAAAAATGTACAACCCATTTCTAATTACTGATAGGCCATTTTCTCGGCCAGCCGAATGAAGCTCTCCTCGTCTTGAAAGATTTGCAGCCCAACAGGCCTGACAAAGCGACTTATTTGGCAAATCACAAAAAAACTGGGCTGTGGCCATGGACCCAGCCGTCAGTCTCTCCACGTACAGTACTCTTCCGATGGAAGTCGGTCATTGACCAGATTGACCACGCCGCGCCGAGAGCACCATGACGATGGACGACGGCGAGGCCTAAGAAGGGGACGACGCGGAGCCGGGGAAGACGCGGTAGTGGATGCCCACGCGGAGAGGAGTATGAGGGTTCACTGGTTCAGCTGCGGTGTGAGGCTGTCGTCGCCGCAGAATAACAGGGGGTGTGGGTGAGTAGAGGGATGCCCTGGCCAGCGGTGGGAGTAGTAGGGGGCGGTGAAGCCTCAGCGGCATCACAGCCGACCACGGGAGGCAGGAGCACGCGACACGACCGACGTTGGTTTGGGCGGGTGGAGCATGAAGACCAGAGGTTGAAGAAGCACTACTACTGTTGGATGAACATCATACGGTAACTGGAGCTAGAATCGTTCATATTGACTAAGTTGACAAAGCCCTCCGTCTCCGTCAACTTGGTAGGCCCACAAGTCAGCCTCCCACGATGCTTGGTTCCAGCTGGCAGGGGGAGTATTCATTTTTTGTGCGTAATAAGGAAGCACTTCCTTGCGTGCGAAGATAGCTGGTGGGTCCGATCTGTCAGCGAGGGGCACGTTTTTTTCGTGAAATACAGAGGCCCTTCCGGCGGGTCCCAGATGTTAGGTGGAGGAATCAAATAATTGAGAAGGCGTACAGAACAAGCTAGTGTACTAGTAAAGAGACGTTGCTGAGTTTTAGAAAAAAGAGAGACGTGCTCCAGTAGCTGGTTCAAATCCAAACCTAGACTATAACTATATATGGTGCTATGCTTCTCTGCAAGTAATGAAACTGACATATCCAATGTTCGTTTCTCCTCTTCTCTGCTTACTCTACCTAGCATCAAAAGCTCTGGCCGCAGCAACCATGTCCGCTGGCTGCTCGTCCACCTGCTCTTCAGCAGGCAACAACCAAATATGTGCCAAGTCGCCACCCGTACCATCGCCTGTGGGTCTCATCACACCCCCGCCGGCACGCGAACCGCAGCCGGTTGCTCATCGCAACCCGCTGCTGTTGGTGGGTGCCACTGCTACAAATCACGCAAATTCATACGTCGCATCTCAACCACAATCCTCAATCCTGGCCGAGTCTTCTACAAATGCCCGAATCATGGGGTAATAATATGTTTAAGTGTTGTTCTGCTGCTTTCAGTTGCTGATTTTTTTTAATAGTTTGGTTGATGATCTTCAAATTTGATTCGTGCAGAAAAGGGAAGATTTGTGTGATTTGTATTTCTGGGAAGTTGCTGATGTGGAGGAGTGCAACTACGCTGGTTATTTGGTTAGCCGAGGAATCCCAATACCAGCAGGTTGGGGTGTTGGACAAGTAACTGAAGGAACGACAGAAGAGGAAGATGCAGAGCAGGAGGTTAAGGATGCAGTTCCTCTGATTATGGCCAAGCAACAGCTGCTGAACGACCTTGACAGCAATGAGGAGATGAAAGAGCTTGTGAAGATAATGGGAAAAATCGATGTGCCCTGTAGGATGATTGTCTCTTTATTTGCAGTGTATGTAGCACTCGTGATGTATTCAGTGGCTATGACATGAGCACTTTGATGAAACTAGTAATGAATGAAACCTGTGTAGCAGGCTGGGCGTAGTGTTGTGAACATCTAATGATTTCTATTAACGGAAATCAGGGGGTATCCCCTTTTGCTCATAAATAAATAAATAGCAGAGGTCCTTTGGTAATAAATAAATAAATTAGCAGAGGCCCTGTCGGGTCAGCTTTCTTCTCATTGCAGTCCGAAATAAAAGGCTCATTGGTCTGGTACGCCGCCTTGACATTGATGGATTTGAAATAATCATCAGCTCTGGGTTTTGCGATCCTGGAAAATAGGTTATACCAACGACAACACAACAGAACCACACACCGATGATCCTCAAAACTGGAAATATATTGCAACTGAACATTGTCTGTTATGTTAGCATACATTTCAATTGTCTCTTTGTCATACGTATCCGTGCTCATGGTGGCACTGTTTTGTGTCTTCCTGCCACTGTTCAAGATATCTTTCGATATGCCGATAAATCGGCCGATTTATCGCTTACCGTTGTCTAACTGATATGATAAATCAGCCGATAAATCTGCCGATATGGCGATAAATCGGCCGATATGCCGATAAACTGGCCGATTTAGCCCTTATCATGGGTCGACTGGTAAGTTCCCGATAAGCGATATCCCCAACATTGCTTCCTGCCTTCGTCTCGTGCAAGGGTGTTGTAGCGCACATCTCCAACAACGCAAGATTCATAATGTCTTACCCGAGTATCAGGACCCATTGCTAGTGAGTAAAGGGCATCATCAACTGCCTGCCCATCCTCCCTCATCTTCTTAACCTATGGTTAGAAAATAGACAAGCTGATCATCTTATGTACTCAATATATTAGAAAAACTGACAGTGCAATTCAAAAGCTTACATGGCTCTTGAACCATTTCGCAAATCCTGCCATAACCAGTTTGTCAATGTTTCTTGGATTTTGTGGCAATAACTCCTTTTTGTAGATGCTGCACAACATAGTGATCGCGTCAGACATCTAAATATATAAGAATGTGCTGCAAGTTTAGTAGATTACGATGTATAAGCTGCAGTACTTAGCACTTACTTGATATAAGGTAGTATCTCAGGACAGTTATTCAACACATACCAAACCATTTTGTCCAAATCTTTAGGTTTGTCCTCTTGTCGACTCTTCCCTATAACTCGAACAGAATAATCGAAAACATTGAGCCCGGGATTGTCTTCATCCACCTCTTTGCTAAGCAGATCAGCTGTTTCAATGTATTTTGAGCAGAATGTCAACGCTTCTGTAGCAATGTAGGCCTCTGCAATGGAACCCTCGGGTCTAGCTCTGTTCCTAACATAGCCCTTGAAAGTGCCTAGCCGCCTTTCAATAGGGTACATCCAGCCATACTGTACTGGACCTCTAAGTAGTGCCTCATCAGGTAGATGAACAGTCAAATGCACCATCACATCAAAGAAGGCTGGAGGATATATCTTCTCAAGGCCGCATAGGATAGTTGGTATCTTGTCTCTAAGACGCTCCTAAGCATCTATCCTGATATTTCTACTGCAGAGTTCCCTAAAGAATTGTCCCAACTCTGCAAATGCTCTGTATAAGTCAGGGCGGCCCAATCCTTTAAGGATAACAGGTAAAACCCTTTGAAGTAGGACGTGGCAGTCATGAGTTTTCAACCCTTGTACCTTGTTTCCATCTGCACTGACTCTCCATTCAGGGTTGGAAGCAAATCCATGTGGGAATCTCACACGTGACAGGACCTCACATAATTCTTTTCTTTTTACCTTGTCCAAGACGTACACAGCTGGTGCCATATCCCGTGGTTTACCTTCATCTTGCACCTGCAAATCATCTCTGATACCCAGGTGTGTCAAATCAATCCTAGATTTTAAGGTATCTTTCTTCTTGCCTTCCATATTAAGAAGTGTGCGATAATGCTGTCACATATATTTTTCTTGATGTGCATCACATCAAGATTATGCCGCAGATCCAAATCTTTCCAATACTCCAAGTCCCACAAAGTGGACCTGCGGGTAAACAATAATCTCTCTTCTGCCCTGCCACACTTCCTTTTCCCGCTACCATTATCAGGATGGTTTCCTGGTGTAATATACCTGACCTTCTCTAATTCCACTTGCAACTCATCGACGATGAGCCTCTTTGGTGCATCACGGTTTTCATGCTTTGCATTGAACACATGTCTTCGGTATTTTCTAGGATGCGGCTTGTCCTTGGCAAGGAAACGGCGGTGTCCAATGTAACAGATTGCTAAGTATTGCGTATGACAGCTGATTCCTGTCATAGTGAACACATGCATTGTAACCATGTGTCGTTCGCCCTGACATAGTGCCCAAAGCCGGATAATCATGGATGCACCAAATTATAACAGCACACAGAAAGAAATCAGCTGGTGGGCTGCTATATAGGTCTCGAGTGAGAACACCCCTCCAAAGATGTTGAAGTTCCTCCACAAGAGGCTCCATGAACAAATCAAAATCCTTTCCAGGACTTTTTGGACCTGGGATGAGCAAGGCCATCATGTAGTTTGATTCTTTGGTGCATACATTTGGAGGCATGTTGTAAGGGATAACAAGCACTGGCCACATGCTATATGTGGCGCTCTGGTGACCAAATGGGTTAAATCCATCTGAAGCTAAGCCAAGTCAAATGTTTCTCGGATCAGCATCAAACTTTTCGTGCTTCTGATCGAATCTTTTCCACTCACTACCATGTGATGGATGGCTCATTACATTCAGATCTCTGTACTCCTGGTTCCTAGAATGCCACAGTACATCCTCTCTTGTTTCAGCATCATAAAACAACCTCTGCAATCTTGGTGTAATTGGAAAATGTCTCAAAACATTATGAGGAATCCTCTTCACAGCATCGCCATCTTTCCATCTTGATGATTTGCATTTCAGGCATTCACTTAAGTTGGCATAATCCTTCCGGAACAGAACACAATTATTCTTACAAACATGGATCATATCATATCCAATTCCAAATGCACGAAGGAAATTCTTCATTTTACTGTAGGTGTGTCGCAGCTCAGACGCATCTGGGAAAGCTTTGTGGAAAGCAGCCAACATCGCATCGAATGATTTGTTGGTCATCCGCTCAGATGTCTTCACCTGAAGAAAGGTGACCATAGCTGAGAATACTGACAGCTTATTGCCTGGGGTGACAACCACGTTGCATTGTTCCAACATGCGGGCCCACCATTTTTCTTCTGCAGGTGAAAGTTCACGGAATACACGAGCATTTCATAGCATTGTTTCAATGTTGGTCAAACTCACTGGCTTTGCCACCACCTCCTCCTCGTCTTCCACCTGAGCATCAGGCAGATCAAGATGGTGATCTGCTGCTTCCACGTAGTCAATAACATTGACGTTCATAGCTTCATCATGATGAACCCACCTCGTATATGTGACCGACATCCCATACAAGTGTAGATGATTTTGCACTGTTGACTGGGGTCTTGTAACTGAATTCATACAGCTGCTACACGGGCAAAGCACATCTGATTTCGGACCACCGTACTCAGCTCTGATAAAGTTCATGAAGTTTTCAACCCCCTCGACATATGCAGCGGAGAATCTTCGAGCAAAAGTTATCCAAGTCCTGTCCATCTATTAGACATACAAATTAGTTCTTCTACTAGATATTACAGGAAAACCATATATGCTTTTTTATGAAGTCTAGAAGAAAATACCTAGGTCGATGTCTAAAGCTATGGCAAGATATTTGGACGAGCAGATCTATGTAACGAAATATATGTAAAGCTAATTCATCAAACAGATTTGAGTGCTAAATTATGGCAGGCTGTTTCAGCAGTCAATGAGGCCGAGCACATAGCCATCGAACTATCAAAGGCCATCGCAACAACAAAGATCGAGTATAAAATGGTGTCGAGCTATTTCACCTAAGAGATTGGCTACTGGACCATGGCAATCTACGTCACAATAAATATATGGCAGGATATTTTAGCAACTAATCGGCCTTGGCATGCCATCTCAGCTAAGCAGATTGAGTGCAGAACAGGGCAAGGAAGCTTCTTAAGCAGAGCATATTGACTGTAAACTACTTCGGCAAACAGTGAGATTAACATCGTCTATCAGCTAACATTCAACGCTACACCAACATGCACGAGGCCTCAGTCTAGAATGCGCACACCCTGGGAGAAGCTGACTGCCGTGCGTCTCCACACGAACGTCGCCAGCGGTGGCGGCGCTGACCGCCGTGCGCCTCCACAAGAACGTCGCCAGCGGTGGCGGCGCGGCTAGAGGACGACAGTCTACGAGAGCGTACTGTGGGAGCGAGAGGATCGCCGTGCGTCCCCTCGACGAATCGCGGTGCCGACGTATCGACGTGGCGGGGAGGGCGGCTTTGGTGGAGCGAATGGAGTGGAGGGGGACGGGGGGAGGGGGGT
>LR738712.1:2496600-2507620 GCA_902687465.1 Secale cereale
GTTTGGGGAATATTATTGGCTAGTTGGCCGAAGGGCGTTTGAATCTAGGATTTGGGGGGAATTTTTGGGTGGGGGGAGGATTTTCGTGCGGTGGGCGGGGGGAGTTTGGCGCATGGTCGGTTTCTCCAAGTGCAGTCCCACGTGTCAGTGAAGAGGCAAGCCGAAGCACGTTCCGTTTGCGTGAGCCGTGTGCAGGACCGAACGTGTATGGGGTGCAATGCGACCGCGACAGGGGTGCTGTGAGTGTACCACCTTTTTTCCTTTTAAACTAGGTGCTTCGCCCCCTAAAAAAACTTGTTGCTTCGCGCGATCCATCGATACTACTACTATTAATCCGGTAATCCCGACTAAAACGGCGCGGCCATGTCTTTTCCCGCGCGATATGCTGGGAGGTTGGCTTAGTTGGGTTTTTTAAGACGAGTAATGCTACACCTACGTAGTCCCAGTTACGTAATTAACATAATGTGAAACGTGTGAGTTGTTGGTTGTAGATTGGGGGAAGGGAGGGGCCCACCACCATGAAAATCAGGGGAGGAGAGAGAGAGAGGCAATTTACGTTAACCCTTTCGTAGGTTCCCGTAGACGTGAAATGCGTGAATGTGCATTTGCAGATAAGGCCTTCCCTCGTTCATCGTTTTCTCCCACAAGATCTTGATCTTCCGTGCAATGCACGGGCATCTTGCTAGTACTCCTACAATATACTATATTATTGTGAAAGTTCATATACACCGACCGAGATTAATGCAAACACGGCAGATTTTCGTAATATTTCGAACTTTTATAGGACAGAAAAATAAAAGAAACCCGACCCTAAACCTATTCTACGGCGGCGACCGACGTCCTCCATCTGCGATCTCCATGTATGGCGGCGGGGTTCAAGACCCGTGAAGTGAAGGTGCGGTCTCCGGCGAGGAAAAGTACAACACGGGAGATGGACCGGCCAGTTGGCACAACATGCCCTGCCGCCTCCCATGCCCTACTCATCCTCGGAGGAGTCCCAGACCTCGGCGGTGCCGGACGTTGGACGATGATGTCTACACACGCTTCTACTCTTGTAGACTATGTTGGGCCTCCAAGCGCAGAGGTTTGTAGGACAACAGCAATTTCCCTCAAGTGGATGACCTAAGGTTTATCGAACTCAGGGAAGTAGAGGTTGAAGATGGTCTCTCTCAAGCAACCCTGCAACTAAGATACAAGAAGTCTCTTGTGTCCCCAACACACCTAATACACTTGTCAGATGTATAGGTGCACTAGTTCGGCGAAGAGATGTTAAATGACAAGTGATATGGATGGCAAAACAAAGTAATATAAATCTGTAATAAAAAGTGCAGCAAGCAAACAATTGGTAAACGTGAGCACAAATGGTATTGCAATGGTGGAAACAAGGCCTAGGGATCATACTTTCACTAGTGGCAACTCCCAACAACATTAACATAATCGAATCACATGATATTTCCCATAAAACATGCAAGGGGGACGCACTCGGAGGTCATTCCTTTGTGGTCAAGAGAGGACGAGAATTATGTAGGGCTACAAAAGCACACCTCAAAGTTCATAGTTCTCAATCTATGGATTTCCCAATGTCACCGCGGCCATCCAAAGAGAGTACCACAATCACCACAACATGTCTAAAGGATAGTCAAAGACAAGCACCAAGAGACTCTCAATCTTCAATCAACACACAAAAGAGGAAATCACTCATGAAAATATTTTTCTAATCCATGTCCAATAGACCGCTGTCACCTTGGTCTCGGGGATTATACTAGATAAAGACAAGTGAGTACATCAATCCAATACATAGAGGAAGGAGAAATATCATGGGATCACCCTAGATTAACATAGCCTATGATCACAACGAAGATCACATCATGGGAGAGAGAGATAACCACATAGCTACACGTACAAGCCCTCAGCCCCGGAGGAAACTACTCACGCATGGACATGGTGAGGAGGAGGTTGATGATGGTGTTGATGGAGAGGTGCAGCCCCGCGAGGAGGAGACGGACGGCGGCAGCCACGGAGGCGGCGGCGGCCCTAGGGGGCGGCGGCGGCCCTCGGGGCGGCGGCGGCCCTAGGGGGCAGCGGCTCCTTGCCCCCCTTCTTCCTTGTGGATGGTGCTACAATGGTGCTGGTCCTCCCCTCCAAGACGGCGGCTCGGGAGGAGGACAATTCGTGACCCCTGGTGACCTAGGTTTCCTCTCTTTATATAGACTCTCGGATTCCCGTCATCAGATTTTGGGCCTCAGTAAAACGGGCTTTACTCGGCCGTCCGGACTCCGATTTGGACGAATTTTATATCCAGAAGCATCGCCTCGAAATTCCCCACAACTTTCGCAACTAGACCTTTTCTATTTGACGTCGTCTTCGGGCCGGAACTTGACCATCTTTAAAAAACGTTCAGGAAAGTCAGAGTCCTACTCCAATACGACTCCTTTTGCGTTTTTGTCAATTTCCAAGTAATTCCTACACAATAAAGTGTAAAACAAGAACATTGTGCACTTTTGCAACCATTAGTAGGTTAGTCCAAATATGATCAAAAGTGTATGGAAGTGCATAAATATCATAGCAATATCACACAAAAAAGGCATGGAGCAAGCAGAAATTATAGATACGTTTTGGACGTATCAGACGGCGGCAAGTAGGACGCGTGGCTGATGGTGCTCCCGTCGTCGGCCGCCAGCGTGGTCACTGCTTGTGCGGCGACTTGAGCGAGGGCGGCGACCTCGAGCTCCATCCCCGAAGACAAGCTCTCCCGCAGAGCGTTCGCGCTTGCGGTCATGGCAGATGTGGTGCCAGGTAGGAGGACGATGCGCTATGGTGTGGAGGTTAGCTGGGCGTTGCCGCTTCAAGTAGCGCATTCCGGTGAGGCCAAGCATTCCGGTGCGTCATTAACTCGCCGGAGTTGGTTCCTCGGGGCACCGAGCCTCTTAACGACGGCATATGGACGGACGGCATGAATGTGGGCAGCTGGCGCCGGCAGGGAACGGACCGCGCGACGGTGCGAGGGACGAGGGTTTTTGGTGTGCCAGGGTAGTCAGCTGCGGTCGTGGCAACGTTGGAGATTCCCTTTGCTCACATGCGATCGACGCATGTCATTGAAAAAGCAAGACGACCCGGCATGGTCTCAGATCCTGAGGATGCAGTTGGCCGCGCTACACCACTCCGCGGACGCGTCCCGGCGCCCCGTGCATCCTCGACGAGTCGGGTGTTGGCGTGTGTTTGGATTGTGGCCAAAGTGCACCTTACCAAAATTTTGGTCATGACCCAAAGATTGGTCTTTGTTTGGATGGTTCCATTTTTTTGGCATGCCAATGAACTCTAGCCAACTCTAGTTCATTTTTGTTGCCGATGTCGGCCAAATCATGGGCAACCAAGACCTCAACCAAAATTTTGGCTACCCAATGCTTTGATGGAGCAACCTTGGGCACAAACCAAACATACTGTTGGTCATGCCACAACACTAATGCCACCCTCGGCACACTGAAACCGACCGTGTCTAGCGACGATGAGCGTGTCGCTCACAGCGGTCGCCGTGTCCAGAGGCGGTGCTGGAGCTGCGCCATGTTGTTAGCCCCCACGACCCACATGAACGGTTGCCGGTGGCGAGGAGGTCGTGGGCCAGCTCCTCCATTGGACTAGTTTGCACTACGGCGTCCCGACAGGTGTGCCCCACATGTCGGTTTCCCTGTTTTCCCGGCCACATTCGAGCGTCAGTGCTCCGCGTTACGCATTAGGCCTTTCATTATGTAGGCCAAGCGAGACAACTTATTGTTTATTTGAGACGTTCAAGTATAATCATGTGGCGTTTACTTATTTCTCATTCCTCTCCATCGATCATGTCGCCCTCCGGTCGAGTCCATCCTCCCGCATGCCTCATTTGAACATTCTCCCGAGTATCATTCGCATGTGGGCCTAGACCATGCTTGTATTTCCAATGTTTATTTGTAATTTGTCCGACATGCATACAAACAAACGGTTCGTTTGAAGTTTCACTTTGCCTCCACTACGTGTCGCTTCGCGTCTTAGTTTTGACATCCCATCCGATTCATGCCCCGACACATGTTGACGAGATCGATAGATGACATGGCAGTTCCTTATAGCCATCGACTTGCTATATTATTAATGACGAGGTTACAAACCTAGGGTAGGGTCACAGGCCCGACCAAGGTACCCCACCCAAGGTCACTACCCTAGAAGATCAAAAGACAAAACTTATGATGACAAAGACAGTCGACTGAGACAGCCCAAGAGGACATCCCACTCGACTGGACATCACCTACAAGACGACTCAACTCCACTCGACCAATCCAAGGCACTCGACCCCCGAAGGTCAAGGGTCCATTAGGACAATAACGGTCTGGTATTTACTCGCCATAGTGAATGCCTTAATTACTCTTTACTGTAGGCGTTATTAGTAACGCCTGCCTTAATGTACATTGAACCCTTGGTAACGTGGAGCATGGCTGGGGTCCTGGCGCACTATATAAGCCACCCCCCTCCTCCAGTAAGGGGTTCGCATCTTTGTAACTCACATATACACATACCAGTCGACTGCCTCCGGGCACCGAGACGTAGGGCTGTTACTTCCTCCGAGAAGGTCCTGAACTTGTTAAACATCTTGTGTACAACTCCACCATAGCTAGGGCCTTGCCTCCCCATTCGTACCCCCTACTTGTACTGTCAGACTTAGAACCACGACAGTTGGCGCCCACCGTGGGGCAATGCATCTTAGCGACATCTGATGAGGTTGCAATTTCTTCTCCGACCTCGTTCATCATGGTGTTATGCGGTGGTTTAGCGTTGGGCCGTGAGATCCGGCTCGGTGCACTCATTTTCATCGCCGACGACTCCGCGTGGCTCCAAGAGGCCCCTCTTGACGTCGAGGCTCTGCCCACCCGGGGGGCTGCGCACTTCCGCGCCAGCGCCTGCGGCATCCTCCTTCGGCAGCCGTCGACTCAATATTCATCGATCCCTACATCGTCCCCCATCCCCGCCGACCGCCGCCGCAAGCGATCCGGTCGCTCACGGCTCCAGCGGTGGGTGAAACACGCGGTGGCCCATCAAACGTCCACTCCTCAAGTCGCGGCCATCGAGCCCGACGGATACCTCTACGGGCTGGCCGATCAGTCGACCGAGCTCGTGAATTCGGTTTCGAAGTGCGGGAGCAGCGATCCCGCAGCGGAAATCCTGGTCGACTCGCGCCGCAGCCCGCCGGGTTTTCCTCGCGGTGGAGACGGCGGCAGCGGCGGCGGCCGGTCACACGACAACGAGGGTTACATTCCTCAACCCCTCACCTCCGAGCAAAGGGCTGAGCTTTGTCGCCGCAACGAAGATCCACTCTTCACTCCCATCGTGGGGGATTCTCCGGAGGCTCTGGCCCTCGAAGCCACACGCTTGGCCACCGTGGCCGAGCGCGCGCACTTGGAAAATATCCAACGCGCACTCGACGAACAGGCCCGCCGACTGGTCCCCGAGTCTAGTCGACGACCGCGGCAATCGCGCCAGCGCGAGACTCAGGTGTTCCGCACGCCAGTCCAGAACCTCGAAGCCGCGGCTCGCATCGCGGAGTCGATTCAACCCTCTCAGTCGGAGGCTGGGAGGGGCCTTCAGCAGATCCGAGCTTTGCTCCGAACGGCTGAAGAGTAAAACGCGACTGTTTCTCAGTCGCGCAACATGATTCACAGCAGATCGGTGGCTGCAGACACTGTTTGGTCGGCCCATAGTCCAAGATCGCCCCCGAGGCGTGAGGAACGTGGCCCGCGGCATGACCGGCATCTGGATCGGAATGACGGGCAGGACGACCGTCGACCCGGACATTATGACCGCCGTCGAGTGCCTACGCCTCCTCCGGGAAGCGGATCGTACTCGCCCCGGCGGCACGAGGGCAGGCGCCTGCGCGACGATGAGCGGAGGATTCCCCTAGATCCCCGGAGGCCAGGTTTCGATGCAAGGTCTATCCTTGTGCAGGGACGGGTCAACCGGAATAGGGCATTCAGAGAAGAGCAAGGCATGGATCAGCCGAGTGGCAACCGAGCACCTGTCTCTGGAACCGAGTGTTTCTGCGGTGCTATCAGAGCCGCAGAGATCCCCCCAAACTTCAGGTTAGTGGCGGGGGTAAGCAAGTTCATCGGCGAGTCGAAACCAGACACCTGGCTAGAAGACTACCGAGTGGCTGTACAGATCGGAGGCGGCAACGACGACATGGCCATGAAGCACCTTCCTGTGATGCTGGGCGGTTCTGCTCGGGCGTGGCTCAATCAGTTGGCCCCCGGGAGTATTTATAGTTGGGAAGAGCTCGCGCGAGTGTTCATTCGGACCTTCGAAGGCACCTGCAAGCGGCCTGCTGGACTCGCAGAGCTTCAGCACTGCGCGCAAAAGTCGAATGAAACTTTGAGAGATTACATCCAGCGATGGACCACCCTGCATCACACGGTGGAGAATGTGTCTGAGCATCAGGCGGTTTGCGCTTTCAAGGAAGGCGTGCGTAACCGAGAGCTGAATCTGAAGTTTGGTCGAACGGGCGATATGTCCCTGTCGCGGATGATGGAGATTGCCAGTCGGTACGCCAACGGTGAAGAGGCCGATCGGCTCCGCAGCGGCAAGAAACCAGTCGGTCAGGATGATCAGAATTCCAATCGGAAGAACAAGCGCAAGGCCGAGCCAGCTGCTCAGGGCGAGGCCGCAGTGGTCAATCAGGGAAAGGGCAAATGAAAGCCGAAAGGTTCCCGGGCCCCCAAGAAAATGAAGGATCAAGCTGGAGATGTTGTGCTCGACCAGCCGTGCCCCATACAAATGAATAAAGATGAAGAGGGAAACTTGGTATATCCCAAGCACACCACTCGACAGTGTCGGCTCCTGATCCAAGACTTCCAGAAAGATCAGTCGACTGAGAAGGGGAAGGAATCAGAAGAATTCGAAGACAAGGAAGGGGACGTAGGATACCCCCGAATCAACTCCACTTTGGTGATCTTCGCAGACGTCAAGAGCAAAACTCGACCGAAAGTCATCAATAGAGAAGTAAATATGGTTGCCCCGGCGACCCGCACATTTTTGAAATGGTCCAAGAACCCCATCACATTCGATCAGTCTGATCACCCAGCACACATTCCCACCCCCGAGCAGCAGGCACTGGTGGTCGACCCGGTGATCGAGGGCACGCGTCTGACCAGAGTCCTGATGGATGGGGGCAGTGGCTTGAACATCTTGTATGCGGCAACCCTCCGGGATATGGGCATTTTGATGTCCAAGCTGAGAGAAAGTAACATGAGGTTCCATGGGGTAATCCCCGGGAAGAAAGCCGACTCACTTGGTCAGATCACACTTGACGTGGTCTTTGGTGAGTCGAAGAATTTTTGCAAAGAGAAGCTGATGTTCGAAGTGGTGGACTTCAACAGCGCTTATCACGCCATCCTGGGTAGGCCCGCCTACGCCAGGTTCATGGCTCGACCATGTTACGTTTACCTCAAGCTGAAGATGCCAGGGCCCAACGGCGTCATAATCGTCACTGGGAACCGTCAGAAAGTGGAAGAGTGCTTCCAGAAAGGCTCGAAGATCGCCGATGAGCAAATGGCAACAGTAGAGATGGAGGAGTACCAAAAGAGCGTGGATACGAGTGATCTGCTGAGGGCGAAGAAGCCGGCTTCCGAGTCAGCTTTCCAGTCGGCCGGGGACACAAAACCCGTGCACATCCACCCCACCGACCCCAACGCAGCACCGACCCACATTTCCACTACACTCGACAGCAAATAGGAAGAAGCGCTCGTCCAGTTCCTCCGTGAGAACTGGGACATCTTCACATGGAAACCATCAGACATGCCGGGTGTACCCAGGGGACTGGCTGAGCACCATTTGCGAGTCGACCCAGAGGTAAAACCTATGAAGGAACATCTCCGTTGGTCCGCTACGGAGAAGCGAAAGGCAATTGGCGAGGAAGTGGCTCGACTCCTGGCAGCTGAGTTTATCCGCGAGATTTACCACTCCGAGTGGCTCGCCAATGTCGTCGTGGTCCCCAAGAAGGACAAGTCTCTCCGCATGTGCATCGATTTCAAGCACATCAATCGGGCCTGCCCGAAGTATCATTTTCCTCATCCCCGCATCGATCAGATAGTCGACTCGACTGCGGGATGTGAACGTTTGTCCTTTCTGGACGTGTATTCCGGGTACCATCAGATCCGTCTGTTTGGACCGATGAAATCAAGACAGCTTTCATCACCCCCTTCGGGTGTTTCTGTTATGTCACCATGCCTTTCGGTCTCAAAAATGCCGGCGCTACCTTCATGCGCATGATCCAGAAGTGCTTAATAAAGCAAATCAGTCAGAACGTCGAGGCATATATGGATGACATTATGGTCAAGTCACGGAAAGGTTCCGACCTGCTGACCGACCTCACTGAGACATTCGCAAACCTAAGAAGCTATGATATCAAGCTCAATCCATCAAAGTGTACATTTGGAGTTCCTGGCGGCAAGTTGCTCGGTTTTCTCGTTTCCGAACAGGGAATCGACACCAACCCAAAGAAGGTCAGCACCATCCTCCGAATGAAACGCCCCGAGCGTATACACGACGTCCAGAAGCTTACTGGTTGCTTGGCCGCATTGAGTCGATTCATTTCTCGTCTTGGTGAGAAGGCACTGCCTCTCTACCGACTCATGAAGAAATCAGACAAGTTTGAGTGGAATTCCGAAGCCGAAGCAGCGTTTGAAGAGCTCAAAGCCTTGCTGTCGACCCAGCCGGCGCTCGCTGCCCAAGTCAGCGGAGAGCCTCTTCTACTGTACATTGCAGCCACCGGACAAGTTGTCAGTACTGTACTCACGGTCGAGCGGGAATAAGAGGGCAAGGCATACACGGTCCAACACCCGATCTATTACATATCCGAAGTTTTGACTCCCTCCAAGCAAAGGTATCCACATTACCAAAAGCTCGTGTACAGGATTTACTTGACTGCAAAAAAGGTTGCCCATTACTTTTCGGACCATACAATCTCAGTCATCAACGATGCCCTGTTGTCAGAGATCCTGAACAACCGAGACGCAACCGGTCGAGTGGCAAAATGGGCGATTGAACTTCTTCCGTTAGATATCAAGTTTGAAGCGAAGAAAGCCATCAAGTCTCAGGCTATAGCAGATTTTGTGGCCGAGTGGATAGAACAAGAGCTGCCGACTCAAGTTCAGTCGGACCACTGGACTATGTTCTTCGATGGATCCAAGATGCTGAACGGATCCGGCACAGGCGTGGTCCTGGTTTCTCCCAGGGGCGACAAGCTCAGTTACGTCCTTCAGATCCACTTTGACTCATCGAACAACGAAGCTGATCATGGAGGTCCTAGTGATTACGCCAGACTGGACTATGCCATATATATCGTATCTGCTCAGGCAAGAACTCCCGGAAGATGAGGAGGAAGCACGCCAGATCGTCCGCCGATCCAAGGCGTTCACTGTCATTCAGGGTCAGCTCTACAGAGAAAGCGTCACCGGAATCGCTCAGTGCTGCATCGCTCCAGAGGAAGGTCGATTGATCCTGAACGAAATTCACTCGGGAACTTGTGGCCACCACGCTTCCTCTCGGACCATAGTGGCCAAAGCATACCGAGCCGGGTTTTACTGGCCCCGCGCTAATGAGATGGCCAAGGATATTGTGGACAAGTGTGCAGGTTGCCAGTTCTACTCCAACATGTCCCACAAGCCGGCGTCCGCCTTGAAGACCATTCCGCTAGTCTGGCCCTTTGCTGTTTGGGGCTTGGACATGGTCGGCCCCTTCAGAACAGGCAGAAGCGGATTCACCCACCTACTCGTGGCAGTCGACAAGTCCACCAAATGGATTGAGGCCAAGCCCATCAAGAACCTCGAGTCGAGCACCGCCATCAGCTTCATCAGGGAATTGATATTCAGATATGGAGTTCCCCACAGCATCATCACAGACAACGGCTCCAACTTTGACTCGGATGAATTCAGAGCTTTCTGTGCTTCTCAAGGAACACGAGTCGACTACGCCTCCGTGGCGCATCCGCAGTCAAATGGACAGGCAGAAAGAGCAAATGGTTTGATTCTCCAAGGCCTAAAGCCGCGGCTCATGCGTGATCTTAAGCATGCCGCTGGAGCTTGGGTAACTGAACTACCATCTGTCTTATGGGGTCTGAGGACAACTCCTAACCGGTTAACTGGCCGTACCCCTTTCTTCATGGTCTATGGAGCCGAAGCTGTGTTGCCGAGCGACTTATTGCACAACTCCCCTAGAGTGGAACTCTTCTCCGAAGCCGAGGCAGAGCAGGCTCGTCGGGATGCAGTCGACCTTTTGGAAGAGGAAAGAGAGATGGCCTTGATCTGGTCGACCATCTATCAACATGACCTGCGTCGATTCCATGCTCGCAACGTCCGAAGCCGAGCATTCCAGGAAGGAGACCTGGTCCTTCGAGTGCATCAGAAATGTCCACACAAGCTCGCCCCGGCCTGGGAAGGTCCCTTCATGATCACCAATGTACTGCACAACGGAGCATACCACCTCTACAATGTCGCCAAGAAGAGAGACGAACCTAGTTCGTGGAACGCGGACCTGCTCCGCCGCTTCTACAGTTGAGACACTCGACGGTCGAGTTGTAATAATGATTTCCCGATTTGCTTCAAAGACAAGTTAGCAGTGGTCCTTTAATGATTGATGCTTTCTAAAAACGCTGGTCTTCAAAATCCCCCAGTGGGTGCTTAGCCGCGAACCCGATTCGCCTAAGTTTCAAACGCTCACTCCGAGTGAAGAGAAACCCTCTCACTCTGGGGCTTAGCTGCGATCCTCCGAGCTGCGTCGTAAGTATAATGTGGCTCTGTCTTCCGAGCTCCGCCACAAATACAACGTAGCTGGGAATCGCCTAAGTTACAAACATCCACTCCGAGTGAAGAGAAACCCTCTCACTCGGGGGCTTAGCTGCGACCCCGTGACTCACCTAAGTTTCAAACGCTCACTCCGAGTGACGAGCAACCCTCTCACTCGGGGGCTTAGCTGCGGTCCTCCGAGCTGCATCGTAAGTATAATG
>LR738712.1:2508074-2527943 GCA_902687465.1 Secale cereale
GCAACCCTCTCACTCGGGGGCTTAGCTGCGGTCCTCCGAGCTGCGTCGTAAGTATAACGTGGCTCTGTCTTCCGAGCTCTGCCACAAATACAACGTAGCTTGGAATCACCTAAGTTACAAACATCCACTCCGAGTGATGAGCAACCCTCTCACTCGGGGGCTTAGCTGCGACCCCGTGACTCGCCTAAGTTTCAAACGCTCACTCCGAGTGAAGAGCAACCCTCTCACTCGGGGGCTTAGCTGCTGTCCTCCGAGCTGCATCGTAAGTATAATGTGGCTCTGTCCTCCGAGCTCCGCCACAAATACAACGTAGCTTGGAATCGCCTAAGTTACAAACATCCACTCCGAGTGAAGAGCAACCCTCTCACTCGGGGGCTTAGCTGCGACCCCGTGACTCGCCTAAGTTTCAAACGCTCACTCCGAGTGAAGAGCAACCCTCTCACTCGGGGGCTTAGCTGCGGTCCTCCGAGCTGCATCATAATTATGATGTGGCTCTGTTTTCCAAGCTCTGCCACAAATACAACGTAGCTTGGAATCGCCAAAGTTACAAACATCCACTCCGAGTGAAGAGCAACCCTCTCACTCGGGGGCTTAGCTGCGGACGACGACTTGAAGATTCAAGCGTTCAAAAGAGAGCCGCAAGCCAAAAAGTCGAATCCAGATAAAAGTCCCGCAAGATTCGGGCAAGAGTACCTGGGCCACATGCCCACCAAAGTTTAGCGATTACAAGACCACTCGGCATTCCGAGGCAAATTGAATTAAAGTGTTAAAGTTAGCTCATTCCTCAGGCGGAGGCGGACTCGCGGGCGCAACGAATTGGTCTAGGTCGATCCCATCGGCAATACGAGTGGCGGCTTCGAAGAAAGTCTCCATGAATGACTAGAACTGAAGATCCTTCGTATGGGCAACCTTGAGCACCGCGCGCCTCCACTCCTTCACTTCCTTGCAGTGCACGCGGACCAGAGACAGCGCCACGTCGGCTCCACCCCGGGCGGACGACTTCTTCCACTCCTGCACTCGGTTGGGGATCTCGTTGAGTCGAGTCATCAGAGACTCGAGGTCGTTCCCCTGCACGACTCCCCTCCGGAGCGCGGTGTCGATCCGGGCCATCACCGCTTTCAGCCGTCCCAGATAGTCCGTGGCCGCAGTAAGGCGGGACTCCAACCTCAAGATGTTCATGGCAACCTCGTCCTTCACAATGGAATTGGCTGGGTCCAGGTCGGGCTCGACCCGCCCAGTCTCTTCTTCGAAGTTGCGACAGAATTCTGCACCGGAAACAGCAAGTCGAGTCAGCAAGTAAAACATGGGTCGACCGATCCAGCTTAACCCGAGCCAAAAGAGACATACCTTCGAGCACAAGGTACCACTTCTTGGTAAGGTCGCCCAGATAGGCCTCAAGATCAATCCTCTTCTGGAAAAGGGCCTCGTACTTATCGTTCAGGACAGACTTGGAATTCCTCAGTCGAGTCACCTCTTGATTAGCTGCGTCGAGTGAGCCTCTCAGCCTGATGATCTCCGCCTCGAGCGCGCCTACATAAGCCAATTTCTGCGCCGCCAGTTCTGCCTTCTCTTGAGCCGCCTGCTGCACCGCCGCTAGGTCGAGATCTTTCTGCTCCAAGGCCGCTTTCAGTTGACCTACCAAAGACATCACTGGACAAATGAACATGAGGAGACACAAGGCATATTTATCAAAAGTCGGTCGACGAATGGTTGATGTCTACTACACGCTTCTATTCCTGTAGACAGTGTTGGGCCTCCAAGAGCAGAGGTTTGTAGGACAGCGGCAAATTTCCCTTAAGTGAGTAACCCAAGGTTTATCGAACTCAGGGAAGTGGAGGTTGAACGTACCCCTTTCAAGCAACCCTGCAATCAAGATACAAGAAGTCTCTTGTGTCCCCAACACACCTAATACACTTGTCAGATGTATAGGTGCACTAGTTCGGCGAAGAGATGGTAAAATATGGATGATAGGAGTGGCAAAGCAAAGTAATATAAATCTGTAATAAAAAGTGCAGCAAGCAAACAAGTGGTAAACGTGAGCACAAATGGTATTGCAATGGTGGAAACAAGGCCTAGGCTTCATACTTTCACTAGTGGCAACTCCCAACAACATTAACATAATCGAATCACATGATATTTCCCATAATGGAGACGCACTCGGAGGTCATTCCTTTGTGGTCAAGAGAGGACGAGAATTATGTAGGGCAACAAAAGCACACCTCTAAGTTCGTATTTCTCTATCTATGGATTTCCCAATGTCACCGCGGCCATCCAAAGAGAGTACCACAATCACCACAACATATCTCAAGGATAGTCAAAGACAAGCACCAAGAGACTCTCAATCTTCAATCAACACACAAAAGAGGAAATCACCCATGAAAATATTCTTCTAATCCATGTCCAATAGACCGCTGTCACCTTGGTATCGGGGATTATACTAGATAAATACAAGTGAGTACATCAATCCAATACATAGAGGAAGGGGGAATATCATGGGATCACCCTAGATTAACATAGCCTATGATCACAACGAAGATCACATCATGGAAGAGAGAATTGACCACATAGCTACTGGTAGAAACCTCAGCCCCGAGGAGGAACTACTCCCGCATCATGGAGGGAGGAAGCATCGTCGATGGAGATGAATCCGGGGGCACTTCCCCGTCCCGGCAGGGTGCCGGCACAGGAATTCTGGTCCCCCGAAACTTGGTGGCGATGGCGGCGGAGATCGGAATAGCTTCTGGAGAAAAGGGTTCTGGAATCAGGGTTTCCGCGACGGGAGGTAAATATATGCCAAAGGGGGTCACCAGAAGCGGAGAGGGGGGCCCAGGCGCCCTCCCTAGGCGGCCAGGGGTGGGGCCGCCTGGGCTGGCCGCCTGGGCTGCCCCTGGCTCCCCTCTGGCCCCACTTCTGGCGCGTGGAAGCTTCTGGAGCGCTGATTTTTTATATATTTTTCCCGGAATTTTTCGGGCAATTTAAGTAATGGGAAAACCTGAAATACAAAAACAGCAGAAAACAGAAACTGCCACTGGGGTGCACTGAGTTAATAGGTTAGTCCAAATATGATCAAAAGTGTATGGAAGTGCATAAATATCATAGCAATATCACACAAAAGAAGCATGGAGCAAGCAGAAATTATAGATACGTTTTGGACGTATCAACATCCCCAAGCTTAATTCCTGCTCGTCCTCGAGTAGGTAAATGATAACAAGCATAATTTCTGTGGTGACATGCTATCAACCATATAAGAACTTTTAAGTAAAGTAATCAAGGCATGTAATCCAATTCAAGTCATAACAAGCAAGAGTCTATATTAGCATTGTAACAAGTAACATAAGAACATAAAGGTGCAAGAGCTCTCGCTGTCCGTGACTCGAATGTCTCCAAATGGTGTTTGCGTGCAAGAAAGGGGATAGGGATATATGATAGAGTAAAACATAGTTTTTGTATTGTTGAGAACTTAATCTACTAAAGTTTCACACTTGGTCTTCTTTGGAATCTTATCATGACTCATCCCCAGACCGTCAGCCAGGTACAAGTCAAAATGATCCACTCCCTTTCGATATTTTGAGCACTCATGCAATGGATGAGCGTAAGCAAGAAAGTCGACACTTAGGATGGAAAAAGAGAAAAATGATGGAGGGGGAAGACAAAAAAAGGTGTGAAAGGCTCACATCAATGAGGACAATCATAGGCGAGAGAAAGCCAAATGGTAGATATGATGTGAGGAGTAGGGATTGCCATGCAACGGATGCACATATGAGCTAAGGTAAGCTCTCCAATGGAACTAGTGGGGGTGCATCCAACTTGCTTGCTCAAGAAGACCTAGAGCTCTTTTGAGGAGGCTCATCATTGGAATATACAAGCCAAGTTCTATAGTGTGAAGGTCCCCACATAGCTATATGCATGAATGATAATCTCTATGGAGTACAAGGTATAAGATGGAGTACGAGTGTGGATCACTCAAAAGGAATAGTAGTGTGCCCCTTCTCTCTTTTTATTTCTTTTTCTCTTTTTTTTCTATTTTTTTTATTTTTTTGTGGCCTCAATGGCTCTTTCTATTTATCTCTCATTTGTCCTCTTTGGGATCTTTTGATTTTGTCCTCTTTGGGATCTTTTGATTTGTCCTCTTTGGGATCTTTTCCTCACTTTAGGGGCAACACTCTACAAATTACAAGAAGTATAGAAGATCTTTCACACTTTACAAAAGTACTCAACATAAAGAAAATGAAACTATCATGATGTATGCAAATGTATGCCTCTGCCAGTGTAGCAGGATATGCAATGATACTAGCGCGTCATGTAGCAATGATTAGGGCAAGGCCCAACTAGCATGCGGCTCATCGATCAAGCAAAAAGCATGTATGACATGAAGATCAAGTCATGAGAAGATGGTTGTTGCATGGCAATGTATCTCGGAAAGGCTATGGAAATGCCTTAATAGGTAAGTATGGTGGCTGTTTTGAGGAAGGATATAATGAGGCTTATGATGACAGAGCGTATCGTGCCAAGGATTTGGATGCACCGGCGAAGTATGCGCCAACTCTCGAGGTGAGAAAGGGCAATGCACGGTACCGGAGAGGCTAGAAAAATATGGATAGGTGGAAGTGTCAACTTTCGAATACTCACATTAGTCCGAAGAACTCATGCACTTATTATCGGTAACTCTCAATCTAATTAGGAGGTTCACAAAGAGACAAGTACCCCGAGGAGGTGTGTATGGGGGTTTGGTTACCCTTGCGCATCCTCGACCCATGGTATGTGAGTGTACTCTAATATTCAATCCCTCCAAAGATTAGTGATCCATTTAGTAGCTAAAGTTCTCAACTATTTTGTAGGTTTTCGAAAATAATCACGGATTGCCCAAAATACGACATCTATCACTAATAGGCTAAAGCTCTTGACACCAAAAGTTCAGACATTACTCATGGCAATACCTCAAAACTAATGCAAGTTACTACTAAAATTAAATAGCAACCTCAATTACCTACTTTAAGTTAAGACACACAACTCAGTGCAAAAGGCAAACTCTCTTAACAATATAAACATGAAAACTCAAGAGAGTTCAACAACCAACTAAACAAAAGCTCTTTAAAAAGAAAAGCATGAAAACTAAGAGCTAAACATGACAGCAGCTATGGAAAGACAAAGAACACACACATCAAAGATAAGCATGAAAATCCTATGTTGTGTTCTAGGTTGAATTGGAGCGTGTTTCTCTCCCACACAAAGAAAGTTGGGTTCTAACTTGTTATGAACAGCAAGCAAAGCTAAAGAAAACTAAAAAGGAAACTAAGAACGAGACGCTCCAAGCATAGAACATAATACATGAAGTGATTAAAATATAGTGGAACGAAAGACGAACTGATAATTGTTGATGGAGAAGGGGATGCACGGGGGCATCCCCAAGCTTAGACGCTTGAGTCTTCTTGAATATTTCTTGGGGGTGCACGGGGGCATCCCCAAGCTTGAGCGTTTGACCCTCCTGAATCTTTTTATCATCTTCCCTCGCACACTTGAAAACTCCCTTCATACATGACTCATCATAATCTGATTAGCGAGGTTAGTACCCATAATAAAATAATTTTTCCCTACTGGAAATAAGGATAATCTTGAAGAACTACTGTTTCTCAAGATTGCCAAAAGGTTTTTGCAAAGAAAAAGCAAGCTCAAGATTTGCAAAACGAAGAAAAGGCAAAACAGGACAGAATCTGTGAAAAACAGACCAGCAGGTAGTAAGTAATTTTTTCGGGGCACTTCTGCAACTAAAATAAAAAAACTCAGAACAGACGCTCGAAAGCCAATTGTATAGAGCACGCTGTCAAAAAAATTCAGATCAAAAAGATGATCTGGTGATTTTATTCGAATTTTTCTGTCCAAGGACAGAATCTGTTTTCTGGACAGCACGTCACAACTTTTGAACTTTCTTGCAATCGGAGGCTATACTTGGCACAAAGCTGAAAAGTAAAGATACAATGATGTTGCTACAGTAGTAACAAACATCAAGACCTCTAAAAACTGAAAGAACAAACTGAAAGCAAAGATAACATGGGTTGTCTCCCTAGAGCTCTTTCTTTATAGCCATAAAGATAGGCTTAAGACTTTAATGATGCTCTCGTAGGAATAAGAGTTGAAGAACAAAAGAGAGCATCAGAAGAAAATACCAAACACATTTAAGCCTAACATGCTTCCTATGCATAGGAATATTGCAATAGAATAATTCATTGAAGCACAAAGCAATAAGCATAGGAAGACAAAACAAGTGCAGCTTCAAAACCTTCAACATAAAGAGAGGGAACTTGATATTATTAAGATATTTAGAACCATGTCTCCCTCTCTCATTATAAATTTCAGTGGCATCATGGATGAACTCAACAATATAACTATCACATAAGGCATTATTTCCATGATCCAAAAGCATAAAAGTGTCATTACTCTTCATATAGGCAAAATCTTTCTTATTAGGAATAGTGAGAGTAAGACTATCATAACCATCATGGTAATCATCGTATTTAGGAGGCATATCATAATCATAATAAATTTTATCCTCAATAGTAGGTGGACTGAAAATATCATGTTCATCAAATGTGTCATCCGCAAGCTTAGAGCTTTCCATGTCATTAGCAATATTGATATTCAAAGAAAGCATACTAATAACATCACCACCATCATGATTGTTATGCAAATAATAAAGTTCCATAGGTTTTTTAATTTTCTCTTCAAACACATCATGTCCCAAAGTAAGGTAGAGCTTATAAAGCTCTCTCATATTTTTGTTGTTTTCCATTAAGCAAACAAGAATCAAAAGGTTTCAATTTAAGCATATCATATATTCTTTTGGGCATAACGGAGGTACTAGCTCCAACATCACATAGTGCATAGCAAGAGAAGTTATTCAACTTAATTTTAATCATAGGATGCCAACCATCTTCTAGCTTTCTAGGTATGGAGGCTTCTACCCTAAGTTTCTCCTCCCTAGCTTTGATGAGAGCATTAGTGATATGCTCTGTGAAGGCAAGGTTAAGCGTGCTAGTGTGGGGATCTCTAGTCATTCTTTGTAAAAAGGTGACAACTTCTGAGAGACTACAATTATCAAAATCAATTTCATCATTATTGAGCAGAATTGTAGTGTCATCTTCTTTGTTTGAATTGCTCTCTATTATAAGAGTTTGAACGTCTTCCCAAGTTTGGGGAAGTATAGGAGCAACTTTAAACTGAGGCTCATACTTTTTTCCTGGAAGACCATGCCATGGGCATAACTCTCCATTAAGGCTAACATAATCACAAGGTTTATTACTTTTGTAGATCCCGACAGTGGTGATTGGCGTGATGGAAGAAGGGGTGTACTCCTCCCATTTAGTGTTTTTGGTGGAACCCATAGCAGCAAGTAAGCAAGATAACTATTTTTGTGATTTTCGATAAAAGGCACTAAAGCAAAAACTGAAAGGTAAACTAACAAGACTAAAAAGCAAAGGTAAAAGATAGCGTGCAACTCCCCTATCTTGAAGAGTGGAGTCCCCGGCAACGGCGCCAGAAAACTTTGCTTGATGGCTTCTCGCCCCTCGTTGGTTACCCCAAGTGGAAGGTTTGAGATGCAGTGTAGCGGTAGTTTTCCCTTGGCAAAGATACCAAGGATCGAATCCCCTGAGACTCCGAGGTTCAACAAGAAGGTGTCAACTGCTAGCGGCGCAACTAGCGATTGACCGGACCTGCACACAATACAAATAACTTTGCTCCCAACGAGTACAGAGAGGTTGTCAATCCCTCCGGCCTTGTCGTTTACAAAGGATCAAACGCAAGAGATAATAGTGATAGGTATAACTGCAACTAGTAAGTAAGAACTTAAAGTAAATAGCGGATGTGATCAGTGATGGTAATATGGACCGGGGTCCCATGATGTTCACTAGTGATGTCTCTCTCCCAAAAGACGATAAAACAGCTAAGCGAGGTAAACGAATTACAGCTGGGCAATTGACAGGATTATGTGCGCAAACCAATGCTAACTATGCTGCAAAGAAAGGTAGAGGCTCAAAAGCATGGGCGGTACGCCAAGGTAAGTAGACCGAAATCCATCTGCATCTACTACTAATCATCCACCTTGAGATATCTATCCAGAACTTCTCACTGGTATTAAGTTGCGAGTCCCACCCATAGTGTAAACTCAAAGCAACCGACAACTGCATTAAAAGAACTTTGCGTAAAGTAAGCAATCCTTGCACCCGCGAGTACAAGCACCGTTGTTTTCCCCCTTGTGGCAACAGCACATCCCCTAGACTCATGTTTCTGTCACTCAAGCTAGTCATCGAGGGGCATGAACCCACAATCAAGCATAAAGTTCCCTCTTGGAGTTACTACCTACTACTTGGCCAAAGCAATAAACAGCAACGGAGAACATGCAAGAATTACTCAAGAACATAAATATAAAAGAGGTAAATCAAATATATTACTCACACACAATCTGAACATAATCTCATAATCCATCGGATCCCAGCAAACTCATCATAGCAACAGTATAAGGATTACATATGTGCCTCGATCATGTAGGGCAGCTCACGAGGTCTAATCGGTGAAGAACAAAGAGGGGAGGAGAACATCACATAGCTACTGGTCATGGACCCATGGTCCAATGGAGACTACTCACAACTCATCCGGGAGGCGTCCATGGTGGTGGAGAGGCTCCCGGTGGTGACCCTCCCCTCCGGCAGGGTGCCGGGAAGAGTTCTCCTGGTGCTCCCGATCTTGGAAGCGCGGCGGCGGCGGAACAGAGATGAGATCGCGAAAAAGGGTTCCGTCCTCGAGGGTTTCGGGACACGGTGTAAATATATGCCAAAGGGGGGCGTCAGAGGAGGCCTGGGGGGCCCAGGCGCCCTGGCGGCGCGGCCAGGAGGGGGGGGCGCCCTCTGGCCGCCTGGAGCCGTGGTGGCCCCCCTCCAGCCCTACTTCGGCCGCATGGAAGCTTCCGGAACGCTGATTTTTTATATATTTTTCCCGGAATTTTTCTGGCAGTTTACGTAATGGGAAAACCTGAAATACAAAAACAGCAGAAAACAGAAACTGGCACTGGGGTGCACTGAGTCAATAGGTTAGTCCAAATATGATCAAAAGTGTATGGAAGTGCATAAATATCATAGCAATATCACACAAAAGAGGCATGGAGCAAGCAGAAATTAAAGATACGTTTTGGACGTATCACGCGACCACTACCTGCGCGGCGAGATGGTCCGGCAGTGCCGGGCCCTGGAGGAGATCGCCGCCCGCAAACGTGGGCGCGAGGACGAGAACGGCATCGTGGTCCTCGATAGCGACGACGATGACACTCCCGGACCGTCCAACCCGCCGCGCCAACCGGGGGAGGGATGCAGCAGGGACGGCGGAGGCGGGGGCGGGGACAACGACGACGACGACGACGACGACGGCGGCGACTACACACGGTTCTACAGCCTCCTCGGCATGTAGAAGCGCGTGGGTGGACGGCGGGCGGTGAGGCGGGCGGCGAGGGAGACGGCGGGGGTAGCCCATGCTAGTTTTTTTTGTAAAATATGTCTAAATTTGAACGAACTCGCCGATGTTTGCGTTAAATTTGAGCCGTGTTTGCGCCGAATTTGAACTTTTCAAAAAACCGTGGGGGCCGCGACTGGGGGGCATCACGGCCCCATTGCGCGGTTTAGCGCCGGTGCGCTCCCAGGGGGCGATTTTTAGCCCCTCATGGGGGGCCAACGGCTGGAGATGCCCTAAGGGGAGAGAAGGGGTTTAAGGAGGAGGTTTTCCATTAATAAGATATTTTGTACTATCCCTATGAAGATATTTTGGGGATATCACTGAGATTTGTACTATCCCTAGAAAGATTAAATAGTCTTGTTTCTTACATCTCGCCTTCGCATGTGTCGGTGTACAAAAGTAGGGGATCTCCTTTGTACCACTTACTTGTGCACGGGTAGTCTGAGCCTGCGACCACACCTAACAGGGCAGAGGAAGGAAACCGAAGCACAAGACTACCAGAGGAGCGCCAACACAGTGGCGCAAGAAGGCCAAGCAACAAGATAGGCTTCCCCCGACAAGACCTTTGCCGGGGTGGCCTGCACGACCCCGGCAAGAATCCTTGTCGGGGCAACTCACCCAACGACTCCATTGCAGCCACCTTTGAGCCTAGGAGCTCCGACACCATCAACAACGTTGGAACCAAGGCTCGGGAACCGCCTGCGTGATGGCATGCAGATCTTTGTGAACACAAAGGGTCTATGATTCCTAGATGAAAACCAGAAGACAAGACGATCGCAAGGCTCCTTGCCGAGGATGCCCACGAGGCCCCGACAAGGCTCCTTGCCGAAAATACCCCTGAAGCCCTGGCAAGCCTCTTGCCGAGGGCGCTCACAAAGGCCCTGGCAAGACCCTTGCCGGGAACAGACGCAAGACGGCGGCAAGCCCTTGCCGCCCCATCATCGCCCCAGCTCGGTGGCCGACCCACTAGCCCACGCAAGTACCCACGTGGCAGTACGTGGTTCCTGATCCAGCTAGTCAAGCATCTGCGTGGTGGCATGTAGGTCTTCGTGAAGACCCTACCACCACGCCATCTCAGCTGCCTGCCAACCTACATGGCGCTGCATGCCTCGTTGGCCTGGACGCGCGTCGCAGCCAAACAGAGCGGCTGCGGACGGGACGGGCCTCGTTGCCATCCCCGATAAAGCAAGTGGGCACCTAAGTAGCGCAGTCCCGTAATGGCAGGAGATAAGTTTGTACACTGTATACCTTTCCACCTCATGTGTGCCACTGTGGCAACCCCTTTTTACTATAAAAGGAGGCCCGAGGCATACTGGAGAAGGATTCGGATCTTTGGACTAGGCACACATTGTAGCTAGTTCCAGAGCTCAAGAACACTTAAATACACATCAAATAAGGACTAGGGTATTACGCATCTTCCCGGCCCAAACCTGGGTAAACTTTCCTTGTGCTGACTCCTAGACTCGCTCTTTGCACAACCCCGCGCCCGTCAACCGTAGAAGGGATTCCAGTGATCCCATAGGTGTCGATCGGTTCGTCCCCCGACATCTTTGGCGCACCATGTAGGGGGGGGGGGGTTGTTGTGAAAATTGGGTCTAGCGGTTAGTTTAGTAGTTCTTCGTCACCGTGGCTTCCAAGGAAAAGATGACCAAGCGTGCGGCATCATCGGCGAGTGCGATGGACGCCCATGCAACAACAGAAAAGATAAGTCATGCAAAACTTTGAGTAATTCCTCTTTATATATGGTTATTCCCCTCGGAGATCTTGCTCTCTGTATGATAAACCTGTATGCAATGAAGCCCTTCCACTATTGGTAATGCATTCGTCCTGTTTCGAGTCCGCTCAACAGTTCGAGCGGCCGTGTCGAGAACAGTAGGGTAGCCTTTCCATTACTGGCAACGCTTTTGTCCTATTTTGAGTTCGCTCAACGGTTCAAACGGCCACGCTAAGAACATTAAGGTGGTTTGCCTGGCAGCAAGCACACCCGGCAGGCTATTGAGGATCCGCCCTCAAAGTGCCATGACTTGGGTTTGCGCACCGGCAAGCCTATCCAATTAAGCATAGGGTGGACATACAAAGAGGGATCGAACAGGAAAATAGCGTGCATCACTTCAAAATACTGTAGAGTTATATTACATCAATTGTTGCTGCGGTTCTAACTAAAGATAAAAATTGTCTTGGTTGTGTACCTACAGCGGCGATGAAAAACAGGGTGCCTAATCCCAACGCTGGCCTTCTACCCTCCGAACTCCGTCGACGCTGCTGATGATGGGCTTGATACGCTCCTCGAGCGTCGCAGGGTCTACATCCTCCGGCAAGCTCTCCAACGCGGCGTCGAAGTCGAGGTTGGTGTTCCAATATGCCATGTTGGTGAGAACCTTTGTCAAGGCACCCCGGCAGAGCCTCCCGGACTCATTGGCCAGATAAACCACTCGGTCGGAGCAGAGCTTTTCTAAGGCATCGAGGACGCACTCGAAGAACAAGGTCAGGCTGGCGTTCATGCTGATGTTCACCTCTGGGAAATACCTGAATTTTGGCATGCACATGGCGGCCAACTGCATGGTGAGCCTCTCCGCGAGGTCGACGAGGCGGCTGATCCATAGGTTTTCGCCCTTCACGTAATCCGTGTGGTTAGAGGCGTCGTTTTTCCGCAGCTGCCTCTCCTCCTCCAGATCCTTGTGCAGGGTCTCCTCCCGAGCCCTGACCTCCGAAAGCGTCCCCTTGAGACCCTCCAGGTTCAGCTTCAGGTCTTTATTAGAGTCGTGGGCCGAGGAGAGCTGCTCGGCCTTGCCGAGGACTATGGCCTGCACCTCCGTCAAGGCGGCGTTGATCGTATCTTTCTCCTTTGCCAGCCCTAGAGCCTGTTCATTCAGGCCATCCCGCTCCACCTCCAGGTCCTTAATCTTATCGGCATGGACTAGAGCTTGAGCATTGAACGCCTATTTGTGCCTCTGCTCTAGTTCCTGGGTCCGCTGCGCGATGAGCTTTTCGACCTCCTCATCCTTGCCGCGGAGTGTAGCGGCAAGTGCCCGCTCATGAGCGACGAGGTCTTCCTCCTGGAATCTAGTTGAGTTTGGCGCTAGTTGCGGTCGGCCTCATCCTTGGCGACCTGCTCCTTTGCCACCTCCTGGGCCTTCACAAAATGAGACTGCTTCAGGATAAGCTCTCGGGTGCGCTCGTCCAGCTGATCCTGGATAGCCCTCAACTCCTCCCAGGCCTCGGCAAACCAAGTTTGCGTCTGGGCGCCCATGGCCCGAAGGAGTTGCTCTTCTTGAGAAGCGTCGCCACCGGCGCTCAGTTCGTCAACAACCTCAAGCCCTGCGGTGTCGAGCACCTCGTCGTCGAATACCTCCCCCTCGGTTGGCGCCCTGGTGCTTGCTGTCCCTGGGAGGTGGACGAACAGGTCATCGCTCACATTCAAGTATCGGCTCGAGCCAGAGGCAGCATAGGAGGGAGGTTGATCATCAACCACGACCTCCTCGGCAGCAGCCTTGCCGGCCTACTCAGGAGTGGCCTCGCCGGTTCCTCCGACAGGCCCCTTGCCGGCCTCCTCGGCGGTGGTCTCGCCGGTCCCTCCGGCGGGCCCCATGGCGCCCCCCTCAGCAGTGGTCTTGGTGGCCTCCTCGGCAGCGATCCACTGGCCTAGGCCCCAGTGTCCTTGATGACCTCCTCGATGATGGAGTCGACATCCACCTGGTCCGTCGAGGGAGGATCTAAAGACCAGGAGAAAAGGTGAGGTGAAGCCAGGGTCGAGGCTCAACTTGAAGAAGAAAGAACAAGGACAGGAAACAAAAAATTTACCTGTACGAGGCTGGGAAGAAGTGGCGCCCTCCCTGCCAACGATCGTTGCCGGGGTAGAGTCACCGGCGCCCAAGTTCATCTCCTCCTCCTCGATAGGCATGGGCTCGGTGGTGGATGCCCATGCCAGGGACGCCCCTCGGGGCGGTGTAGTCGAGGTGGGCGGCGTGTTAGGGATGGCCCTCAGTGGCCCCTCCTGCTGTCGTTCCACTCCTGCAAACCCGGCAGGGTCGGCATCGAGGATTCACACCCCAATGTTCATCTGTGGAGGAATGAGTAATGAACTTATGCCGGGGGCTGCTGTCCGGGCTGCTCTCCACCCACAACGGCGTACGCAAAGTACCCGTCGGGGGACTTGTCGCCCGTTGAGGCCCTGGCCCTCTTCCCTACCCTCTGGGCCAGCGTCTCCATGTCCCTTCAAAGACAACATCGAATCAGAGAAAGATAATACAGAGGTGGAGTCATGAGGTAATGTGGGGAGCAAAATACATACTTGTTCTCCACCTCCTCCTCCTCCACTAGCTTCCTCTTCCTCGTTGGGCTGAGAAACCCAAGATCGAAGTCAGCCTCCATGAAGACATCTGCGGGAGGGAGAGAAGGAGATGGGGTCCGACCACACTTTGACGAAGAGGAAGCAGTCGCCGTCCTCTTTGCCACCGCGGTCTTCCCCGCCTTCTTCACTCCTGCAGCCTTCATCGCCCTCGTCTCATGCACGAGTTACTCCTGGGGCTGCTGCGGCTGCACGATCCTGCTGGGCCGGACCGGCTCACTAGAGCTGGCCCGCCGCAAGACGCGCTGCCTCCCCGTGGCCGGAGGGTCGACGGCCTCGACCTCCTCTTCGGCCGACCTCGACCACATCTTCAATAAGAGGAGCGTCGGCGTCGGCGCCGGCGCCGCTGGCCTCCCTAGCAGACTTCGCCCATCCGGCGAGCTCCTCATCCTCAACGGCCGTGTTGGCCTCATCCTCCACTTGGCCGGCGCTGCCCGCCTCCAGGGCGAGCGCCGCCTCCGCCGCTATGGCGACAATATAGTCCAGCTCCTCCTTGGTGGTGTCGCGGATGAGCACCGGCTCTTCGCGAACATAGCCCTGCGACAAGGTGTCAAAAAAATCCTGCACCTGCTCCGCTGGCGGCTCGGCCCAGGCCAGGTCAAGGACATGCGCGTTGAAGTCCGACATCATGGCAATAATGGCGGACTGGCTAGAGTTGTTGCTCAGCCGGACCACTCGCGCCGGCAATCCAAACAGAGGCCCCTTGACGGCCTTGTCGGCCTTCGCGGCCTTGCCGGTCCTCTCAGCCCTGCCGTCGCGGTCCACGTCAAGCTGGAAGAGCCTCTGGCAAAAATGGGCATGCCCCATCACCGTGAAGTTGTGCTTCAGACCAAGGCGAAGCCTCATGACGTCGGCCGCGTTCCTGAAAAGCCAAGCTGGCCTTCCCTTGTTGTGCAGTGGCGCGATTTGGCGGCAGATGAAATCGGCCCCGATCATTTCAAGGGTGAGCCCGGACTTGGCGAGACGGTGGATCCTGGTGGTGGCGATCGAGAGCTTCTTGTCGTTGACGTCAACATCCCCCCAGTACCTACGGCGGACCGGCGGGCTCTGACGAACCCGGCAGAACTCAGGTGGATCATCCTCCTCGATCCATAACCATCGACTCCTCCACTCCTCCCACATCTCCTTCTGCGCACCCTCCGGATATGTACCCTTCTCCCGGGTCCGTGGAATCCAGGTGACGCAGCCGGAGATGGCGCCCACTGGATGCAAGCATAGAAGTAGTGGCAGAAGAGCGCCGTACTGGGAACCATCCCGGTGAAACCCTTGCAGAGGTGGGCGAAGAAAGCCATACACGCCACGGCATTCGGCGTAAAATCAAGAAGATGGAAGCCGTAGGTGTGCATAACATCATTAAAAAAATCAGAGAAAGTGGGGACAGAGGCCGCATGGGAAGTAGTCGACGAAGAAGGGGTACCAATTCGGCCCGGCCTGAGCAAAATTGGTGGGGACGATGCGCATGGCCGGATGCCCCGTCGTCTGCCTCCCCCACATCGACCGTCGGTGGGAAGTAGGCGAGCTGCGTCCGAAGCACTGCCAACTCGCTCTCTGGTAACTCCTTCTCCCCCGCGTCCTCGGCCCCTCCCTTGCCTTTACCGGTCTTGGGTGCCATGGCGGCTGGGGAAGAGGTGAGGAGTCGAAAGCAATGAGAGAGCGGCGGCGGCGGGCGAAGGCTCTGAGATTGAAGAAGCGCAGAAGGTAAATGAGCGGTGCGCCTGCAGATTTCCCTTTTTACGGGGGAAGGCGCGGGCCGCCCCTTTTACCATTTACTACGATGTGACACGGGCGTGCAGCAACCGCCCCACGCACGACCCCCACGTCATGCGTTCAGCGCAGATCGTGGGGAAGCGCAACCACCAGAGGAGATACTGCAGTAAAAAGAATCCGACCCCAACTGCCCGCACACCGTTCTAGGCCTAGCCCAACAACGCGTCGCGCTTATCTATGGCCCAGGCCCGGGGGCTCCTGTCGGTGTACAAAAGTAGGGGCTCTCCTTTGTACCCCTTACTTGTGCACGGGCAGTCAAAGCCACGACTGCGGCCACACCTAACAGGGCAGAGGAGGGAAATCGAAGCACAAGACTACCAGAGCAGCGCCAATACAATGGCGCAAGAAGGCCAAGCAACAACATAGGCTTCCCCCGACAAGACCCTTGCCGGGGCAACTCACCCAACGCCTCCATTGCAGCCACCCTTGAGCCTAGGAGCTCCGACAACATCAACAACGTTGGAATCAAGGCTCGGGAAGCGCCTGCGTGATGGCATGCAGATCTTTGTGAAGACAAAGGGTCTACGAATTCTAGATGAGAACCAGAAGACAAGACGACCGCAAGGCTCCTTGCCGAGGATGCCCACGAGGCCCCGGCAAGGCTCCTTGCCGAAGGTACCCCCGAAGCCCCGGCAAGCCTCTTACTGAGGGCGCTCACAAAGTTCCCGGCAAGACCCTTGCCGGGAACAGACGAAAGGCCGCGGCAAGCCCTTGCCGCCCCATCATCACCCCAGCTCGACGGCCGACCTACTAGCCTAGGCAAGTACCCACGTGGCAGTACGTGGTTCCTGATCCAGCTAGTCAAGCACCTGCGTGGTGGCATGCAGATCTTCGTGAAGACCCTACCACCACGCCATCTCAGCTGCCTGCCAACCTACATGGCGCTACATGCCTCGTTGGCCTGGACGTGCGTCGCAGCCAGACGGAGCGGCGGCGGATGGGACGGGCCTCGTTGCCATCCCCGATACAGCAAGTGGACACCTAAGTAGCGCATTTAATGCGTCTTGTCCCGTAATGGCAGGAGATAAGCTTGTACACTGTATACCTTTCCACCTCCTGTGTGCCACTGTGGCAACCCCTTTTTACTATAAAAGGAGGCCCGAGGCATACTGGAGAAGGATTCGGATCTTTTGGACTAGGCACGCATCGTAGCTAGTTCAAGAGCTGAAGAACACTCAAATACACATCAAAGCAGGACTAGGGTATTACGCATCTTCGCGCCCGAACCTGGGTAAACGATCCTTGTGCTAGCTACTAGACCCGCTTTTGCACAACCCCGCGCCCGTCAACCGTAGAAAGGATTCCAGTGACCCCATAGGTGTCGATCGGTTCGTCCCCGACAGCATGCATCTGACTTTTGAAGATTTTCCACTTGTATCCATTGGTTATGGTTAAAAGCAAATTTTCAACGAGGTTATAGTAAAGTTGCACTCATTTCATTCTGCCCACCAACTTCTCTGTCTTGGAATGGACTATCCAACTTTAACCTAACTAAGTACTAACTGATATACGCCAAGAAATTTATAGCTGCCCGGCTGCCTAACAGACATGTGTGAACTGTAGTAAATAGCCGGCAGATAGATGATGATGATATGGCCGAAGTTTGGCTTTAAGTTCGGAGCCCCCTCACTCACTCAGACCATCATTAGTACCAGCGCGCCGTGGACAATTCCATCCCTATGTTCATCGTGCCCGTCGCCGCTGCCGGCCTTATCGCGATGGTGCGGCTCGGGGCCGAAGACCCGGTCAGCCGAGTCTCTGAGCTCAACCCAGTGCACCTCTTTTTGGCCTGTTTCGTCCCGGCCGCAGCCGCCATCGTACGTCTACCTGACGCTGCGTCCGCGCGCGGTGTACCTCGTTGACTACGCCGGCTTCCGTACCCCGTCTAATTGCCGGGTACCCTTCGCCACATTTCTGGAGCACGCCAGACAACTGCCCGAGTTCAACGAGCGCAGCATCCGGTTCATGACGCGGTTGCTGGAGCGCTCCGGGCTTGGGAACGAGACGTGCCTGCCGCCGACGCACCACTACATCGGGACGCACAAATATTGCACTGTTGACGCCGCGCGCGCCGAGTTCGAGCTCGTGGCTTTCTCAGCCATCGACGACCTGCTCGCCAAGACCGGCATCACCCCGGACGCCATCGACATACTCATCGTTAACTGCAGCTTGTTCTGTCCCACTCCATCTTTGGTAGACATAATCATAAACAAGTACAAGCTGCGGAGCGACGTCCGCAGCATGCACCTCTCAGGTATGGGATGCAGCGCGGGGATGATCTCCGTGGGGCTCGCCAGGAACCTCCTGCAGGTTGCTCCCTGGGGCGCGCATGCGCTCATCGTCTCCACGGAGACTGTCACGCCAAACTACTACTTCGGGACGGAGCGTGCAATGCTCCTGCCCAACTGCCTCTTCCGCATAGGCGGGGCAGCCGCGCTGCTGTCGACATCGTCGGCAAAGGCCCGGTTCCGCCTAAAGCATGTCGTGCGCACGCTAACCGGCGCCGAGGATAGTTCGTACCAGTGTGTGTTTCAGGAGGAGGACGGAGAGGGCCACCGGGGGATCAACCTGAACAAGGATCTGATGAACATCGCCGGCGCCTCGCTCAAGGCCAACATCACCGCAATGGGCCCACTCGTCCTGCCGGCCAGGGAGCAGCTCATGTTCGCCTTCTCCTTCGTCGCACGGAAGGTGATCAGCAAGAGAGTGAAGCCCTACATCCCCGACTTCCGCACGGCGTTTGAGCACTTCTGCATCCACGCCGGTGGCCGCGCCGTGATCGACGAGCTGCAGAAAAGCCTTAGCCTTTCCGACGAGCAGGTGGAGGCATCACGGATGGCGCTGCATCGGTTTGGAAACACGTCGAGCAGCTCGCTGTGGTACGAGCTGGCCTACATAGAGGCCAAGGGCCGCATGCGCAAGGGCGACCGCGTGTGGATGATTGGCTTCGGATCTGGATTCAAGTGCAACAGCGCAGCTTGGGAGTGCATCGAGCCTGCGCGCAACGCCCATGGGCCGTGGGCAACGTCCATCCACAGATATCCCGTGGACGTTCCTGATGTTCTGAAGCATTAACTGCTGGCTATGAATGCATGTGTAATAAGGGGCAATAAGAATAAAATTGCTAAATGATGGAGCTCGAGCTCCATGAAGCCCTTCAAATATTTGAAAAAAATTAGGTCGTAAAAATTCTGAAGATAAATACAAATGCATATGGATGTTTATATACGTTTCATAATAAGGATCGTTGTTTTAGTTCAAACTTGTCTACAAAGTTTTATGGCGACATACATTTGTATGCGAACGATACAAATTTAAGAATATCACATCCAAAATCGAAGAGCCAGTCCTCTACGGCCGGGGACATATTTGCATCGAATCCCGAATTTCACTAGGCCTTCAATTTTCCTAATAATTAATTGAATTGACAAGTAATTTCTACACACCAAAGAGAAAAATAAGAATTTATGCATTTTGCAACCATAGTAGGTTATCCATACAAAAATACTGCATTGACAAGCAAACTTGAAAACTAGTAATAGACACGTTTAGGATGTATCATCGTCAGGCTTAGTTTGCGCTCTAGCTCGTGGTGGAGCTTGTACTCGTGGCAGTCAATGAACTCTATCCAAAGCCCGCAACATGGGCTCACGGCTCATCATCGAGGCATGTAAGCCGAGGCGGTTGCGGTTACATCCTCAGAATAGGGCTCACGGCTGTTGGTGCTTCCCTCGCAGTACATATCTTTTTGTACAAATTGCGCGGAGGAATATCAAATCCATATAGAAGTCGCTCTCAATGTGTACTGGTGCAATTAATTTCCTTTTCAGTAAAACAGATATCGTTGGTTGTTTTATGGCTACGTTCACTTTAATATACTCCCTCTGTTCTTAAATATAAGTATTTTTATAGATTTTAATAAGGACTACATATGGAGCAAAATCAGTAAATCTACACTCTAAAATATGTCTATATACATCGATATGTAATCTAAATTGAAATATCTAAAAAGACTCATATTTAGAAATGGAGGGAGTAGATAATAAGCAACTTCATTATCAGGTGCAACAGATCCACCGGTATGCACTTAGTGCCTGTTCGGCAAACATCGATGTAGGGGCCACTAGCAACCCCCAGTACTTGCTCGTGCGCCAAGCCCCCGAAGTGGCCGCAGCCAAACCAGAGCGCGCGCCGACACCGCCGACTGAGGAGGAGGCCGTGAAGAGCCCCCATCACGCTCTATCGAACTGCCTCCC
>LR738712.1:2546856-2565025 GCA_902687465.1 Secale cereale
AGAGAGGCCAAAGTGCCCAACAGAAAAAAGAAAAGAATATGAGAGAAAAGGAGAGAATGAATAATGTTACTACCCTTTTAACACACTTGTGCTTCAAAATAGCACCATGTCCTTCATAATAGAGAGTCTCCTATTTTATCACTTTCATAAACTAGTGGGAATTTTTTATTATAGAACCTGGCTTGTATATTGCAAAGATGGGCTTCCTCTAAATTGCCCTAGGTCTTCGTGAGCAAGCAAGTTGGATGCACACCCACTTAGTTTTCTTAGAGGTTTCATAAACTTATAGCTCTAGTGCATCCGTTGCATGGCAATACATACTCACTTGCTTCGATATCAATTGATGGGCATCTCCATAGTCCATTAATTTGCCTAGTTGATGTGAGACTATCTTCCTTTTTGTCTTCTCCTCACAACCACTACAAGAAACCTATTAATCCATCACGGATTTCTGATGACATTTTCAGAAACTGCCATGGATGGCCCGATACAGCCCGCCAAGCCCGCCTAGCAACTCCCATATAAAAGCCTAACCCTAAGACCTTGTTCACCAGCCCGTGGCTAGACCCTCCTCCCTATTCCCCATCGGCTCCCACAAATCGGCACCACCCACCACCTCTTTACCTTCGTCCTCCCACAGATCGTCGCCGGCCCTCCACATCCCCTCCTCCTACCTTGCAACTCGAGGCTCCACCAGCTGCCAGATCCAATAGATTCCCCACCAAACCTTCCCTCTCGCAACCCATCTCTCTCTCTCTCTCTCTCTCGTGCGACCACTCGCGACGCCAATTCCGGCGAGGCCGGCCACCGCGCAGTACACTCATGACCTAGTCTCCGACCCCTCCATCCTCCAGGTCAGCTCGATCCGCTGCTCTCGGTCTCCGGTGCTCGACCGCGGCCCCTATCCCGTGGCTAGGCTTTCGGCTGCGGCGTCGCGTCCATCACCGGCGTGTCTCTGGGGGCTCCTTCGTCGCACATCGCGCCTCCTGATTCCCTCTCCGCTTCCTTGATGGCGCCCCGTAGCTCAAGGTACGCTCATGCGTGTTGGGCTTGACAATAGCGACCCTGGCCTCTGCTGCCACGTCACATGAGCGGCCGTGCATCCTGCGGCGACCTCCTCTGTCGCGCGATGGCGGTGGCTGACCTGCACTGTGACCACTGCACTATCTACAAGCCTCTTAGGTGAGTTATTTCCCGCTTCTACTCAGAGCCCGTGACTGGGCCATAATCTGTTGCATGTAGATTCCTAGCATGTATGGGCCTAAAGAATGGAGTAATTTGTAGTTAGGAATTCTAGTTTTCTTGTAGGACTTGTTGCACCTCTAGTTGGTTCTATTATGTGTTGGATAGTGTGGAAAACCTGTTAATTCCATAGCCTACATGCATGTTTCATAGCTACGTTTTTGCATATCCAGTTGAGTGGATGCGCTATTTTGTGTTGTTTCATATGTGCATTTTGCATAAGGATTTGGGTGGATGCTCTACTTTCTATTATCATCATTCAAGTATAGCCGATCTTGCTAAAGTTAATAGCTTGCATACTATTTTTATAGTGCACAACGAGCTTTGTGCATGATTTGCTTCCTAATAAGTTCATAATGTATTTAATAACAACTCTTGGAAAACCGATACCATTGAAAGCTAGTCACTTGAGAAGGTTTGCTAAATTTTTCACAAATTTTGAATTTGTTATAACTTGACAATGATGTGGTAGAATTTGGAAATAAGGCTCTGCAGTATGTGTTTGGTGCAATGGACTACATGTGGAAAGAACAAGCATACTCATTCTTAGAATACTGTTAGATGCTTGCGTTCATCTACAACGACTTTAATATCTGAATGTAAAATAAGATTAATGGAATGGATTGTAGTACAAATATATGCACCTTAGACCCAATTGAATGCAGAGGACGAGTTGGCGTGATCTCCTTATCTAGATATCATGGACCTTCTCCTTTCCTTGATCTGCTCTTAATCGTTAGTGTACTTCTTCCTTGTTTTTATCTTCTGAATCAGATGCAAGTATTGCTGCTTGTTGTTCCTCTAAAGTAATAAATGAATGGATGAAGTATTAATTTGAACAAAATCATGTATGCAATATAAACTAAATAAGGATACATGAGGATAAACTCACAGAAGGATAATTATGTTGTGTACTAATTCCTGTATTTACATTATGCTACATAAGGATAAACTGCCATAAGTATGCTAGTCTGAAGGGTCGATAAGACGATAACTCACATCTAATTTTGAATTCGGTTGTTTTATCTAATTGGGGTCCTCAATGTATTAAATGAATCAATTTATAAAATCAACAATTGTTAAATATTTAGTTTTACCATGTTGAATTATCATGTTTAATACCTTCATGTGTTTTCAGGTTCAAAGCACGTGCTGTCAGTGGCTATTGCGTGCAGGACCTGTAGAGTTTTATAGTGTGATCACAGCAAAAGGTACCCAACTAGCCAGTAGACAGGCTAAAAACAACTATCTATATAATGACATTTGCTATTCTTTTTATTGGTATAATCTCCTATTGTTTTTATTCATACATGTACTAAGGCATAAGCGTAGTGTATTATTGATGTAGAATCTGTTAAGCTTCATGCACTAGCCAACGCAACCAAAAGTCCGAACTGATGGAAAGGGCCAGACAATCCACATATACTGTAACACCCCCTCTCACGTGTGACGGGGAAGACAAGTCAACATGTGCAACCGGAAGAGAGCGACGGCGCGCGAAACTCACGTATGACTCAAGAGGCCAATACGTGGACACAAAGGGGGGCAGCAGCAATTTTTTAGATAAATTGCAAAAGCCACGACTTGTACTCAAGACCTTAGCTCTGATACCATGTTAAGCTTCATGCACTAGCCAACGCAACCAAAAGTCCGAACTGATGGAAAGGGCCAGACAATCCACATATACTGTAACAGAATCTTCTATTGTTTTTATTCGTATTATATGTTGGTGTTCTATTTGGACAATCTTAAATCCCAAGAAATTTCTGAAATAGAGTCCTATTTATTTCATCTTCACCGGCGCATCATGTTCCTAACTTACTTGCTACTACCTCTGTAACTTAAATGTAAGACGTTTTTGCTGTTTAATTTTGAACCACACATGTTATTTATATGTTTGAACTAATTATTGCTAGCCAGAATGTGTGAAGCTTGCTATTTTGCCAATGCAACGATGCATAGAAGATCTGAATATACATGCGAAGTATTCTCAGCTTTGTTGATCCAGCTCTTTGTTGATGCAGATCTGAACCCCATTGACTCCAGCGCTAGCAGAGCTGTAGAACCGGGTCTCCATCTTAGAATAATTTTATGGTGCTAATTAGTTTGTAATGGTTGATGTAATCCTTCCTGTAATGCGGCTTTATTAATGATGTATATTCTGTAGACACCAGTGGATGGCTTTGTAAACTGGCATTATGATCTGTGTAAAACTGGCATTATGATCGGTGTAAAACTGACATTATGATACTGGCTGAATGTTGAATGAAGTAGCATTATGATATGTCTTGAAATAATTTACGTTGGGAAAATATTGGCATCATGATCTGTATAATGTATTATGCTAGAAAAATGTACCAAGCCAAAATTAGGCCAAAAGAAATTGTCTGCAATAATTTAAATTGTGCCAAAACCAATGACGATTTCTGTGATGAAAATAGTGTCCAAGTAGGCAGCCACGTCATCGTAATCACTCTACTCAAAATCCTATGTGCCCTCGGTCCATGACGGCTTATTCCATCACAAAGGCCCAACCCTAGTTAGGGCTAGGGCGGGCTTGGAGCAGACCCTTGACAGTCAAGATCTGTCATGGAAGGTAAGATGTCAAATTATGATGGGATATACATAACAGATTTCATGTTCGTCATGGATGCACATAAATGATAGTTTTGTACTCACTTGTGATAGACTGGATCTATCATGGATTAACAGGTTTCTTGTAGTGAACCTGCTCCATATTCTATTACGCCTATAATGCTATATCCATGGATAACGCTCATGCATTGTGTGAAAGTTGAAAAAGTTTGAGAACATCAAAAGTACAAAACAATTGCTTGGCTAATACCAGGGTTGTGCATGATAAATACTTAATGTGATGACAAGATTATATGATTTTGTAGGGCTAACTTTCTGATGAGGACATGACAACCATTTATACACCCTTCGTTAGCAAAGGACAAATCATAATATTTCGTGTCAAACGAACACATTGCCAGTTGAACCCTAACTTAAGTTTTATGCAATAATCTTGAACACATGGTTGCACCTTCATCTCCCTTGCTGTTGGTTGAACTCAGGTGCAATATCGAAGAAGGCCAAACACATTTCAGTCCGTGCAAAACAATGTTTTATGGAAAGGAAACAAAGTTAGGAGTCCATGAAGAAATAAGTTGTCTGCTGAAGAAACATTGTTCTGGTTCCGACGAAACAATTTTTTGCACGAGTTTGGATATTCCAACTTGCGGAAGGTTTCCAGAACTCAAGTTTGCCGTTGAAGGAAACATTGTTTGACCCCGGTGAATAATGTTTGGTCAGGAACCGCCAACCAGGGGCGGAGCTACAGTGTTGGGCCGGGGGCAATTGACCTCGATCACCCTGGCCCAAACCCACTTATATATATATACAACCCACAAAGAATAATGGTGCAGTGAATTTTTTTACCCCAGCCCAGAAAGGACCCCCCTCGTAGGAGCCCAAATCTGTTGCACGCAGGCCCATTGCCATTTCAGAGTTTCCATCAATCTCCACTTCATGATCGATCCGGTCCTGAAAAATAACTTGCTGATCGATCAGATCGCTTCGCTCGTTCTCACGCGTGCTATCGATTACGCCCGTGTTGCCCTTCTTTCTTTCTTCACGTCTCGCCCGACGGTCCCTGTGTTCGCCGAAGCGCCTCCGCCCTACTTCATCAAAATTTAGGATTCGTTTCCCAGATTTGATTTGTAAGTGGTACTAAAGCCAATTTCTTCATCTAATTCCTATTGTACTAGGGTTTGTTTGACATATTATTTTGTTTAATAACTGCTTGAAGATTGTGTGGGTGATCTAATCATGTGGATTAAAATTTAGATTAGGCCTCAAGTCACATCCCATCATAATGTCAGGTAAGCTAACAAGAAAGATTTACAATCTCTTTGTACTGTAATTTTTTGATCTTAGTACTAACTCTGTTATGTTATTTGCTTGTTTTAAATTGCAGGTAGTACGATTATAATGGAGCATTTTTTGAATTTGAAAAGAAAATCACCACCACCCACAAGCAATGATCCTGGTCATGATGAAAGTCCATCAAATGTTAGACGTACTATACGCCCAGGTCCTTTGCCGGCCACTTCCGCTACAAGCAGGATAGGAGGTAAAGTTGGAGCAGACCAGGTAGATTTGGATAAGCTACCCCATGATCTAGCCGATAGGAGGAGAATATCAGAATACATAGGACCAAAGCTACAAGATGAAGGAAGGCAGAAATAATTGATTAGAGGTCAGCATAGGCCACAACCTGGCTTCAAGTATCCACAGAAGAGGATCGGTAATAATTCACACCGGTTCAATTATAAATGGTTTGGAGACTATAACTAGCTACAGTACAATGAGGAGAAGCGTGCTACCTTTTGCTTACATTGCTACTTGTTCAGAGATTCCATTGAAGGACAAGGAGGAAATGACACATTTTTCGTTGATGGTTTTGATTGTTGGAACAAGCCGGAGAGACTTCGTGACCATGTGGGCAAATCTCCTAATAGTTTTGATAACACGACAGTCAAAAGATGTGATAATTTGCTAGAACATGACAAGTCAGTTGTTATTGCTCTTGACAAGCCAAGCAAAGTCACTTAAAAGGAGTAGATGATTCGATTGAACAATTCCATAAGTGCTGCTCGATACTTGATGCATCAAGGTTTAGCATTCCGTGGTCACGATGAATCAGAAGAGTCTAAGAACAAAGGAAATTTTCGAGAGTTATCAATTCTTTTGGCAGCTCAAAATGAGAACACAAAGAGGGTTGTGTTAGGAGATGCGCTTGGAAATAATAAACTGACAGCTCCAGAAATTCAGGAGGACATCGCTGAATGCTATGCAGAGGTAATGATTGATTACTATTATTATTATATCTTACAAATGATGACATTACCTATAATACTGTTCAAACCAATTTTTTTATTTGTGCAGATCATAGTCAAATCTATTGTTGCTGAAATTGGTGGTGGAGTTTTCTGCGTATTGGTTGATGAGTTTGCCGACGTTTCAGGCAAGGAACAAATGGCTGTAGTTTTGCGGTATGTCGACAAGTTCGGAGAAGTCCTAGAAAGACTTATTGGTGTTGTTCATGTGAATGAGATATCTGCTTCATGTCTGAAATCCAGCATTGATCAGTTGTTCAAGAAGTATGGATTGAACGTCAAACAAGTTCGGGGCCAAGGGTACGACGGGGCTAGCAACATGACAGGTGAGTTCAATGGCTTGAGAGCTTTGATCATGAGGGAGAATAGCTCAACATATTATGTTCACTGCTTTGCTCACCAACTCCAGTTAGTCATTGTGGCAATGGCTAAAAAGAATGATGATGTTAGTGACTTCTTTGACATGATATCCCTTCTACTTAATGTGGCCGGAGCTTCTTGTAAACGAAAAGATATGATTAGGCAGATTCAGCAAGAAAGAGTGAAGAAAGGTGTTGGTTGTGGACAACTTAGTATTGGAACGGGATTAAATCACGAGCAATCACTTCAAAGAGCTGGAGACACTCATTGGGGTTCTCACTATAAAACTCTTCGGAGCATACTTAACTTGTTCCCAGATGTTATTGAAGTACTCAAATATGTTGAAAAAGATGGGACAGGTGATGCAAAGAAGTGTCAAGCTCATGGTCTTTTAAATTATGTTACTGATTTTGACTTCGTGTTTCATCTACACTTGATTTCTCTTATCTTGGGACATGCAAATAATTTATCTCTATCTTTACAGAGGAAAGATAAGGACATCTTGGAGGCTATGGTAGAGTTGAAGTTAACCAAGCAAAAATTTCAGAAAATCAGAGATGACGATTGGGAGTCTCTATTAGAGAGAACTCACTCATTTTGTGAGCAGTATAATATTCCTAAGTTGGATATGGACGAAGAGAATATAGACCGACATAAACCAAGGAAAATGTCCAACCACACTAACTATCAGCATTACAAATATGATTGCCTCAACCCTGTTATCGACTTGCAGCTTGCAGAGTTCAATGATCATTTTCATGAAGTAAATTCGAGCCTTCTTACTCGAATGGCTGCATTCTATCCGAAAGATTCCTTTGAAGCTTTTGATGTTGAGAGCCTAGTTGATTTGGCTAAGTCCTATCTAGATGATTTTGATTCGATCCAGTTGAAGGAACTTGCGCATGAACATCCTTTCTACATTGATAATGTGCGAGCAGACAAAAGATTTACAAGCCTGAAAACTATTTCTGAACTTGGTAAGCTGATGGTTAGTACAAATAAGCATCTTGCTTTTCCTTTGGTCTATTAGCTCCTGAAACTAGTATTAGTGCTGCATGTCGCCACAACATCAGTGGAGAGATGTTTCTCTGGAATGAAAATAGTGAAGACCATGCTACGTAATCACATTGGTGATGATTTCATGAACTACTGCATCATTTGCTTCTTAGAGCAAAGACTTCTATATTCAACTCCACGTAAGGATGTAATAGATTACTTTTGAAGATGAAAGAACGTAGAGGTCAAGAAAAATAGAGAGGTAACTACTTTTTAATCAGAGCTTATTTTTTATGATGCATTGGCAACTGTTATTACTTTTATTTATGCGAGGTTACTAAAAGAACATTATAGACATGTTACTTAATATGAGATATGAATTTCTGGATATATATTATCTACTTTTTTTAAGGAGACACATTAGTATTACTTATTTGTGTGGACCCCGGCGACCTTTTATCCTGGCTTCGCCCCTGCCGCCAACCACCTCCAACGAGAGATTTCCAGAAGCTACCTCGTTATGTATTGAAGCCCATTTAGTCAAACAAAGTTCGTTCTCTTTCACACCTAAGCTGGTTCCAGAAGCTAGTTTGCTTTCACACGTATCCAGGGGGATGTCCCTATTATAAATAGGCTAGCTCTTCCCTTCGTTGGGGACTTTTGCCATTTCTATCAAAGACCAAAGACATAGACTCCTCCTGAGATTGGAGAGCTCTTGTTTTCCTTATTATCGTGATTCCTTGAGAAATTGATGCTAATTGGTGCTCCACGACTAGATCATGTTGTGTGGGTTAGAGTTTGTGGTTTCCCTTGCGGATTGCACCTATCCCGCGCTCCATGACTTGAGCATGGTTGTGTGGGGTAGTATTGCAGGTAGTGGATCGGCGAATATTCGGATTGCAGGCTTCGGTGAGCATCCTTCTTTGTTGGGTCATGATACGTCTCCGTTGTATCTATAACATTTGTTTGTTTCATGCCAATAGTACACAACTTTTACATATTTTTGGCAACAATTTATATGATTTACTTGGACTAACTTACTAATCCAGTGCCCAGGCCCAGCTCTTGTTTTTTGCAAGTTTTTGTATCGCAGAAAATTCATATCAAACGAAGTCCAAACGCGATAAAAATTTACGGATAAGTATTTTGGAATATATGTGATTTTTAGGAGGTGGAAGAAACGCAAACGGGGGCCCACGGTGCCCACAAACCACCAAGGCGCGCCACTGGGCCCAGGCGCGCCCTGGTGTCTTATGCTCACCTCAAACGTCGGTTGGGGCCCTTCTTCTAGCGCAACAAAGATAATTTATGGATAAAAATTATGTTAAAATCTCAACGCAATCGGAGTTACGGATCTCCGGGAATTTAAGAAACGGTGAAGGGCCAGACATGGGGAACGCGAAACATAAGAGGACAGAGAGACATATCCAATCTCGGAGGGGCTCTCGCCCCTCCCATGCCATGAAATCCAAGGACTAGATGGGAAACCCTTCTCCCTGATACGTCTCCAACGTATCTACTTTTTCAAACACTTTTGCCCTTGTTTTGGACTCTAACTTGCATGATTTGAATGGAAATAACCCGGACTGATGCTGTTTTCAGCAGAACTGCCATGGTGTTGATTTTGTGCAGAAATAAAAAGTTCTCGGAATCGCCTGAAAATCAACAGAGAATTATTTCAGAAAATATAAAAAATACCTGCAAGAAGATCCACACCTGGGGGCCCACGGGCTGCCCTCGAGGGTGGGGGGCGCGCCCCCCTTCCCAGGGCGCGCCCCCTGCCTCGAGGGCACCCCGATGCCCCACCGACGTATCCCCAGGTCCTATATATTCCGTTTCGTGGAGAAAAAAAATCAAGGAGAAAGAATTATCGCGTTTTACGAGACGGAGCCGCCGCCAAGCCCTAATCTCTCTCGAGAGGGCTGATCTGGAGTCCGTTCGGGGCTCCGGAGAGTGGAGATCGTCGCCATCGTCATCATCAACCTTCCTCCATCACCAAATTCCATGATACTCACCGCCGTGCGTGAGTAATTCCATCGTAGGCTTGCTGGACGGTGATGGGTTGGATGGGATCTATCATGTAATCGAGTTAGTTTTGTTAGGGTTTGATCCCTAGTATCCACTATGTTCTGAGATTGATGTTGCTATGACTTTGCATGCTATGCTTAATGACACTAGGGCCCAAGTGCCATGATTTCAGATCTGAACCTATTATGTTTTCATGAATATATGTGTGTTCTTGATCCTATCTTGCAAGTCTATAGTCACCTACTATGTGTTATGATCCGGCAACCCCGAAGTGACAAAAATCGGGACCACTCCCGGTGATGACCATAGTTTGAGGAGTTCATGTATTCACTATGTGTTAATGCTTTGGTCCGGTACTCTATTAAAAGGAGGCCTTAATATCCCTTAGTTTCCAATAGGACCCCGCTGCCACGGGAGGGTAGGACAAAAGATGTCATGCAAGTTCTTTTCCATAAGCACGTATGACTATATTCGGAATACATGCCTACATTGCATTGATGAACTGGAGCTAATTCTGTGTCACCCTAGGTTATAATTTCTACATGATGAATTGCATCCGACGTAATTTCCCATCACCGATCCAATGCCTACGAGCTTTACCTATATTGCTAGTTGCTATTTACTTTTCCACTGCTTATATCAAAAAAACTATAAAAACAATATCTTTACTTTTATTGCTGCTACCACCACTATCATACTACTGTGCTACTAAACTATCTTGCTGCAGATACTAAGTTTCCAGGTGTGGCTGAACTGACAATTCAGCTGCTAATACTTAAGAGTATTCTTTGGCTCCCCTTGTGTCGAATCAACAAATTTGGGTTTAATACTTTACCCTCTAAAACTGTTGCGATCCCCTACACTTGTGGGTTATCAAGACTATTTTCTGGCGCCGTTGCCGGGGAGCATAACTCTATTCTTTAAGTCACTTGGGATTTATATCTGCTTATTACTATGAAGAATCTGAAGGACTCAAAAACCGAGATCTTACCCTCAACTACGAGGGGAGGTAAGGAACTGCCATCTAGCTCTGCACTTGATTCTCCTTCTGTTATGAGTAAACTTGCGACACCTACTCCTACTATTGAATCTGATATGTCATATGTTCTTGATGATGCTACTTCTGCTATGTATGATGAAACTATCTCTATGCCTGATACTGTGCCACTAGGTGAATTTCTAGATGAAGAAATTGCTAAGGTTAGGGAGAGTGCAAATGTTGATGATATTTATGAAAGTGATGATGAAACTACTCCCAATAGATATGAATTGCCTGTTGTGCCTGAGGGTTATGTTATGGATGAAGAAACTGCTAGAGACTTTCTTGCTTGCAATGATAGATATGATCTTAAGAAGTTATTAGCTAAGTTTAAAGAAAAGTCCTTGAATGCTAGAATGAAACATGACCCTGCTTTTGCTACTTCACCTATATGTGTCACTGATAAGGATTATGAATTCTCTGTTGATCCTGAGTTAATTACTTTGGTTGAATCTGATCCTTTCCATGGCTATGAGTCTGAAACTGTTGTGGCACATCTTACCAAGTTACATGATATAGCCACCTTGTTTACCAATGATGAAAAGATTCATTAATACTATATCCTTAAGCTATTTCCTTTCTCGTTAAAGAGTGATGCTAAGACTTGGTTTAATTCTCTTGATCCTGGTTGTGTGCGTAGTCCCCAGGATATGATGTATTACTTTTCTGCTAAATATTTTCTCGCTCATAAGAAACAAGCTGCCTTACGGGAAATATATAACTTTGCTCAAACCGAAGAAGAGAGTCTCCCACAAGCTTGGGGGAGGCTTCTCCAGTTACTTAATGCGTTGCCTGATCATCCTCTTGAGATGCATGATATACTTGATGTCTTTTATAATGGACTAACTGATGCTTCCAGAGACCACCTGGATAGTTGTGTTGGTTGTGTTTTCAGGGAAAGAACAGTGGAACAGGCTGAATTACTATTGAATAATATGCTGGCCAATGAAAATAATTGGACACTTCCTGAACCAGTCCCTAAGCCAACTCCGAAGAAAAGAGGTGTTCTATTTCTCAGTCCTGAAGACATGCAAGAGGCATAGAAATCTATGAAAGAAAAAGGTATTAAAGCTGAAGATGTTAAGAATTTACCTCATATTGAAGAAATACATGGTCTTGATAACCCGACACAGGTAGTAAAGGTAAATTCTCTTTATAGATTTGATGAAGGTGATATTCCTCGTTATAAGTCTGCTAGCCAATGTTTAGATGAGTTTGACAATTTTAATGTGAAACAAGAAAACTTCAATGCTTATGTTGGTAGACAATTACAACACAATGCTCATATGATTGAACGCTTGAGTGATTATTTGTCTAGTGCTAAGGATGAACATAAACTTATTAGTATACATGCTTCCATGGTCACCACTCATGTAGAAAAAGTACTTACGGCTCAGAATGATTTGCTCAATAAATTAAATAGTAAGAATAATGACTATGCTGTTAGAGTTGCAACTAGAGGTGGTAAAATGACTCAGGAACCTCTGTATCCTGAAGGCCACCCTAAGAGAATTGAGCAAGATTCTCAGAGAGCTAATTTAGATGCACCTAGTTCTTCTAAGAAGAAGAAAAAGAAAAATGATAAGACTTTGCATACTTCTAGTGAACCTGTAGCTCACCCACCTAAGAATCCCAATGATATATCTGTTTCTGATGCTGAGACACAATCTGGTAATGAACATGAGCCTAGTGATGATATTAATAATGATGTTCATGTTGATGCTCAACCTACCAATGATAACGATGTAGAGATTGAACCTGTTGTTGATCTTGATAACCCACAATCAAAGAATCAACGTTATGATAAGAGAGACTTTGTTGCTAGGAAGCACATTAGGGAAAGAGAACCCTGGGTTCAGAAACCCATGCCTTTTCCTCCGAAACCATCCAAGAAAAATGATGATGAAAATTTTGAGCGCTTCGCTGAAATGATTAGACCTATCTTTTTGCGTATGCGTTTGACTGATGTGCTTAAAACAAATCCTTATGCCAAGTATATGAAAGACATTATTACCAACAAAAGAAAGATACCTGAAGTAGAAATCTCCACCATGCTTGCCAATTACACTTTTGAGGGAGGAATGCCTAAGAAACTAGGAGATCCAGGAGTACCTACTATACCTTGCTCCATTAAGAGAAACTATGTTAAGACTGCTTTGTGTGATCTTGGAGACGGTGTTAGTGTTATGCCTCTCTCTTTATATCGTAGACTTGACTTTAGTTAGTTGACACCTACTGAAATATCTTTGCAAATGGCTGATAAATCAACTGCTATACCTGTCGGTCTTTGTGAGGATGTGCTTGTCGTAGTTGCAAATGTTACTATTCTAACGGACTTTGTTATACTTGATATTCCCGAGGATGATAGTATGTCTATTATTCTTGGAAGACCTTTTTTGATTACTGCCGGGGCTGTTATTGATTGCAACAAAGGCAATGTCACTTTTCATGTCAATGGTAATGAGCATACGGTGCATTTTCCGAGGAAACAACCTCAGGTCTATAGTATCAATTATATTGGAAAAACTTCAACTATTATTATTGGAGGTTTTGAGTTTCCTATTCCTACTATCAAGAATGCATACAACATTCTTATTGTTGGGGACATACATATCCCCATTGAGGTAACATAGTGTTATTCGAAAATTCTCTGGTTTCATGTTACTCGGAAAGAGTTTATTAACAAGACCTACTCAACCTTGTTAATTGATTCCTTTTGATGAACATGGGATAGGTGAATCTAGATGGCACAAATCTTCTGTACCTTCCTTTTACTTTCTCTTAATTAGGTTAAATAAAACAAAAATAGCATTATCTGTCTGTTTCCAGACTTATCCATGCAATAAAAAATATCCCGAAAATAAAAGTTCTCCAAATGCCATGATAATGAAATATGGTTTTTTCTTGAATATTTAAGAAAATATGGCACTGAACACACATCGAGGGGAGCCAGCACGTGGCCTCGAGGGCATAGGGCGCGCCCCCCTTCACAGGGCGCGCCCCCTGCCTCGAGGGCCCCACGTGGCCCCCCTCCACTTATCCTTTCACCCATGCTCTTCTTCTTCCTCCCAAAAAATCCCCAACCAGCTCAAACCCAAGTTCTAGCTCATTTTGCTGCCATTTTCGATCTCCTTGCTCAAAGCACCATTCACCCAACTGTTTGGGGAGATTGTTCCTTGGTATGTGACTCCTCCGTTGGTCCAATTAGTTTTTGTTCTAGTGCTTTATTTATTGCAAATTTGTGCTGTTGTGGTGACCTTGTTCTTGAGCTTGCATGTCAAATTTTCTTGGTCCTAAGTAGTTCTAATGCATGATATAGCTTCTAGGCACTTATAGGAGTTTTTGCTATCATTCTTATTGAGTTTGGTTAACTTTTATTGTGAGTTACTAAAAGTTTCAGAAAAATGTCTAGGAAAAACATCCAAGGTGGTCCTTCAAGGAAGCAAGGACCGAGGCTTGCGTTCCGTGATCCCGACGATGAACCACCAAGGGATGCTGATGTACGGCCTTGCGAATGACTGTCGGGTGAATTTATGAGTCAAGCGTGCATCAAAGATGAATTTTACGCATATGTGCGCAACGCTGACCTCGAGGACGTCATGCAAGATAAGTGCCTCCAATACCGTGGCTTGACTGATAGCTTTGTGAGAAGGTTTAAATTTTCATCTTCACGTAATTCTCACATTGTCCTGTTTGATCTATATGATAAATCTTATACCATGGACTTAGAGGATTTTAATGAAGCTTGCAAGCTCCCACAGTGGGGTAGTATGAGTGATCCTCGTAAATCTGAATTTAGAGAATTCCTAGCTAGTATTACAGTGGGGGAATCCAGGGACATCACACAAGCCACCACAGGGAGCATACATTTTCCTGCTATTCATTACATAAATGGTAAAGATGAGGCTTGTCACATGTGTGTCCTTGATCTTAGCGTTCTCAGGAGTGTTGTACTAGGTGATAGGCAATATAATTTATTAGCAATTGTTGCACGTAGGCTACACCATAATGGTTCGAATGGAGATTTATTTGGTGGGATCTATGCTACTCGCATAGCCCGCTATCTTGGTGTGTCTGTGCACCCATATGATGACATCTTACCTACTGCTTATTTAGACTGTAATGTTATGGCTAGTCACCGGTTTATAGAGTGGGATAATCAAACTCTCAAATATCGACTAATCTTTAACCGGCAGCATGCCATCCCTATTGTTCTTCCTGCCCCTACTTTGTTTAACTTTCAGGAAAAGGGGAGATACACTATAACTATGGAGGAGGCAAATGCCCATTATAACATGACGGAAAGCAGCCTGCCTTCGAGCTACAACTCAGCAGGCAGCATCTGCTGCATCTCAGTATGACCCCAACTACAACTTTGGATATCCGTCAGGCCAGTACTGGCCATAGACCAACTTAGGCCAAAAGCCTAAGCTTGGGGGAGTACGTGTTTCTCACCGACTTACATTCATGTTCACACTTATGCTAGCTGTTGGTGCTCACACTCATTCACTGTACCATCCGTGCTTAGTTTCAATTTCTTTTTCTTAGTCTTTTTCTTGTGTGCTAGAAAAACCCAGAAAAACAAAAAAATATTAGTTGCAGCTTCTAGCTAGTTTACTTTCTTTGCTTGTAGTAGTAACTAAAATTGAAAACCCAAAAAGATTTTCCGTTCTTCTTTTGCTAGTTGGGAGCTTTCCCATGTAAATAGTTTCTTTTCTTTTCTTTAGGGATTAAGAGTAGAAGACCATGATTGAAAATGCTTAGTGGCTCTCATATGCTTTGTTGTTGATTTAACCTTGAGCCATATTACCTTATCTTCTCTCTTGTATTAAATGCCTGCAGATTCCAGCTTAGTCCAATGCACGTGCACTATTATTATTATCCACACCGTTCGATCGTACGAGTGAAAGGCAATAAGGATGATATATGATGAACTAATTGAGATGAGAAAAGCTAGTATGAACTCGACCTCTCTTGTTTTTGTAAATATGATTGCTCGTCGTTCTTGATTCAGCTTGTTATGAATGAAACATTCTTACAATGACAATTAGAGATCATAGCTGCTTATGCCATGCTTAATTAGCTGAGAGTTTATAATGGTCTATCTTGCGTGCCAACATGATATTAAAATGGTTGTGATGTGGTATGATGGGTGGTATCCTCCTCTGAACGATTTAAGTGATTTGATTTGGCACATGTTCACGCATGTAGTTGAAACAAATCAACATAGCCTTCACGATATTTATGTTCATGGTGATTTATATCCTACTCATGCTTGCATTCATTGTTGATTAATTTTAATGCATGTTCATGACCGTTTTTGCTCTCTAGCTGGTCGCTTCCTAGTCTCTTTCTAGCCTTCACCTGTACTAAGCGGGAATACTGCTCGTGCATCCACTTCCATAAACCCCAAGGTTATTCCATATGAGTCCACCATACCTTCCTATATGCGGTATTTACCTGCCGTTCCAAGTAAATTTGTATGTGCCAAACTCTAAACCTTCAAATGAATTTATGTTTTGTATGCTTAAACAGCTCATGTATCAACTAGGGCTGTCTATATCTTCCATGCTAGGTGGGTTATTCTCACGATGAGTAGACTCCGCTCATCATTCACGAGAAAATGGCTGGTAATCGGGATGCCCAGTCCCATGCTCAAAATCATAATAATTAAACAAAACTCCCCCAGGGCTGTTGCCTGTTTGGACGTTAACCCGTGGATTCGGCTGGCCGTGGAGTGTGCTTGTTGGTGGTTGGGGGACTATAAACTTTACCATTCTGTTTGGGAACCGCCTATAATGTGCGTAGCATGGAATATATCGAGATTCTTGGTTGTTATGTTGACAATGAAAGTATACCGCTCAAAATTTTATTCAATCTCTATTTAAAAATCGAGCTCTGGCACCTCTATAAATCCCTGCTCCCCCTCTGTGAAGGGCCTATCTATTTACTTATATGCAGAGTCATCATCCTCTTATCAAAGAGCACCATTAGGAGAGCACCTCTGTCGTTGCATATATTACTATTAATTTGCATTGAGTATGATCATGATTGGATCTCTTTTACCATGAATTACAATGTCTAGTCAGTCCTTGATCTTTAAAGGTGCTATGCATTTATGTTTTGCGGTCTCGGAAAGGGCTAGCGAGATACCATCCTGTTATATCATATCATGATTGTTTTGAGAAGTGTTGTCATCTGAGGTTTATTATTATTGCTCGCTAGTTGATTATGCTATTGATGTGAGTAGTCTTGAGATCTGAAAGTTATTGTGAATGTGGTTAGTTCATGGTCTTGTTGAAAACCTGAATGCTAGCTTACATATTTACAACAACAAGAGCAAACAGAGTTTGTCAAACTTTTTCTTTATCACTTTCAGTTTATCAACTGAATTGCTTGAGGACAAGCAAAGGTTTAAGCTTGGCGGAGTTGATACGTCTCCAACGTATCTACTTTTCCAAACACTTTTGCCCTTGTTTTGGACTCTAACTTGCATGATTTGAATGGAACTAACCCGTACTGACGCTGTTTTCAGCAGAACTGCCATGGTGTTGTTTTTGTGCAAAAATAAAAAGTTCTTGGAATCGCCTGAAAATCAACGGAGAATTATTTCAGAAAATATAAAAAAATACCTGCAAGAAGATCCACACCTGGGGGCCCACGGGCTGCCCTCGAGGGTGGGGGACGCGCCCCCCTTCCCAGGTGATGACCATAGTTTGAGGAGTTCATGTATTCACTATGTGTTAATGCTTTGGTCCGGTACTCTATTAAAAGGAGGCCTCAATATCCCTTAGTTTCCAATAGGACCCTGCTGCAACGGGAGGGTAAGACAAAAGATGCCATGCAAGTTCTTTTCCATAAGCACGTATGTCTATATTCGGAATACATGCCTACAATGCATTGATGAACTGGAGCTAGTTCTGTGTCACCCTAGGTTATAACTTCTACATGATGAATTGCATCCTACGTAATTTCTCATCACTGATCCAATGCCTACGAGCTTTACCTATATTGCTAGTTGCTATTTACTTTTCCGCTGCTTATATCACAAAAACAATATAAACACTATCTTTACTTTTATTGCTGCTACCACCACTATCATACTACCGTGCTACTAAACTATCTTTGCTGCAGATACTAAGTTTCCAGGTGTGGCTGAATTGACAACTCAGCTGCTAATACTTAAGAGTATTCTTACGCTCCCCTTGTGTCGAATCAACAAATTTGGGTTTAATACTTTACCCTTGAAAACTGTTGCGATCCCCTACACTTGTGGGTTATCACTCCCACCTAGGGAGGAGGCCAAGGAAGAAGAAGGAGGGGGGGGGGGGGTGATACGTCCAAAACGTATCTATAATTTCTGCTTGCTCCATGCCTCTTTTGGGTGATATTGCTATGATATTTATACACTTCCATACACTTTTGATCATATTAGGACTAACCTATTAACTCAGTGCACCCCAGTGCCAGTTTCTGTTTTCTGCTGTTTTTGTATTTCAGGTTTTCACGTTACGAGAACTGCCCGAAAAATCCCAGAAAAATTATATAAAAAATCAGCGTTCCAGAAGCTTCCGGGTAGCCAAAGTACAGCCGGGGGGGGGGG
>LR738712.1:2565144-2597575 GCA_902687465.1 Secale cereale
GGGGGGGGCACCGGGGCTCCAGGCGCCCTGGTGGCGCGGCCCCCCCTGGCCGCGCCGGGGGCGCGCCTGGGCCCCCCGAGCCTTCGCTGATGCCCCCCTTTGGCATATATTTAAGACCTCTCTCGAAACCCTCGAGACGGGAACCCTTTTTCGCGATCTCATCTCTGTTCCGCCGCCGCCGCGCTTCCAAGATCGGGAGCACCAGGAGAACTCTTCCTGGCACCCTGCCGGAGGGGAGGATGTGACGCCCGAAGACCGACGTCCCAGAAGATTGCAGAAGATTCCAGATGTTCCGAGTTCTCCCGTGTGTTTTTTATGTGTACTTGTGTTATTTATTATTTTGCATTGCATCATTTCATCATGCCTTCATGTCATATTTCTTTTGCATCTCAACCTAAATAAATTGTGTGGACCTTCGGTCCATTTAAATCGAGGGAAGGATGACTTCTCTTTATAACATATGAAAGCCTCTCAATATTATTAGGGAGCTATATTAAATATTCCATTTGTTTGGAATTAACCCAACACACTTGCAATTATTCTGCAGACCTCTGTTGCTTCAGTTTCACCCTTTTCCTTGTCTATAATTCTTTTTCCCTTTTATCGAGGTTCCTCCAAAAATGTGAACATTTTTGGACACTTCCGGAACCATGTCATAGTTCAAATCATTTGAATTTAAGTCAAATGGGTTTGAATTACATCTTTTGTAGCGCCTCTCCTATTTTTCATGGACCGTGTACCATTTTGCGAGTCCCGAGAAATATCCCCATGCCCAAACCCCTTCTCTAACCTTTTTTTTTGTCTTCCCTTTTCTTTCTTCTTTCTTTTTCTGTTTTAAAAAGAAAATCCTGAGAAGGGAGGAAGAGAGCCCAGGCCGGCCTCCCTCTCCTCCTAGGCCAGGCCTCCCTTGGAAGCCCAGCCACACCTTCTGGCCCGAGCCGGCCCAGCCTGCCTTCCCAGGCCCATCGCCTCCCTCCTGGCCCATCAGCCCGACCTCTTCCCCAAACCCTAGCGCTAACCGAGCCTCCCCATCGCTCATCCCGTTTCCCTCTCCCTCTCCTCGCTCGACCTCCGCCGCCGGGTCGTTCGACCGCACCCCGAGTCCCTCGCGCAGCACCCTTCTCGCCCGATCCCGAATTCCCTCGCAGCTCTCCCTCGATCGCCAAGGCCGACGCCCCTGTCTCCCGCTCCAGCCTCTTCTCCAGCGCCCCGTGCCTCCCTCCTCCTACCGCGGCAGGGAGCCCGCCTGGCCCCGAGCCTAGCAGCGCGGTGACCCGCTCGCCTCCTCCTTCCGAGCGCCTCGCGCCAAGCCGCCCCAGCGACGACCAGCAGCGCCGCGCCTCGGTTTCCTCCAGGCCGCCGCGCCATGGCGCTCCTCTCGCCCGCAGCTCCAGCCTCGCCAAGGCCGAGCCTCCCCGAGCGCCTTCCTCACCAGGTCCGGCGCCCCGCCGCCACACACTCGTCCCGCAGCGCCCGTCCTCCCCGTCGGCAACGTCGGCGACCAGCCAGGGCCGCGGCCCCGAGCTTTTCTGCGCCACCGCCTCGCCTTGGAGCTGCCCCATCTCCCCGCCTCTGCTCCAGGACCGGCCCGCGCCCGTGCCTCATCCCCATGACCGGCGCCTCCGTCGCTGAAGCTCCTCACCACCACTGCGGCCCTACCTGATGTCGCCGACCCCAAGCTCGCCATGCCGCTGCCATGGCCTCGTAGCCCCGATGCAGCCTCCGTTCCTCTACCGTTCCTCGTCGGCAGCTGCGAGTTACCCTTGAGTGCCCCGTGCTGCTGCTTTTGTTTGCTCTTTTGTGTGCTGCGATTGGAACCTCAGGACCGGCGAGTGCGAAGACCCTCAAGTACCTCTTCGAAAACGGAAACGCCAACGTGTACGACTACCGTCGCCAAGTTCCACTACCGTCGCCCCGAAGATGTTGGGTTCATCAAGTCCCTCTCCGAAACGAACATGTACCACTACTTCAACTACCGTCGCTCGACGACCGCGAGTACCACTACACTAACGTGAACGCCTACTTCCTCTACGAATCGCGAGAACGACTTCTTCCTCTACGATCTTGATCCGCCCCGAAACGAGTGTTTCGAAGGTATAACCCCGAGACGTGACCCGTGGATGCTTGCATGTGTTGTATGCAATGTTTCCCTTGTGTGCTCCGTGCCGGTATCATCTTTTGTCGTGCTCCTCGGTTGCCTCGTCGCCGACCCGTGGGAACCCGGCAACGGGATCACCCCACCTTCCATCTTGTTCGACTCGCTCTCCGTCATCTTTTGCACCGGTCCCTCAACGAGTTACCAGAACCGAAATGATGCCGATGCATCATTTTCGGATCGTTGCCGTGGCACCCTTTCCTTTCACCACGGTGACAATGCTTCCCATCTCTTCATGTCAACTTTAATAAAAATTGCATAAAACTTGATCATGTCATCCGCATCATGTTAACAACACTAAAATGTTTAATTGTTGTTTGCTTATAATTGCTAAACATGCTCATGGGGATTTTCCGGATATGTTGTTGTTATTTCCGGCCTCATTTAAAATGCCTAAATAGGTAGTTTATTTTTTTGCTTCACCTCTTGCCATGTTAACAAACATTTAATCTTGTCTTGTAAATAAACGAGAGTCAATTAAATAATTAATATGTGGTGTTTCGTCAATATGCAACCCGTTGCATATTGAGCTCCACTTAACTTGTAGTACTTGTTTGTGCACTTTGCCATGCCATGCATATTTAACCGGACATGCATCATACTTGGATGTGCATCGTATGCCATGTTTATGCTTGTGTGTTTACCGTGTTGTTTGTTTCTTTTCGGTTGCTTCTCTTGTTAGTTTCGGTTTCGTTCCGGAGTTGTGAGGATTCGCTCGACTTTGTTGCTCCGTCTACTTCATGGACTTGTTCTTCTTCCTTGCGGGATCCCAGGCAAGATGATCGAACCCGGATACCATTACTATTTTTGCCTATTTCTAGAAGTATCGTTCTGTAGTATATTGCCTCGATGCCCATGTTTTCCAGTCAGCCTCCTATTGTAACCATGATCCTGTCTAACTACCCTACCTATGCAAACCATTGATTGGCTATACATAGGCTTCGCTCAGCCCCCTCTTATAGCATTGCTAGTTGCAGGTGAAGTTGAAGATGCTTGCTTCATGTTGAAGTTTGTTGGGTTATATCACACTATATATAATGCTTAAAAATGAAATCATCTATATACTAGCAAGGGTGGAAGGCTAAGCCTTTTGCTTGGTGATTTGTTCCACTCATGCCATTAGGAACCGTTTAAACCGGTGTTATGTTCCTTGATTATGCGTTCCTAACACGGTTGGGGTGTATGGGACCCCCTCGATAATCCGCTAAGTGCTAAGTCTTTTCCAGCAAGTCCCAACGTTGGTACTATTCGCCTAATAACTAATAAAACTTGCATATGGACTAGCTATCCCTTTTATTTTAATCAACAACCCCGGGCCAGTGCTCCACATGAGTGTTGGTCCGAACTGGGGGTTACGCGGGGCCACCACGAGGAAACTCGAGGTTTGGTAAAAACCTGTGGGATCGCCCATCCGGTCGTGTCCTGAGACTAGATACGCGCGGCTACCTATCAGGGTGTCAACACGCCGGGAGGATTTGCTGGATTAGCCTTACCTTAGTTCGGAGTACCTTGAGCACGGGATTCCGAGAATACTCGGGTCTTCCCACCTTGGAGTTGCAACTCCGCGGATCGTGGGCTTGTCATGGGCCAAGTTGGAACACCCCTGCAGGGTTTTGAACTTTCGAAAGCCGTGCCCGCGGTTATGTGGAAGATGGGAGCTTGTTAATATCCGGTTGTAGATAACTTGACACCATGTTCCAATACACTACCAGCGTGCGTACCTTGACTGTCATTTTCCGAAAGGGTTTTCGGGAGATGAACACGGTGGGGTTATGTTTGACTGGCTTTAGCTAGGATCACTTCGTGATCATCTCTCGACCGAGGCACCTTCTCTTCTCGCTCTCTTTTACGTAAGCTAGTGCTTGTTGCTGCTGCAGACTCTTATTCTTTCTCCAGCCTTGTTCCTCACCCAAGGCTTAAATAGTCATGTTACCCGGGAACGGGATTGCTGAGTCCTCTGTGGCTCACAGTTACTTCACCACACCAGGTGCAGGTTCAGCCGACAATGAAGCAGGAGCTGGTTCAAGTGCTTCACCGGAAGTTCGATGTAGAGTTTGGCCGTATGCTTGTGACGTTTCGACGATCAGTAGTGGTTTTTCTACTAGGATTCGATCTAGGCCTGTGGCTTTATGTTGTTTTGGTATCTTTCTTTGGATCTTCACCCGTAGTCGGGTTGTGATGTTTTGAATGATGTTTTGCTTATGTAATGTATTGTGTGAAGTGGCGAGTGTAAGCCAACTATATCCTTTTGCAATTTAATCCCTCTTTTACATGAGTCGTGCAAAGATACCAAACTTGAGATCATTCTAGGATGGGCTTATACCTTTAAGTCGTGCCTCGACACGTAGGAGGTATAGTCCCATCCTGGGCATTACAAGTTGGTATTCAGAGCCTTCTCCGACCTAGAAGCCCCCACTGATTGATCGAATCGTTGACGGTCGAGTCTAGGCACACACTGAAAATATTTTGAGTCCTATATTTATATCGAAGAGTAGGATTTTCTTGTGCTTCTCATCCCCTTTCTCTCTGGTGAGGACTCCTGACGTCTACTCTTGCCTCTTCTACTTTCAAAAATGCACCAATTTTTTTTTAGGAATCTCGCGAGTATTGTTTGGATTGTTTCGATGTCTTTGTGATGAGAACATTGTTCTCGATGCCTCCTGTCATTAGGGGTTGTGGCAGTGTCCCGGGGAGTTGAGCTCCGAGGTGTTGTCATCACAAATCCATCGCGGCAGTACTAGAATACTTAAGACGGCCGACATCGAAAACTCTCCTATGCGGTTAGTGGCAAGATAACCCCGACATCACCCAGTACTGGGGAGGTAGTTCAGGAGTATTGCCATAGCTTGTATAGTAGATGCGTTTTGAAGGTCCGAGGTAAACGGTTTCCGAGAAAGACTGGTTATGTGTTGAAGGATGGATACAACTGGATGTAGGATTAGAGTTGAGTGCGCGGTGCTTCCCCTGTATCCCCAACACCTGATTGCATAACTGGAAACTTTCGGAAATTAATAGGTGGGTTCATCTAGTAGTTCTAGGCATTCTTCCAACGAGTACATGATATGAAGTTCGGGGTTCTACATTGAGTGAAGTGGTTTTATGGGCTTGTTCCGATCGGGAGTTGCATCTTAAAGGGTCCTTGGCTATGCTGATCCGGGGATTGCAAAACCCTTTTGTAACACGTTCCATGAGCTTTCAGCACGAATATGTCGAACGAAGCTTCTATCTTGTATTTGTTCTATCTGTTCCTTGTTCCTTTTTTTATTTACCTTTTTGTTCTCCAAGTGGCTTCTCGACTAGTTGATGCACCTGCGGAATTCATTCGTTCAATTCTCTGTTCGGATAGATATGTTGCAACATAATCTTCTTCATATACATATCTATCCTTTGTTTTTGTTTTGATTCTGGTATTCGAGTTGCTTCGATGTCAAATGTTGTTTCCATACCTTTCTTAATCAGTGTTCTCATATTTCTATGGGAGTGCTAATTCTTCTTGACCATCGAGATTTTCATGTTAATTCTTTTCAACCGGTGTGCCTTCTCTTCAAGTTATTCCATACGGACGCCGTTGAGAAATCTGACGATTTGTCTGTTTCATTCATCCCAAGTTGTCTTTGTTTTCCCCACCCTCCCACCCCTTTTCTTCTTGGAGTCAGAAATTCTCATATGAAATATCCATTTTATTCATGTGATATTTCTTCATTTTTTCCTTCAATGTTCTTATCCGGTGATTTATCGTGAAGATGCTCAAGAGCTTCAAGTTCATCATTCTTAATTCTAATATTCTTCTCCGGTGGACTAAATTCAAGATTTTGGTGTTGATCTTATCCTTTTCCTTTTTTTTCACAATGCTTTCTTATTCCGGAGCACCAATTAATCATTCTCCTCTTGCTATTCACATCCGGAGTGCTGAAGATTCATAATTCCATTCTTATCCGTTCAAATTATTTTTGAGGATTGTTATCTTATCCAAGCCATTCAATTCAACCGATGCAATATCTCTCAAGCAATCTTTTTGAACGGTGATTTCTTTGAGTGGGCCCTAACCCACAGGTCTTTTTCCAGGATCTTACCTGACTCTTCTTTTTCGGAGAATTCTTTTCAAAGTGTGACGTAAGAATGATCTCCATCAGTCACAGTCCTTCTCCACGACCGCTTTCAAATTATTTTTCATCATTGTTTCAACCTTTTAATTCTTCATTCCGGAGTGCCTCAACAATTCATGGTTGTGTATCTCATCGTCTTCTCAGATTTTGAAGAACCGAAGACGAGTTCCTCTTGAATCCTTACCCGGTCTTCTAAAGATTCGTGGTTCTAGCTTCATGCCATCCTCATTATTGTTCCAATTGTGAGGAATTCTTTTATGCCATCCGAAGCATTTCATGAATTCTTTTCTTTGGGTTCCTCCGAAGGCCATCATTTCAGAAGATTTCTTCGTTCTCAGTTTTCAACTTCGTTCTCCAAATATTCTTCATCCATGTCTCTTCGTTCGTCTCCATATTTTTTTACGGCGCTGCATTCAAGTTTACCCTTCCATTGTTATCGTTTTAATTCATTTGTTCTTTTCACAATCCTACCGGTGGTTCGTTGAAGATTTACACAAGCTTCTGCTAGATCTCTCTTTAATTCGTTGCAACGAGAATAAGTAGTATGCCAAATCCTTTGTTGTCATCAATTTAAATTGGTGAAGGATATGCATGACATAATTCTTATTATTATTCCTTCAAGGTGATTTAATTCTTTTGTCTGGAGCTTGTTCATCATATCATATTCTCGGTTCTAAGTTGTTCATCTTGTTTTCCGGAGCTCCAAGTTATTTCAATTATACCATTCCAAAGCTTCATCTAATTCATCGCGGGCCTTGAATCTTATTCTTTTCATCTTTCACTTCTCATGCTTTCTTTACCGGAGTTCTCATGGTGGTTCATCATGTTTTAATTCATCCTCGATGTCTTCATCAAGATTCTTGTTGGACCTCAAGCATTCTTCATCATGCTTTCCAAGTGCAATTCTTTCTACCTTATCTTTTCAGATGGTGTTATGTCATTCTTGACAATTCCTTCATGTTTCATGATTCACGAGTTATCAAGAATGAGATAATTAAAACCATCATTTCTTTCTCTTTAGGAGATCCTTTAAACCCTTCAATTATTCGTTGGAGTTATCTTGGGTCCCTAAGAATTGTTGCTATTATGGTGCTTATAAATGACCCAAGTTCTTCTTTTATCATTCCGGTGAGATAAGTTTTTCATCTCCTTGTTCATCTCAATCAAATCAATTGTTTAAGTTAGTGGCCGATTGTCACCTCATAATTTTGAGATGTTTTCCATAAGCCCACATCAAGCTTATTCTTTCGTTGTTGAATTTCCAACAACTCCGTTCAACCCTTCTTCGTAAGGATGCTCTTTCAAATTCAATTTTGGGAGAAGTTGTCTTTTCCTCTCCGTTCAATTCTTTCATTGATTTTTATGCTATTCTTTCATTCCGGAGGCATTGTGATGTTGCTCTCTCCAAACCCTCATCTCGTTTTATCGAGATGATGTTCTTTCCTTGCTTGTCCATTTAACCGGAGTATTATGTCCTCTTTTGAGTTCCGTCATCTTATCTAGTTTTGCCTCTCTTTTCAACCGGAGTGCTGTCTGAATCCTTCTTACTCCCTTGTGCCATTCCTTCAATTGTTTCAAAGGCTGTGTGTGGTTGTTTCCATCAAGTATCATTCCATCTCCTCAAGCTCATGTTAATTCCTTCCATTTTCAGACGGAGTGCTGTCCAAATTCTGTCATTCTTATTCCTTGGCTATACCGTTGTAGTTTCATATTCTTTTGGTTCGTAAGCTCTTGCTTCATGTCTTTCAACCTACAAGGTTCTCATTGTGTTCCTTGTTCCTCTTTTCTAACGGAGTTTTCATATTCGTTCATCTCTGTTGTATTTTCATTCATTTTGTTCAACCTCTCAAGGTTCGTGGTTTCACTCGTCTGTGAAAGAAGCAACTTTGTTTTACCTCTTCCTCTTCTGTTTTATCCGGTGCTATCTCCAGGATCTCGGGTCGAGATCCTCTGTTAGTGTGGGAGAGTTGTGACGCCCGAAGACCGACGTCCCAGAAGATTCCAGAAGATTCCAGATGTTCCGAGTTCTCCCGTGTGTTTTTATGTGTGCTTGTGTTATTTATTATTTTGCATTGCATCATTTCATCATGCCTTCATGTCATATTTCTTTTGCATCTCAACCTAAACAAATTGCGTGGACCTTCGGTCCATTTAAATCGAGGGAAGGATGACTTCTCTTTATAACATATAAAAGCCTCTCAATATTATTAGGGAGCTATATTAAATATTCCATTTGTTTGGAATTAACCCAACACACTTGCAATTATTCTCCAGACCTTTGTTGCTTCAGTTTCACCCTTTTCCCTGTCTATAATTCTTTTTCCCTTTTATCGAGGTTCCTCCAAAAATGTGAACATTTTTGGACACTTTCGGAACCATGTCATAGTTCAAATCATTTGAATTTAAGTCAAATGGGTTTGAATTACATCTTTCGTAGCGCCTCTCCTATTTTTCGTGGACCGTGTACCATTTTGCGAGTCCCGAGAAATATCCCCATGCCCAAACCCCTTCTCTAACCTTTTTTTGTCTTCCCTTTTCTTTCTTCTTTCTTTTTCTGTTTTAAAAAGAAAATCCTGAGAAGGGAGGAAGAGAGCCCAGGCCGGCCTCCCTCTCCTCCTAGGCCAGGCCTCCCTTGGAAGCCCAGCCGCACCTTCTGGCCCGAGCCGGCCCAACCTGCCTTCCCAGGCCCATCGCCTCCCTCCTGGCCCATCAGCCCGACCTCTTCCCCAAACCCTAGCGCTAACCGAGCCTCCCCATCGCTCATCCCGTTTCCCTCTCCCTCTCCTCGCTCGACCTCCGCCGCCAGGTCGTTCGACCGCACCCCGAGTCCCTCGCGCAGCACCCTTCTCGCCCGATCCCGAATTCCCTCGCAGCTCTCCCTCGATCGCCAAGGCCGACGCCCTTGTCTCCCGCCCCAGCCTCTTCTCTAGCGCCCCGTGCCTCCCTCCTCCTACCGCGGCAGGGAGCCCGCCTGGCCCCGAGCCCAGCAGCGCGGCGACCCGCTCGCCTCCTCCTTCCGAGCGCCTCGCAGCTCTCCCTCGGTTTCCTCCAGGCCGCCGCGCCATGGCGCTCCTCTCGCCCGAAGCTCCAGCCTCGCCAAGGCCGAGCCTCCCCGAGCGCCTTCCTCACCAGGTCCGGCGCCCCGCCGCCACACACTCGTCCCGCAGCGCCCGTCCTCCCCGTCGGCAACGTCGGCGACCAGCCAGGGCCGCGGCCCCGAGCTTTTCTGCGCCACCGCCTCGCCTTGGAGCTGCCCCATCTCCCCGCCTCTGCTCCAGGACCGGCCCGCGCCCGTGCCTCGTCCCCATGACCGGCGCCTCCGTCGCTGAAGCTCCTCACCACCACTGCGGCCCTACCTGATGTCGCCGACCCCAAGCTCGCCATGCCGCTGCCATGGCCTCGTAGCCCCGATGCAGCCTCCGTTCCTCTACCGTTCCTCGTCGGCAGCTGCGAGTTACCCTTGAGTGCCCCGTGCTGCTGCTTTTGTTTGCTCTTTTGTGTGCTGCGATTGGAACCTCAGGACCGGCGAGTGCGAAGACCCTCAAGTACCTCTTCGAAAACGGAAACGCCAACGTGTACGACTACCGTCGCCAAGTTCCACTACCGTCGCCCCGAAGATGTTGGGTTCATCAAGTCCATCTCCGAAACGAACATGTACCACTAATTCAACTACCGTCGCTCGACGACCGCGAGTACCACTACACTAACGTGAACGCCTACTTCCTCTATGAATCGCGAGCATGACTTCTTCCTCTACGATCTTGATCCGCCCCGAAAGGAGTGTTTCGAAGGTATAACCCCGAGACGTGACCCGTGGATGCTTGCATGTGTTGTATGAAATGTTTCCCTTGTGTGCTTCGTGCCGGTATCATCTTTGGTCGTGCTCCTCGGTTGCCTCGTCGCTGACCTGTGGGAACTCAGCAACGGGATCACCCCACCTTCCATCTTGTTCGACTCGCTCTCCGTCATCTTTTGCACCGGTCCCTCAACGAGTTACCGGAACCGATATGATGCCGATGCATCATTTTCGGATCGTTGCCGTGGCACCCTTTCCTTTCACCACGGTGACAATGCTTCCCATCTCTTCATGTCAACTTTAATAAAAATTGCATAAAACTTGATCATGTCATCCGCATCATGTTAACAACACTAAAATGTTTAATTGTTGTTTGCTTATAATTGCTAAACATGCTCATGGGGATTTTCCGGATATGTTGTTGTTATTTCCGGCCTCATTTAAAATGCCTAAATAGGTAGTTTATTTTTTTGCTTCACCTCTTGCCATGTTAACAAACATTTAATCTTGTCTTGTAAATAAACGAGAGTCAATTAAATAATTAATATGTGGTGTTTCGTCAATATGCAACCCGTTGCATATTGAGCTCCACTTAACTTGTAGTACTTGTTTGTGCACTTTGCCATGCCATGCATATTTAACCGGACATGCATCATACTTGGATGTGCATCGTTGCCATGTTTATGCTTGTGTGTTTACCGTGTTGTTTGTTTCTTTCCGGTTGCTTCTCTTGTTAGCTTCGGTTTCGTTCCGAAGTTGTGAGGATTCGCTCGACTTTGTTGCTCCGTCTACTTCATGGACTTGTTCTTCTTCCTTGCGGGATCCCAGGCAAGATGACCGAACCCGGATACCATTACTATTTTTGCCTATTGCTAGAAGTATCGCTCTGTAGTATATTGCCTCGATGCCCATGTTTTCCTGTCAGCCTCCTATTGTAACCATGATCCTGTCTAACTACCCTACCTATGCAAACCATTGATTGGCTATACGTAGGCTTCGCTCAGCCCCCTCTTATAGCGTTGCTAGTTGTAGGTGAAGTTGAAGATGCTTGCTTCATGTTGAAGTTTGTAGGGTTATATCACACTATATATAATGCTTAAAAATGAAATCCTCTATATACTGGCAAGGGTGGAAGGCTAAGCCTTTTGCTTGGTGATTTGTTCCACTCATGCCGTTAGGAACCGTTTAAACCGGTGTTATGTTCCTTGATTATGCGTTCCTAACACGGTTGCGGTGTATGGGACCCCTCGATAAACCGCTAAGTGCTAAGTCTTTTCCACCAAGTCCCAACATTGGTACTATTCGCCTAATAACTAATAAAACTTGCATAGGGACTAGCTATCCCTTTTATTTTAATCAACAACCCCGGGCCAGTGCTCCACATGAGTGTTGGTCCGAACTGGGGGTTACGCGGGGCCACCACGAGGAAACTCGAGGTTTGGTAAAAACCTGTGGGATCGCCCATCCGGTCGTGTCCTGAGACTAGATACGCGCGGCTACCTATCAGGGTGTCGACACGCCGGGAGGATTTGCTGGATTAGCCTTACCTTAGTTCGAAGTATCTTGAGCACAGGATTCCGAGAATACTCGGGTCTTCCCACCTTGGAGTTGCGACTCCGTGGATCGTGGGCTTGTCATGGGCCAAGTTGGAACACCCCTGCAGGGTTTTGAACTTTCGAAAGCCGTGCCCGCGATTATGTGGCAGATGGGAGCTTGTTAATATCCGGTTGTAGATAACTTGACACCATGTTCCAATACACTACCAGCGTGCGTACCGTGACTGTCATTTTCCGAAAGGGTTTTCGGGAGATGAACACGGTGGGGTTATGTTTGACTGGCTTTAGCTAGGATCACTTCGTGATCATCTCTCGATCGAGGCACCTTCTCTTCTCGCTCTCTTTTACGTAAGCTAGTGCTAGTTGCTGCTGCAGACTCTTATTCTTTCTCCAGCCTTGTTCCTCACCCAAGGCTTAAATAGTCATGTTACCCGGGAACGGGATTGCTGAGTCCTCTGTGGCTCACAGTTACTTCACCACACCAGGTGCAGGTTCAGCCGACAATGAAGCAGGAGCTGGTTCAAGTGCTTCACCGGAAGTTCGATGTAGAGTTTGGCCGTATGCTTGTGACGTTTCGACGATCAGTAGTGGTTTTTCTACTAGGATTCGATCTAGGCCTGTGGCTTTATGTTGTTTTGGTATCTTTCTTTGGATCTTCACCCGTAGTCGGGTTGTGATGTTTTGAATGATGTTTTGCTTATGTAATGTATTGTGTGAAGTGGCGAGTGTAAGCCAACTATCTCCTTTTGCAATTTAATCCCTCTTTTACATGAGTCGTGCAAAGATACCAAACTTGAGATCATTCTAGGATGGGCTTATACCTTTAAGTCGTGCCTCGACACGTAGGAGGTATAGTCCCATCCTGGGCATTACAGAGGATCACCACCGGGAGCCTCTCCACCACCATGGATGCCTCCCGGATGAGTTGTGAGTAGTCTCCCTTGGACCATGGGTCCATGACCAGTAGCTATGTGATGTTCTCCTCCCCTTCTTGTGCTTCACTAATTAGACCTCGTGAGCTGCCCTACATGATCGAGGCACATATGTAATCCTTATGCTGTTGCTATGTTGAGTTTGCTGGGATCCGATGGATTGTGAGATTATGTTCAGATTGTGTTTGAGTAATATATTTGATCTACCTCTTTTATATTTATGTTCCTAAGTAATTCTTGCATGTTCCCCGTTGTTATTTATTGCTTTGGCCAAGTAGTAGGTAGTGACTCCAAGAGGGAACATTATGCTTGATTGTGGGTTCATGCCCCTCGATGACTAGCTTGAGTGACAGAAACATGAGTCTAGGGGATGTGCTGTTGCCACAAGGGGGAAAACAACGGTGCTTGTGCCCGCGGGTGCAAGGATTGTTTACTTTACGCAAAGTTCTTTTAATGCAGTTGTCTGTTGCTTTGAGTTTACACTATGGGTGGGACTCGCAACTTAATACCAGCGAGATGTTCTGGATAGATATCTCAAGGTGGATGATTAGTAGTAGACATTGATGGATTTCGGTCTACTTGCCTTGGCGTACCGCCCATGCTTTGAACCTCTACCTTTCTTGCAATATAATTAGCATTGGTTTGCGCACATAATTCTGTCAATTGCCCAGCTGTAATTCGTTTATTTCACATAGCTGTTTTATCGTCTTTTGGGAGAGAGACATCACTAGTGAACATCATGAGACCCCGGTCCATATTACCATCACTGATCACATCCGCTATTTACTTTCTGTTTTACTTACTATTGCAGCAATATCTATCACTATTATCACTTGCGTTTGATCCTTTGTAAACTACAAGGCCGGAGGGATTGACAACCTCTCTGTACTTGTTGGGAGCAAAGTTATTTGTATCTGTGTGCAGGTCCATGTTGATTGCTAATATCTGGCGCCGTTAGCAGTTGACACCTTCTTGTTGAAACTGGGAGTCTCAGGGAAATCGATCCTTGGTATCGTTGCCAAGGGAAAACTTCCGCTACACTGCATCTCAAACCTTCCACTTGGGGTAACCAACGAGGGGCGAGAAGCCATCAAGCAAAGTTTTCTGGCGCCGTTGCCGGGGACTCCACTCTTCAGGATAGGGGAGTTGCACGCTATCTTTTACCTTTGCTTTTTAGTCTTGTTAGTTTACCTTTCAGTTTTTGCTCTAGTATCTTTTATCAAAAATCACAACAAAAAAAAATTAATTATTTGCTAGTAGTCCTTTCTGTTTAGTCAAGCATGTTAGGATTTGGTGCTTTGAGGGAATCAGAAATTTTGGATTTCCATCAAAAGGATGGAGAAAATATGAAGAAGGCATGGGACAGAATTTCTGATGCACATAGGAGAATTATGCCTTGGATACCTATAAAAATTGTGCTTAGAAATTTTTACCATGGTCTTTTTAAATGGTGTAAACACTCTCTTGATATTATAGCTGAAGGAGATTTCCTAGAGTGTGATGAAGCTAGAGCTCTTGAAATTATACATGGTCTATCTAGTTACTTTGTTTATGATCATAGTTTTGATACTGTCATAGATAGACTTGCTACTATTGAGAAGAGAATGGATGCTCTAGACTTAATGAAGGAAGAGAAACCCAAACCCAATAAGAGAGATATTTTGGAGATAGACAATGATTGGGAGCCTTTTGTTAGGATTAGTATCTCTAATCAAGACTTCCTTGCTTATTGTGATATTGGATCTATGGTTTCTACTATGCCAAAAACTGTTCATGATTCTTTGAAATTTAACATGGATAGATTACCATCTTATCATGAACACACTAATGGAGATATTTCTGAAATCCAGGGAAGAATAAAAGACGTGCCAGTTAAATTCCTTAAAGGGATTACAATGGTTGATTTCTTCATCATGGAGCCAAACCAAGGAAATATAGTGCTTGGAAGGGACTTCCTCCGAGCAGTTAAAGGCTTCATCGATATAGGTAAGGGACAAATCCGCTTACGCGAGAAGGCAAAAGGTGTGTACCCCTTTCCTAGAAAGAACAAAAGTGAACTTGTTGAGGAACCATTTGAAGCAATTTATAACTCCGATCATTATGATGGTTATTGATTCCTCTTTGCATTATGCCTAGCTTAAAGGCATAAAAGAAAGCGCTTTTGGGAGGCAGCCCACATGAATAAAATTTTGCTTTTGTTGTGTCTTGATGTTGTTACTACAGTAGCATCATCATTGTATCTTTACTTTTCAATTTTGTGCCAAGTATAGCCTCTGATTGCAAGAAAGTTCAAAAGTTGTGACGTGCTGTCCAGGAAACAGATTCTGTCCTTGGATAGAAAAATTCGTATAAAATCACCAGATCATCTTTTTGGTCTGAATGTTTTCGACAGCATGCTCTATACAATTGTCTTTCGCGCGTCTGTTCTGAGTTTTTTTATTAGAGTTGCAGAAGTGCCCCGAAAAAATCATTTACTACCTGCTGTTCTGTTTTTCCCAGATTCTGTCCTGTTTTGCCTTTCCTTCATTTTGCAAACCTTGAGCTTGCTTTTTCTTTGCAAAAACCTTTTGGCAATCTTGAGAAACAGTAGACCTTCAAGAATATCCTTATTTCCAGCAAGGAACAATTATTTTATTATGGGTACTAACCTCGCTAATCAGTTTATGATGAGTTATGTATGAAGGGAGTTTTCAAGTGTGCGAGGGAAGATGATAAAAAGATTCAGGAGTGTCAAACGCTCAAGCTTGGGGATGCCCCCGTGCACCCCCAAGAAATATTCAAGGAGACTCAAGCGTCTAAGCTTGGGGATGCCCCCGTGCATCCCCTTCTCCATCAACATTATCAGTTCGTCTTTCGTTCCACTATATTTTTATCACTTCATGTGTTATGTGCTATGCTTGGAGCGTCTTGCTTTTAGTTTTCTTTTTAGTTTTCTTTAGCTTTTCATAACGAGTCGGAACTAAGCATTTCTTTGTGTGGGAGAAAAACACGCTCCACTTCTATCTAGAACATAACATAGAATTTTCATGTCTATCTTTGCTGTGTGTGTTCTTTGTCTTTCAATAGCTACTATCATGTTTCGCTCTTAGTTTTCATGCTTATCTTTGTAAAGAGCTTTTGTTAAGTTGTGTCGGTGTACTAAAGTAGGGGTACCTTAGTATCCGGACTTGTGCACGGGCGGTAGCAGCGTCCCGTGGCGGGGTTTGCCACGCGCTCGCCAAGGCCCACCCTAGTTCCTTTTGAGCCATTCAAGAACAAAGTATTCAAGTTAAGGAACAAGACTCCGGCAAGAGGAGCTTGCCGGAAAGGCCGCTCCAGGCTCAAGACCATCCCTCTAACGCAAGACCCTGGCAAGGGGAGCTTGCCAGGAAGACCGAAGAACAGCATTCCAGAAGACTTGCCGTGGCGCATCACACGCCCCGGCAAGGCCCGGAGAGCGACAAGCTTCCGGACGCGGCAAGGTAGCGATCGCGGCAAGGTGCTTGCCGCGGCAAGCTTGCACTGTGTGCCTGCGCTCCAGCTCATCTGGCCACGCGTCGACCTGGGGCCCTTCCAGGGGCACGTGGCAGATGGCTGTGCAGCCTGGGGTACACGGTGGCGAACCACGATGACAAGACCTCCGTCGTGGCGAACGGAGACTCCCGGACGGACGCTTTTTACACTATTCGGGGCGACGGCGACGGGCATTCAATGCCCTTGTCCCCCACCGTCTAGGTTAGGTACAGATCACTGTACATCCACTGTTACAACTACCGGCAGTTTTACGCTTTTACCCTCAACTACGTTGGCACCTGTTGGTGACCCCTTGGACCTATAAAAGGAGGCCCATGCACAACGTAGAGGAGGTTCCGAACTCTCGATCACTCCCACGCTCGGTGCAGCCGGTACTGTAGATCCTCTTGCTCCCGAGCCAAGAACTCAATAACAAAACCAAGGCAGGAGTAGGGTTTTACGCCCCCTTGCGGCCCGAACCTGGGTAAACTGCTCGCGTGTGCGCCTCGATCCGCTCTTTGCGCTCCCTCCGCTCCCTTGCCGTACCGAAAAGGGGCTCCGGTCCCATAGGTGTTCGTGGGCGATCAGTTTCCCCGACACCTTTGGCGCGCCAGGTAGGGGGCGTCGAGGTTGTGTGAACCTGATTCGGCGTTCACGCGGGCGTAATCTTCAGCAGCTTCGTCAACTTCATCAACCTCATCGACTACATCAGCATGCCGCTGAAGAAGAAGGCTTCGGAGGTCGGAGGCCCGTCCGCGTTGATCCCACCACCACCAGAACCAACAGTTGGTGGGGTAGACGCTGGCGGAAGGACGGACGCCGGCGAGGAAACTCACGGCGCCGCCAAGTCCAAGGACAAGACGAACGACCAAGCTCACTCCAAGACCTCGGCGTCCGTGCATGCGCCACGCCCCTCTCAGGAGGTGCCGGACCAGCGACGGCGTGGTACGCAGGGTACCATCCGCTTGCTGGGCCAAGGACAGGTTGGCGGGTCGCGGGACGCTCAAGGCCAACGCGCTGGCACGAGCAGGGCGCGGTCGCCGGGGCGAGAACCTGCTCCTTCTAACGCGGTTAGAAGTCCGAGCATATCCCGCTCCTCGCACCGCTCGCCACCGCTCCCCTCCACTCCAGCAGAGGCTCTCGCCAGAGCTCAGCTGCTCCTCGATTTCCCTCCAGCGGCAGACAAGGCCGAAGACTGGAGGGCCACCATACAAAGCCTCATCGCCTTCGCCAACAATGACACGCCGCAGCAGCCGGCAACATCACGGCCGCGGCAAGTCAGCCAGGCGCGGGCTGATGGAGACAAGACCGCCGGGGGTGCAACTACCGTGCACTCCCCACCGCGGAAGCAGAAATCGCCGACTCGCCGGATCAACATCGACGACGACTCCATGGCGTTGTCGGATCCCCGAGTCCGCCGCGATCAACGCCAAGTCCTCGACGACAGGCGACAAGAAGACGCTCGGACTCGCATCGAGCGTCGAAGAGAAGCGCGGCGACAGTCCGACCAACGCGCTGGGACCGCTGTCGACATGCACGCGCCCGGTGAACCAGGCGACTTGCCGTACGCGGCAGGTTGCCCTGCGTTCACCCGAGAGCTGCGGCAAGTCCAGTGGCCCAGCATGAAGAACTTCAAGCCCGACGTACCTAGGGGTGGGCAAAAAAGACCGAGGACCGAAAACCGCACCGAAAAAACCAGGACCGAAGCCGGTTAAACCGAAAACCGAAAATCCGGTGCTCTGTTCGGTATTGAAATGGAGAAAACCGAATTTCATTTGGTGATATCGGTTTCCATGCACGATACACCGAAGTGACCGAAAACACCGAACTGCAGGTTAAAAAGTGAATGAGCCCAGAAGCCCGACAACGAAATGTGGCCCAGCAGGCCGACATCCTTCACACGCATCGTACTGGATCCATAGAAAAGGATCGTACTTCCACACAAGGATGACACACCGAGGGACTCCCGATTCCCCAATCCTAACCTAGCCGCCATGCTTCCTCCTGTCCTCATCCCCAGTAGATGACGGCAGCACGCCAGCGCCACAGCAGCCTGACCGCCTCGCAGCCGGCGTGAGGCAGCTTATTTCTTCCTCCCCTCGTATCTTCTTGTTACACTGGATTGCATCTTCTTCCCTTTATCTCTTTCCACCCACATGGAATTGTTTGTTTACTTTGTTCATACCTTCACGAGAAGTTGAGTACTGGAGTAGTACACATGAATGCTACTGCTAGGAAGATTTGATTTTGCATTCTTCCTCTCTTCCATCGCTCAATTTTTCTGTCATTTTTCTTTCTTCCATCACCTGGAAGCCTCAATTTTTCCGTCGATTTTCTTTCTTCCATCACCTGGAAGCCCTGCTATCAAACATGTTCGGTTTCCTTGGGTTAAAACCGATCGCCGAACCGAACTTTCGGGGCACCGAATTGTCGGTCAGTTGATTTTCTAATACCCGAGCGGTTAGCAATTTCTAAGAACCGAAATTGCAAAACGACCGAAGCACCGAACCGTTCGGTTCGGGGGAACCGAATGCCCAGCCCTAGACGTACCCGAGAAGTACGACGGCAAGACCCATCCCTCAGAGTTCCTTAGCATCTACACCATTGCGGTGCAGGCTGCCGGGGGACGGGATGAGAAGATATTAGCAAACTACTTCCCGCTTATGCTCAAGCCCAATGTCAGATCTTGGCTCATGCACTTGCCGGAGAACTCCATCTCTTCTTGGGCAGACCTGTGCCACCAGTTTGTCGGCGCCTTCACGGGTGGCCACAAGCCCCATGGCCAGGAGAGCGACCTTCACATTCTAGCCCAGAAGGAAGGAGAGTCCCTGTGGAAATACATCCAGAGATTCAGTCGTGTCCAGCACAACATCCCGGACGTCCACCCTGCCGCGGTTATTAGCGCGTTCCATCAGAACGTGCGTAACCGTCGGATGAGGGAGGAGATGGCGATGTGCAAGATACGAGACGTCAGTGAGCTTTACGCTCTGGCTGACAAGTGCGCACGCGCTGAAGAGGGGAGGAGACTCCCCGGAGAGGATGTTGGAGCAGGAGGAACGGACAGTGAGGATGCCGCCCCGGCAAGGAAAAACTGGAGGCGGAATAATAATAAGAAGAAGAACAAGGAAGTACTAGCTGTCGAGCAGTCCGGCAAGGAGGCTGGCGCCAAGAAAGCTCAGGCTGGTAGCTCCGGCAAGGAAGCTGCCCCTGTAGCAGCCGCCGACAAGCAGGACGGCTCCGACAAGCAGTACTGCAAGATCCACCGTACCAAGGGCCACGATCTCCAGAACTGCAAAAGGGTCGAATACCTCGTCGAGCAGCAGAAGGCTGAGTACGAGCGACGCGACAAGGAGAAGGCCCAAGCAGGTGGAGGAGAGTCCGGCAAGAAGCGGCCCTTCAATGGCCGGGGAGGACGCCGCGGCAAGGCCAAGCAGCGGCAGGGAGATAGACCTCCCCGCGGCCGCGACAAGGACGAAGACGAAGACGACGACGAGGACATGGACGACGGAGACAACAGCGAATAAAAGTTCCAGAAGGCCACAGAAGTTTTGTGCGTCGATGGAGGTGCCTCTCTGCATACTTCCCACCGCCAACTCAAGCAATGGGTGCGGGAAGTCAATGCAGCGGAGCCACCTGTCGAGTCGCGCAAACTCCTGAAGTGGTCCAGCACGCCCATCATCTTCGACATTGAGGACCACCCTGACCGCACAACCGCGGTCAGGTGCTTGCCGATGTTGGTTTCCCCAACAATCCACAACCTCAAGGTTACCAAGATGCTGGTTGACGGCGGGGCCGGCCTGAACCTGATCTCCTCCGCTGTGATCCGGAAGCTACAGATCCCCGACAGCGAGCTTGAAGAAACCGGCACATTCCAAGGGATCAACCCGGGAAGGAGCAAGCCGAAGGGGAAGATTACACTGCCAGTGACCTTTGGCGCAGAGCTAAACTTCAGGACTGAGAGGATCACCTTTGACGTTGCCGATATCCCACTGCCATACAATGGGATACTTGGCCATCCGGCGCTCGCCAAGTTCATGGCAGCCTGATACGTCCAAAACGTATCTATAATTTCTGCTTGCTCCATGCCACTTTTGGGTGATATTGCTATGATATTCATACACTTCCATACACTTTTGATCATATTTGGACTAACTTACTAATCCAGTGCACCCCAGTGCCAGTTTCTGTTTTCGGCTGTTTTTGTATTTCAGGTTTTCACGTTACGAGAACTGCCAGGAAAAATCCAGAAAAATTATATAAAAAATCAGCGTTCCGGAAACAACCGTGCGTCCGAAGGGCAGCCTGGGGGGCCACCAGGGCTCCAGGCGCCCTGGCGGCGCGCCCCCCCGGGCCGCGCCGGGGGGGCGCCTGGGCCCCCCGAAGCTCCCCCGATGCTCCCCTTTGGCATATATTTAAAGCGTCCTCCGAAACCCTCAGAACAGGAACCCTTTTCGCGATCCCATCTCTGTTCCGCCGCCGCCGCCGCTTCCAAGATCGGGAGCACCAGGAGAACTCTTCCCGGCACCCTGCCGGAGGGGAGGATCACCACCGGGAGCTTCTCCACCACCATGGACGCCTCCCGGATGACTCGTGAGTGGTCTCCCTTGGACCATGGGTCCATGACCAGTAGCTATGTGATGTTCTCCTCCCGTTCTTGTGCTTCACTAATTAGTCCTCGTGAGCTGCCCTACATGATCGAGGCACATATGTAATCCTTATGCTGTTGCTATGTTGAGTTTGCTGGGATCCGATGGATTATGATATTATGTTCAGATTGATCTTGAGTAATATATTTGATCTACCTCTTTTATATTTATGTTCATAAGTAATTCTTGCATGTTCTCCTTTGTTATTTATTGCTTTGGCCAAGTAATATGTAGTGACTCCAAGAGGGAACGTTATGCTTGATTGTGGGTTCATGCCCCTCGATGACTAGCTTGAGTGACAGAAACATGAGTCTAGGGGATGTGCTGTTGCCACAAGGGGGAAAACAACGGTGCTTGTGCCCGTGGGTGCAAGGATTGTTTACTTTACGCAAAGTTATTTTAATGCAGTTGTCTGTTGCTTTGAGTTTACACTATGGGTGGGGCTCGCAACTTAATACCAGCGAGATGTTCTTGATAGATATCTCAAGGTGGATGATTAGTAGTAGATATTGATGGATTTCGGTCTACTTATTTTGGCATACCGCCCATGCTTTGAACCTCAACCTTTCTTGCAATGTAGTCAGCATTGGTTTGCGTTCGTGGTCCTGTCAATTGCCCAGCTGTAATTCGTTTACCTCACATAGCTGTTTTATCGTCTTTTGGGAGAGAGACATCACTAGTGAACATCATGTGACTCCGGTCCATATTACCATCATTGTTCACACCCGCTATTTACCTTTCGCTATTTACTTACTATTGCAAAACACTATCTATCACTACTATCATTGCTTTTAATTCTTTGTGAACTACAAGGCCGGAGGGATTGACAACCTCTCTGTACTCGTTGCGCGCAAAGTTATTTGTATCTGTGTGTAGGTCCACGTTGATTGCTAATTGCGCAGTTAGCAGTTGACACCTACCTGTTGAACCTAGGAGTCTCTGGGGATTCGATCCTTGGTATTTGCTAAGGGAAAACACTTCCACAACACTGCATCTTACACCTTCCACTTGGGGTAACCAACGAGGGGTTCGAGGCCCATCAAGGAGTATTTTCTGGCGCCGCTGCCGGGGACTCCACTCTTCAGGATAGGGGAGTTGCATGCTATCTTTTACCTTTGCTTTTTAGTCTTGTTAGTTTATCTTTCAAATTTTGCTTTAGTACCTTTTTATCGAAAATCACAAAAATAGTTACCTTGCTTGCTTGCTACTATGGGTTCCACCGTGAACACCAAGTTGTGTGACTTCACTAGTCACAACAACGATGACTTTATCAGCACACCTATCACTACACCTGCCACTTTAGCACCTTCATATGAAATTAAACCTGCTTTACTGAACTTAGTCATGAAAGATCAATTCTCCGGTGCTGGAGATGATGCTGCTTTACACTTAAACAACTTTGTTGAACTTTGTGATATGCAAAAGTACCAAGAAATAGATGGTAATATTGTTAAGCTTAAGCCTTTTCCTTTCTCTTTGAGAGGAGGAACTAAAATTTGGTTTCAGTCTTTGCCTAGAAATAGCATAGATTCATGGGACAAGTGCAAAGATGCTTTTATTGGAAAATACTATCCACCTGCTAAAATTATCCAACTTAGAAGTAACATAATGAATTTTAAACAATTGGATAATGAACATGTTGCCCAAGCTTGGGAACATATGAAATCTCTTATCAAGAACTGCCCTACTCATGGTTTGACTACTTGGATGGTTATCCAAACTTTTTATGCAGGCTTGAACTTTACCTCGCGGAACTTGTTAGATTCGGCCACGGGAGGAACTTTTATGTCAACTACACTTGGTGCTGCCACGAAGCTTCTCGATGAGATGATGACCAACTATTCCCAATGGCACACCAAACGCGCTCCAACAGGTAGGAAGGTAAACTCTGTCGAGGAGATTTCCTCCTTAAATGAAAAAGTTGACTTGATCATGTCTCTACTTTCGAAGCAATCTTCTGTTGATCCTCGTGATGTTCCTTTAAATTCTTTGATTGCTCAAGAACAAGTAGATGTGAATTTTATCTCTAGAAACAATTTTAACAACAATGCTTATAGGAGTAACTTTGGTAACAATCCTAGACCGTTCCCCTCTAATTCTTATGGGAACAACAATGCTTATCCTATCACCAAGAACTCCACTACTGAACTAGAGATTATGCTTAAAGATTTCATCACTACCCAAAAAACCTTTAATAAGAGTGTAGAAGAAAAACTACATAAACTAGATGATCTTTCTTTTAAGGTAGACCATTTAGCCAATGAGGTAAAATTGCTAAAAATTGAAACTTCTCCTCTTAAGGAGCGGGAAGTCATTCATATAAATGCTACTCAAGTGCAAATTAATGAAAACATTAGGATGATGGCTAAACTTAAAGAGAGATGGGCTAGAGAAAGGGAGGAAGAGGATAGAATTAAGAGCCTTCCTACCCACCACACTGTTGCTACTATCCGAGTTATTGAGGATGTTCAAACTCTTAGCACCCAATGTACTCTTGGTCCCAATGGACCTATTAATGGTGATGCTATGACTATAGAAACTACCAAACATGTGAACCTAAAAGATACTACTACCACTTTACTTGATGCTCGTGACCTTGATTTTGATAATTGCACTCTTACCGAAGTTATTGATTTTCTTCACAAAATGTCTAGAGACCCCCGCACTAGCACGCTTAACCTTGCCTTCACAGAGCATATCACTAATGCTCTCATCAAAGCTAGGGAGGAGAAACTTAGAGTAGAAGCCTCCATACCTAGAAAGCTAGAAGATGGTTGGGATCCTATGATAAAAATTAATTTGAATGACTTCTCTTGCTATGCATTATGTGATGTTGGAGCTAGTACCTCTGTTATGCCCAAAAGGATATATGATATGCTTAAATTGAAACCTTATGATTCTTGTTCTTTTGGTGTTCGTCTCGTTGATTCTTCCATAAAGAAACCTTTGGGGAGGATCGACGATGTTCTTATTGTTGTTAATGATAATTATGTTCCCGTTGATTTCACTATTATGGATATTGAATGTGATTCTTCATGTCCAATTATTTTGGGACGTCCCTTTTTACGCACCGTTGGCGCTATCATTGACATGAAAGAGGGTAATATAAAATTTCAGTTTCCTCTCAAGAAAGGGATGGAACACTTCCCTTGAAAGAAGATCAAGTTACCTTTTGAGTCCGTTGTATGGGCTAGTTATTCTTTTACTCTTGATAAAACTTGATCTATATGCATTATGCCTAGCTTAAAGGCATAAAAGAAAGCGCTTTTGGGAGGCAGCCCACATGAATATTTTTTTTTGCTTTTGTTGTGTCTTGATGTTGTTTACTGCTGTAGCATCATCATTGTATCTTTACTTTTCATATTTGTGCCAAGTATAGCCTCTGATTGCTAGAAAGTTCAAAAGTTGTGAGGTGCTGTCGAGGAAACAGATTCCGTCCTTGGATAGAAAAATTCGTATAAAATCACCAGATCATCTTTTTGGTCTGAATTTTTTCGAAAGCGTTCTCTATATAATTGTCTTTCGTGCGTCTGTTCTGAGTTTTTTTATTTGAGTTGCAGAAGTATCCCGAACAGATCGATTACTACCTGCTGTTCTGTTTTTCACAGATTCTGTCATGTTTTGCCTTTCCTTCAGTTTGCAAACCAAGAGCTTGCTTTTTCTTTGCAAAAACCTTTTGGCAATCTTGAGAAACAGTAGAACTTCAAGAATATCATTATTTCCAGCAAGGTATAATTATTTTATTAAGGGTACTAACCTCGCTAATCAGATTATGATGAGTTATGTATGAAGGGAGTTTTCAAGTGTGCGAGGGGAGATGATAAAAAGATTCAGGAGTGTCAAGCGCTCAAGCTTGGGGATGCCCCCGTGCACCCCCAAGAAATATTCAAGGAGACTCAAGCGTCTAAGCTTGGGGATGCCCCCATGCATCCCCTTCTCCATCAACATTATCAGTTCGTCTTTCGTTTCGCTATATTTTTATCACTTCATGTGTTATGTGCTATGCTTGGAGCGTCTTGCTTTTAGTTTTCTTTTTAGTTTTTCATAACGAGTCGGAACTCAGCATTCCTTTATGTGGGAGAGAAACATGCTCCACTTCTACCTAGAACATAACATAGAATTTTCATATCTATCTTTGTTGTGTGTGTTCTTTGTCTTTTAAATAGCTACTGTCGTGCTCTGCTCTTAGTATTCATGCTTATCTTTTCAAAGAGCTTTTATTTAGTTGGTTGCTTGAACTCTCTTTAATTACCATGCTCACCTTATTAAGAGAGTTTGCTTCCGTTGCATTGGTTAATATGTCTATGATAAGGATGCTACGTGCATAATGGTGCTTAGTAGTTCAGGTTTCTTATGGTTAGTCTCAAATAGCTGGGGGATTCCCAATGTGTTATTGGAATACCAACTTGATTTGTTTGCCTATGATGTGGTATGGTTTAGTAATATCTTCCTTCGAGAATTTATTTTGATTGACTTGGCGTATGCTCACGCATATTTAAGACTGTAAAGAAAGTCTGTCAAGCCTTGATGATCTTTTATTTCTGAGTAGCGATATAACTACCATGCCTGATTCAATGTTGCTTTGTCGCTCTGCATGATTATGACCGTCATTGCTCTTTTAGTTGGTCGCTCCCAGTCTTTTGCTAACCTCCACCTGTACTAAGCGGAATTACTGCTTGTGCATCCATATCCTTTTAAACCAGTTATGCCATATGAGTCCACCATATCTACCTATATGTGGTATTTCACCGCCACTCCAATTAATTACATGTGCTACCTTTAAAACCTTCAATCTTTGCAATACATAGCTCATGGGAAAGTAGCTTAAAAACTATTGTGGTAAATAATATGTTGCTTATGTATCTTATTTCTTATAAGTTGCTCGCTGAGCGGTAACCATGTTTTTGGGGACGCCATCAACTGTCACACTTTTGTTGAATATCATGTGAGTTTCTATGCATGTTCGTCTTGTCTGAAGTAAGGGTGATTTGCCGTGGGTTGAATAAGTATGCATATTGTTAGAGAAGAACATTGGGCCGCCAACCAAAGCCATGTATCATGGTGGAAGTATTAGCTTGGACCTTAATCCTCAATCTCTTATGAGAATATGCTTATGCATTAAAGAGGAGTCCATCATCTATTTTCTATGTTGTCCCGGTATGGACGTTCTCAAGTTGAGATCTATCAAAAACGAGAAATCAAATGCGATTTATCTCCTTGGACCTTTGTACAGGTGGCATAGAGGTACCCCATTGTGACACTTGGTTGAAACATATGTAATGCAATGATAACCCATGGAAATCCAAGCTAATTAGGACAAGGTGCGAGCACTATTGGTATTCGATGCATGAGGCTTGCAACTTATAGGATGTCTTATGCATGACACATATGAAGTACTACTACCGTTGACAAAATTGCTTCTATAAAAAGCTCTAGCACATAACCATTCTTTTACTTTTATGTTGAGTCTCCACCTTCTTTTAAAAGCACCAACTACTGAGAGCATGATTGTCATTCTGAGTGTAATGTGCATTGTCCCAAAGTAGCATTGTCTTTTGCATGATTGTGATATCGTTTATTTTGAAATCATTGTATCTAGTCATCACTTAAACCTTGAAGGTGCCCCTGCATTTATGTTTTGCTTCACTAAAGGGGGCAAGCTAGATATCACTTTATCATATTTGCACACCATGTTCATTGCAAATCTTTTTGACATTTCAATGTCATGTTGTAAATCTTTCAGTCATTTGTGATTTTCTCATGAGGCAACTTAATTACTATAGAATCACTGGCTCATAACCTTTTGTCATATGACTATGATAAAGTCCTTTATGGTTAATAGCATGTCACCACATAAATTATACTTGTTATCATTTACCTACTCGAGGACGAGCAGGAATTAAGCTTGGGGATGTTGATACGTCCAAAACGTATCTATAATTTCTGCTTGCTCCAAGCCACATTCGGGTGATATTGCTATGATATTCATACACTTCCATACACTTTTGATCATATTTGGACTAACTTACTAATCCAGTGCACCCCAGTGCCAGTTTCTGTTTTCGGCTGTTTTTGTATTTCAGGTTTTCACGTTACGAGAACTGCCAAGAAAAATCCAGAAAAATTATATAAAAAATCAGCGTTCCGGAAACAACCGTGCGTCCGAAGGGCAGCCTGGGGGGGGGGCACCAGGGCTCCAGGCGCACTGGCGGCGCGCCCCCCCCCTTGGGCCGCGCCGGGGGGGCGCCTGGGCCCCCCGAAGCTCCCCTTTGGCATATATTTAAAGCGTCCTCCGAAACCCTCAGAACAGGAACCCTTTTCGCGATCCCATCTCTGTTCCGCCGCCGCCGCCGCTTCCAAGATCGGGAGCACCAGGAGAACTCTTCCCGGCACCCTGCCGGAGGGGAGGATCACCACCGGGAGCTTCTCCACGACCATGGACGCCTCCCGGATGACTCGTGAGTAGTCTCCCTTGGACCATGGGTCCATGACCAGTAGCTATGTGATGTTCTCCTCCCGTTCTTGTGCTTCACTAATTAGTCCTCGTGAGCGGCCCTACATGATCGAGGCACATATGTAATCCTTATGCTGTTACTATGTTGAGTTTGCTGGGATCTGATGGATTATGAGATTATGTTCAGATTGATCTTGAGTAATATATTTGATCTACCTCTTTTATATTTATGTTCATAAGTAATTCTTGCATGTTCTCCGTTGTTATTTATTGCTTTGGCCAAGTAATATGTAGTGACTCCAAGAGGGAACGTTATGCTTGATTGTGGGTTCATGCCCCTCGATGACTAGCTTGAGTGACAGAAACATGAGTCTAGGGGATGTGCTGTTGCCACAAGGGGGAAAACAACGGTGCTTGTGCCCGCTGGTGCAAGGATTGTTTACTTTACGCAAAGTTCTTTTAATGCAGTTGTCTGTTGCTTTGAGTTTACACTATGGGTGGGGCTCGCAATTTAATACCAGCGAGATGTTCTGGATAGATATCTCAAGGTGGATGATTAGTAGTAGATATTGATGGATTTCGGTCTACTTATTTTGGTGTACCGCCCATGCTTTGAACCTCAAGCTTTCTTGCAATGTAGTCAGCATTGGTTTGCGTTTGTGGTCCTGTCAATTGCCCAGCTGTAATTCGTTTACCTCACATAGCTGTTTTATCGTCTTTTGGGAGAGAGACATCACTAGTGAACATCATGTGACTCCGGTCCATATTACCATCATTGTTCACACCCGCTATTTACCTTTCGCTATTTACTTACTATTGCAAAACACTATCTATCACTACTATCATTGCTTTTAATCCTTTGTGAACTACAAGGCCGGAGGGATTGACAACCTCTCTTTACTCGTTGGGAGCAAAGTTATTTGTATCTGTGTGCAGGTCCACGTTGATTGCTAATTGCGCCGTTAGCAGTTGACACCTACCTGTTGAACCTAGGAGTCACTGGGGATTCGATCCTTGGCATTTGCTAAGGGAAAACACTTCCACAACACTGCATCTCACACCTTCCACTTGGGGTAACCAACGAGGGGTTCGAGGCCCATCACAGCCTCTCACAATGCTTACAACATGCTCAAGATGCCAGGGCCAATAAGCGTCATCTCTGTCCCCGGCGACAAGAAGGATGCGCTTATCTGCGCCGACAAGATCTACCGGGATGCAGCAACCGCGACAGACAGCAAGACACTTGCCGCTGAAGCTCCCGGGGGAGGAACAAAACCAAGTCCGGCAAGAGCTCTGGGGCCCACTCCGGCAAACGCACCTCTTCAGAGTGCTGTGCTGCCGTCGAGGATGCACCATCGAGCTCCACCGGCAACTGCAAGAAGGGAATGACTGCTCCACCTGCGACCAAAAAGGTGTCCGCCAAGGAGGACGGCACTGGTGGTACCTTCACCATCAATGCCATGCTCGATCCTAAATAGGAAAGCGCGCTCGTTACTTTCCTGCGGGCGAATGTCGATGTGTTTGCATGGCAACCATCTGACATCCCCGGCGTTCCCAGGAAAGTAATTGAGCATAAGCTTGCCGTTTGTCCTCATGCACGGCCCGTCAAGAAGAAGGTCAGAAAGCAAGCGGTGGAGCGCCAAGAGTTTATAGCTGAAGAGATCAAGAAGTTGGAAGCAGCAGGCCTTGTTAGAGGTGTACTTCATCCCACGTGGCTGGCCAATCCAGTTGTCATGCGCAAAGCTAATCGGAAGTGGAGACTTTGTATAGACTTCACTGATGTGAATAAAGCTTGTCCCAAGGATCCATTTCCCTTGCCGCGCATTGACCAGATCGTTGACTCCACGGCTGGATGTGAGTTGCTTTCATTTCTTGATGCATACACCGGGTACCACCAGATATTCATGGCCGAGGAAGATGAGGAGAAGACCGCATTCATTACTCCATGTGGCACTTATTGCTTCATACGCATGCCCTTTGGATTAAAGAATGCGGGTTCAACGTTTGCATGGGTAGTCCACACAGCTTTTGAGCCGCAGATACACAGGAATGTGGAAGCTTACATGGATGACATAGTGGTCAAAAGCAAGGACAAAGATACCCTGATTCAAGACCTAGAAGAAACCTTTGCAAACCTGCGCAAGATACAACTCAAGCTCAACCCCGAGAAGTGTGTCTTCGGAGTTCCCTCTGGCAAGCTTCTCGGGTTCTTTGTGTCCCAGAGGGGGATTGAAGCTAATCCCGACAAGATCAAAGCCATCGAGCAGATCGAAGCCCCGAAGCGCGTCAAGGATGTACGGAGACTTGCTGGTTGTGTGGCTGCCCTCAGCAGGTTCATTTCTAAGTCTGCAGAACGCGCCCTGCCGTTTTTCAAAATCTTGAAGAAGGCAGGTCCAATGAAATGGACTCCGGAAGCGGAGGCGGCGCTGCAAGACTTGAAAGGGTACCTGTCCTCCACTCCGATACTTGTCGCACCTAGGCCACAAGAGAAGTTGCTGCTGTACTTAGCAGCGACCAATCAAGTGGTTAGTGCTGCGTTGGTAGCGGAAAGGGAGGCAGATGAGGAGCCCACAACCCCGGCAAGCACATCCAGCGACAAGCAGGGGGCTTCCCCGACAAGCTCGGACCCCGACAAGGATGAGTCAGCGCAGATGCAAGAAGAAGTGCGAAAGAATATGGTGCAGCGCCCAGTTTATTTTGTCAGTTCCCTCTTGCAGGGGGCTAGGTCAAGATACTCTGGGGTGCAGAAGCTGCTTTTCGGTCTCCTCATGGCCTCGAGAAAGCTGCGCCATTACTTCCAAGCACATGAGATAACGGTGGTCACTCGCTTTCCGCTCAAAAGGATATTGCAAAATCCAGAAGCAACAGGAAGGATTGTCGAGTGGGCACTGGAGCTGTCAAGCTTTGGTCTTAAGTTTGAGAGTACTTCAACTATCCAGAGCAGAGCATTGGCAGAGTTCATAGCAGAATGGACACCAACACCAGACGAAGAGATTCCAGAGACAAACATCCCCACCAAAGAAGCAAGCAAATAATGGATAATGTACTTCGATGGTGCCTTCTCGCTGTAAGGCGCCGGTGCTGGTGTGCTGCTTATCGCACCCACCGGAGAGCACCTCAAGTATGTCGTCCAAATGCACTTTCCCAAGGAGCAAGCAACAAACAATACTACAGAGTATGAAGGTTTGCTTGCCGGCCTCAGAATTGCAGCAGAACTTGGGATCAAGAAGCTGATTGTGCGAGGAGATTCGCAGTTGGTTGTCCGACAAGTGAACAAGAGCTACCAGAGCCCATTGATGGAAGCTTACGTCGACGAAGTGAGAAAGCTTGAAGAACACTTTGAAGGCCTACAGATGGAGCACGTTCCGAGAGCTCAAAATGACATCGCAGACGGCCTGTCAAAGTGTGCTGCATTGAAGCTACCTGTGGAACCAGGAACCTTCATCCTCAAGCTAACTCAGCCATCCGTTACACCATCAATTGGGCAAAGCAAGAAGAGGAAGTTGGTCTCCGGCGACTACTTGCCGGCGGATCTTCCTGAAGCCGCCGCCAAGGTCCCCAAGATCAACGACCAAGTTGCTGAGGAACAGTCTGCTCCTGCGGACCCTAGGGTTTGTACTGTTGAAGCAGGCATTCCCGACAAGTCTTGCCCTGGCGAGCTTGCCGGGGAACGTTCAGCTCCGGCGGAGCCGCAAGTTCTTGCCGTAGAAGCTGACGTTCCCGCGGCAACACTGATGCCTTTAGTCCTTGTTGTTGAGCCTCAAGCTCCCACCTGGGCACAGCAAATTGTCCGTTTTCTTCAAACTGGAGAACTTCCCGAAGAGCCAGAAGAGATAGAGAGAATAACCCGGCAGGCAAGTATGTATCAGTTCGTTGGCAATGAACTGTACAGAAGAAGACTCAATGGAGTCGGATTGAAGTGCATCTCCCGGGAAGATGGACATAAGCTGTTGACGGAGATACATGGAGGCATATGTGGTCACCACATTGGCGCAAGGGCACTTGCCGGGAAGGCGTTCCGGCAAGGTTTCTTTTGGCCAGAAGCCCTCCAAGATGCAACTGCACAAGTAACCAAGTGTGAAGCGTGCCAGTTCCATGCCAAGCAAATACATCAGCCAGCTCAAGCTCTCCAGACGATCCCTTTGTCCTGGCCCATTTCGGTCTGGGGGCTCGACATCCTCGGCCCCTTTCCCCGCGTAGTCGGGGGCTTTGAGTACTTGTACGTCGCTATCGACAAGTTCACAAAGTGGCCGGAAGTGGAACCAGTGAGAAAGGTGACCGCACAATCAGCAGTCAAGTTCTTCAGGTCAATAGTTTGCCGTTTCGGAATCCCTAACAGGATCATCACCGACAACGGCACACAGTTCACAAGTCACACCTTCATGCAGTACGTCCAAGACCTTGGCGCCAAGGTCTGCTTCGCTTCTGTTGCTCACCCGAGGAGCAACGGTCAAGCGGAGAGGGCAAACGCTGAAGTGCTGCGCGGGCTCAAGACAAGAACTTTCGACAGGCTGCACAAGTGCGGAAGAAACTGGATTGAGGAGTTACCGGCGGCTCTTTGGTCAATCAGGACGACGCCAAATCGAGCCACCGGGCAGACACCCTTTGCTCTTGTCTATGGAGCAGAGGCAGTTCTCCCCACGGAACTCGTATACGGGTCTCCTCGAGTGCTCGCTTATGATGAGCTCGAGCAAGAGCAACTGCGGCAAGATGATGCACTGCTCCTCGAGGAGAACCGTCTTCAGGCTGATGTACGAGCTGCTCGATACCAGCAAGCTTTGCGCCGCTACCATAGCCACAAAGTTAGAGCCAGAAGTCTCGAGGAAGGCGACCTTGTTCTTCGGCGCGTTCAGTCCGCCAAGAATTCCAACAAGTTGACGCCGAAGTGGGAACGCCCTTATCGGATGAGACAAGTCACAAGGCCTGGCGCTGTCCGCCTTGAGACCGAAGAAGGCTTACCGGTGAGCAACTCCTGGAACATTGAGCATCTTCGCAAATTTCACCCATAAGGCGCGGTTGCCGTGATCCGCTCCGGCAACCACCTTTTGTACAAGTCTTGCCGCTGTTGCATGTAAACCTTTGTACAAAGCCGGGCGCAGATCCCGTGCATCAGTAAAACTTTTGTGCTTCGCACGACTTGTCATTTCATGCCTTTCCGTTTCCTTGCATGTGTTATCTGACATTTTGTGCAACACACACCCCCGGTAAGCAATGACAAGCCGCAAGGCTCCATATCTGTGTTTCCTCCCTTTTTCCTTGTTTTTCTCTCAAGCAGATGAACTGTTCCTCACGCA
>LR738712.1:2597630-2678347 GCA_902687465.1 Secale cereale
GGGAAGGAGACAGTGGTATGGACCAAGTGCTGTTCAAGAAAGGAAAACCTTGCCGGGAAGCAAACAACCCACGAAAGCTAAGTTGCCAAAGTTTGAGCATTCAAAATTTTTAAAAAATTTAGTTATCTTCCTTGAACGACCACACTTTGTATGGAAAACCTGTGCGCGGAGGAACCCACCCGTGGCTAGCCGCACCCTTATTTTGTTTCGAGCACGCTCAACGGCCTAAGTGAGCTGCGACAAGTGTCGCGCCCTTACTTCGTTTTCGAGTTCGCTCAACGATCTAGGTGTGCTGCGACTAGCTGCGGTAAGGTTTCTTGCCGGCAGGGGCATTGCCAGCAGGCTGCTGAAGTTCCGCACTCGGCGCTCGCGGCAAGGGTCCCTTTGCCGGCATCCCTAAAAGCGAAGGGTGGAAGCATACAAAGTAAAGGAGTTGAACAAGGAAATAACTCTGCATTAACTACCCAAAATATAGTCATATTACAAGATGACTTGTCACTGTTCTAACAAACTACTGTCCATGACTTAATTTGGAGCGACAAGGGAAATAGAAAGAAAACAACCTAGTCTACACGATCGCCGTCAACCCTCCTGATCTTCCCCACCTTCGCCACGATGTGGGCAACTTGAGCCTTCAACGCCTCCTGGTCGGCGTCGGACGGCAAGGTCCGGAGGACGTTCTCAAGGTTGATCCGGGGTTGCGGTAGACGATCTTCGTCAACACTCGCTCCACGGTACCCATGCAGAGCCTGCGCGCCTCGTTTGCCAGCTGTGTGGGGAGCCTTTCCCGTAGCTGCACGAGGGCCGGCGCCACTCCTCTGAAGAACAAGCTCAGTTTGGCGCTGTGGGGGAGGTTCTCGTCGGGGGAGTACACGAGGTGCTCCGTCCCCAGCGCCACCATCTCCTTGTCGATGTTGGCGGCGGAGGCGACGAGCTCCTCGGTCCACTGCTCCACCGTCTGCCTGAAGGTGTTCTGCGTGAGGGCAGCGCTCTCTAATAGTGCCCTCTCAGCCCGGAGATCTTCCTTCAGCTTCGTCTCCCTGTTCCGGGCCCCGTCAAGCGATTCCGTGAGGGTGGACAGCTTCAGCTCCGAGTCCGCGATGGAGTCCTTAGCGGCGGTGAGCTCCTGGCCCTTGTTGGAGAGACGGACTTGCAGCTCTGAGTGGGTGTGGGCGTCTTTCTCCCTCGCCAACGTGAGCGCGGCAATCCTCTCCTCGCTCTTCTTCAAGCTCGTCTCCATCTGCGCCACCCTCGCCTCCAAGTCCCTCTTGGCGGTCTCTGCGGCAGCAGTGGCGTCCCTCGCCTCCTGCAGAGCCCCGCCAATGGACTGCTCGCGCGCGGTAAGGTCGTCCTCATGGCTATCGAGGTCGACCTTCCGCTGCCTGAGCTCTCCCTCCCGCCGGGACAGATCCTCGACGGCCAGTCTTTGTTGCTCCTCAGCCTCGGCCTTCTCAAGGATGAATGCTTGGTGTGCCTCGGCAAGCTCCTCCCTCTCCTCCGCCAAGGACCGGAGGGCCGCCTGGTTGGCGGCGCGGAGCTCCTCGGCGCGCTTCTCCAAGTCGACGCCAGCTTTGGCAGCCAGAGCCTCTCGGGACTCCAGCTTAGCCTGCCTGGCGCGGTACAGAGCCAGGAGCCGGTGCAGGAGTTGCTCCTCCTCGGGCTCGCTGCTGCTGCCGGGCGCATCGACAAGCCTCAGCCCGGCGGAGGCAAGGACTTCTCCATCGAAGCTCTCCCCCTCCACGGGCGCCCTTGACGAAGACGCCCACGGGACTTGGATGAAGATCCCGTTGGCGGCCTCCAGGTAGATACCCAACCCGGTCGCGGCAGCGGGAGGGTCGGCGGCCGGCGCAGCGTCCGACGCTCCTGCGGCCTCAGGGCCATCAGTGCGGTCGCCGGTCCCTTCCACAGCTGCCGCGTCAGTAGCCGCGGCGGTCTCATCGGCGGCTGGCTCGTCGGCGCCGGCCATCCCTCCAGCGGTGGTGGCGTCGCCAGCATTGCCGCGCGCGTCCTCCTCGGCGATGGCCTCTGTCTCCATCGGCTCCGGGGCGGGCGGATCTGACAGAAGAAAAAGAAAAGAAGAATCGTCAAGCAAATATCCAAAAAGAAGAATTCAAGAGAAAAAAAGTACAAGGGTTACATGCGCGGGCCTCTTCCTCTAAGGGGATCCTTGCCGGGGAGTTCTCCCTTGGCGGCGTAGTAGTGGCCCCCGCCGGCGGAGGGCCGCTGGCGCCTTCCCTTGGCGGGGTGCCCACCCTTGGCGGGGTGCTCGCCCTTGGCGGGGTACTCGCCCTTGGCGGAGCGCTCTCCCTCGCCGGGGAGCTCCTCCTTGGCGGGGAGGGTGGGATGGGCGGCTCATCGGGAACAGTCTCTTGACGTTCCTGAGGCTGCGGCTCCACTTCTGCAACAATCAACAAGCAAACAAGACATTAGTGAGGATAAGAAGCTCAAGCGCGTCCAACAAGCGAAAAAGTAAATAAAGGACTTACGCTGGGGGCTGCCCTGCGGGGCAGCTGGCTGCTCCGGCAAGCTCGTCGCCGGCGCATCTCCTGCCACTTCAACGGGATCGTCCTCGAGGTCGACCACCGGGATCTTGGCCCTCTTCGCCACCCTCTGCGCCAAGGTCCTGAAGGCCAAACATCAAGATCAGAGTCAGTCAAAGAGAATTCAAGACAAGAGCAACAAAAAAAATCAATCAAAGGAAATAAGAATTGCAAGTGCTTACTCTTCCTCCTCCTCGTCGGAACTAAGGACGGAGAAGTCGAAGTCCGCCTCGCGCGTCCCGGCGCGAGGAGCTAGAGGGGTAGGCTCCCTCGGGCGCTTGGCGGGCTCCGGGGCCGTGGGCTGAGAAGACCCCGCTCCAGTCGTCGCCGAAGACCGAGGGGCAGATGGAGCGCCAGAACCAGTTCGGGAAGATCCCCCTCCGCCTGCCGCTGAGGCGCGGGGCACCTCCTTGACGGTCTTGCTCGTCGTGGTGGCACGCGTCGAGCGACACCACGGCTGCTGTCGGGGCGCCGGCTGCCTCGCCATGTCAGTAGCCTTGCGGAGGCGTTTCTTTGGCTGAGGCGGAGGACTTGGCGGTGACGGGGAATTCTCCGAGGATGAGGAAGCGTCGTCAAGACCCAAAGACCCGCCTGAGTCCTCTGAAGGGTCGCCCGAGTCGTCGCCCGATTCGGCGTCCTCCTCGGCGGGCTCACTTGACTTTGTGCCTTGCCCGGCAGCCTCGCTCGTCCCGGCAGGCTGCCCGGCAGGCCTCAGCAGCTTGAGGATCTCTTCCTCCTTGGCTCGGCTCACCGCGTCCGCTGCGTCCGCCTCGTCCAAGGAGTACCCGAACTCGCCCGCGGCCTCAGCTGTGGCTGCCTCCTCCATCCTGGTGGCGATATACGCCAAATCCCGGTCGGTGGTCTCGCGGGTGAGACCCTTCTTCTCATCAAGTTTGATCGGCAGCTCAACCAAGTTGTCGAAGAAGGCTTGTGCAGTTTCGTCAGAAGGCGCCAACCAAGTAGGATCAACCCCGTGGGAGTCGCACAGCGGCATTGCCGCGCGGATGGCACTAAGAGAAGAATTGTTACATAGTGGAACTACTCCATGCGACGGGGTGAACCACTCCGGATGCTTGGGGTCATGCTTGAATAGCTCCCGGATCATCCCCTTGAGTTCCAGGATGGTGAAGTTGTAGTTGAGGCCGGGGCGTAGCCTCATGCAGTCTGCCGCGTTGCAGAACTCCCAAGCAGACTGCCCCCTCTCCTGCAAAGGAGCAATGCGCCGGTGAAGGAAATCTGCCCCGACCTCACCTACAGTAAGATTGGCATGCCGGAGGCGGAGGATTCTAGTGAGGGCAACCTTCAGCTTCTCGTCCTCCGGGGCCAGGTCACTCCAATCCTTGCCGCGCACTATTGCAGCTTGGCGCGGGGAGGTAAATTGCTGAGGTTCTTCTTTCATAACCCCGCACCAATCGGCCCTCCACTCCTCCCACTTGCCGCGGAGCTCTCCAATCAAGTACGCATCTTTCTTGTTGAGCCTAAAGATCCAAGAGATGCCACCAGACAGTGGAGATCCAGACTCTACTCGAGGCATGAAGAAATGGCGGAAGAGAGCTATGTTGGGGGTGACTCCGACAAAGTTTTCGCACAGATGTGCGAAAACGGCCAAGGTTAAGACTGCGTTTGGGGTGAAATCTAGAAGGTGGAATCCATACGTGTTCATAACATCGCAGAAGAACTCAGAGTACGGAGGGCAGAGGCCGCAATGGAAGAACAGAGCGAAGTAAGGGTAACCTCCCAGGAACATGTCGCAGGCTTCAGCGGGGAGGACCCTGGTACGCGGGTGAGCCTTCGTCTCCCTCGACCAGAACAAGTAGAACTTGTCCTTCAGCTCCCTCGCGCCAAGCCTCGGCGGGAAGACCACCATCTTCTTCCGCATTGCTACTAGGTTCGCCGCCCGCTCGGACTTCGCGCTTTTCGCCTTGTCGCTCTTCGGGGCCATGGCGGGGACGGCGAGTGGGGTCGGCGGCGCTGGGGAGGCTGGCGGCGGCGGAAGAGGGGTGGAGCTCAGCTCTCTTTCGACCTTTGGGGAGGAGGAGAGCGGCGGGGGTTTCTGGAGGTTGAAGACGCAATGAAGCAATGGGGGAAACTGCCCCTGTTTCCTCTACTTTTCTGGGGGAGCGGGGGACGTTCCGCATTTTCCCATTAAAGAAACAGGCCACGATCTCTCCCACGACGCCGCAATCGACGCGTGCCGTTAGGGAGGGATGCGGCGGATACGGAGTGGGATACGGCGCGCCGTGGGCCTCTTGTGTCCGTGCACTGTTTTGGGCCTGGCCCAACAGCGCTCGGCACCGTGTGTGGCCCAGGCCCGGGGGCTCCTGTCGGTGTACTAAAGTAGGGGTACCTTAGTATCCCGACTTGTGCACGGGCGGTAGCAGCGTCCCGTGGCAGGGTTTGCCACGCGCTCGCCAAGGCCCACCCTAGTTCCTTTTGAGCCATTCAAGAACAAAGTATTCAAGTTAAGGAACAAGACTCCGGCAAGAGGAGCTTGCCGGAAAGGCCGCTCCAGGCTCAAGACCATCCCTCTAACGCAAGACCCTGGCAAGGGGAGCTTGCCAGGAAGACCGAAGAACAGCATTCCAGAAGACTTGCCGTGGCGCATCACACGCCCCGGCAAGGCCCGGAGAGCGACAAGCTTCCGGACGCGGCAAGGTAGCGACCGCGGCAAGGTGCTTGCCGCGGCAAGCTTGCACTGTGTGCCTGCGCTCCAGCTCATCTGGCCACGCGTCGACATGGGGCCCTTCCAGGGGCACATGGCAGATGGCTGTGCAGCCTGGGGTACACGGTGGCGAACCACGATGACAAGACCTCCATCGTGGCGAATGGAGACGCCCGGACGGACGCTTTTTACACTATTCGGGGCGACGGCGACGGGCATTCAATGCCCTTGTCCCCCACCATCTAGGTTAGGTACAGATCACTGTACATCCACTGTTACAACTACCACCAGTTTTACGCTTTTACCCTCAACTACGTTGGCACCTGTTGGTGACCCCTTGGACCTATAAAAGGAGGCCCATGCACAACGTAGAGGAGGTTCCGAACTCTCGATCACTCCCACGCTCGGTGTAGCAGGTACTGTAGATCCTCTTGCTCCCGAGCCAAGAACTCAATAACAAAACCAAGGCAGGAGTAGGGTTTTACGCCCCCGTGCGGCGCGAACCTAGGTAAACTGCTCGCGTGTGCGCCTCGATCCGCTCTTTGCGCTCCGTCCGCTCCCTTGCCGTACCGAAAAGGGGCTCCGATCCCATAGGTGTTCGTGGGCGATCAGTTTCCCCGACAAGTTGGTTGCTTGAACTCTCTTTAGTTATCATGCTTATCTTATTAAGAGAGTTTGCTTCTGTTGCATTGGTTAAAATGTCTATGATAAAAATGCTACGTGCATAATGGCGCTTAGTAATTCATGTTTTCTTATGGTTAGTCTCAAATAGCTGGGGGGTTCCCAATGTGTTATTGGAGTACCAACATGATTTGTTTGCCTATGATGTGGTATGGTTTAGTAATATCTTCCTTCAAGAATTTATTTTGATTGACTTGGCGTATGCTCACGCATATTTAAGAGTGTAAAGAAAGTCTGTCAAGCCTTGATGATCTTTTATTTCTGAGTAGCGATATAACTTCCATGCCTGATTCAATGTTGCTTTGTCGCTCTGCATGATTATGACCTTCATTGCTCTCTTAGTTGGTCGCTCCCAGTCTTTTGCTAACCTTCGCCTGTACTAAGCGGACTGACTGCTTGTGCATCCAAAATCTTTTAAACCAATTATGCCATATGAGTCCACCATACCTTCCTATACATGGTATTTACCTGCCATTCCTAACGAAGACTTTCATGTGCCATCTCGAAATTATTCAAATAAAAAAATGCATTACTATTTTGTGCCCCTGTTTTAGCTCATGAGGAAGTAGTGGTTAATTCATGATCTTTTTAAGTTGGACAAGCTTCACCCCGGGATTGCATGTTGATACGTCTCAAACGTATCTACTTTTCCAAACACTTTTGATATTGTTTTGACCTCATTCTTGCATGATTTTAACTAAACTAACCCGGACTGACGCTGTTTTCAGCAGAGCTGCCTGTATGGTTTTATTGTGTGCAAGAAAACGGATTTTTAAGTATCTCAGAAAAATCCACGAAAAATCACAGAAAATCCACGCACCCGAAGGAACCAGGAGCCAGAAGTGGGGCCAGAGGGGGGCCAGGGGGTGCCCAGGCGCCCTGTGGGCGCGCCCCCCCCTGGGCCGCGCCGGTGGGTCGCCTGGGTGGGGCCCACACCCCCTGGTGCCCTACTTTGCCTCGTATTTTTACTCGCGACACGGAAACCCCAGATCAGAAGTTCTTTTCGCAGTTTTCCGTCGCGGAGCCGCCGCCACCCTCTGTTCTTCCTCGGGAGGGCTAATCTGGAGGCTGAATTGGCCTCCGGAGAGGGGAGATCGTCGCCATCGTCATCATCATCACCACTCCATCATCCCTCCATGACTTCTCCCTCCATGTGTGAGTAATTCCCCTGCTGTAGGCGAAGGGGATGGTAGGGATTGGATGAGTTAGATCATGTAATAGTTTATCAGATCGTTGGGGGCATGTTGCCTATCATCTACTATGGTGTTTATCATCTTTGCTTCAACTTGTTATTCTTAATGCTTGACACTTAGGGCCCGAGTGCCATGATTTCAGATCTAAACAATATGTGTTTGCATGAATATATTTGTGTTCGTGATCCTATCTATGAGTTGTTTGCACCTGTTACGGTTCGGAACCGGCGATCCCAAAAGTGACAGCTTGGGACACCAAAGGGGATGGTCCGTAGTTTGAGGATTACATGTATCCATTGAGTTCATTGCTTTGTTCCGGTGCTCTTTGACAGGAGCACCTTAATCTCCATAAGTTCCTTTTGGCCCCGTTCGTAGCGGGATGGTAGGACAAAAGATGTTGTGCAAGTTCTTATTGCAAGCACGTACAACTACCTACGGGATACATGCCTAATGTTTGATATTTGCCTAGATGATCATTAATTTTCCGTGTGCCGCGCCCCAAGTTAGAATCATGATATATCTCATCCATGCAGCGCCCAACCATCCATCTCCCTAGCCTAAAGTGTTTTAAATCCTGCTGGTTACTAGTTGCTATTCTTGCCATTTACTTTTGCTATTTACTTTTACTGTTTACTTTTACTATCACTATCATCACTATCATATCACTATTACCACGTATCTTTTGTTGCAAGTAAGTATATTTCAGGTGTGGTTGAATTGACAACTCAAAACTGTCAAAGCTTATAAATACTCTTTGGCTCCCCGTGTGTCGAATCAATAAATTGGGTTATTCTTACCTGCGAAGACTATCTCGATCCCTTACGGTTGAGGGTTATCAAGTACCATTTTCTGGCGCCGTTGCCAGGGAGCATAGCAATATTTACAAGTCTACTTGAGGTATCCTACCTGCTGCACTTCATCCACTATGGGTAAGAAAGGAGACCCCAAGGTTCCGATCTTACTATCCACTACAAGAAGAGGTACTGCTCTGAGCACTAGTGCTACACTTGATTCACCTTCCGTTATGAGTAAGTTTGCCTCACCACCACCACATGATGCTCCTACTGAATCTGTTACTATGTCTGATACTCTTGATGATGCTTCTACTACTTTTGATGATATTAGTTCGCTTGGTTATGCTCTTGAGAAACAAATTGCTGCTGCTGCTAAAAAGTCTGGAATTGAACTTCCTGTTACTCGCTACCCTATTGGTGAAACTTATGATTATCCCGATTTGAGTAAACTCAAAGAGAGGCTCCTTGATGATGATTACTATATGCTTGATGAAGATTTATGCAGGGAACTGACGGAGTTTTCCGGCTCTGACCCTGAAGTCATTAAGAAGCTATTTGAAAAGCACTCTTTGAAGAACAAAACCGTTCCTAATCCTAAATTTGCTACATCTCCTATATGCATTGATGATCCTGATTATGATTTCTCTGTTGATCTTTCACTTATACCTATGGTTGAAGCTGGCCCCTTTTATGGCAGAGAAAATGATGATGCTATTGCACACCTGACTAAACTCGGTGAGCTAGGTGGTTTATTTACCACAGATGAAAAAGATACGATACTTTTATGTGACCAAGCTTCTTCCTTTCTCGTTGAAGGAAGGTGCTAAGGCATGGTATGATTCACTCCCATACGGTTTCATTAAGAGTCCTCAAGATTTAGCTCACTCTTTTGTTGATAAGTACTTTCCTGCTCACATGCAACATGCTGCTTTACAAAGAATTTATAACTTTAAACAGTTGCAGGATGAGTCCCTCCCTAAAGCTTGGGGGAGGTACTGCGGTCTGATTCGGGCTAGACCTGGACATGAAATCCCTAAGAACGAATTAATCGATATATTCTATGCTGGTCTAACTGATGAATCTAGGTCCTATTTGGACAGTTGTGCTGGTTGTGTTTTCAGGAAAAGAACACCGGATGATGCGGAAGATTTGATGGGCAGGATTGCCAAAAACCATGAAGATTGGTCCGTCCCTGAACCACCTCCACCAGCAAAGAAGAGGGGCATGTTTTTTCTGAGCCCCAAAGATATGCGAGAAGCAAAGAAGTCTATTAAAGAGAAAGGTATTAAAGCTGAAGACGTGAAGAATCTACCCCCTATTGAGAAGCTGTGTGAGCCTACCACTCACCCTCCTATGGTAGAGGTACACTCTCTTTTAAATTTCAACGCAAGTGACATCCCTCATGGTAAGCCTCCTGATCAATGTTTAGATGAGTTTGATAATTTTATTATGAAACAAAATCATTTTAATGAGAGGACAGAAAGTCAATTGCATGATAATTCCCTTGCTATCAAAAGAATGCTTGATGTTTTAGATAGAACAGTTAATGATGTTCAATGTCTTGTGAAGCATTTTCAAATGGTTCAAACTCAGCTTGACCAAATTTCTAATGTGCAAAGAGATTTGCTTGCTAACAATGCCAAACAAGATAATTTGCAGGCATTCGGGATTAAGACCCGAGGAGGAACTAGTACTCAAGATCCTCTCTATCCAGAGGGGCATCCGAAGAGAATCGAGCAGGATTCTCAAATGCAAGAAGAAATTGTTGGCTCTCCAAAGAAGAAGAAGAAACATAAGGAGACTGACAATTCTAATGACCCTATTGCAGATGAAGAACCAGCTATTGATCCCAACAGTGTATCTATCTCTGATGCTGAGACTGAAGACGGTGCTGAACCTGAAGGTAATAATAATGAGAAGAATGATCCGCCTGAAGTTCGAGAAGAAGAAGCACCTGACAAACGTAAGAGGTACACTAAAGAAGACTTCATCACAAGAAAACATGGGAAGGAAAGAGAACCATGGGTACAGAAACCCATGCCCTTTCCAGGGAAGTCCATCAAATCTAAAGAAGAAGAGCATTATAATAAGTTTTGTGAGTGGATTAAACCTCTTTTTCTTCAAATCCCTTTGACTGATGCTATTAAATTACTTCCTTATTCAAAATATACGAAAGATATTGTCACTAAAAAAAGAAAAGTTCCTAATGATGCAATATCTACTATGCTTGCTAACTACTCTTTCAGTGGCAAGATTCCTGAGAAGCTCGGTGATCCAGGTATACCCACCATTCCTTGCTCCATAAAGAATAATTATGTCAAAACTGCTTTATGTGATCTTGGAGCAGGAGTGAGTGTTATGCCTCTCTCTCTTCACGAGAGGCTTTGTTTAGAGAAACTAATTCCTACAGATATCTCCCTTCAGATGGCTGACAAGTCAACCGCTATTCCGATAGGTATTTGTGAGGATGTTCCCGTGGAAGTTGCTAATTGTTTAATTCTTACTGATTTTGTTGTGCTTGACATGCCCGAGGATGGGAGCATGTCCATTATTCTTGGTAGACCTTTTCTTAACACCGCAGGTGCTATTATTGATTGCAATAAAGGGAAGGTTACCTTCCATGTGAATGATAAAGAACACACGGTATATTTTCCGAAGAAGATCGACAGGAGGCATGGCCTCAACTCTATAGAGAATATCGAGACCGTGAAAATTGGAGAATGAGACTGTCCACTACATGCGCCTCACAAATACAAAACTATCATGGTAGGGACAATGTCCATCAAGGTAAAGGTTCAGTGATTACTTCGTGAGAGGTGAGACTTTTTGCTCTATATATCGCCTGTTTGTTGGTAAGACTTGATCAACCTTATTAGCAAATATGTTTTATATAGATAAAAAAGTTGAGCTTGTTATATTTCCATTTGTTTTTAGTTTTGTCCTACTTGCTGTACCAAGTATTTATGTTTTTGAAGCTTCACAATACTACTAACTGCTTCAAGTTTTCAGAGAGTTTCGCAGCTTTTTGAACTTCGAAAAAATTTCAACAGTGAAGTTTTCAGAAAAATTCCAGAAAAATTAAAATAAAAATTTCCACGTCGGGAGAGACCCAGAGGGGCCTAGGACCAGCCAAGGGGACCCACCAGTGGCCCAGGCAGCCAGCTGGCGCGGCCCAGCCCCTGGCCGCGCCCATAGGGTGCCTGGGGCCCACGGGGCCCCCCTCCAGGTATGTCTTCTTTCTCCCTCTCTCTTTTTCTCCAAAAACCCGAGTTCTGCACTTGTTCTTGTGTTCTTGCTATTCTTGGAGGCGATTCTTCGATCTCTCTCTATAGCCCATCATTTGAGCTGAAATTTTGAGCATATACTCCCTGGTATGTGACTCCTCCACCCCTCCAATTAGATTTTTGATTGGTGGCTCCATTTGTGAGTATTTAGTAGTTCTTGGTGCTGTATAGATGAGCTTGCATGCATATGTAGAAAGTTATTTTTCAAGTTTTGATGCAAGTTGATGCCTTGGGCAAGTGAGTTGAGTAGTTTGCCTTAGCTCACTTTGTTTTAATCCTCGTTTTTGTAAATTGTAAAAAAATTCAGAAATGAGTTTGTTAGGAAGGGCAAAAGGGTGGCTTGAGAAGAGGAGGCCCGCACACTCCGATCGAGTTACTAGAGCCGCAGCTTCACCATCGACTGCTAGGGTGAGCTATAATGAAGATCATGTGGCCCCTGGAGTTGTTGGAAGATACAAGTCCAGCACGTGCGATGACATTTCCATGTGATGAATTCATGGAAGCTGCGGGAATCAAGGATGAGTTTTATAATCTTTGTGCTAATGCAGGTTTGACACGACTCGTCACGAGCCGTGTTACTCAGTATCAAAAACTCACCTCCAGTTTCATTAACAGTTTTAGATATAATCCTGATTCAGGTGCTATTTAGTTTAAAATTTATAATGATCTTATCACCATGACTTTGGGGAATTTTTGTGAAATAATAGGTGTGCCGAATGTTGGGAGGACGGCTAGGATGGCCACTCAGCCCTCCGAGCTGAAAACCGTCATCAACTCTCTCTACAGCATGGGTACGAGGGATATTCATCGGTCGAAGATCTCCAGCATCTTATTTCCTCACCTCAGGTATTTTGCATATTATATTGCTAGAGGGGTGTTAGCTCGTGACAACACGAGCAACATTTCTGCTCCGGATATTGCTATCCTGGTGGCAGCCCTCTCAGGGAGATCTGATTATAATCTGGGTGCCTTAATTGCTCGACGCCTTGCTATGAACGGTAACAAGGGAGACTTATATGGTGGCGTTTATGCCACACTTATCTTAGAACATCTTGGAGGCACCCCACACCCTGATGATACTCCTTTTACTTATTCAAGCTTTGATCTTGCTGCTATGAAAAGGCATAAGTTTGTTACCATGGATTCTGAGCTTGATAATCTTATTTATATCTTGCGTTTCGGAACTGCCGCGGAACGCGAGATCCGTCTACCTGCACCTCTTTTGTTTGATTTTTCTCGCATGAACGGATGGTCTTTTGATGTTGTCCAGTTCGATGAGTTCATGGTCCAGCATCAGTTTCATAACCCCATGGAGGGGGTTGTGCCCGACGAGGAGGGGCACGGTGAGATACCACCTTTTCAGGGAGAAACCGCCACCGAGTTTGAGGAAGGTTCTTCCTCTGTTTGGCGTTCGGAACCTTCCTCGTGGGAGACTCTGAGGAGTTCGGTGTACGCGCCAGCATCTTTCTACGACCCTTGGACTCACCACCTGATGTCTACACACGCTTCTACTCTTGTAGACTATGTTGGGCCTCCAAGCGCAGAGGTTTGTAGGACAGCAGCAAATTTCCCTCAAGTGGATGACCTAAGGTTTATCGAACTTAGGGAAGTAGAGGTTGAAGATGGTCTCTCTCAAGCAACCCTGCAACTAAGATACAAGAAGTCTCTTGTGTCCCCAACACACCTAATACACTTGTCAGATGTATAGGTGCACTAGTTCGGCGAAGAGATGTTAAATGGCAAGTGATATGGATGGCAAAACAAAGTAATATAAATCTGTAATAAAAAGTGCAGCAAGCAAACAAGTGGTAAACGTGAGCACAAATGGTATTGCAATGGTGGAAACAAGGCCTAGGCTTCATACTTTCACTAGTGGCAACTCCCAACAACATTAACATAATCGAATCACATGATATTTCCCATAAAACATGCAAAGGGGACGCACTCGGAGGTCATTCCTTCGTGGTCAAGAGAGGACGAGAATTATGTAGGGCTACAAAAGCACACCTCAAAGTTCGTAGTTCTCAATCTAAGGATTTCCCAATGTCACCGCGGCCATCCAAAGAGAGTCCCACAATCACCACAACATATCTAAAGGATAGTCAAAGACAAGCACCAAGAGACTCTCAATTTTCAATCAACACACAAAAAGGAAATCACTCATGAAATTATTCTTCTAATCCATGTCCAATAGACCGCTGTCACCTTGGTCTCGGGGATTATACTAGATAAAGACAAGTGAGTACATCAATCCAATACATAGAGGAAGGGGAAATAACATGGGATCACCCTAGATTAACATAGCCTATGATCACAACGAAGATCACATCATGGGAGCGAGAATTGACCACATAGCTACTGGTAGAAACCTCAGCCCCGAGGAGGAACTACTCCCGCATCATGGAGGGAGGAAGCAACGTCGATGGAGATGAATCCGGGGGCACTTCCCCGTCCCGGCAGGGTGCCGGCACAGGAATTCTGGTCCCCCGAAGCTTGATGGCGATGGCAGCGGAGATCGGAATCGCGTCTGGAGAAAAGAGGTCCGGAATCAGGGTTTCCTCGACGCGGTGTAAATATATGCCAAAGGGGGGCATCAGCGGAGCCTCGGGGGGCCCAGGCTCCCCCCCGGCGCGGCCCAGGGGGGGGGCGCGCCGCCAGGGCGCCTGGAGCCCTGGTGCCCCCCCGGCTATTCTTCGGGCGCACGGTAGTTTCTGGAACGCTGATTTTTTATATAATTTTTCTGGATTTTTCTGGCAGTTCTCGTAACGTGAAAACCTGAAATACAAAAACAGCCGAAAACAGAAACTGTCACTGGGGTGCACTGAGTTAATAGGTTAGTCCAAATATGATCAAAAGTGTATGGAAGTGTATAAATATCATAGAAATATCACCCAAAAGAGGCATGGAGCAAGCAGAAATTATAGATACGTTTTGGACGTATCAACATCCCCAAGCTTAATTCCTGCTCGTCCTCGAGTAGGTAAATGATAACAAGAATAATTTCTGTGGTGACATGCTATTAACCATATATGACTTATTCATAGTCATATGACAAAAGCTTACTGAGATAATGAATCTGTAGTAATTAAGTTGCCTCATGAGAAAATCACAAAGAACTGAAAGTTTTACAATATGATACTGAAACATCAAATAGATTTGCAATGAACATGATGTGCAAATATGATAAAGTGATATCTAGCTTGCCCCCTTTAGTGAAGCAAAACATAAATGCAGGGGCACCTTCAAGGTTTAAGTGATGACTAGATACAATGATTTCAAAATAAACGATATCACAATCATGCAAAAGACAATGCTACTTTGGGACAATGCACATTACACTCAGAATGACAATCATGCTCTCAGTAGTTGGTGCTTTTTAAAAGAAGATGGAGACTCTCGAACCGTGGCTTTTGTTGGCAAGGTTGAAAACCCGTGGTCGGAAACAAAGACAAAACATGTACCAGAGCTCTTGGTTTTACAAACAGAGGTAATAAATTTTTTTTTTTGAATATGGATGTTTCGTCAACGAATGCTAGCAGATAACTCAATTACTTTTTGAGATGGACAAGTTTCGAGGAACGGCTCCCGAATGAGGACGATCACATCCTCTTAATCTCCTTTGTTTATCACTGCCAAAGTTTTCTGATTTATCATGAACAAAGCGTGAAGGAGGGTTTGTTTGTTATATTAATTTTGAGTCGGGCGCACTCATTGCCAGTTCCTTCTCGTATTATGGGTTTGCACATTATACATGCAATCCCGGGGTGAAGCTTGTCCAACTTAAAAAGATCATGAATTAACTACTACTTCCTCATGAGCTAAAATAGAGGCACAAAATAGAAATGCATTTTTTGAATAATTTCGAGATGGCACATGAAAGTCTTCGTTAGGAATGGCAGGTAAATACCATGTATAGGAAGGTATGGTGGACTCATATGGCATAACTGGTTTAAAGATTTTGGATGCACAAGCAGTCAGTCCGCTTAGTACAGGCGAAGGTTAGCAAAAGACTGGGAGCGACCAACTAAGAGAGCAATGATGGTCATAATCATGCAGAGCGACAAAGCAACATTGAATCAGGCATGGAAGTTATATCGCTACTCAGAAACAAAAGATCATCAAGGCTTGACAAACTTTCTTTACAGTCTTAAATATGCGTGAGCATACGCCAAGTCAATCAAAATAAATTCTTGAAGGAAGATATTACTAAACCATACCACATCATAGGCAAACAAATCATGTTGGTACTCCAATAACACATTGGGAATCCCCCAGCTATTTGAGACTAACCATAAGAAAACATGAACTACTAAGCGCCATTATGCACGTAGCATCTTTATCATAGACATACCAACCAATGCAACGGAAGCAAACTCTCTTAATAAGGTGAGCATGGTAATTAAAGAGAGTTCAAGCAACCAACTAAACAAAAGCTCTTTGAAAAGATAAGCATGAAAGCTAAGAGCTGAACATGATAGTAGCTATTAAAAGACAAAGAACACACACAGCAAGGATAGACATGAAAATTCTATGTTATGTTCTAGGTAGAAGTGGAGCGTGTTTCTCTCCCACATAAAGAAAGCTGAGTTCCGACTCATTATGAAAGCTAAAGAAAACTAAAAAGGAAAACTAAAAGCAAGACGCTCCAAGCATAGCACATAACACATGAAGTGATAAAAATATAGTGGAACGAAAGACGGACTGATAATGTTGATGGAGAAGGGGATGCACGGGGGCATCCCCAAGCTTAGATGCTTGAGTCTCCTTGAATATTTCTTGGGGGTGCATGGGGGCATCCCCAAGCTTGAGCGCTTGACACTCCTGAATCTTTTTATCATCTTCCCTCGCACACTTGAAAACTCCCTTCATACATAACTCATCATAATCTGATTAGCGAGGTTAGTACCCATAATAAAATGATTATACCTTGCTGGAAATAAAGATATTCTTGAAGGTCTACTGTTTCTCAAGATTGCCAAAAGGTTTTTGCAAAGAAAAAGCAAGCTCTTGGTTTGCAAAATGAAGGAAAAGCAAAACATGACAGAATCTGTGAAAAACAGAACAGCAGGTAGTGATTGATTTGTTCGGGGCACTTCTGCAACTCTAATCAAAAAACTCAGAACAGATGCACGAAAGACAATTATATAGAGTACGCTGTCGAAACAATTCAGACCAAAAAGATGATCTAGTGATTTTATACGAATTTTTCTATCCAAGGACAGAATCTGTTTCCTGGACAGCACCTCACAACTTTTGAACTTTTTAGCAATCAGAGGCTACACTTGGCACAAAATTGAAAAGCAAAGATACAATGATGATGCTACTGTAGTAACAACCATCAAGACACAACAAAAGCGAAATAAAATTTTATTCATTGTGGGCTGCCTCCCAAAAGCGCTTTCTTTTATGCCTTTAAGCTAGGCATAAGACTTTAATGATGCTCTCGTAGGAATAAGAGTTGAATAACAAAAGAGAGCATCAAGAAGCAAATACCAAACACATTTAAGCCTAACATGCTTCCTATGCATAGGAATATTGCAATAGAATAATTCATTGAAGCACAAAGCAACTAGCATAGGAAGGCAAAACAAGCATAACTTCAAAATATTCACCATAAAGAGAGGAAACTTCTTATTATTAAGATATTTAGAACCAAGTCTCCCTCTCTCATTATAAATTTCAGTGGCATCATGGATGAACTCAACAATATAAGCATCACATAAAGCATTGTTACCATGATCCACATGCAAAAAGGTACTCTTACTCTCCACATAAGCATAATCTTTTTCATTGGTAATAGTGGGAGTAGGACTATCATAAACAACTTGAACACTATAGATTAATTGTATATTAGGAGGGTGGTGTTCAACAAGGGAGTAATTCCCTCCATGATTATGACAAGTTTCATAAGGATAATTTCTCCTTATGTCATAGGTACCTTTATAATCACTATAGATTGGAGTTATAACATCATCATGGTAGAGAAGAGCATTATCATTGCTAGCAACTATATTTGTAAACATGTTGTCTTTATTCTTACTAGCAAAAGAATTATCAATTATCACATCACTAGTGGGTAAAGGACTTGCAATCCTATCATCCCCAAGCTTAGAGCTTCCCATATCATCACTTTCAGAGTTGGTACCAAAAAGATTTTCAAGATCATAAGTAGCATTATCATCATTTTCCCAATCACAATAAGTAACATGCATATCATAATCAAAATCATCTTCAATAGTACCTACAGACGTATCATCAAGATGATAATTAAGGCAATAAACTTCACCTTCTTCTTTAAACTTACAATCGTTAGGATAAAAGTTGATGGGAGGAATATGCTCAGGCCAGGTTGATACCCATTCTTCTTCTTTCTTGCTCCTCTTCCTCCTCCTCTTCTTTTTCTTCTTCTTAACCTTAGGAGGGAGTGGTTGGAGATGAAGCTTCTCCACATATCCTGGTTTATCATTAGAAACAATAGGGGAAACTTGGGAGAAACTCTCCTTTTTATTAGCAGAAATATAAGAGACATTTTTATACTTTGGTAAAGTTCCCTCCTTTATAATCTTACCTATGTAATCATTTTCATGGCAATTAACAACACAATAGAGATGGCAATTTTGCAAAGTGTTTTTTATTCCTATGGCATTAACATCTAGCCATGAAGTCTTTCCTGATAACTCTTCACACATCAAAAATAACATAAGCTCATCATAAAGATCAGAGGTGATCATGTTATCACACAACTGGTTAACAGTTATGTTTTGAAAGTGCATGCATTGAAAATTAAAGTGACCCTCTATACGGCAAAGTTCACAAGTAAAAGGATAAAGGTCACACAATTCTCTAGCAATTTCATTTAAATCTCTGACCCAAGTGATTGTTCTTTCATGCTTATGTTGCTTACAATACTTCTCTTCTTCAATCATAGGCTTTTCACAAGGTCTATCCACTCCACAAAAATTAACATGCTTATATAAAACTTCATTTTTAGGAATTGGATCATGCATGTTGCAATCATCATGAACAATTTCATTTTCTTTGCAAATCTCTTTAAAAGGTTTATGATGCCTGATCCAATCCTCCTTAGGCATATTAAGATGTGAAGCAAAAGATTTGAGGAAATCAACAAGGAGTTGAGAATCAAGTCCAAACTTAGCACTAAACTTATTAAAACTTGTAGTTTCAACAAAGGACTTAATGCAATCATACTCATAAATTATACCTGACTCTTTACCTTTGTCGATCTCCCAATCTTCAGTGTTGCGTTGAATTCTTTCAAGGAGTTCCCATTTAGCATCAGTCTTTTCGTTTGTGAAAGAACCCATAGAGGAAGCATCGAGCAAATCTTTATCCTGTCGAGAGAGCCTCACATAGAAATTAGTAATAATCATATCTTTGGGGAGCCCATGGTTAGGACATTTTAGCATTAATGTTTTCAGTCTCCCCCAATCTTGAACTATGCTCTCTCCGTCATGAGGATAAAAATTATAAACATAATTCCTATTCTCATGGACTTCATGAAGAGGATAAAACTTGGAGTAAAAGAGAGACTGGATCTCTTCCCACTCCAGCAGGTGAGAGTCATTTAGTAGCCTATACCGTTCCAATGCTTTTCCTTTCAGTGACAAGGCAAATAATTTCCTCATGACAAACTCCCTCGATACACCTGCAAGCTTAAATAATGAACATAGTTGTGACAGATATAGCAAGTGTTCACCGGGATGTCTGTCTCCTGCATAACGATTAGCCAAAACATAATCGATAATACCAGCTGGTATTTTATAGGGCACAATTTCAGTAGGGGGAGGAGCAACCACCACAGGTGTGGGGCGTCTTCTCGCAAGCAACGATCCAATAGCACGGTTTTCCATTAACATAACTAGTGAAATAAAAACAAGAAACAAAAAGATTTAATTGCAAGATCTAAAGATATACCTTCAAGCGCTCACCTTCCCGGCAACGGCGCCAGAAATAGCTTGATGTCTACACACGCTTCTACTCTTGTAGACTATGTTGGGCCTCCAAGCGCAGAGGTTTGTAGGACAGCAGCAAATTTCCCTCAAGTGGATGACCTAAGGTTTATCGAACTCAGGGAAGTAGAGGTTGAAGATGGTCTCTCTCAAGCAACCCTGCAACTAAGATACAAGAAGTCTCTTGTGTCTCCAACACACCTAATACACTTGTCAGATGTATAGGTGCACTAGTTCGGCGAAGAGATGTTAAATGGCAAGTGATATGGATGGCAAAACAAAGTAATATAAATCTGTAATAAAAAGTGCAGCAAGCAAACAAGTGGTAAACGTGAGCACAAATGGTATTGCAATGGTGGAAACAAGGCCTAGGCTTCATACTTTCACTAGTGGCAACTCCCAACAACACTAACATAATCGAATCACATGATATTTCCCATAAAACATGCAAAGGGGACGCACTCGGAGGTCATTCCTTCATGGTCAAGGGAGGACGAGAATTATGTAGGGCTACAAAAGCACACCTCAAAGTTCGTAGTTCTCAATCTAATGATTTCCCAATGCCACCGCGGCCATCCAAAGAGAGTCCCACAATCACCACAACATATCTAAAGGATAGTCAAAGACAAGCACCAAGAGACTCTCAATCTTCAATCAACACACAAAAAGGAAATCACTCATGAAATTATTCTTCTAATCCATGTCCAATAGACCGCTGTCACCTAGGTCTCAGGGATTATACTAGATAAAGACAAGTGAGTACATCAATCCAATACATAGAGGAAGGGGAAATATCATGGGATCACCCTAGATTAACATAGCCTATGATCACAACGAAGATCACATCATGGGAGAGAGAATTGACCACATAGCTACTGGTAGAAACCTCATCCCCGAGGAGGAACTACTCCCGCATCATGGAGGGAGGTAGCAACGTCGATGGAGATGAATCCGGGGGCACTTCCCCGTCCCGGCAGGGTGCCGGCACAGGAATTCTGGTCCCCCGAAGCTTGATGGCGATGGCGGCGGAGATCGGAATCGCGTCTGGAGAAAAGAGGTCCGGAATCAGGGTTTCCTCGACGCGGTGTAAATATATGCCAAAGGGGGTCATCAGCAGAGCCTCGGGGGGCCCAGGCGCCCCGGCGCAGCCCCGGGGGGGCGCGCCGCCAGGGCGCCTGGAGCCCTGGTGGCCCCCCCCCCCGGCTGTCCTTCGGGCGCACGGTAGTTTCTGGAATGCTGATTTTTTATATAATTTTTCTGGATTTTTCCTGGCAGTTCTCGTAACATGAAAACCTGAAATACAAAAACAGCCGAAAACAGAAACTGGCACTGGGGTGCACTGAGTTAATAGGTTAGTCCAAATATGATCAAAAGTGTATGGAAGTGTATAAATATCATAGCAATATCACCCAAAAGAGGCATGGAGCAAGCAGAAATTATAGATACGTTTTGGACGTATCACCACCATACCCCCGGAGCAGGAGGCTCCTGGGGGCAGTAGCTGCTACCAACTTAGGCCAAAAGCCTAAGCTTGGGGGAGTGCGTGCTCCTCTCACTTTTCCATTGTATTATCCGCTTTATTCGCTTTGATCTTTTCGAAGTTTTTGCCCGTTCTTCTTTATTTCTCTCTTTGCAAAAACAACAAAACGATTTTCTCTTTCTTTTGCTTTCATTCAACCTTTGAAAAATCCAAAAAGATTTCCTTTCTCTCTTTAGTTTGCTTTGTTTTCAGAGTTCAGCTCGAGTCCGTGATGGCATTTAATTATATTTCCTACGTTCGATCGTGCAAGTGACAAGCAGTAATGACGAAGATCGACTGAAGGGAAGCAACAAGGAAGACCGGTATGAACTCTTTTTGTTTCTACTTTTGTACATATGCCTGTACTTATGATCTAGAGACCAGCTTGTAGCGACATAGTGCTATGTTTACAATGCTCTTCTAGTGGTTCATGCTTTCCTTGTGGCTAGTCTCGAATAACTAGAGTATATAATGTGTTATTGAAATGATCTACATGCATTGCACTGTTCATAGTCTGGTATGCTAAGGTGGTATTTCCCTTTAGAGAATTTTTGGATTGACTTGGCACATGCTTACACATGTTTAAGACTAAAAAGTCTACTCTGCCTTGATGATCTTTGAGTTTTAGAATAGTTATATCACTTTCATGCCCGATTCAATGTTGCTTTGTCGCTCTGCATGATTATGACCGTTATTGCTCTCTAGTTAGTCGTTTCCCAATCTTTTGCTAAACCTCCACCTGTACTAAGCGGACTGACTGCTTGTGCATCCAAATCCTTAAAACCTGTTATGCCATATGAGTCCACAATACCTTCCTATACATGGTATTTACCTGCCATTCCTAACGAAGACTTTTGTGTGCCATCTCGAAATTAATCAAAAGCATTTCTCTTTTTTGTGCCTATGTTTTAGCTCATGAGGAAGTAGTAGTTAATTCATAATCTTCTTAAGTTGGACAAGTTTCACCCCTGGATTGCATGTATAATGTGCAAACCCATAATACGAGAAGGAACTGGCATTGAGTGCGCCCGGCTCAAAAAGATAATATAACAAACAAACCCTCCTTCACGCTTTGTTCATGAGAAATCAGAAAACTTTGGCAGTGATAAACAAAGGAGATTAAGAGCATGTAATCGTCCTCATGCGGGAGCCGTTCCTCGAATCTTGTCCAGCTCAAGAAGTGATTGAGTTATCTGCTAGCATTCGTTGACGAAATATGCACCTCTCAAAACGTTTTTATCTCTGTTTTTAAAACCAAGAGCTCTGGTACATGTTTAGTTTTTGTTTCCGACCACGGGTTTTCAACCTTGCCAATAAAAGCCACGGTTTGAGAGTCTCACCTTCTTTCTTCAAAGCACCAACTATGAGAGCATAATTGTCATTCTGAGTGTAACGTGCATTGTCCCAAAGTATTACATTGTCTTCTGCATACTTGTGATATGATTTATTCTGAAATTCTTAGTTCTAGTCTCTTTTAAAAACTCTGGAGGAGTCTCTGCATTTATGTTTTGCTTCACTCATGGAGGCTAGCGAGATACCGCCCTAGTATGCTCAAGCTATGTGCAATGTAATCTTGTCTTGATTTTCAGTAATATATTATTTACTTTTAAGTATTTGTGACTGGTCACTTGAAAGAAGGATTGATCCTTGCATTGTCCTCGTAAGTACTGTTTCAATACTTGCTAAACTCTTTTCGTAGTACATGCTTATATACATCTAATGAAGCAAAAGAGTTTGTCAAAGTTTTCTTTGTCGCGTCCAGTTCGTTGAACTGAATTGCTCGAGGACAAGCAATATGCTAAGCTTGGGGGAGTTGATACGTCTCAAACGTATCTACTTTTCCAAACACTTTTGATATTGTTTTGACCTCATTCTTGCATGATTTGAACTAAACTAACCCGGACTGACGCTGTTTTCAGCAGAGCTGCCTGTATGGTTTTATTGTGTGCAGGAAAACGGATTTTAAAGTATCTCAGAAAAATCCACGAAAAATCACAGAAAATCCACGCACCCGAAGGAACGAGGAGCCAAAAGTGGGGCCAGAGGGGGGCCAGGGGGTGCCCAGGCGCCCTGTGGGCGCGCCCCCCGCCTGGGCCGCGCCGGGGGGTCGCCAGGGTGGGGCCCACACCCCCTGGTGCCCTAGTTTGTCTCATATTTTTACTCGCGGCACGGAAACCCCAGATCAGAAGTTCTTTTCGCAGTTTTCCGTCGCGGAGCCGCCGCCAACCTCTGTTCTTCCTCGGGAGGGCTAATCTAGAGGCTGAATTGGCCTCCGGAGAGGGGAGATCGTCGCCATCGTCATCATCATCACCACTCCATCATCCCTCCATGACTTCTCCCTCCATGTGTGAGTAATTCCCCTGCTGTAGGCGAAGGGGATGGTAGGGATTGGATGAGTTAGATCCTGTAATAGTTTTTCAGATTATTGGGGGCATGTTGCCTATCATCTATTATGGTGTTTATCATCTTTGATTCAACTTGTTATTCTTAATGCTTGACACTTAGGGCCCGAGTGCCATGATTTCAGATCTGAACAATATGTGTTTGCATGAATATATTTGTGTTCGTGATCCTATCTATGAGTTGTTTGCACCTGTTACGGTTCGGAACCGGCGATCCCAAAAGTGACAGCTTGGGACACCAAAGGGGATGGTCCGTAGTTTGAGGATTACATGTATCCATTGAGTTCATTGCTTTGTTCCGGTGCTCTTTGACAGGAGCACCTTAATCTCCATAAGTTCCTTTTGGCCCCGTTCATAGCGGGATGGTAGGACAAAAGATGTTGTGCAAGTTCTTATTGCAAGCATGTACAACTACCTACGGGATACATGCCTAATGTTTGATATTTGCCTAGATGATCATTACTTTTCCGTGTGCCGTGCCCCAAGTTAGAATCATGATATATCTCATCCATGCAGTGCCCAACCATCCATCTCCCTAGCCTACAGTGTTTTAAATCCTGCTGGTTACTAGTTGCTATTCTTGCCATTTACTTTTTCTATTTACTTTTACTGTTTACTTTTACTATCACTATCATCACTATCATATCACTGTTACCACTTATCTTTTGTTGCAAGTAAGTATATTTCAGGTGCGGTTGAATTGACAACTCAATTGTCAAAGCTTATAAATACTCTTTGGCTCCCCGTGTGTCGAATCAATAAATTGGGTTATTCTTACCCGCGAAGACTATCTCGATCCCTTACGGTTGAGGGTTATCACATGTATAATGTGCAAACCCATAATACGAGAAGGAACTGGCAATGAGTGCGCCCGGCTCAAAATTAATATAACAGACAAACCCTCCTTCACGCTTTGTTCATGAGAAATCAGAAAACTTTGGCAGTGATAAACAAAGGAGATTAAGAGGATGTGATCGTCCTCATTCGGGAGCCGTTCCTCGAAACTTGTCCATCTCAAAAATTAATTGAGTTATCTGCTAGCATTCGTTGACGAAACATGCATATTCAAAAATAAATAAATTATTACCTCTGTTTTTAAAACCAAGAGCTCTGGTACATGATTTGTCTTTGCTTCCGACCACGGGTTTTCAACCTTGCCAACAAAAGCCACGGTTCGAGAGTCTCCACCTTCTTTTAAAAGCACCAACTACTGAGAGCATGATTGTCATTCTGAGTGTAATGTGCATTGTCCCAAAGTAGCATTGTCTTTTGCATGATTATGATATCGTTTATATTGAAATCATTGTATCTAGTCATCACTTAAACCTTGGAGGTGCCCCTGCATTTATGTTTTGCTTCACTAAAGGGGGCAAGCGAGATATTACCTTATCATATTTGCACACCATGCTCATTACAAATCTATTTGATATTTCAGTATCATATTGTAAAACTTTCAGTGTTTTGTGATTTTCTTATAAGGCAACTTAATTACTACAGATTCATTGTCTCAGTAAGCTTTTGTCATATGACTATGAAAAAGTCCTATATGGTTAATAGCATGTCATCACAGAAATTATTCTTGTTATCATTTACCTACTCGAGGACGAGCAGGAATTAAGCTTGGGGATGTTGATACGTCCAAAACATATCTATAATTTCTGCTTGCTCCATGCCTCTTTTGGGTGATATTGATATGATATTTATACACTTCCATACACTTTTGATCATATTTGGACTAACCTATTAACTCAGTGCACCCCAGTGCCAGTTTCTGTTTTCTGCTGTTTTTGTATTTCAGGTTTTCACGTTACGAGAACTGCCCGAAAAATCCCAGAAAAATTATATAAAAAATCAGCGTTCCAGAAGCTTCCGGGTAGCCAAAGTACAACCGGGGGGGGCCACCAGGGCTCCAGGCGCCCTGGTGGCGCCCCCCCCCTGGCCGCGCCGGGGGGGCGCCTGGGGCCCCCGAGCCTCCGCTGATGCCCCCCTTTGGCATATATTTAAGACCTCTCTCGAAACCCTCGAGACGGGAACCCTTTTTCGCGATCTCATCTCTGTTCCGCCGCCGCCGCGCTTCCAAGATCGGGAGCACCAGGAGAACTCTTCCCGGCACCCTGCCGGAGGGGAGGATCACCACCGGGAGCCTCTCCACCACCATGGATGCCTCCCGGATGAGTTGTGAGTAGTCTCCCTTGGACCATGGGTCCATGACCAGTAGCTATGTGATGTTCTCCTCCCCTTCTTGTGCTTCACTAATTAGACCTCGTGAGCTGCCCTACATGATCGAGGCACATATGTAATCCTTATGCTGTTGCTATGTTGAGTTTGCTGGGATCCGATGGATTGTGAGATTATGTTCAGATTGTGTTTGAGTAATATATTTGATCTACCTCTTTTATATTTATGTTCGTAAGTAATTCTTGCATGTTCCCCATTGTTATTTATTGCTTTGGCCAAGTAGTAGGTAGTGACTCCAAGAGGGAACGTTATGCTTGATTGTGGGTTCATGCCCCTCGATGACTAGCTTGAGTGACAGAAACATGAGTCTAGGGGATGTGCTGTTGCCACAAGGGGGAAAACAATGGTGCTTGTGCCCGCGGGTGCAAGGATTGTTTACTTTACGCAAAGTTCTTTTAATGCAGTTGTCTGTTGCTTTGAGTTTACACTATGGGTGGGACTCGCAACTTAATACCAGCGAGATGTTCTGGATAGATATCTCAAGGTGGATGATTAGTAGTAGACATTGATGGATTTCGGTGTACTTGCCTTGGCGTACCGCCCATGCTTTGAACCTCTACCTTTCTTGCAATATAATTAGCATTGGTTTGCGCACATAATTCTGTCAATTGCCCAGCTGTAATTCGTTTACCTCACATAGCTGTTTTATCGTTTTTTGGGAGAGAGACATCACTAGTGAACATCATGAGACCCCGGTCCATATTACCATCACTGATCACATCCGCTATTTACTTTCTGTTTTACTTACTATTGCAGCAATATCTATCACTATTATCACTTGCGTTTGATCCTTTGTAAACTACAAGGCCGGAGGGATTGACAACCTCTCTGTACTCGTTGGGAGCAAAGTTATTTGTATCTGTGTGCAGGTCCATGTTGATTGCTAATATCTGGCGCCGTTAGCAGTTGACACCTTCTTGTTGAAACTGGGAGTTTCAGGGAAATCGATCCTTGGTATCTTTGCCAAGGGAAAACTTCCGCTACACTGCATCTCAAACCTTCCACTTGGGGTAACCAACGAGGGGCGAGAAGCCATCAGGGGGCAATCTCCCCCTCGCTTCCGGTGACGCCGGAGTGCCGCAGGGACAAGGATCGTGTGACGACGATCTACTCCAACAACTCTGTCATCTTCACAAACAACTCCATCACCATTCCCCATCTATATTCAGCGGTCCACTTTCCCGCAACCCGTTGTACCCCCTACTTGAACATGGTGCTTTATGCTTCATATTATTATCCAATACTATGTTGCCATTCTATCATGTTTGAGTAGATCTATTTTGTCCTATGGGTTAATCGTGATCTTGGTGGTATGATTTTATATTTTATTTTGGTGACGTCCAATGGTGCCCTCCGTTCTCGCGCACACGTGAGGGGCCCCCGCTGTAGGGTGTATTAATATCTTCATGGTTCGCTTATAGTGGGTTGCTAGAGTGACAGAAGCTTAAACCTGAGTAAGGGGGGTATGACGTATGGGAGTAAAGAGGACTTGATACTTAATGATATGGTTGGGTTTCACGACCTTAATGATCTTTAGTAGTTGCGGATGCTTCCTAGAGTTCCAATCATAAGTGCATATGATCCAAGTAGATAAAGTATCTTAGCTCATGCCTCTCCCTCATATAAAATTGCAAGTATGATTACCGGTACTTGTTATCGATTGCCTAGGGACAATTCCGCAAATGCTACCACACTAATCCACACTTGCTATACTAATTTATTTGTACTTTTATTTACGTGCTCTTTATTATCCTGCAAAACTATCCTACTACCAATAGTAGAAAACAGGGCTTTGGTTCAATCCTGCCCAGCCCATTAGTTCTAGTTCTGTCACGAACCGGGACCCATGGGGGCATTGGTCCCGGTTCATGAGCCCAGAGGGCCGGCCGGGCCTCGTGGAGCATTGGTCCCGGTTCACCTGTCCCAATTGGTCCCGGTTTCAAACACGAACCGGGACCAATGGGCCTTGCTCCTGGCCACAACCATTGGTCCCGGTTTGTGGCTGGAACCAGGACCAAAGGGGGGCTTTTATTCCCGGTTTCAGCCACGAACCGGGACAAATGTTGTGCCTATATATACCTCGCCCACGAGCACACCACTCCACTGCTCTGTTTTTTCTGGTCGGCGAGGGGAGAGCTTTGTGGTGCTCTAGCTCACCTCCTATGCACATGAAGTGTTCGATGAAATGCCCTAGCCAGACTACTTAAGCTTTCTCCTCTCGAAGCTCCTTGTCCAAGCTCCATTTTCCTCAAGATTTGTGTAGGTTTTCCGGTCCCTCCTGTCCCCTCCCTGTCCTCACTGCCGTTATTCGCCCACGCCGATCTCGTCGCCGGCACCACCGTGGTGAGGCTCTTGTTCTTATCTTCTTTGTAACATAAAAAATTCTTACTTATATGATTTAGAAAGATATTTGTATAATTTTCTTACTTTCATTATTGTTTGTTATTATATAGTGCGATAGTTTTGGTATCCGCCCACGTTGGCCCTGGTCCTGTCTATGATTCGGATGTGGTATATAATCTTTAATGCTCTTCCAGTGGTTCATGCTTTCCTTGTGGCTAGTCTCGAATAACTAGAGTATATAATGTGTTATTGAAATGATCTACATGCATTGCACTGTTCATAGTCTGGTATGCTAAGGTGGTATTTCCCTTTAGAGAATTTTTGGATTGACTTGGCACATGCTTACACATGTTTAAGACTAAAAAGTCTACTCTGCCTTGATGATCTTTGAGTTTTAGAATAGTTATATCACTTTCATGCCCGATTCAATGTTGCTTTGTCGCTCTGCATGATTATGACCGTTATTGCTCTCTAGTTAGTCGTTTCCCAGTCTTTTGCTAAACCTCCACCTGTACGAAGCGGACTGACTGCTTGTGCATCCAAATCCTTAAAACCTGTTATGCCATATGAGTCCACCATACCTTCCTATACATGGTATTTACCTGCCATTCCTAACGAAGACTTTTGTGTGCCATCTCGAAATTAATCAAAAGCATTTCTCTTTTTTGTGCCTATGTTTTAGCTCATGAGGAAGTAGTAGTTAATTCGTAATCTTCTTAAGTTGGACAAGTTTCACCCCTGGATTGCATGTATAATGTGCAAACCCATAATACGAGAAGGAACTGGCATTGAGTGCGCCCGGCTCAAAAAGATAATATAACAAACAAACCCTCCTTCACGCTTTGTTCATGAGAAATCAGAAAACTTTGGCAGTGATAAACAAAGGAGATTAAGAGGATGTAATCGTCCTCATGCGGGAGCCGTTCCTCGAAACTTGTCCAGCTCAAGAAGTGATTGAGTTATCTGCTAGCATTCGTTGACGAAATATGCACCTCTCAAAACGTTTTTATCTCTGTTTTTAAAACCAAGAGCTCTGGTACATGTTTAGTTTTTGTTTCCGACCACGGGTTTTCAACCTTGCCAATAAAAGCCACGGTTCGAGAGTCTCACCTTCTTTCTTCAAAGCACCAACTATGAGAGCATAATTGTCATTCTGAGTGTAATGTGCATTGTCCCAAAGTATTACATTGTCTTCTGCATACTTGTGATATGATTTATTCTGAAATTCTTAGTTCTAGTCTCTTTTAAAAACTCTGGAGGAGTCTCTGCATTTATGTTTTGCTTCACTCATGGAGGCTAGGGAGATACCGCCCTAGTATGCTCAAGCTATGTGCAATGTAATCTTGTCTTGATTTTCAGTAATATATTATTTACTTTTAAGTATTTGTGACTAGTCACTTGAAAGAAGGATTGCTCCTTGCATTGTCCTCGTAAGTACTGTTTCAATACTTGCTAAACTCTTTTCGTAGTACATGCTTATATACATCTAATGAAGCAAAAGAGTTTGTCAAAGTTTTCTTTGTCGCGTCCAGTTCGTTGAACTGAATTGCTCGAGGACAAGCAATATGCTAAGCTTGGGGGAGTTGATACGTCTCAAACGTATCTACTTTTCCAAACACTTTTGATATTGTTTTGACCTCATTCTTGCATGATTTGAACTAAACTAACCCGGACTGACGCTGTTTTCAGCAGAGCTGCCTGTATGGCTTTATTGTGTGCAGGAAAACGGATTTTAAAGTATCTCAGAAAAATCCACGAAAAATCACAGAAAATCCACGCACCCGAAGGAACGAGGAGCCAAAAGTGGGGCCAGAGGGGGGCCAGGGGGTGCCCAGGCGCCCTGTGGGCGCGCCCCCGCCTAGGCCGCGCCGGGGGGTCGCCTGGGTGGGGCCCACACCCCCTGGTGCCCTACTTTGCCTCATATTTTTACTCGCGACACGGAAACCCCAGATCAGAAGTTCTTTTCGCAGTTTTCCATCGCGGAGCCGCCGCCACCCTCTGTTCTTCCTCGGGAGGGCTAATCTGGAGGCTGAATTGGCCTCCGGAGAGGGGAGATCGTCGCCATCGTCATCATCATCACCACTCCATCATCCCTCCATGACTTCTCCCTCCATGTGTGAGTAATTCCGCTGCTGTAGGCGAAGGGGATGGTAGGGATTGGATGAGTTAGATCCTGTAATAGTTTATCAGATTATTGGGGGCATGTTGCCTATCATCTACTATGGTGTTTATCATCTTTGATTCAACTTGTTATTCTTAATGCTTGACACTTAGGGCCCGAGTGCCATGATTTCAGATCTGAACAATATGTGTTTGCATGAATATATTTGTGTTCGTGATCCTATCTATGAGTTGTTTGCACCTGTTACGGTTCGGAACCGGCGATCCCAAAAGTGACAGCTTGGGACACCAAAGGGGATGGTCCGTAGTTTGAGGATTACATGTATCCATTGAGTTCATTGCTTTGTTCCGGTGCTCTTTGACAGGAGCACCTTAATCTCCATAAGTTCCTTTTGGCCCCGTTCGTAGCGGGATGGTAGGACAAAAGATGTTGTGCAAGTTCTTATTGCAAGCACGTACAACTACCTACGGGATACATGCCTAATGTTTGATATTTGCCTAGATGAGCATTACTTTTCCGTGTGCCGTGCCCCAAGTTAGAATCATGATATATCTCATCCATGCAGCGCCCAACCATCCAGCTCCCTAGCCTACAGTGTTTTAAATCCTGCTGGTTACTAGTTGCTATTCTTGCCATTTACTTTTGCTATTTACTTTTACTGTTTACTTTTACTATCACTATCATCACTATCATATCACTGTTACCACTTATCTTTTGTTGCAAGTAAGTATATTTCAGGTGCGGCTGAATTGACAACTCAACTGTCAAAGCTTATAAATACTCTTTGGCTCCCCGTGTGTCGAATCAATAAATTGGGTTATTCTTACCCGCGAAGACTATCTCGATCCCTTACGGTTGAGGGTTATCACATGTATAATGTGCAAACCCATAATACGAGAAGGAACTGGCAATGAGTGCGCCCGGCTCAAAATTAATATAACAAACAAACCCTCCTTCACGCTTTGTTCATGAGAAATCAGAAAACTTTGGCAGTGATAAACAAATGAGATTAAGAGGATGTGATCGTCCTCATTCGGGAGCCGTTCCTCGAAACTTGTCCATCTCAAAAAGTAATTGAGTTATCTGCTAGCATTCGTTGACGAAACATGCATATTCAAAAATAAATAAATTATTACCTTTGTTTTTAAAACCAAGAGCTCTGGTACATGATTTGTCTTTGCTTCCGACCACGGGTTTTCAACCATGCCAACAAAAGCCACGGTTCGAGAGTCTCCACCTTCTTTTAAAAGCACCAACTACTGAGAGCATGATTGTCATTCTGAGTGTATTGTGCATTGTCCCAAAGTAGCATTGTCTTTTGCATGATTATGATATCGTTTATATTGAAATCATTGTATCTAGTCATCACTTAAACCTTGGAGGTGCCCCTGCATTTATGTTTTGCTTCACTAAAGGGGGCAAGCGAGATATTACCTTATCATATTTGCACACCATGCTCATTACAAATCTATTTGATATTTCAGTATCATATTGTAAAACTTTCAGTGTTTTGTGATTTTCTCATGAGGCAACTTAATTACTACAGATTCATTGTCTCAGTAAGCTTTTGTCATATGACTATGAAAAAGTCCTATATGGTTAATAGCATGTCACCACAGAAATTATTCTTGTTATCATTTAGCTACTCGAGGACGAGCAGGAATTAAGCTTGGGGATGTTGATACGTCCAAAACATATCTATAATTTCTGCTTGCTCCATGCCTCTTTTGGGTGATATTGATATGATATTTATACACTTCCATACACTTTTGATCATATTTGGACTAACCTGTTAACTCAGTGCACCCCAGTGCCAGTTTCTGTTTTCTGCTGTTTTTGTATTTCAGGTTTTCACGTTACGAGGACTGCCCGAAAAATCCCAGAAAAATTATATAAAAAATCAGCGTTCCAGAAGCTTCCGGGTAGCCAAAGTACAACCGGGGGGGGCACCAGGGCTCCAGGCGCCTTGGTGGCGCGCCCCCCCCTGGCCGTGCCGGGGGGCGCCTGGGCCCCCCGAGCCTCCGCCGATGCCCCCCTTTGGCATATATTTAAGACCTCTCTCGAAACCCTCGAGACGGGAACCCTTTTTCACGATCTCATCTCTGTTCCGCCGCCGCCGCGCTTCCAAGATCGGGAGCACCAGGAGAACTCTTCCCGGCACCCTGCCGGAGGGGAGGATCACCACCGGGAGCCTCTCCACCACCATGGATGCCTCCCGGATGAGTTGTGAGTAGTCTCCCTTGGACCATGGGTCCATGACCAGTAGCTATGTGATGTTCTCCTCCCCTTCTTGTGTTTCACTAATTAGACCTCGTGAGCTGCCCTACATGATCGAGGCACATATGTAATCCTTATGCTATTGCTATGTTGAGTTTGCTGGGATCCGATGGATTGTGAGATTATGTTCAGATTGTGTTTGAGTAATATATTTGATCTACCTCTTTTATATTTATGTTCGTAAGTAATTCTTGCATGTTCCCCGTTGTTATTTATTGCTTTGGCCAAGTAGTAGGTAGTGACTCCAAGAGGGAACGTTATGCTTGATTGTGAGTTCATGCCCCTCGATGACTAGCTTGAGTGACAGAAACTTGAGTCTAGGGGATGTGCTGTTGCCACAAGGGGGAAAACAATGGTGCTTGTGCCCGCGGGTGCAAGGATTGTTTACTTTACGCAAAGTTCTTTTAATGCAGTTGTCTGTTGCTTTGAGTTTACACTATGGGTGGGACTCGCAACTTAATACCAGCGAGATGTTCTGGATAGATATCTCAAGGTGGATGATTAGTAGTAGACATTGATGGATTTCGGTGTACTTGCCTTGGCGTACCGCCCATGCTTTGAACCTCTACCTTTCTTGCAATATAATTAGCATTGGTTTGCGCACATAATTTTGTCAATTGCCCAGCTGTAATTCGTTTACCTCACATAGCTGTTTTATCGTTTTTTGGGAGAGAGACATCACTAGTGAACATCATGAGACCCCGGTCCATATTACCATCACTGATCACATCCGCTATTTACTTTCTGTTTTACTTACTATTGCAGCAATATCTATCACTATTATCACTTGCGTTTGATCCTTTGTAAACTACAAGGCCGGAGGGATTGACAACCTCTCTGTACTCGTTGGGAGCAAAGTTATTTGTATCTGTGTGCAGGTCCACGTTGATTGCTAATATCTGGCTCCGTTAGCAGTTGACACCTTCTTGTTGAAACTGGGAGTCTCAGGGAAATCGATCCTTGGTATCTTTGCCAAGGGAAAACTTCCGCTACACTGCATCTCAAACCTTCCACTTGGGGTAACCAACGAGGGGCGAGAAGCCATCAGGGGGCAATCTCCCCCTCGCTTCCGGTGACGCCGGAGTGCCGCAGGGACAAGGATTGTGTGACGACGATCTACTCCAACAACTCTGTCATCTTCACAAACAACTCCATCACCATTCCCCATCTATATTCAGCGGTCCACTTTCCCGCAACCCGTTGTACCCCCTACTTGAACATGGTGCTTTATGCTTCATATTATTATCCTATACTATGTTGCCATCCTATGATGTTTGAGTAGATCTATTTTGTCCTATGGGTTAATCGAGATCTTGGTGGTATGATTGTATATTTTATTTTGGTGACGTCCAATGGTGCCCTCCGTTCTCGCGCACACGTGAGGGGCCCCCGCTGTAGGGTGTATTAATATCTTCATGGTTCGCTTATAGTGGGTTGCTAGAGTGACAGAAGCTTAAACCTGAGTAAGGGGGGTATGACGTATGGGAGTAAAGAGGACTTGATACTTAATTATATGGTTGGGTTTCACGACCTTAATGATCTTTAGTAGTTGCGGATGCTTCCTAGAGTTCCAATCATAAGTGCATATGATCCAAGTAGAGAAAGTATCTTAGCTCATGCCTCTCCCTCATATAAAATTTTAAGTATGATTACCGGTACTTGTTATCGATTGCCTAGGGACAATTCCGCAAATGCTACCACACTAATCCACACTTGCTATACTAATTTATTTGTACTTTTATTTACGTGCTCTTTATTATCCTGCAAAACTATCCTACTACCAATAGTAGAAAACAGGGCTTTGGTTCAATCCTGCCCAGCCCATTAGTTCTAGTTCTGTCACGAACCGGGACCCATGGGGGCATTGGTCCCGGTTCATGAGCCCAGAGGGCCGGCCGGGCCTCGTGGAGCATTGGTCCCGGTTCACCTGTCCCAATTAGTCCCGGTTTCAAACACGAACCGGGACCAATGGGCCTTGCTCCTGGCCACAACCATTGGTCCCGGTTTGTGGCTGGAACCAGGACCAAAGGGGGGCTTTTATTCCCGGTTTCAGCCACGAACCGGGACAAATGTTGTGCCTATATATACCTCGCCCACGAGCACACCACTCCACTGCTCTGTTTTTTCTGGTCGGCGAGGGGAGAGCTTTGTGGTGCTCTAGCTCACCTCCTATGCACATGAAGTGTTCGATGAAATGCCCTAGCCAGACTACTTAAGCTTTCTCCTCTCGAAGCTCCTTGTCCAAGCTCCATTTTCCTCAAGATTTGTGTAGGTTTTCCGGTCCCTCCTGTCCCCTCCCTGTCCTCACTGCCGTTATTCGCCCACGCCGATCTCGTCGCCGGCACCACCGTGGTGAGGCTCTTGTTCTTATCTTCTTTGTAACATAAAAAATTCTTACTTATATGATTTAGAAAGATATTTGTATCATTTTCTTACTTTCATTATTGTTTGTTATTATATAGTGCGATAGTTTTGGTATCCGCCCACGTTGGCCCTGGTCCTGTCTATGATTCGGATGTGGTATATAATCTTTAATTTATAACTATTTGTTTTAATTTTTATGACAATTATGCCGACCAAGGTGACATAGATGTTTTTATCTAGGAGGTATGTGAACCGGAAATTCCAACCGGGCCTCTTGTGGAGAGGTTAAATTTTCTTGAAAAGGAAAACATTTACTTGAAATAAAAATTGGAAAAAATCCAAGGAGAAGAAGATGGAATTGGAGTTGCATGTTGCGGAAGTCGTCGATGATCACAAGATCAAGATGGACCCTATTTTCAAGAGGTTAAATTTAGTTGAGAAGAAAACAATTACTTGAAGGAAAAATTAAAAAAAATTGAGCAGGAGAAGATGATATTGGAGGTGCATGTTGTAGATGTCGTCGATGATCACAAGATCAAGATGGATGCCATGCACTTGAAGATTAGAAAGATTAGAAAATATGCCATTCATACCGAGGCTTGGTATCATTATGCCGTTGGATCAATTGTTACATTGATTGCGATTATGATCACATTTGTTGTTGCATTGAAATGTTTTACATAGTTTCAATGTATGATTTGATTAGATGCTCTGGAGAACTATGTATGTACTTTAGTTTTAATGTGATGATCAACCTCTATTAATTTGGTCACACATGGCTACTATTTCTTGCTTACGATAGATTGAATGCAGTGTGATGAGTAGATCTATCACGAGTTATGAGTGCGAAGAATCTACATCAACAGTACAGGGCAAGTTCACAGTTTGATCATACTTTCCAATACCTAGTTTTTTTACTTGCATTAGTTTTACCCTCAAAGAATTGCAAGAGTAGGACTTGATACATGTGGTGTTTCTATGTATTTCATGAGGTGGGAACCCAATGTCTTGAGGTCAACCCCAGGAATATACACTTTGTTACTTACTACTTAGCCATGCGTAGACATGGATTGGTATGTGTGATTCATGAAAGTTGTGCGAGAGATATTTAACTAAGGGAAACCTTAAGGTGGCAACTTTAATACACATCTGGGTGGAATGGTTGGGGCACCCTGAAGAAACGAGTGGCTTGCCCGGGCACCTGGAGAAACCAGTGTTTGCCCTAGGGGATCCCAGAGGACCCGTGTGATCACCCTATGGAATGCCACCCAGGCTCAAAGGGATCATATGCTATTTTCATGCCTAGAAACTTCCATGTGCAGCCACAAGCCATTATGGGCTCTGGCATAGTTGAGTAAGTTGTGGGGAACCTTTCCATGATGGGCTAGCAGATGTAGGGGGATTGTAGGTGTACCGGCCTATCTATCGGTTAAGGTGATCTCTTTGGAAAGACCGTGTCTCGATCATCCGGTTCTCAAACATCACGCAGTCCGAGGAATTCAACGGAGGAGATCGAGTCTTGTGGGGAAAAGTGAGAAAACCTTTGTAGAGAGTACAAACTGATCATGATTAGCCGTGTCCACGGTTATGGACATCTTGAGTATCTAGAAGTGGATTATTCGTTGATCTCGTCCCTTTATCTAATAAAATTTGTTGGGTTATTAATGAATTGGTAACTTTGGGATTGAGTTGGAGGAACCTTCTCAATATTGGTAATTTTGGGGTCTGAGATGGAGGAACCATTCTCAATTTTGATTAATTCAACTGAGTAGTAAATAAAATTTAGAGGTAATATCACCAGTAGTGCTTAAACTTGCCACCAGTGTTCACTTTAGTGCATAAAGTTGAAAAATACGCCGAACTGGTTCTAGAACTTGACATGAGCGTGCAAATACGGTGGTAATCTAATCCACAGACATATAATGTGCTCACGTGGCACCGTATTTTGATTAGCATTAATGTATGTCTCGATGACCAATGGGATGTACATGTAAGGATAAAGGGAAATTAAACGATAAAAACAGTCCCGATCTGGGTAGTCTATATTTTTTATGATGGGTAGCTAACACCGACCTGTACCAATACACCATTCATGTTTTCTTGTCAACTAAAGATAATGATAGTCTATATTTTTTATGAGGGGGAAAGTAAAATTAATGATAGTCCAAATTATAAAACGAACACGCTCGTGTGGTTTAAATGGGTTGCTGTCTGTGCGGGCCATGTTGCACTTGTTAGCTCTGTTTTAGTATTTATTATAAAAAGTATGTAAATTATAATGATAGTAATAAAATAAGGTTCAAACATTCATGTGTTATAAACATTATACACAACAAATGTACGTACTAAAATGTTCTAGTAATTTTTAAAAGTATTGATGTCTTATTTTTGAAAAATATATCTAAATAAAATAGTATTTCTGATTATAAGAATGTTGGGATAATATATAATAATACAAATATTTTCGAAATTACAACAAATAATTATTATTTTAATTACAGAAATATTTGTGTAATTATATGCACGTTTTTATAATTCATAAATGTGTCGTTTATGTATTTTTGTGTAAGTAAAAAATATTCATTATTATTTAATAGTATTTAAATTTTCTACAAATGTATACATGCAACTATACTTAAGTTCTATAGGAATTAAAATCATATGCCACGAGTGAAAGCTATCACAAGTGAATATTAATGAAAATGTTTGTTCCATCATTTTGTACAATTTAAATATAAGCTACGAGGTAAAAGTTTTGTACATTTACTAAATAAATATTAGTTTTGTATTTACTAAAGGTTTTCAATATAATCCGCATGTAAATAAGTAAATATTTTTTAAATTACATGATTTCTTAAATAAATCATTTTATTTGTATGTATAATATTTATAACACGTAAATACTGGAAATATATTTACTGTGATATTAGTTTACAAACTTCTTACAAATTTAAAAAATATATAAGATGTGCGAAATGATTTTCACTGATTGCATCCCATTTAAAAGAGACGAACATGTTCCTATACAAGACATTAATGAAATTATCTTTACTGGTCATGCAAAAGTGTATAGCGGAGTGGCTCAGGCCAGCATGTGCTAGCCCCACATCGCAAGTTTGAGTCACAAATGTCCTAATTTTTAATATAGATTTCTCATTTGGACCGACATGTGGGGCCCACTAGTCATAGAGACATATATATAGCAAGGCATCTTTTTTTTGCTTGGTATAGCAACGCATCTGTTGAAAGTAAGTCACATTCCACGCGTGCATGCTAGTCAAAATACGGTGCCACATCAACGCATTATACGCCCGCGGATTGGATTAGCACCGTATTTGCACGCCCATGCCAAGTTCTAGAACCAGTTTGGTGTATTTTTCAAGTTCATGCACTAAAGTGAACATTGGTGACAAGTTTAAGCACCACCGATGATATTACCTCTAAAATTTATTCCTTTGTTGTAGGGAAAAACTAGCTTTATGCAAAATTAACCTTACAACCTCCACCGGCCAAATATGCATGTAGTGATAGATATTGTTCATTAGTATTCTATGGTGTGAATTTGCTGGTACATTCAACGCACTGACCTAGACGGCTGCAACGTCTCATATTGCTGGAATTATTCGACGAGTAAGTGATACGTTAGGGTTGCGATGTCTACACTCAACTTTGCCGTTGGTGTTGATGGCACTCCACAACCTTGTTGTTACTTCCGCTATGTTGATTCATGTAATAGTATTTATGTTACTTTATACATGTGATTTACCTTTGTTATAATTCCTCGAGTACTGTGTGTTTCAGCATACCAATCCAGGGATGACACTTAAGCATAGAGACTTGATCCATTCGGTTCGGGTTGCTACAATTGCTTTCTTCATGTCAAATACATATTCCTCCGACTATGAGATTATGCAACTCCCGAATACCGGAGGAATGCCTTGTGGGCTATCAACCATCACAATGTAACTGGTTGATTATAAAGATGCTCTACAGGTATCTCTGAAGGTTTTTGTTGAGTTGTCATAGATCGAGATTAGGATTTGTCACTTCGAGTATCGGAGAGGTATCTCGGGGCCCTCTCGGTAATACACATCATAAGAAGCCTTGCAAGCAAAGTGACTAATGAGTTAGTTGTGGGATGATGTATTAAGGAATGAGTAAAGTGACTTTCCGGTAACGAGATTGAATTAGGTATGAAGATATCGACGATCGAATCTCGGGCAAGTAACATACCGATGACGAAGGGAATAACGTATGTTGTCATTACGATATGACCAATAAAGATCTTCATAGAATATGTGGGAACCAATATGAGCATCCAGGTTCCGCTGTTGGTTATTGAACGGAGAGGTGTCTTGTTCATGTCTACATAGTTCTCGAACCCGTAGGGTCCGCACGCTTAACGTTCGATGATGATTTTATATTATATGAGTTATGTGATTTGGTGACCGAATGTTGTTTGGAGTACCGGATGAGACCACAGACATGACGAGGAGTCTCGTAATAGTCTAGAGGTAAAGATTGATATATAGGACCATAGTATTCGGACACCAAAAATGTTCCGGAGGCTATCGAGTACATATCGGGTCACCGGAAGGGGTTCCGGGCAACCCCGACAAAGATATGTGCCTTATTGGGCCAAGAGAGGGACGGACCAGCCCCTAAGGGGCTGGTGCGCTGCATATAGGCCAAAATAGGAGGATAAGGAAAGGAGGGAAGAGAGAAGGAAAGGGGAGGATTCTCCCTCCCCCCTCTTTCTTGCCTCCCCCCTCCAACACTTATGGAAGGGGGAGGCCAACTTGGAGGAGGCGCCCAGGTAGGATCCCTCCTACTGGGGGCGCCCCTTGCTACTCCCCTCCCTCTCACACCTATATATATGTGGGGAGGGCACCACTAGAACACACAACATTGATTCTTAGCCGTGTGCGGTGCCCCCTCCACAGTTAACGCCTCCGGTCATATTCACGCAGTGCTTAGGCGAAGCCCTACGCGGATCACTTAACCATCATCGTCACCACGCCGTCGTGCTGATAGAACTCTCCCTCGACACTTTGCTGGATCAATAGTTCGAGGGACGTCATCGAGCTGAACGTGTGCAGAACTCAGAGGTGCCGTACGTTCGGTGCTTGATAGGTCGGAACGAGAAGAAGTTTGACTACATCAACCTCGTTGTCAAACTCTTCTGCTTTCTGTCTACGAGGGTACGTGGACACACTCTCCCCCTCTCATTGCTATTTATCTCCTACATAGATCTTGAGTGAGCATAGGAATTTTTTAAATTTCATGCTACGTTTCCCAACATATCCAAGCCTTAGTTCTCTTCCCCCGAAAACATTGGCGGGAAGAGTTGCCACATAATGGCAATTTTGAAGGAGGACAGGGGTGCAGTTGATACGTCTCCAACATATCTATAATTTTTGATTGTTCCAGGCTATTATTTATGAAGTCTTGGATGTTTAATGGGCTTTATCATTCACTTTTATATCATTTTTGGGACTAACCGACTAACCCAAAGGCCCAGTCCAGATTGCTGTTTTTTGCCTATTTCAGGGTTTTGCAGAAAAGGAATATCAAACAGAGTCCAAACGGAATGAAACCTTCACGAGAGATATTTTTTGAGGAAATCACGATCGGGAAACGTCAGGGCCAAGTCAGGGGACGAAGGGCCAGCCCTCGAGGGTGGGGGCGCGCCCCCCTTCCCAGGGCGCGCCCCCCGGCCTCGAGGCTGGCCCACACGGCCCCCGATGCTCTCCTTCTTCCTATATATACCTACGTACCCCAGAAACTCCATATGCAGAGAGAAAACCCTAATTCCATCGCCGTAGCTTCTGTTCCCATGGAGATCCCATCTTGGATCCTGTTCCGGGAGGGGAATCCATCACGGAGGCCTTCATCATCATCATCATCGCCCTCACCATGAGTTGTGAGTAGTTTACCACAGACCTTCGGGTCCATAGCTAGTATCTAGATGGCTTCTTCTCTCTCTTTGGATCTCAATACAAAGTTCTCCTCGGTCTTCAAGGAGATCTATTCGATGTGATCCCTTTTTGCGGTGTGTTTGTCGAGATCCGATGAATTGTGAGTTTATGATCAAGGTTATCTATGAAAGATATTTGGTTCTTCTCTGAACTTTTTATGTGTGCTCATAATATCCTTGAAAGTCTCTTCAAATTATTGGTTTGGTTTGGCCTACTAGATCTATAGTTCTTGCAATGGGAGAAGTGCTTGGCTTTGGGTTCAATCTTGCGGTGTGCTTTCCCAGTGATAGTAGGGGCAGCAAGGCACGTATTGTATTGTTGCCATCGAGGATAAAAAGATGGGGTTTTCATCATATTGCTTGAGTTTATCCCTCTACATCATGTCATCTTGCGTAAGGCGTTACTCTGTTCGTATGAACTCAATACACTAGATGCATGCTGGATAGCGGTCGATGTGTGGAGTAATAGTAGTAGATGCAGAATCGTTTCGGTCTACTTGTCTCGGACGTGATGCCTATATACAATGATCATGCCTAGATAGTCTCATAATTATTCACTTTTCTATCAATTGCTCGACAGTAATTTGTTTATCCGCCGTAGAATACCGCTATCATGAGAGAAGCCACTAGAGAAAACTATGGCCCCCGGGTCTATCTTTATCATATTACTTTCCCGTCAACTAGCCAATTTCTGTCGCCGTTGTTTATTTGCTTTCTTTACTTTCTGTTTCTATACCAAAAATATTATCTTATCATCTCTATCAGATCTCACTCTCGTAAGTGAACGTAAAGGGATTGACAACCCCTTACCAGGTTGGCTGCGAAGTTCTTATTTGTTTGTGCGGGTGCGAGGTACTGGCGCGTGGTCTCCTACTGGATTGATACCTTGGTTCTCAAAAACTGAGGGAAATACTTACGCTACTGTGCTGCATCTCCCTTTCCTCTTCGAGGGAATACAACGCAAGCTCAAGAGGGACTAAGAAGAATTTCTGGCGCCGTTGCCGGGGAGGCTTACGGAAAAGTCATATACCAAGTACCTATCACAAACCCTTATCCTTCGCATTACATTTATTTGCCTCTCGTTTTTCTCTCCCCCACTTCACCGTTGCCGTTTTATTCGCCCTTCTTCCGCCGTGTGTTTATCGTTCGCTTGCCTCTCGTTCGCTTGTGTGCTATGTGCCTTCTATGTGCTTGCATCTTTGCTTCCTAAAAATCTATTGTTATGGATCACCTTAAGGTGTTCTACTTGGATCATCTTCAATCCTTATGCGCTCGTGCTGAAACCCCAACTAGCCTAGTTGATGGGAAATCTTTAGATGAGAATGCTCATTTTGTGCGTCGCCGTTTGTCTGAAAAGGGGATACTCTCTTATGGGATCAGATAAACAAATTGTTGTGTTATGCTGGGAATCTTTATGAAATCTGTGATTTTACTTGTTGATCTAAGAACCCTGAAAAACACCTCCTGATGCGACCGTCGACAGAAAAATTCGATTGCACGAATGATTTTCCCAATCTTTCACAGTACGGTGTCACCTGAAACAGCGTGGTGCTCACGATCTTGTAGATGCAATCACCACAAAAACAACACGCACACCCGAGAGAGGAAGTACGTGGACGATCTTCAGCAGATCAGCAGAAATTGAAACTCTAGAATCAATCTCAAACCAAAATCACAAAGCCTCAAAAGCTATCAAAAAATATTCTGCGACGACTTGAAGAGACCCGGACTTGCCGATCTATCCATTGATGGAAAAAAGCCAACGAAAACTAAACTGCCCCGTACAAGGCCGAAGCCGGCCTTTTATATAGGCGAGGAACCGACTTAAACAAGAAAAATACTACACGGACTCTCTCTCTCTCTCTCCTATCTTTCTAATCAGATCTTAACTAATTTAATAGTACGGCAACGTTGATCACAAAAGACAAAGACGGACTAGTACTTATTGAAAAGGAAACAAACTAGTACGAAAACGCATGCATCTTCCTGAATCCTTAATATATTTAGACTTTGAGATTGACGTCAAAATAATTTGACTTGCATCTTTCCCTCTGTATAATGATTGTATGGGGTTCGAAAAGTGGGCTTCACTTCCTTCCGCTGTACAATTTGAAACGTCATTGTGCCAATCTGTAATACCTGTATCTCGGGAGCTATGTGCAGCATGGCCAGGCTTTGTTTATGTATTGAATCAACAATAACAAACTTATTTCTTTTTCCAGTGCGTTTAGCTGGCACGATATACTTCTCCGGCAATGAAACATCAGTCTCCGTATATAGTGTCGTATCACCTCCCCTACCTATGTGAGTTTAATGATAATGAAATCTTATCTTCTTATGCAAAGGGTGTTTATAGTTATTATGATATCGAACAAATTGAAGAATTCGTTGCTTTTAAGGGTGCTTATGAAGTTGCTTCTTTGATTGAAAAGTATGATATTACTCTCTATGAATCTGAAAATTTTGACATACTTAAATATTGCTATGAAAACTATGCTCATAATGCCAATATCAAAGAATTTATTGAAGGAATGACCGCTGCTTTGAAGGAAAATAATGATACGCATGAATCTATAGATAATTATGATTCCGATGATTTGGTTGAAATATCCCTTGATGAACATGATGCTTGCTATCCTTGTGGACATGATGCCAATATTTATGAAGAAGAATTTGCTATAGTTCCCTATGTTAAACATGAGATCGTTGCTATTGCACCCATACTTGATAGTTCCTTCGATGAAAAGCATGATTGCAATGATGCTATTATAAATTCTCTTGATGTCATTTGTGCTAATGATATGCAAAACCCTAAGCTTGGGGATGCTAGTTTTGCTTTGACTACTATTTGTTGCAATGATCACGATTGGGGTGATTCTTCTTACGATCTTGAAAATAAATTTAATCCCCATGATGAATATGAGATTGATAATAATGTTTGCAATAATATTGAAAGTGAGTTTGGAAGATTGTCAACTTTAGATCCCACTATTTAGGAAGAGTGTCAACTTCGCATGCATGTGGATCGTGTTGAGAATATGTTATGTGATAGCTATTTTGTTGAATTTGATCATGATCCTACATGAAATTATTTTGAGAGAGGAAAATATGGTTGTAGAAATTTTCATGTTACTAAATTACCTCTCGTTATGTTGAGATTGCCATTGTTTCTTTCTTCTTCCTTGCATATGCTAGATCTTGTTTATCTTGCTAATTTGTTTGCCTATAAAATGCCTATGCATAGTAAGTATGTTATACTTAGACGTGTTTGCAACATGTTTTATGATGCTCTTTGTGTGCTTCAATTCTTATCTTTCATGTGAGCATCATTGAATTAATCGTGCCTAGGTATGGGCGTAAAACGATAACGCTTATTGGGAGGCAACCCAATTTTTTATTTTTTGTTTTTGTTGCTGTTAGGGAATAAATATTGCATCTAGCCTCTGATTAGATGTGGTTTCATGTTTTGTTTAGTGTTTATGCCAAGTAGAACCTTTGGTAAGACTTGTGTGAAGTTTATTTGATCTTGCTGTGAAAAACAGAATCGTTAGCGCTAGCTAAAGTAGTCTTCATATTTTACTGGAGCATGCTTTTTAGTTGATTCTTTTTGCTGCTGACTGGTATACAAATTGTGCAAATTTAAGAATTTAGTTTGAATTTTTTGGAGTTCAAGAAGTAGGCGAACCCAGCATATTACTACAGACTGTTCTGTTTTTGACAGATTCTGTTTTTCGTGTGTTGTTTGCTTATTCCGATGCATCTATGAGTAATATTGGAGGATATGAACCATAGAAAACTTGGAGTACAGTAGGTTTAACACCAATATAAACAATGAATGAATTCCTTGCTGTACCTTTGAGTGGTGGTTTGCTTTCTCTTACTAACGGAGCTCACGAGAATTTTTGTCTAAGTTTTGTGTTGTGAAGTTTTCAAGGTTTGAGTATTGCTTTGATGGACTATGGAACAAGGAGTAGCAAAGGCCTAAGCTTGGGGATGCCCATGGAACCCCAAGTAAATTCAAGATAATCAAAAGCCTAAGCTTGGGGATGCCCCGGGAAGGCATCCCCTCTTTCGTCTTCATCCATCGCCAACTATACTTGGAGCTATATTTTTATTCGCAACATGCTATGTGTTTTGCTTGGAGCGTCTTGTATAATTTGAGTATTTGCTTGTTAGTTTGCCACAATCATCCTTGCTGGACACACCTATTTGAGAGAGTTAAATATGGCCTACAAATTGTTAGAACACTCTATATGCTTCACTTTTATCTTTTGAGTTGAATAGTTTTGCTCTAGTGCTTCACTTATATCTTTTAGAGCATGGTGGTGGTAATATTTTGTAGAAATTATTGAACTCTCATGCTTCACTTATATATATTTGAGAGTCTATTAAAACAGCACGGTAAAGTGTTTAGGCTAAAGAAACTAGTCTTCACATGATAAACATCCAATGTCAATGTAGTAAAAAAAATCACATCAAGTGCATTGAATAGAAAGAGATATTGGATGCTTGATAATTGTTTGGAGACATGAGGATCGTGATATTAAAGTCATGCTAGTGGAGTGATTATGAAATTGAGAAATATTTGTGTTAAGGTTAGTGATTCCCATAGCATGCACGTATGGTGAACCGTTGTGTGACTAAGTTAAAGCATGAGGTATTTGTAGAGTGTCAACCTTTGTGTGGAGGTCGGGGGCGCGCGATGGTTAACTCCTACCAACCTCCCCCCTAGGGGCATGTGTTGATTGCTTTGTTTTGATGACTCGTAAATTTTTGCAATAAGTATATGAGTTCTTATGACTAATGCTGAGTCCATGGATTATACGCACTCTCACCCTTCCACCATTGCTAGCCTCTCTTGTACCGCGCAACTTTCGCCGGTGCCATAAACCCACTATATATCCTTCCTCAAAACAGCCACCATATTGTTCCTCAAAACAGCCACCATACCTACCTATCATGGAATTTCCATAGCCATTCCGAGATATATTGCCATGCAACTTTCCACCGTTCCGTTTATATGACACGCATCATATTGTCATATTGCCATGCATGATCATGTAGTTGACATCGTATCCGTGGCAAGGCCACTATGCATAATCTTTTCATACATGTCACTCTTGTTTCATTGCACATACCGGTACACCGCCAGAGGCATTCACATAGAGTCATACTTTGTTGTTGTAGTATCGAGTTGTAATTTCGTGTTGTAATGAAAGTGTGATGATCATCATTATTAGAGCATTGTCCCATGGGAGGAAAGGCTGAATCTATAAAGCCCCTCCGCAAAAAAAAGGGGAAGAAAGGCCAAAAAGAAAAGAAAAAGGCCCAAAAAAAAAGAAAAAAGAAAGAAAGAAAAAAGGGACAATTGCTACTATCTTTTTCCACACTTGTGCTTCAAAGTAGCACCATGTTCTTCATTGTAGAGAGTCTCATGCTTAGTCACTTTCATATACTAGTGGGAATTTTCGTTATAGAACTTGGCTTGTATATTCCAACGACGGGCTTCCTCAAATGCCCTAGGTCTTCATGAGCAAGCAAGTTGGATGCACACACACTAGTTTCTTTTGTTGAGCTTTCATTCATATTTAGCTCTAGTGCATCCGTTGCATGGCAATCCCTACTCACTCACATTGATATCTATTGATGGGCATCTCCATAGCCCGTTGATACGCCTAGTCGATGTGAGGCTATCTCCCTCTTTTTGTCTTCTCCACAACCACCTCTATTCCACCCATAGTGCTATATCCATGGTTCACGCTCATGTATTGCGTGAAAGTTGAAAGGTTTGAAAAGATAGAGTATGAAAACAAGTGCTTGGCAGAAATCGGGGTTGTGCATGATATGAATATTTTCTGTGATAACAAGGGAGCATAGCCAACACAATATGATTTTGTAGGGATAACTTCGTTTAGCCATAGTATTTTGAGAAGATATGATTGCTTTGTTAGTACTGCTTGAAGTATTGTTATTTCTTATGTCAATATAGACTTTTATCTTGAATCCTTCAGATCTGAACATTCATGCCACATCAAAAATTCTTTCTTTATCATTTACCTACTCGAGGACGAGCAGGAATTAAGCTTGGGGATGCTTGATACGTCTCCAACGTATCTATAATGTTTGATTGTTCCATGCTATTATTTATGAAGTCTTGGATGTTTAATGGGCTTTATCATTCACTTTTATATCATTTTTGGGACTAACCTACTAACCCAAAGGCCCAGTCCAGATTGCTGTTTTTTGCCTATTTCAGGGTTTTGCAGAAAAGGAATATCAAACGGATTCCAAACGGAATGAAACCTTCGCGAGAGATATTTTTGGAGGAAATCACGCTCGGGAAACGTCAGGGCCAAGTTAGGGGACGAAGGACCAGCCCTCAAGGGTGGGGGGCGCGCCCCCCTTCCCAGGGCGCTCCCCCCTTCCCAGGGAGCGCCCCCCTGCCTCGAGGCTGGCCCACATGGCCCCCGGTGCCCTCCTTCTTCCTATATATACCTACGTACCCCAGAAACTCCATACGCAAAGAGAAAACCCTAATTCCATCACCGTAGCTTCTGTTCCCGTGGAGATCCCATCTTGGAGCCTGTTCCGGGAGGGGGGTCCATCACGGAGGCCTTCATCATCATCATCATCGCCCTCACCATGAGTTGTGAGTAGTTTACCACAGACCTTCGGGTCCATATCTAGTATCTAGATGGCTTCTTCTCTCTCTCTCTCTGGATCTCAATACAATGTTCTCCTCGATCTTCGAGGAGATCTATTCGATGTAATCTCTTTTTGCGGTGTGTTTGTCGAGATCTGATGAATTGTGAGTTTATGATCAAGGTTATCTATGAAAGATATTTGGTTCTTCTCTGAACTTTTTATGTGTGCTCATAATATCCTTGCAAGTCTCTTCGAATTATTGGTTTGGTTTGGCCTACTAGATCTACAGTTCTTGCAATGGGAGAAGTGCTTGGCTTTGGGTTCAATCTTGCGGTGTCGTTTCCTAGTAACAGTAGGGGCAGCAAGGCATGTATTGTATTGTTGCCATCGAGGATAAAAAGATGGGGTTTTCATCATATTGCTTGAGTTTATCCCTCTACATCATGTCATCTTGCCTAAGGCGTTACTCTATTCGTATGAACTCAATACACTAGATGCATGCTGGATAGCGGTCGATGTGTGGAGTAATAGTAGTAGATGCAGAATCATTTTGGTCTACTTGTCTCGGACGTGATGCCTATATAAAATGATCATGCCTAGATAGTCTCATAATTATTCACTTTTCTATCAATTGCTCGACAGTAATTTGTTTACCCGCCGTAGAACACCGCTATCATGAGAGAAGCCACTGGAGAAAACTATGGCCCCCGGGTCTATCTTTATCATATTACTTTCCCATCAACTAGCCAATTTCTGTCGCCGTTGTTTATTTGCTTTCTTTACTTTCTGTTTCTATACCAAAAATACCAAAAATATTATCTTATCATCTCTATCAGATCTCACTCTCATAAGTGACCGTAAAGGGATTGACAACCCCTTATCGCATTGGCTGCGAAGTTCTTATTTGTTTGTGCAGGTGCGAGGGACTGAAGCGTGGTCTCCTTCTGGATTGATACCTTGGTTCTCAAAAATTGAGGGAAATACTTACGCTAATGTGCTGCATCTCCCTTTCCTATTCGAGGGAATACAACGCAAGCTCAAGAGGTAGCAGCAGTTTATCCTGACAAAAGGTGGTCTTTGCCAATGATATATCTCGGCATGGCTATAGAAATGCCATGATATGTAGGTATGGTGGCTGTTTTGAGGAAGATATAAGGAGGTTTATGTGTGATAGAGTATATCATATCACGGGGTTTGGATGCACCGGCGAAGTTTGCACATACTCTTGAGGTTAGAAAGGGTAATGCACGATACCAAAGAGGCTGGCAAATTACAGAAAGGTAGGAGTGCGTATAATCCATTTACTCACATTAGTCATAAAGAACTCTCAAACTTATTGTGAAATCCTATTAGCCCTCTAAGCAAAGTACAACACACCTACCACTACGGAGGAGGTCGGTAGGAGGTAACAATTGTGCACCCCCGATTATAACATCTCAAAGGATTTCAATCGGACCTAAGAATGCTCGGACCTCCCCACCATGGCAGGACCAACACTTAGATGATAAGTTAATAACAAACTTTAATACCGATATTTCTACTAACCAATGATTATGAACCAATATCCTTTCATATTATGACATCAATATAATTAAACCATACGTTCAATATTTTAGTGATCTACATGAAGAAAAGATCCCCCTTGAATACCTATCCTTCTTGGACTAGTCTTATAACCCGTACATATTGCCATTACTATTTACTAGACTCTCAAAAATATTTAAGTGAAGCATGAGAGTGCAACTAATTCTATAAAATAATATAACCACTGTCATGCTCTAATAAGCATAAGTGAAGCACAAGAGCAACTACCTAACTCAATAGATATAAGTGGAGCACATAGAGTATTCTAACAAATCACGATAAATGCGTGTCCCTCTCAAAAGGTGTGTCAAACAAACAATCATTGTGGTAAACTAAAAAGAAAAACTATAATACAAGACGCTCCAAGCCAAACTCATATCATGTCATGAATAAAAATATAGCTCCAAATAACATACCGATAGATTGTAGACGAAAGAGGGGATGCCATCTGGGAATCCCAAAGCTTAGACACTTGGGTCTTACTTGAATATTACCTTGGGGACTTGGCCGCTTCACCTGGATGATTCCTTCAAGAAGGAAAGAGCGCCAGTGCATCACCATCGCCGGTGTCAGCCATCGGTCCAGGACAAGATCATCACCTGGATGTGCCGCCCAAGACACCAATCGGTAGCTGGGCATCTACCAGACCACCTTCAAAGCCCCGGATACGGTGGCCCAGATCTGACGACCATGCACAGTCTCACTACCACCTTTGGAACCTTGATGCTCTGGCAACTATCAAAGTGTGCCACCGCTGGAACTTGGAAGGAGGGACCCCACCCCAACGTGCCATGCCAAAATAGTCATTGGGAAGGATCCTAAGCAAGCTATTCACCATTGGACCGCCTGAGTAGCTTGGCCTTAGACATGGGTGATTCTACATTGTGCAGATGAGGATGTCTCGGGCCTAACCACCCACCACCATCCGGGGATGCCCCGTTGGGATCCAGACCGTGTGTGGCTGCCGCCACCGACAATGCCTAACCGCGCCAGCTTCCTCTAGTCACCGATTCCCACCAACACAACGCCACGCTGCCGCCGGGATCTGCTGCTATGACGCAGGCCAGGATTGATCCCCCACGGGCTAGGGCGCCCCACATCACCTGGTGGCACGGGAGAGGGAGGAGTATGCCCCCCGCCGCCGCCAACACATGAATGGGCTTCGCCCGGCGCAAACCACTTACAACGACGGAGGAGAGGGAGGAGGGAGGAGTTCTAGTGGCTAGGGATCAGGATATCTCATGTCGCCCATGAGGGGGGCGACAAGAATCAACCTCATACAATATTTGCCAATCTGAAGCGAAACTATGCTCCCCTTGAAAAAAATATGTCCTAGAGGCAATAATAAAGTTGTTATTTATATTTCCTTATATCAGGATAAATGTTTATTATTCATGCTAGAATTTTATTAACCGAAAACTTAGTTTATGTGTGAATACATAGACAAAACAGAGTGTCCCTAGTATGCCTCTACTTGACTAGCTCGTTGATCAAAGATGGTTATGTTTCCTAACCATAGACATGTGTTGTCATTTGATGAACTGGATCACATCATTAGAGAATGATGTGATGGACAAGACCCATCCGTTAGCTTAGCACTATGATTGTTTAGTTTTATTGCTATTGCTTTCTTCATGACTTATACATCACTAGTGCAGAACCGGGCAATAGCACCGGTTCGTAAGGCCCTTTAGTGCCGGTTCCATAACCGGCACTAAAGTGTGGGCACTAAAGGCCCCCTCCCTTTAGTACCGGTTCAGCACGAACCGGTGCTAAAGGGCAACCACGTGGAACGAGCTAGCTCCGGGGGCCGGGAGCTCTTTAGTACCGGTTGGTAAAACCAACCGGTACTACAAGGTTTGGGGGGGTTTGGTTTTATGATTTCTTTTTCATTTAATTTTGTGTTTTCCATTTAATTCTTTTTCGTTTGCTGGTATTTTACGATACTACAAAGGCCCACAGGGCAGAAGACTTGCAATAGTCCCACAAAGGCCTGCTTAGAGAGGAGCTCGACACGGTAGCCACGGCGGAGCTTATAAATCGGTGCGAACTCCTCTCAACTAGCGAGGTGGGACTAAATATTGTGCACTGCGGGTGGCAGCGCACCCCTTTAGTACCGGTTGGTGGCTCCAACCGGTACTAAAGGGGGGGGGTCTTTAGTACCGGTTGGAGCCACCAACCGGTACTAAAGGCCACCACCTCTTTAGTACCGGTTTGTGGCACGAACCGGTACTAAAGGTTCGCCACAAACCGGTACTAATGAGAGCGGCCTGGCTAGCCGTTGGAACTGGTACTAATGTACACATTAGTGCTGGCTCAAATTCAAAGCGGCACTAATGTGCTTCACGTTTGACCCTTTTTCTACTAGTGCATGTTCCTCTAACTATGAGATTGTACAACTCCCAAATACAGGAGGAATACCTTGTGTGATATCAAACGTCACAACGTAACTGGGTGATTATAAAGATGCTCTGCAGGTGTCTCCGAAAGAGTTTGTGGAGTTGGCAAAGACCGAGAATATGATTTGACACTCCGAGTATCGGAGAAGTATCTCTGGGCCAATTCGGTAATACACATCATAATAAGCCTTGCAAACAAATGACTAATGAGTTAGTCATGAGATAATGTATTACGAAACGAGTAAAGAGACTTGCCGGTAACGAGATTGAACTAGGTATGATGATACTGACGATCGAATCTCGGGCAAGTAACATATAGATGATAAAGGGAAAAACGTATGTTATTATGCGGTTTGACCTATAAAGATTTTCATAGAATATGTAGGAGCCAATATGAGCATCCAGGTTCCGGTATTGGTTATTGACCGGAAATGTGTCTCGGTCATGTCTACATAGTTCTCGAACCCGTAGGGTCCGCACGCTTAACATACGATGATGATTTGTATTACGAGTTATGTGATTTGATGACCGACGTTTGTTCGGAGACCCTGATGGGATCACGGACATGACGAACAGTCTCGAAATGGTCGAGAAGTAAAGATCGATATATTGGAAGGCTATATTCGGACATCGGAAAGGTTCCGAGTGATTCGGGTATTTTTCGGAGTACCGGAGAGTTACGGGAATTCGCCGGGAGAAGTATTTGGGCCGTATTGGGCCATACGGAAATAGAGGAGGCATACCAAATGGAAGGAGGCACCCCACCCATGGGTCCTAATTGGACTAGGGTAAAGGGGGCGGCGCCCCCCTTGCCCTTTCCTACTCCCTGTCTCTTTCCCTCTTTCTTCTCTCCTACTCCGAAAAGGAAAATGGGAATCCTACTAGGACTTGGGAGTCCTAGTAGGACTCCCCACACTTGGTGCGCCCCCTCTAGGGATGGCCTGCTCCTCCTCCCTCCTTTATATACGTGGGCAGGGGGCACCCCAAAGGCACTCCAAGATTTTTCTTAGCCGTGGGCGGTGCCCCTCTCCACAGTTACACACCTCAGTCATATCGTTGTTGTGCTTAGGCGAAGCCCTGCGCCGGTAGCTTCATCATCACCGTCACCACGCTGTCGTGCTGACGAAACTCTCCCGTGACGCTCAACTGGATCAAGAGCTCATGGGACGTCATCAAGCTGAATGTGTGCTAAACGCAGAGGTACCGTACGTTCGGTGCTTGGATCGGTTGGATCGCGAAGACGTTCGACTACATCAACCACGTCACTAGACGCTTCCGCTTTCGGTCTACGAGGGTATGTAGACACACTCTCCCCGCTCGTTGCTATGCTTCTCCTAGATAGATCTTGCGTGATCGTAGGAAGTTTTTTGAAATACTACGTTCCCCAACAGTGGCATCATGAGCCAGGTCTATGCGTAGATGATATGCACGAGTAGAACACAATGAGTTGTGGGCGATAGTAGTCATACTGTTTACCAGCATGTCATACTTTGATTTGGTGGTATTGTTGGATGAAGCGGCCCGGACCGACATTACGCGTACGCACACAGGTGGCTTTCGGGTGTCAGTTTCTCCAACTTTAGTTGAATCGAGTGTGGTTACGCCCGGTCCTTGTGAAGGTTAAAACAACACATACTTGACGAAAAATCGTTGTGGTTTTTGTATGCATAGGTAAGAACGGTTCTTGCTAAGCCCATAGCAACCACGTAAAATTTACAACAACAAAGTAGAGGACGTCTAACTTGTTTTGCAGGGCATGTTGTGATGTGATATGGTCAAGACGTGATGAGTTATACGTTATTGTATGAGATGAGCATGTTTTGTAAATTATCGGCAACCGACAGGAGCCTTATGGTTGTCTCTTTATTGTATGAATTGTGAAGGCCATGTACTTGCTTCACTTTATCACTATGAGTTAGCGGTAGTAGTAGTAGCAATAGTTGGCGAGACGACCACGACGTTATGATGAAGATCATGGTGTCTAGCTGGTGACGATGGAGATCATGACGATGCTTTGGAGATGGAGATCAAAAGCACAAGATGATGATGGCCATATCATGTCACATATTTTGATTGCATGTGATGTTTATCTTATTATGCTTCTTATTTTGCTTAGTATGGCGGTAGCATTATAAGATGATCCCTTACAAAATTTCAAGGTACAAGTGTTTTCCCTGAGTATGCACCGTTGCAAAAGTTCATCGTGCCGAGACACCGCGTGATGATCGGGTGTGATAAGCTCTACGTTCAAATACAACGGGTGTAAGATAGTTTTGCACATGCAGAATACTCGGGTTAAACTTGACGAGCCTAGCATGTACAGACATGGCCTCGGAACACTGGAGACGAAAAGGTCGAGCGTGAATCATATAGTAGATATGATCAACATAAGATGTTCACCATTGAAAACTACTCGATCTCACGTGATGATCGGACATGGTTTTGTTAATTTGGATCATGTGATCATTTAGATGACTAGAGGGATGTCTATCTATGTGGGAGTTCTTTAGTAATATGATTAATTGAACTTTAATTTATCATGAACTTAGTCCTGGTAGTATTAGCATATCTATGTTGTAGATCAATAGCTCGCGATGTAGCTCCCCGTTTATTTTTATATGTTCCTTGAGAAATATAAGTTGAAAGATGTTAGTAGCAATGATGCGGACTAGGTCCGTGATCTGAGGATAATCCTCATTGCTGCACAGAAGTATTATGTCCTTGATGCACCTCTAGGTGACAGATCTATTGCAGGAGCAGATGCAAACGTTATGAACGTTTCGCAAATCTCAATATGATGTCTACTTAATAGTTTAGTGCACCATGCTTTACTGCTTAGAACCGGGACTTCAAAAACGTTTTGAACGCCACGGAGCATATAAGATGTTCCAAGAGTTGAAATCAGTATTTCATACTCATGCCCGTGTCGTGAGGTATGAGACATGTGACAGTACTTTGCCTACAAGATGGAGGAGAATAGCTCAACCAGTGAGCATGTGCTCAAATTGTCTGGGTACAACAATTGCTTGAATCAAGTGGGAGTTAATCTTCCAGATAAGGTAGTAATTGACAAAGTTCTCTAGTCACTATCACCAAGTTAGTAGAACTTCGTGATGAACTATAAAATGCAAGGGATGACGAAAGTAATTCCCGAGCTCTTCGCGATGCTGAAATCGGCGAAGTTAGAAATCAATAAAAAGCATCAAGTGTTGATGGTTAACAAGACCACTTGTTTCAAGTTAAGGGCAAAGGGATAGAAGGGGAACTTCAAGAAGAATGACAAGCAAGTTGTCACTCCCGTGAAGAAACCCAAAGCTAAACTCAAGCCTGAAACTAAGTGCTTCTACTGCAAAAGAAATGGTCACTGGAAGTGGAACTGCCCTACATACTTGGCGGATAAGAAGGATGGCAAAGTGAACAATTGTATATTTGATATACATATTATTAATGTGTACTTTACTAGTGTTCATAGCAACCCCTGGGTATTTGATACCGGTTCAGTTGCTAAAATTAGTAACTAGAAACGAGAGTTGCAGAATGAACAGAGACTAGTTAAAGGTGAAATGACGATGTGTGTTGGAAGTGGTTCCAAGATTGATATGATCATTATCGCACACTCCATATACTTTCAGGATTAGTGTAGAATCTAAATAAAAGTTATTTGGCATTTGCGTTGAGAATGAATATGATTTGACCATGTTTGTTGCAATACGCTTATTCATTTAAAGTCATAGAATAATTGGTGTTCTGTTTACATGAATAAAACCTTCGATGGTCATACACCCAATGAAAATAGTTTGTTGGATCTCGATTGTAGTAATACACATATTCATAATATTGAAACCAGAAGATGCAAAGTTGATAATGATAGTGCAACTTATTTGTGGCACTGCCGTTTAGGTCATATTGGTGCAAAGCGCATGAAGAAACTCCATGCTGATGGGCTTTTGGAATCACTTGATTATGAATGACTTGGTGCTTGCGAACCATGGCTCATTGGCAAGATGACTAAAACTCCATTCTACGGAACAATGGAACGAGCAACTAATTTGTTGGAAATCATACATACTGATGTATGTGGACCGATGAGTGTTGAGGCTCGCGGCGGGTATCATTATATTCTGACCTTCACTGATGATTTGAGCAGATATGTGTATAGCTACTTGATGAAGCACAAGTTTGAAACATTTCAAAAGTTCAAACAATTTCAGAGTGAAATAGAGAATCATCGTAACAAGAAAATCAATTTTCTACGATCTGATCGCAGAGGCGAATATTTGAGTTACGAGTTTGGTCTTCATTTAAAACAATGTGGAATAGTTTTACAGCTCACGCCAACCGCAACACCACAGTGTAATGGTGTGTCCGAACGTCGTAACCGTACTTTATTAGATATGGTGCGATCTATGATGTCTCTTACCGATTTACCACTATCGTTTTTTGGGTTATGCATTAGAGACAACTGCATTCACGTTAAATAAGGGCACCATCTAAATCCGTTGAGACGACACCTTATGAACTGTGGTTTAGCAAGAAACCAAAGTTGTTGTTTCTTAAAGTTCGGGGCTGCAATGCTTATGTGGAAAAGCTTCAACTTGATAAGCTCAAACCCAAGTCAGAGAAATGTGTCTTCATAGGATACCCAAAGGAAACTGTTGGGTACATCTTCTATCACAGATCCGAAGGCAAGATATTCGTTGCTAAGCATGGATCCTTTCTAGAGAAGGAGTTTCTCTCGAAAGAACTGAGTGGGAGGAAAGTGGAACTTGATGAGGTAATTGTACCTTCTCCCGAATTGGAAAGTAGTACATCACAGAAACTAGTTCCAGTGATTCCTACACCAATCAGCGAGGAAGCTAATGATGATGATAATGAAACTTCAGATCAAGTTACTACTGAACCTCGTAGGTCAACCAGAGTGCGTTCCGCGCCAGAGTGGTACGGTAACCCAATTCTGGAAGTCATGTTACTAGACCATGATGAACCTACAAACTATGAGGAAGCGATGATGATCCCAGATTCCACAAAATGGCTTGAGGCCATGAAATTTGAGATGGGATCCATGTATGAGAACAAAGTGTGGACTTTGGTTCACTTGCCCGATGATCGGCAAGCCATTGAAAATAAATGGATCTTTAAGAGGAAGACTGACACCGATGGTAATGTTGCTATCTACAAAGCTCGACTTGTTGCGAAAGGTTTTCCATAAGTTCAATGAGTTGACTATGATGAGATTTTCTCACCCATAGCGATGCTTAAGTCTGTCCGGATCATATTAGCAATTGCCGCATTTTATGATTATGAAATCTAGCAAATGGATGTCAAAACTGCATTCCTTAAAGGATATCTTAAATAAGAGTTGTATATGATGCAACCAGAAGGTTTTCTATCGATCCTAAAGGAGCTAACAAAATGTGCAAGCTCCAGCAATCCATCTATGGACTGGTGCAAGCATCTCGGAGTTGGAATATACGCTTTGATAAGTTGATCAAAGCATATAGTTTTATACAGACTTGCGGTGACGCCTGTATTTACATGAAAGTGAGTGGGAGCACTATAACCTTTCTGATAAGTATATGTGAATGACATATTGTCGATCGGAAATGATGTAGAATTTCCTGGAAAGCATAAAAGAGTGGTTGAAAGGAGTTTTTCAAAGAAAGACCTCGGTGAAGCTGCTTACATATTGAGCATCAAGATCTATAGAGATAGATCAAGATGCTTGATAAGTTTTTTCAATGAGTACATACCTTGACAAGTTTTTGAAGTAGTTCAAAATGGAACCGTCAAAGAAAGAGTTCTTGCCTCTGTTGCAAGGTATGAAGTTGAGTAAGACTCAAAACCCGACCACGACAGAAGATAGAGAAAGAATGATAGTTATTCCCTATGCCTCAGCCATAGGTTCTATAAAGTATGACATGCTGTGTGCCAAACCTGTTGTGTACCTTGCCATGAGTTTGGCAAGGATGTACAATAGTGATCCAGAAGTAGATCACTGGACAGCGGTCAAAATTATCCTTAGTTATTGGATGACTACAGAAATGTTTCTCGATTATGGAGGTGATAAAGAGTTCGTCGTAAAGAGTTGCGCTGATGCAAGCTTTTAACACTAATCCAGATGACTCTAAATATCAATCTGGATGCGTATTGAATGTGGGAGCAATTAGCTAGAGTTGATCCATGCAGAGCATTGTAGACATAGAAATTTGCGAAATACATACGGATCTGAATGTAACAGACCCGCTGACTAAACTTCTCTCACGAAGCAAAACATGATCACACCTTAGTACTCTTCGGATGTTAAATGACATGGCGATGTGAACTAGATTATTGACTCTAGTAAACCCTTTGGGTGTTGGTCACATGGCGATGTGAACTATGGGTGTTATTCACACAGCGATGTGAATTATCAGTATTAAATCACATGGCGATGTGAACTAGATTATTGACTCTGGTGCAAGTGGGAGACTGAAGGAAATATGCCCTAGAGGCAATAATAAAGTTGTTATTTATATTTCCTTATATCATGATAAATGTTTATTATTCATGCTAGAATTGTATTAACCGGAAACTTCGTACAAGTGTGAATACATAGACAAAACAGAGTGTGCCTAGTATGCCTCTACTTGACTAGCTCGTTGATCAAAGATGGTTATGTTTCCTAACCATAGACATTTGTTGTCATTTCATGAACGGAATCACATCATTAGAGAATGATGTGATGGACAATACCCATCCGTTAGCTTAGCACTATGATCGTTTAGTTTTATTGCTATTGCTTTCTTCATGACTTATACATGTTCCTCTAACTATGAGATTATGCAACTCCCGAATACCGGAGGAACACCTTGTGTGCTATCAAACATCACAACGTAACTGGGTGATTATAAAGATGCTCTACAGGTGTCTCCGAAAGTGTTTGTGGTGTTGTCATAGATCGAGAATAGGATTTGTTACTCCGAGTATCAGAGAAGTATCTCTGGGCCTTCTCGGTAATACACATCATAATAAGCCTTGCAAGCAAATGACTAATGAGTTAGTCATGAGATGATGTATTACGGAACGAGTAAAGAGACTTGCTGGTAACGAGATCGAAATAGGTATGATGATACCGATGATCGAATCTCAGGCAAGTAACATACCGATGACAAAGGGAACAACGTATGTTGTTATGCGGTTTGACCGATAAAGATCTTCGTAGAATATGTAGGAGGCAATATGAGCATCGAGGTTCCGCTATTGGTTATTGACCGGAGATGTGTCTCGGTCATGTCTACAAAGTTCTCGAACCCGTAGGGTCTGCACGCTTAATGTTCGATGATGATTTGTTTATGAGTTATGTGATTTGATGACCGACGTTTGTTCGGAGTCCCGGGTGAGATCACGGACATGACGAACAGTCTCGAAATGGTTGAGACGTAAAGATTGATATATTGGAAGGCTATATTCAGACATCGGAAATGTTTCAAGTGATTCGGGTATTTTTCGGAGTACCGAAGAGTTACGGGAATTCGTTGGGAGAAGTATTTGGGCCTTATTGGGCCATACGGAAATAGAGGAGGCAGACCAAAGGGAAGGAGGCACGTGCCCCCCCATGGGACCGAATTGGACAAGGGGAAAGCCCCCCCCCCCCTTGCCCTTTCCTACCCCCTCTCTCTTTCCCTCTTTCTTCTCTCCTACTCCGGAAAGGAAAAGGGGAATCCTACCAGGATTTGGGAGTCCTAGTAGGACTCCCCACACTTGGCGCGCTCCCTCTAGGGCTGGCCTCCTCCTCCTCCCTCATTTATATACGTGGGTAGGGGGCACCCTAAAGGCACTCCTAGATTTGTCCTAGCCGTGGGCGGTGCCCCTCTCCACAATTACACACCTTGGTCATATCGTTGTAGTGATTAGTCGAAGCCCTGCGCCGGTAGCTTCATCATCACCATCACCACGCCATCGTGCTGACGAAACTCTCCCGTGACGCTCAGCTGAATCAAGAGCTCGTGGGACGTCATCGAGCTGAACGTGTGCTGAACACGGAGGTGCCGTACATTCGGTGCTTGGATCGGTTGGATCGCGAAGACGTTTGACTACATCAACCGCGTCACTAGACGCTTCCGCTTTCGGTCTACGAGGGCATATGATCATTTTACTTCGATTGCTACTACTTAGGACCATAGGCCGCGATCTGCTGCTCCAGCTGCAATAAAAGAAGAACAGATTAATTATTACAACATGCCTAAGGCGCATAATGTTTTTCAGGTCACAAGTGTTCACAAATGAACCATGCTACAAGGTGGTCAGTATCTTATTCCGGTCCGTGCCCAAGCTTATTTTACATTGACAAACAAAAAAAATTACACGGTTAAAATCTACCTGGTATAACTACTGAAATGCGATGACAAAAATTAAGATAAAAACATTTCATATACCTAAGAAACCGAACAGTATATCTAGATAGATGTCAATAGCAACAAGAATGAGATCAAGTTTTCCTTTTTATCTTAAACAGTGCATGGCCGATCTGTAGATTATAACACTATTCAGAGGTCGGAAGTGAAAAGCCAACATATGCACATAAGGGCTACCTGCTTCATGGTTTGGAACTTGTTTTGCACATCGCAGAATTCATTCCTAACAAGAGACAACGCTATGAGGCACCTGGAATAATACAAATATACCATATTGTCAATTTATGAAGAGAATAATTACGCGAACAGAACTGACATGGTTCGGAAATTGTAAGACTCCGCATGGAAAAAAAATACCTCTAGCCATCTCAGACTTAGTCATGCTATAAACATAAGGCTAGAACTAACAAGTTACAATAGAATAATCAAAGAGGCATATTCAGATAATGAACCGAGTTCTACCATCACATGGTTGCAAATAAAGTGAACGCTAGTCCTTGTACAAATATTAAGATTGATATGACAAAGTATAGTGGTATAAAAGAGGAAATTAGCCCAGTTTACATGCAGAGCGTGAAGAATACAGAGTGTGGAGAATAATTATTGTGCAACATATATAGTAAGGTACCAAGTGTATAATTATTGTGCAACATATATAATAAGGTACTAAGTATACCGACCCTTCTTTGCTTCTTGCCTCAATGAACTGGTGGAAGTGCATGCAGGAGAGGTTCACTTTCTTAGCACCAATACTGATAGATGCCAAAAATAGCAAGATCAGAACACTAGAATTTTCTCAAACTTGTTAAACGCTACTGCTGTAAAAATAATGTTCTCAAGGAGCCATTTCTATAACGGTCATCAGCACAATAAATTGTTTGATCATCCAGAAAATTAAATAGCAGTAGCCTTAAATGCAATTGTAGATGTAGTACCTGGTATATTTACAACATGTTAAAGTCTCACTTGTCGAACCATAACATTTGCGTGACTATCGATGATTTAATTACAAAAAAGACAACTAAATTCGGCTTTTCTAATTACAGCTATGCGATAGTACGAATGACATTAGGCCCATGCCCATAAAGTACACACCAGTGCCAACTCATCCGAATAAAAACAACATCAATAAAGTGGACAAGCTAGAAAAATGACCATTGGCATTACGTAGAATAGCCGCTCATTGGTGCCATAATAAATGTGTGCAGACCAATAATTTTTTATTGCCAGTCTAGAATATTGCCATTATCTAAATATAATAAATTTGCCATCACTAGAAATGTCTCCACCACGATAAAGTATTCCTTGAAGAGCTATAGCATTGCTATGGCAAGAATAGTGATAATTCCAAGTGTAACACAACTGAACTCAGATCTTATACTTTTGTGTATCTGACAGCCGCAAACGATACCATACCGACACATCTGAACATAAATATGGACACACCAGAAAACTACCATGGGCGTGACACATGAATATCGGTACTTCCATTACATGAAACAGAAGCAAACTCGACACTTCTACCTATGACTACACGACAACTTAAATGACAACATGAACTGCTTGCCCAAGACAAACACTTCTAAATCAAACTGACATCGATGTGGCCAAGAACAAACATACAACAGTTATAAATGGGCCAGAGAAAGAAAAGGGCTTATCATCATCACCTGCAACTGCAGCCCTTGAGCTGATGCACCAGGTCATCGACCTTGTTGAAATCTACCATTGGCTGATTCCTGCGAATCACAAAACAGAGGGTACGAAATCAGTACCCAAGATGAGATGACGAACGCAGATGGAGAGAGGAGTGGTTGGGGCGGACAGCAGGCCGGCAATGCTGTTGAGGATGATGTTGGTGTTGCCGATGAAGAGGTTGATGAGGTCGGCGACCAAGCCTGGCGCTGAGCTGCCGTCCTCGTCCACCGACTGCAGGTACTGGAAATACTCGTCCATAGTACCCTACATGAATCACATCAGATCACCAGAAGGCAAAGGTAGAGTTAGCGAGTGGCCAGCCAATAACTCCATAAGCACACGGGATATAGATGGGGATGGGCTCACTGTGACGAACATAGATGTGACATGAGAGTTCAGTCGGGCCCTGAGTGCGGCGGCCGACATGGCGAGCTGTCCGGCGCGGCGGAGCAGGCGGTGAAGGGATCCGATGGAAGCTGTGTGCCGGTGGCGCGGTGGTCGAGGGAGAGGTAGAGGGGTTTGGGGACCGAGCACCTTATTTTTATACCGGGACGCGGAGAGTGCGTTTGGCAACGAGTGCTACGTTACCTCTCCTTGCTTGGCCATTAACGATCCAGCTTGGAGCCTTGGAGACGGCGGGCGTGTGTGGGTCCAGTGCATGAATGAAGCTACAGGTTGAGGAGGCCAGCTGCATCCAGATGATCATATCGATGTGCAGATGGAGTAGTGATTCTTCTTTGGATGGTTCTGTTCCGATTGTCTTATTTTTACGTACTTTTGTGTGTGAACTGTGAACTGATGTCTGGTTCTGGTGCGTGCCTGGCCCCGGCGTGGGTACGTTTTGTTGGGTTTAAGATTGATCCTATGAGCGGCCTGGCCAAACGAAGGTGTGTGGGAGACGGGAGGATTTTTTAAAATAAATAAATAAAAGGAGTCCTTCTTGTTAGCGAACGTGTGTGTTGTCCTAGTCTTGTGGCTAGCTAGGCGTGAGTTAGTCTGTGCTCCCCTAGTCTTACGGCTAACTAGGCTGGAGTCAGTTGAACTTCATGTATATGTCCTCTGTAAACCTGAGATGATAATGCATGTGTTGTTGCGCACCAGCCTTCTCTCTCTCCAACCTCGCTCAGGCTCCAACATGGTATCAATTTAACTGAGATCCTAGTCTTCCGCTGCCCCCTCTCTCCACCTCCTCGGGCGGCTCGGACTCTGACGAGCAGTTCGACATCCCTGTCGCCACTCAAACTCTCCCCACTCCTCAAGTCCAGAGTCTCCGCATTCGTGACCATGTGCTGGTCACCCTCGACTACGAGAAGGAAAATTATGGCCTGTGGCGTGACACAGACTGAGTTCCTCGATCTAGCCTGGGGATGGATTAATTCCTCGAATCAAAGATACAAATCTGAGGTAGCAGCAAGAAGAGGGATCTGGGGAAGAAGAGCCAGAGGTGGGAAAGGGGAAACACGCCACAGGCGGCCAGGTCGGGGTTCACTTCTTTCGTGCCCCTCACTCACACACAAACCACACTATAAGAAGGAAAGGTCTCGCCCCTTCACTGGCTCCAGTCCGGCCCGGCGAAGAGCTGGTTGGGCTGTTTGTTCCGCTGCGGCCTGATGGGCTTCACTTGGGCTGGCCCATTCGGGTCGCTGGAGGTAGTTCCCGTGACATTTCCCCCTCCTTTACGCTTGGCTTGACCCCAAGCCAGCGATCGGGGAAAACGAGACCGCAACGGAATCTTGTCCTCCCAGGTTGCCAAGGATGCAGGGAAACCCGACCATTGCACCAGGACTTGCTTCACCTGACGAGCCCCCCGTTGTACGCGACGTTTGTGAAGGACAGCTTCGGGTACTTGCAACGGAAGAAGGTCCTCGTCGAGCACTGGAAGCTCCGGCATGGCACTCGTGGCTGGAGGAAGACCGGCGCGCAGTTGCGAGACGTGGATGACAGGGTGAATCCTGGAATGTTCTGAAAGTGCAAGCTTGTACGCCACTTCGCCCACCCGTTGCAGCACCTGAAACGGACCAAAGAATTTGAAGGCAAGTTTGTGATTAGCTCGTGCCGCGACAGACGACTGGGCGTATGGCTGCAGCTTGAGGAACACCCAGTCGCCCACCGCGAACACCCGGTCTGACCGTTTGCGGTCTGCCTTCACTTTCATATCCTGACGGGCTCTGTTGAGGTGTTGGCGCAGCAGAGCCACCATGGTGGCGCGCTCTTCAGTCCACCGAGCCAGATCAGTTACAGCGGCGTCGGCCACATTAGAGATGCCGAAGAAGCAAGGCTTGTGGCCATAGAGCACTTCGAAGGGGGTAGACTTGAGGGTGGAGTGGTAAGAAGTGTTGTACCAGAATTCCGCCAGGGACAGCCAATCCATCCATTTGCTGGGGCAGTTGTGAGCAAAGCATCGGAGGTAGATTTCCATGCATTGGTTGACACGCTCCGTCGTGCCGTCTGTCTGCGGGTGCCGGGCAGATGAGATGTTGAGGGTAGTATGTGACAGTCTGCACAATTCCTTCCAGACTCGGCTGGTGAAGATTCTGTCACGGTCGGAAACCATGGCGTCTGGTGGCCCATGCAACTTGAAAACAAAATCCATGTACGCTTTTGCCACCTGGAGTGCGGTGAATGGATGGCGGAGAGGGATGAAGTGAGCATACCGGCTGAGCTTGTCCACAACCACCAGGATGGAGTTGAAGCCGCGGGAAGTCGGTAACCCTTCCACAAAGTCGAGAGTGACCACTTGCCAGGCTTGTGTGGGGACCTCCAGTGGCTGCAGCAGTCCGGGATATTTGACATGTTCCGGTTTGGCTTGTTTGCAGACAGCGCAAAGCGCCACGAAGTTCTTAACGGACTGCTTGAGTTGTGGCCATGCGAAGAGACGAATGACACGGCTGTAAGTGGCCTGGATCCCCGAGTGCCCCCCAATGGCGCTGGAGTGCATCTCACCGAGGAGTTGATCTTGCACCTGTTTGTTGCTACCAATCCATATGCGCCCTTTATAGCGAATGATCCCATCTTGGACAGCAAATGGTGGCTCGATTGCAGTTTGCGCCGCGGCCGCCGCTAGCAACCTAGTGCACTGAGGGTCCATAGAGTAGCCCTTCTTAACTGCTTCCAACCATGTGGGGACACAAACTGAAACTGCGTGGAGCTGGTCAAGTAGTTCTGGGCGACGGGACAAAGCATCAGCCGCCAAGTTAGTCGCGCCTTTCCTGTACTCGATGGTGTAGTGCAGACCGAGCAATTTGGTCAATGCTTTTTGCTGCCAAGGGGTGGTCAGGCGCTGCTCATCCAGACACGCTAAGCTGCGGTGGTCCATGCGGATGACAAAGGAGGAAGTTATTAGGTACGAGCGCCATCGGTCCACAGCCATGAGAATGGCCAGACACTCCTTTTCATAGGTAGAAAGCGCCTGGAGCTTGGGTCCCAAGGTTTTGCTCATGAAGGCAATGGGGTGGTGCTCTTGCATGAGAACTGCGCCAATTCCTCGTTCAGAGGCATCTGTCTCCAAGACAAACGGCTTATTGAAGTCCGGTAGGGCCAGAACTGGAGCCGAGATCAAAGCCCGCTTGAGCTCTTGGAAAGCCTCCTCATGTAAGGGAGTCCAAGCATAAACCACACCCTTCTTCAGCAGATCGGTCAGAGGACGGCTGATCACCCCGTAATGGCGCACAAATTTACGGTAGTAGCCGGCGAGACCCAAGAACTGCCGCAATTCCTTGACCGAGGTAGGTTGTGGCCAGTCCTTTACCTTGTCCACAGTGGCTGGATCCGTACTGACACCCTGAGAGCTGACGACATGGCCAAGATACTTGAGTTGAGGTTGTGCGAAGACACACTTGTTGAGCTTGACCTTTAGTGAGTACTCTTTCAGGCGCTGAAACACCGACCGGAGCAACAGTAGATGGTCAGGCAGAGTGCGGCTGTGAACCAAGATATCGTCGATGAAAACTAGGACTCCCTTCCGAAGATACGGCCTCAGCACCACATGCATCCCAGACTGAAAGGTAGGAGGCCCCCCGGTAACTCCGTACGGCATTACCTTGAACTCGAAATGGCCGTGGTGTGTGCGGAATGCAGTTTTGGCCTCATCTTCAGGACGCATACGAATCTGATGGAAGCCGGCCCGCAGGTCCAAAGTGGTAAACCAAGCTGAACCCGACAGTTCATCGAGCAGCTCATCGATAATGGGTAACGGGTAGCGGTTTTTGACTGTGATGGCATTTAAGTGGCGGTAGTCAACGCAGAAACGCCATTCACCGTTCGTCTTGAGCACTAACAATACTGGAGACGCAAACGGACTGCGGCTTGGTTGGATTATCCCTTGTTTCAGCATGTCAGCTACCAGAGCCTCAATTTCGTCCTTCTGGGCTGGATTGTAGCGGTAGGGCCGGATATTCACTGGCTTTGCGCCTGGCAGCAGCTCGATGGAGTGATCAAAGCTGCGAGCTGGTGGTAGACCTCGGGGTTCTTCAAACAATTGCTCGAATTCAGAAATGAGAGTCTGAACTTCTGGAGGAACTTCAATACCGCCCGGTGTTATCTTGGCTGAACATAGCTGCAATACATGTGTTACTTCGTCTCGTGCTTGCATCAGGTGTAGCTCATCCAGGGAAAGAATCTTGCATGAGGTGGTGTTGGCTGAGATCCCAGTCAAGTGACAAATGGCTCCTGAGTGATGGAATTGCATGTGCTTCTGGCCCCAGTCAACTGTCATGACGCCGCGAGATTCAAGCCAATCCATTCCTAAGATAACATCGTACGCACCCAGAGGAAACAGCTTCAACGGGGACTGAAAGTTGTGCCCCTGAACTTGATATTCAACCGCTGGAATCTCTTTGTTGCAGGAAACAATGGCACCATCGGCAACTTTGACTCGCAGAGGGGTCGGTATTGATTGAATCCCAGGCCAATCACCAGCGATATCCGAGTTGATGAAGCTGTGCGAGCTTCCCGAATCCACCAACATCAAGAGAGATCGTTCCTTGAGTTGACCCAGCAGACGAAAGGCTCGGGGGGATTCAGTGCCTGTCGCCGCAGCCGCTGAAAGCAGACAGAGATCTTCCTCGGAGGTGTCTGCTGACAGGTGAGTGGACTCGGGCGAGGGAGGGTTACTGAGCATGCCCACTAATTCCTCGACCACGTGTAGCTGGACCGTGGCCGCGCATGTGTGCCCAGGGCCCCATCGCTCACCGCAGGTGAAACAGAGACCTCGTGCGCGGCGATAGGCACGCAGCGTCTTGAGTTTGTCGTCGACGGACGAAGGCACAGAAGATGACTTGGAGCTGTCCAGACTGCGGCGATCATCCGCGCCTGCACTCGGTGTCGATGTCGTTTTGCCTGACGGCCCAGCCGCTGGGATAGACAGCGGGGCTGGAGGACGCGGCGGAGCACGATAAACGCGGCCTCCTCCCTGTTGCTGGGTTGCAATCCCCGCGCGGTCTTGCTGAATGAGCTCCAACGCCTCCTCCTGTAAAGCAGCCAAGGAAACAGCAGTATCCAAGTCGACAGGGCGATGTAGAATAACAGCTGCCTTAATATCACTATGCAGCCCATCAAGAAATTGTGTGGTAAAAAACAGGGGATCCCACGATTTGTGATGTGCCAACAGGCTATGCATAGCAATGTTAAACTGTTCGGCGTATTCCAAAACAGAGCTTGTTTGTTTTAATCTAGAGAACTTGCGAACTAAGTGTTGAAACTCAGAGCGACCGAACTTTTCTAAGACTGCAGCAACAAAGTACTCCCATTGCGGAAACTTGACATGGGTCTGGGACCATTCCAACCATAGGGCAGCAGCGCCCGTAAAATGGACTACTGCCGTGTCTACCCAGGTGCTAGGATCAATGGCACATACACGGAAATATGCCTCGCAACGAATGCGCCAACCAGTGGGATTGTCGCCGTCGAAATCGGGACAGTCAAGATGGGATGAAGAATTGCGAATGACAGAAACAGACCCACTACTGTCGCCAGTGCCAGGTGATGGAACCAAGGGAAACGGAGTTCGGAACGTACCGTTGGCCGGGGTCGGAGAAGGAAGCAGAGAGCTCCCTACCCCCGAAACCCGTGCTTGTGGAGTCCTACTGTGGCCATGAGGCCCGTGGCCGTCGCCACCGGTGCTGATGAGGAGAGGCGCGTCCGCCGTGGCTGAGGCCTTGCCTGCCTCTTGGAAGAAGGGGCTCGCGGTGATCTTGGCGAGTTCCGCGCGGATCTCGCCCAGATCGGCCTGGAGCTGCCCTACCGCGAGGTCCACGCCGGGACGCCATGTCGCGAGATCGGCGACCGTGGGCTCGAGCGATGCGAGCACCGGCTCCATCCGCGTGACCGTTGGCTCCATCTTGTCCAGCGATTTCTGGATCGCCAGGAGAGCTGTGGCGATGCCGCCGCGCTCCGCTGCCGCCTCCGCCATCTGCTTCTGCAGATCAAGATCCGCCATGACAGCTTTAAGGCTCTTCGTTCGCGTCGGGGCCAGCGTTGAAGGAGTGGGGAAAACCGGCAATCTGATACCAAATGACACAGACTGAGTTCCTCGTGTTGGAAATATGCCCTAGAGGCAATAATAAAAGAGTTATTATTATATTTCCTTGTTCATGATAATCGTTTATTATCCATGCTATAATTGTATTGATTGGAAACTCATATACATGTGTGGATAAATAGACAAACTTTGTGTCCCTAGTAAGCCTCTTCAGGACTAGCTCGTTGATCAAAGATGACCGCGGTTTCCAGGTCATAGACATGAGTTGTCATTTGATAACGGGATCACATCATTAGGAGAATGATGTGATGGACGAGACCCAAACGTTAAACATAGCTTTTGATCGTATCAGTTATCGCTATAGTTTTCTGCATGTCAAGTATAAGTTCCTATGACCATGAGATCATGTAACTCACTGACACCGTAGGAGTGCTTTGTGTGTGCCAAACGTCGCAACGTAACTGGGTGACTATAAAGGTACTCTACAGGTATCTCCGAAGGTGTCTGTTGAGTTGACATGGATCGAGACTGGGATTTGTCACTCCGTGTGACGGAGAGGTATCTCCGGGCCCACTCGGTAATACATCATCTCAATGAGCTCAAAGTGACTAAGTAGTTAGTCACGGGATTATGTATTACGGTAACGAGTAAAGAGACTTGCCGGTAACGAGATTGAACTAGGTATAGAGATACCGACGATCGAACCTCGGGCAAGTAACATACCGACGAGACAAAGGGAACTGTATACGGGATTGCCTGAATCCTTGACATCGTGGTTCATCCGATGAGATCATCGAGGAACGTGTGGGAACCAATATGGGTATCCAGATCCCGCTATTGGTTATTGACCTGGGAGTGTCTCGGTCATGTCTGCATAGTTTCCGAACCCGCAGGGTCTACACACTTAAGGTTCGGTGACGCTAGGGTTGTTAGTGAGAACAGTGCATGGTTACCGAAGGTTGTTCGGAGTCCCGGATGAGATCCCGGACGTAACGAGGGTCTCCGGAATGGTCCGGGGACGAAGATTGATATATAGGATGAGAGTGATCGGAGTCCGGAAGTGTTCCGGGGAGTATCGGGAAGTCGGCGGATGACCGAAAGGGGTTTTCGGGGTCCCGGAAAGAGTTTCGGGCCTAATGGGCCACAAAGGGGAGACGCAACAGCCCTCATAGGGCTGTGCGCCCCCCCTAGGGCCCTCTCCTCATGCGCCAAGGGGGCTGGACCCCCCTAGGGCTGCCGCACCCCCTTAGGCTTGGGGGGCAAGGCACCTGGGGGGGAAACCCTAGGCCCTGGCCGCCGCCCCCCCCCCCTTGGCCGCCCCCCTTCTCCCCTTGGCCGCCGCCCCTAGGGGGTAACCCTAGGGCGCCCCTCCCCTCTCTACCCCCCTATATAAAGAGAGGCAGAGGGAGGGCAGCCATACACGTTCGTGCCTCGGCGCTGCCCTCCCTCTCCCACATCCATCTTCGTGAACTCCGCGGTGCTTGGCGAAGCCCTGCTGGAATCCTCCACCACCATCTCCACCACGCCGTCGTGCTGCCGGTGTCTCCATCAACCTCTCCTTCCCCCTTGCTGGATCAAGAAGGAGGAGACGTCCCCGAGCTGTACGTGTGAAGAACGCGGAGGCACCGTTGCTTCGGTGCTAGGATCTTCGGCGATCTGAATCGCGGCGAGTACGACTCCATCAACCGCGTTCTTGAACGCTTCCGCTTAGCGATCTACAAGGGTATGTGGATCCAACTCTCCCCTCATAGATGCATCTCCTAGATTGATCTTGGTGAACGTAGGAAAAATTTTTGTTTCCCATGCAACGTTCCCCAACAGTGGCATCATGAGCTAGGATCTTGCGTAGATGCTTTCACGAGTAGAACACAAAAGGGTTTGTGGACGTTGATGTTTAGATTGCTTCCCTCCTTAGTCTTTCTTGATTCAGCGGTATTATGGGATGAAGCGGCCCGGACCAACTTTACATGTCCACGTACATGAGACCGGTTCCATCGACAGACATGTGACTTTTGTTGCATAAGATGGCTGGCGGGTGTCTGTCTCTCCTATCTTAGTTGAATCGGAACAGAACAAGGCGGTCCTTGTAGAAGGTTAAATAGAAACTTAAATATCACCGTTGTGGCTTTGCGTAGGTAAGAAGCGTTCTTGCTAGATACCCATAGCAGCCACGTAAAACATGCAACAACAAATTAGAGGACGTCTAACTTGTTTTTGCAGGGTATGTATGTGATATGATATGGCCAATGACATGATGAGATATATTTGATGTATGAGATGATCATGTTGTAATAGTTAATATCGACTTGCATGTCGATGTATACGGCAACCGGCAGGAGCCATAGGGTTGTCTTTAATTTTTGTATGACCTGCGTGTCAATCATTAAGCGCTTTGTAATGCTTTACTTTATCGCTAAACGGTAGCAATAGTAGTAAGAGCATGGTGGGCGCGCGACAACCCCGATGGCAACACGATGATGGAGATCATGATGATGGGGATCATGGTGTGGCGCCGGTGACGATGGAGATCATGCCGGTGCTTTGGAGATGAAGATCAAAAGCACGAGTTGATGGCCATATCATGTCACTTATGATTTGCATGTGATGTTAATCCTTTTATGCATCTTATTTTGCTTAGGACGACGGTAGCATTATAAGATGATCCCTCACTAAAATTTCAAGATAAAATTGTGTTCCCCCCGAGTGTGCGCCGTTGCGAAGGTTCGTCGTTTCGAAGCACCACGTGATGATCGGGTGTGATAGACTCTACGTTCGCATACAACGGGTGCAAGCCAGTTTTGCACATGCAGAACACTCGGGTTAGACTTGACGAGCCTAGCATGTACAGACATGGCCTCGGAACACGGAAGACCGAAAGGTCGAGCATGAGTCATATAGTAGATATGATCAACATGAAGATGTTCACCATTGACACCACCTCATCTCACGTGATGATCGGACTTGGGTTGGTGGATTTGGATCATGTCACGCTCGGATGACCAGAGGGATGTCAATTTGAGTGGGAGTCATAAGTAATTTGATTAGTTAAAAACTCACTTATCATGAACAATAGTCTAAGATGTCTTTGCAAATCTTTTGTTGTAGATGGCTCGCGCAGTAGCTCCCCTGAATTTTAATGCGTTCCTAGAGAAAACTAAGCTGAAAGATGATGGGAGCAACTTTGTGGACTGGCTCCGCAATCTGAGGATCATCCTCACAGCTGCCCAAAAGGTTTATGTCCTAAATGCACCGCTAGGTGAACCCCCTGCTCCGGCCTCTGTGGACGTTATGAACGCCTGGCAGTCGCGTTCGGATGACTACTCAGTAGTGCAGTGTGCCATGTTGTATAGCTTGGAAGGAGGACTTCAAAGGCGTTTTGAACGTCATGGAGCATATGAGATGTTCCAGGAGTTGAAGTTCATCTTTGAAAAGAATGCCAAGATCGAGAGGTATGAGACCACCGATAAATTCTTTGCTTGCAAGATGGAGGAGAATTCGTCTGTCAGTGAGCACTTACTGAAGATGTCTGGGTACTATACCCGCATAGCTGATCTGGGACTTGTGTTCCCGGAGGAGGCTATCATTGACAGAATTCTCCAGTCACTCCCACCTAGCTACAAGAGCTTCGTGCAGCAGTATAACATGCAAGGGATGAACAAATCCATCGCCGAGCTGTTTTCGATGCTGAAAGTCGCTGAGGCAGACATCCAGAAGGAGTATCAAGTGTTGATGGTCAATAAAACTACCAGTTTCAAGAAAAATGGCAAGGGCAAGAAGGGTAACTCTAAGAAGGGTGGCAAAGCAGTTGCTCATCCAGTGAAGAAACCCAAGGCTGGGCCCAAGCCAGAGACTGAGTGTATCTATTACAAGGGGAACGGCCACTGGAAGCGGAACTGCCCCAAGTATCTGGCAGACAAGAAGGGGGCCAACAACAACAACAAGCAAGGTATATGTGATATACATGTTATTGATGTGTACCTTACCAACTCTCGTTGTAGTGCCTGGGTATTTGATACCGGTTCGGTTGCTCACATTTGCAACTCTAAACAGGAACTACGGAATAAACGGAGGCTGGCGAAGGACGAAGTGACGATGCGCGTGGGGAATGGTTCCAAGGTTGATGTGATCGCCGTCGGCACGCTCGCTCTTCGATTACCATCGGGATTAGTTATGAACCTGAATAATTGTTATTTAGTGCCTGCGTTGAGCATGAACATTATATCTGGATCTTGTTTATTGCGAGACGGTTACTCATTTAAATCAGAGAATAAAGGTTGTTCTATTTATATGGGTAATATCTTTTATGGTCATGCACCCGAAGTAGGGGGTTTATTCTTATTGAATCTCGATAGTGATGATACACATGTTCATAACATTGATGCCAAAAGATGTAGAGTTGATAACAATAATACCACTTTCTTGTGGCACTGCCGTCTGGGTCATATCGGCGTGAAACACATGAGGAAGCTCCATGCTGATGGACTTTTGGAGTCTCTTGATTTTGAATCACTTGACACATGCGAGCCGTGCCTCATGGGCAAGATGACAAGGACCCCGTTTTCAGGGACAATGGAACGGGCAAGTGACTTATTGGAAATCATACATACTGATGTGTGTGGTCCGATGAGTGTCACGGCGCGCGGTGGATATCGTTATTTTCTCACCTTCACTGACGACTTAAGTAGATATGGGTATATTTACTTAATGAAGCATAAGTCTGAAACTTTTGAAAAGTTCAAGCAATTTCAGAGTGAAGTTGAGAATCATCGTAACAAGAAGATCAAGTTCCTACGATCTGATCGAGGGGGAGAATATCTGAGTTATGAGTTTGGCAATCACTTAAGAAAATGTGGAATTGTTTCACAGTTGACGCCACCTGGAACACCACAGCGTAATGGTGTGTCCGAACGTCGTAATCGAACCCTATTAGATATGGTACGTTCTATGATGTCTCTTGCCGATTTGCCACTATCGTTTTGGGGATATGCGTTAGAGACAGCTGCATTCACTTTAAATAGGGCTCCATCTAAGTCCATTGAGACAACACCGTATGAACTATGGTTTGGTAAGAGACCTAAGTTGTCTTTTCTCAAAGTTTGGGGTTGCGATGCTTATGTCAAAAGGCTTCAGCCAGAAAAGCTCGAACCCAAAGCGGACAAATGTGTCTTCATAGGATACCCAAAAGAAACGGTTGGGTACACCTTCTATCTCAGATCCGAGGGCAAAGTGTTTGTCGCTAAGAACGGGTCCTTTCTCGAGAAAGAGTTTCTCTCGAAAGAATTGAGTGGGAGGAAGGTAGAACTTGATGAGGTTATTGAACCTCTACTTCAACCAGAGAGTAGCGCAGCACAGAAAGATGTTTTTGTGGAGCCTGCAGAGGTTGAAGAGGAAGCCAATGATGATGATCAAGAAGCTTCTGATCAAGTTACTACTGAACCTCGTAGGTCGACAAGGGTACGCACTGCACCTGAGTGGTATGGTAACCCTGTCTTGGAGGTCATGTTGTTGGACAACAGTGAACCTATGAGCTATGGAGAAGCGATGGTGGGCCCGGATTCCGACAAATGGTTAGAGGCCATGAAATCCGAGATGGGATCCATGTATGAAAACAAAGTATGGACTTTGGAAGTATTACCTGAAGGGCGGAAGGCCATTCAGAATAAATGGTTTTTTAAGAGGAAGACGGACGCTGACGGCAATGTCACCGTGTATAAAGCTCGACTTGTGGCAAAGGGTTTTTCACAAGTTCAAGGGATTGACTACGATGAGACTTTCTCACCCGTAGCGATGCTTAAATCCGTCCGAATCATGTTAGCGATAGCTGCATATTTCGATTATGAAATTTGGCAGATGGATGTCAAAACAGCGTTCCTTAACGGTTTTCTTAAGGAAGAGTTGTATATGATACAACCGGAAGGTTTTGTCGATCCAGAGAATGCTGACAAAGTATGCAAGCTCCAGCGTTCCATTTATGGACTGGTGCAAGCGTCTCGGAGTTGGAATCTTCGCTTTGATGAGGTGATCAAAGCGTTTGGGTTTGTACAAGTTTACGGAGAAGCTTGTATTTACAAGAAAGTGAGTGGGAGCTCTATAGCGTTTCTAATATTATATGTGGATGACATATTGCTAATTGGAAACAATATAGAATTTTTGGATAGCGTGAAGGGGTATTTGAACAAGAGTTTTTCGATGAAGGACCTCGGTGAAGCTGCTTTCATATTGGGCATCAAGATCTATAGAGATAGATCGAGACGCTTGATAGGACTTTCACAAAGTACATACCTTGATAAAGTTTTGAAGAAGTTCAAAATGGATCAATCCAAGAAGGGGTTCTTGCCGGTATTGCAAGGTACAAAGTTGAGTAAGACTCAATGCCCAGTGACTGCGGAAGATAGAGAAAAGATGAGTGTCGTCCCCTATGCTTCAGCCATAGTCTCTATCATGTATGCAATGCTGTGCACAAGACCAGATGTCAGCCTTGCCATAAGTATGGCCGGAAGGTTTCAAAGTAATCCTGGTATGGATCACTGGACAGCGGTCAAGAATATCCTAAAGTACCTGAAAAGGACTAAGGAGATGTTTCTCGTTTATGGAGGTGATCAAGAGCTCGTCGTAAAGGGTTACGTCGATGCAAGCTTTGACACTGATCCGGATGACTCTAAGTCTCAAACCGGATACGTATATATTCTCAACGGGGGAGCGGTAAGCTGGTGTAGTTCCAAGCAAAGCGTGGTAGCCGATTCTACATGCGAAGCGGAGTACATAGCTGCCTCGGAGGCGGCAAAGGAAGGTGTCTGGATGAAGGAGTTCATAACAGATCTTGGAGTTGTGCCTAGTGCATTGAACCCAATGACTCTGTTTTGTGACAACACTGGTGCCATTGCTCTAGCCAAGGAACCAAGGTTTCACAAGAGGACCAGACACATAAAGCGACGCTTCAATTCCATCCGCGATTCAGTCAAGGAGGAGGACATAAGCATTTGCAAAGTACACACGGATTTGAATGTTGCAGATCCGTTGACTAAGCCTCTTCCACGGGCTAAGCATGATCAACACCAAGACTCTATGGGTGTTAGATTCATTACCTTGTAATGCTAGATTATTGACTCTAGTGCAAGTGGGAGACTGTTGGAAATATGCCCTAGAGGCAATAATAAAAGAGTTATTATTATATTTCCTTGTTCATGATAATCGTTTATTATCCATGCTATAACTGTATTGATTGGAAACTCAAATACATGTGTGGATAAATAGACAAACTTTGTGTCCCTAGTAAGCCTCTTCAGGACTAGCTCGTTGATCAAAGATTACCGCGGTTTCCAGGTCATAGACATGAGTTGTCATTTGATAACGGGATCACATCATTAGGAGAATGATGTGATGGACGAGACCCAAACGTTAAACATAGCTTTTGATCGTATCAGTTATCGCTATAGTTTTCTGCATGTCAAGTATAAGTTCCTATGACCATGAGATCATGTAACTCACTGACACCGTAGGAGTGCTTTGTGTGTGCCAAACGTCGCAACGTAACTGGGTGACTATAAAGGTACTCTACAGGTATCTCCGAAGGTGTCTGTTGAGTTGACATGGATCGAGACTGGGATTTGTCACTCCGTGTGACGGAGAGGTATCTCCGGGCCCACTCGGTAATACATCATCTCAATGAGCTCAAAGTGACTAAGTAGTTAGTCACGGGATTATGTATTACGGTAACGAGTAAAGAGACTTGCCGGTAACGAGATTGAACTAGGTATAGAGATACCGACGATCGAACCTCGGGCAAGTAACATACCGACGAGACAAAGGGAACTGTATACGGGATTGCCTGAATCCTTGACATCGTGGTTCATCCGATGAGATCATCGAGGAACGTGTGGGAACCAATATGGGTATCCAGATCCCGCTATTGGTTATTGACCTGGGAGTGTCTCGGTCATGTCTGCATAGTTTCCGAACCCGCAGGGTCTACACACTTAAGGTTCGGTGACGCTAGGGTTGTTAGTGAGAACAGTGCATGGTTACCGAAGGTTGTTCGGAGTCCCGGATGAGATCCCGGACGTAACGAGGGTCTCCGGAATGGTCCGGGGACGAAGATTGATATATAGGATGAGAGTGATCGGAGTCCGGAAGTGTTCCGGGGAGTATCGGGAAGTCGGCGGATGACCGAAAGGGGTTTTCGGGGTCCCGGAAAGAGTTTCGGGCCTAATGGGCCACAAAGGGGAGACGCAACAGCCCTCATAGGGCTGTGCGCCCCCCCTAGGGCCCTCTCCTCATGCGCCAAGGGGGCTGGACCCCCCTAGGGCTGCCGCACCCCCTTAGGCTTGGGGGGCAAGGCACCTGGGGGGGAAACCCTAGGCCCTGGCCGCCGCCCCCCCCCCCTTGGCCGCCCCCCTTCTCCCCTTGGCCGCCGCCCCTAGGGGGTAACCCTAGGGCGCCCCTCCCCTCTCTACCCCCCTATATAAAGAGAGGCAGAGGGAGGGCAGCCATACACGTTCGTGCCTCGGCGCTGCCCTCCCTCTCCCACATCCATCTTCGTGAACTCCGCGGTGCTTGGCGAAGCCCTGCTGGAATCCTCCACCACCATCTCCACCACGCCGTCGTGCTGCCGGTGTCTCCATCAACCTCTCCTTCCCCCTTGCTGGATCAAGAAGGAGGAGACGTCCCCGAGCTGTACGTGTGAAGAACGCGGAGGCACCGTTGCTTCGGTGCTAGGATCTTCGGCGATCTGAATCGCGGCGAGTACGACTCCATCAACCGCGTTCTTGAACGCTTCCGCTTAGCGATCTACAAGGGTATGTGGATCCAACTCTCCCCTCGTAGATGCATCTCCTAGATTGATCTTGGTGAGCGTAGGAAAATTTTTTGTTTCCCATGCAACGTTCCCCATCACCTCGATCTAGCCTGGGGATGGATTAATTCCTCGAATCAAAGATACAAATCTGAGGTAGCAGCAAGAAGAGGGATCTGGGGAAGAAGAGCCAGAGGTGGGAAAGGGGAAACACGCCACAGGCGGCCAGGTCGGGGTTCACTTCTTTCGTGCCCCTCACTCACACACAAACCACACTATAAGAAGGAAAGGTCTCGCCCCTTCACTGGCTCCAGTCCGGCCCGGCGAAGAGCTGGTTGGGCTGTTTGTTCCGCTGCGGCCTGATGGGCTTCACTTGGGCTGGCCCATTCGGGTCGCTGGAGGTAGTTCCCGTGACATGGCGCCGTCAGTTCCTCGTCGCCCTCGCCAAGTTCGGCCTCACCGACCACGTCGACGGCTCGCCGGCGCAGGCCACCTCCGACTGGGTCCTCAATGACTTCGCGATCCTCTCCTGGTACAACGCTACGGTGACGCCCTCGACCCGGGAGATTGTCGAGGAGCGCAAGGACACGTCGTACTCCCTCTGGCGTTCCCTTCGCTCTCTCTTCCCAAGCAATCGCGACGCCCGCATCACATATCTTCTTGATGAGTTCCACAGCTTCACTCAGGGCGATCTCTCCGTCGTGGACTACACCTCGCGGCTCAAGAACATGGCCGACACCCTCCAGGACCACGGCCATCGCCTCAAGGACCGCGACCTCGTCCACAACGTCCTCCGCGGCCTCGATGAGCGCTTCCAGCACGCCGTCTCCCAGATGACGCGCGGCCGGCGCCCCTCCTTCGTCAAGCTTCGGGGGTTTCTCCAACTGGAGGAACAGCGCCTCTGTCGGCAGGCCCGCGTCGCCGCCCGCTCGGCCCTCCTCGCGCAGGCCAGCGCCTTCTATGCGGCCCGCCCGCCGCCGCCGCCTCCCGCGCCAGCCTCCTTCAACCCTGCACTGCTCGGGCCCTCCAGTAGCATTGGCCCGGCCAACCCTTCCGGCAACCGTGGGCGCCAGAAGAAACGCAAGCAGAACCCCACCGGCGCCACCAGCTCCTCCTCCAACGAGGGCATCCCCGGCGGCCTCCTTCCGGCTCCGCGCCCGTCCGCCCCTGTGGGCACGGTCGCTGGCACTTTTTTGGGTATCCTCGGCGCACGTCCACCTGCTCCACCCGGCCTCGACCACCCCCGCCTCGTCTCCCTAGTGGGATCAGGCTGCGCTCATCGCCGCCCTGAACCAGATGTCGCTCCACCCTCCCACTGCACCAGGCGGCGAATGGATCTTCGACAGTGGCGCGTCCGCACACATGGGCTCCGGATCCGGTATACACCACTCTCTCCCACCCAACTCTTCCTCTCCCTCCTCTCTCATCGTCGGTAATGGCGATCTCTTGCCCATTACTGGTGTTGGTTCCACCTGTTTTCCCACAGCCTCTCGCCCTCTTTCCCTCCTTGAGATCCTCATCTCTCCTTCCCTTATCAAAAACCTTATTTTCGTACGTGCTTTTACTCGCGATAATTTGGTTTCTACGGAATTTGACCCATATGGCTTTTCTATCAAGGATCTCGCTACCAAGACGATGCTGCTCCGATGTGACTCCGCCGGCGACCTCTACACTTTCACACTGACAAGCCATTGTCTCACCGCCGCCGTCACAGCTGATTTGTGGCACCAGCGTCTTGGCCACCCCGGAGCCGCCACTCTTGCTCAAGCCTCCCACTATTTCAATATTAGCTTTAATAAAAGACCGGCGACTCATTGTGATTCTTGTCGCCTTGGCAAACATGTTAGGCTCCCCTTTAGTTCATCTTCTTCTCATAGATCTTTTCCCGTTGAATTATGTCATTGTGATTTATGGACAAGTCCTTTATTATGTGTATCTGGTTTTCAATATTATTTGGTCATTCTGGATGATTTCACCCACTATGTATGGACCTTTCCGATCCGTCGCACAAACGAAGTTCACCATCTTCTCACCCTCTTCTATGCCTACATTCAAACTCAATTCTCACGCCTTATTCTCGCTTTCCAAACAAACAATGGCAAAGAATTTGACAACCGTGCAAATCGTAGATTATTCGACTCCCACGGCATTCTTCTTCGCCTTACCTGCCCTTACACCTCTCAGCAAAACGGAGAGGCCGAGCGAATCCTCCGTACTCTCAACGACGGCGTTCGTACCCTGCTCCTGCACGCCTCCATGCCTCCCCAATGGTGGGCAGAAGCTCTAGCCACTTCCACTTACCTCCTAAACCGGCGACTGTGCAAACCAAAACTTCTTACCACTCCGTACGAGCTCCTCTTTGGTCACGTTCCCAGCTTCCGTCACTTACGCGTCTTTGGGTGTCTCTGTTACCCCAACCTTCTCGCCACCGTGCCAAACAAACTCTCCCCTCGTTCCGTGGCCTGCGTTTTTCTAGGGTACCCCGATAACCGCAAGGGCTATCGCTATTACGATCCCCTCACCCGTCGCATCATCTTTTCCCGACACGTTACGTTCGTCGAAAACGTTTTCCCGTTCAAAACACTTCCTAACCCACCCACAACCGTGCCTGATCCTTCCCCCGATCCACCTGCTCCCGATTACGTCGATCGTGCATGCGCACCGGCCCCCTCGACCCCTCCTGGATCGCCACCTGTGTCCCCCATGCAGCCCAAGACCACCACACCGCACCCCTCCCCCACGCCCTCGCAGCCCACTTCTCCCATTACATCTCCTTGGCCCAACTCCCCACTCTTTGGCCCAAATAGCTCCCCGGGCCCCTCTTCTTCCTCCTCGGTCCCTCCTCCTCTGCCGCATGTGTGCCCATCCGACCGCATGCTCACGCGTGCTAAGCAGGGAATTTTTCAACCAAATCCTCGCTACACCAACTTGCAGGCCAGCGTCGTTTCTCCCCTCCCCACCTCAGTTCGGGCCGCTCTCCGTGACCCCAATTGGCGCGCTGCTATGCAACTGGAGTACGATGCCCTCATGGCCAGTTCGACTTGGACTCTTGTCCCGCGACCACCGCACAGTAACGTTGTGACGGGCAAATGGGTCTTCCGGCACAAGCTGAATGCCGACGGCTCTCTGGAGCGCTATAAGGCATGCTGGGTTGTCCGTGGTTTTGCCCAGCGGCCGGGCATCGACTTCGGGGAAACCTTCTCTCTGGTCGTCAAACATGCGACCATCCGCACCGTGCTCACCCTAGCGTGCTCATGCGGCTGGCCTGTGCACCAGCTCGACGTGAAAAACGCATTCCTTCACGGCATCCTCGACGAGAAAGTCTTCTACTATCAACCTGCAGGCTTCATCGACGACACTCGCCGTGACCACGTCTGCCACCTCAACAAATCATTGTATGGCCGCAGGAAGGCTCCACGGGCATGGTTCCACCGCTTCGTCGCCTTCGCCGCCACGATTTGCTTCACCACCTCCCGCTCCGACGCCTAGCTGTTCATCCTACGGCGGGGTAACGAGGCTGCTCATCTTCTGTTATATGTGGACGACATCATTCTCGCGGCATCCTCGACAGCTCTTCTCCGCTCCATCGTTGCTCATCTGCAGCAGGAGTTTGCCATGACCGACATGGGTGCTCTCCACTATTTTTTGGGGATCAGTGTGCAGCGCACCTCACGAGGATTCTTTCTCCACCAAGCCCAATACGCCGAGGATCTTCTTCGTCGTGCTGGCATGTCACAATGCCATCCTGCTGCCACTCTAGTCGACACGGCGCCAAAACTCGCCGCCGATGTTGATCATGTTGTCTCTGATCCCACTGAATATCGCAGCAAGCATGTCTTCACATGCATGATCCCAGGGACAGTCATCTCGCCATTCTCAAGAGGATTATGCGGTATGTTCGGGGCCCATCCACTCATGGACTCCTTCTTCCTGCCACGCCATCGCTGGACATCATCGCTTATTCAGATGCTGATTGGGCGGGCTTCCCAGATACCCGTCGCTCAACTTCTGGATACTGTGTCTATCTTGGCGACACCCTTGTCAGTTGGTCCTCGAAGCGTCAAGCCATCGTCTCTCGATCCAGCACTGAAGCCGAGTACCGAGCTGTTGCAAATGCTGTCGCTGATTGTGTCTGGCTACGTCAACTCCTTTCTGAACTTGGGTCTTCTCCGCCTACAACCACCATTGTTTTTTGTGACAATGTTTCAGCCGTGTACATGTCTACTAATCTGGTTGATCACAGGAGGACAAAAGCACATTGAGCTTGATATACGGTTGATCACACGTACCCGTATGCCACCGGTACAATATACGTATACTACTAACGAGACGCAGTTTTTTTTTTTTTTTTTGCCAGGATTTT
>LR738712.1:2678393-2693623 GCA_902687465.1 Secale cereale
CCAGGATTTTGCGCGTGTGTGTGTATTTGACTCGGGACTCAGGAGTGCGTACGTATATAGTACTGGCAGTAGGTTTTCCTCTTTGGCTTTATATATATACGTAGCCCGAATAATGGCCGGCAAAATAGATTACTGACAGCCAACGGGAGCGCCGCGCCATGGCTCCCGCGACCCTGCGCCGGTGGCCGGCGGCGCCGCATTGATCTCCTCTCTCCACCCGCCATTTCTTCAGCCAAGACCAGATCCGGGATGCTCTCCGTGTCCTCTCTCGACTGCACTTCCTCTTCCTTTCGAGCTCTCGCTGTGCTGCCAGCCATGGCTCTCGCATCTGCTTCGTCAACTCCAGGTCCGTCGACCGCCTCGGCTGCTGCCGCCGCGCTCGCCGCGGCCGCTCTTGCCTCCCGCAAGGCCGCCCCGGCCGCTGGAGGTCGCTTGGCCCGTGCTGGTCGCGCCCTGAGACCCGTTGTCGCTGCATCTCCTGCGACGGATGCGGGCATGCTACTGGGCTCCCGGCCTCCCTCGACCGGCGTCGCCATGATGCACGCTCCTCCAACTTGGTGTGCCCCTGGCCTGATGGATGGTGGGCTTGGGTCCCTACTGCCGCCGCTGCTCGAGCGCCCCCATCCCCGGCTTCTGCCGTCGCATCGCCGTCCATGATTCCCGCCGCCGCCGCACCATCACCCCGGACTGCTGCTGACGAAGCGCCACCCATGGTTCCTGCCGGTGCCTCGCCATCGCCCCCTACCGCTGCTTCCAAAGCGCCGTCCGCGACTCTTGCCGGAGCCGCTTCATCTTCCTCGACTCCTGCCCAAGCCATGGCTGCCTCGTCGCCTGCCGACACTACAACGGGATTAGACATGGAGCATCTTGTTTCGTGTATCTCACATGCCGACGAAGAGGTTGTCAACGACGCCGCTGCTCCGGCTGGCCACCTCCCCGTCCTACCGTCATCCTCGTCAACTGCTCAGCCTGATTTGGATAGGGAGCAGCCTGCGTTCGCCGAGACGTGTGTGGGGCACGGGCCAGACGCAAGGTGGGGATGGCAGGAGGTGCTGCCACGGCGTGGTTCGCGGTCTCTGGCTTCGCCGGACGTGACATTGGCTCCTCGTCCCATTCCCGCGTGGCTTCACGACAGATGTTGCAGATGTCTTGCTCCTGGGCACCGTGCGGCTATTTGCAGAGACCCATTTCGATGCTCCAGCTGTTTGGAGAACGGTCACCGTGCGCGCGAGTGCCACAACCCATGGCGTCCTCTCAGCTCGCTTGCATGCCTTGTCATGCCGCGCCTTGACAACATGATCGCGCATCGTCAAGCTCCAACTTCCTATGACGGTCCCTTGAAGTCTGTGCTTCCCTCCGAGGCGCCTCGTCGTGGATCTTGGGCATCTGACGTCTCTGGTATCACTGGCTCAGCGTTGTCGTCAGATGTGGAGCTGCAGTCCGCACTGGCAGATCAGTCCAAAGTGCTGCAAGGTTTGGTGGCGCGTGTTGAGAGCTTTCTAGAGCGGGCGGAGGCTGCTCTGAGCAAGCTCTCCCTCGTGCCGGCTATGTTGCCGACTGCTCTGACCCCACGCCCTCCTGGTGTTTTCGATGTTGGTTCCACGGAAGACAAGGCGACGGAGCTCTTCGGTTGTTTCTCCCCTCGTGTTCGGGTTAGTTCTTCACCATTGTCTGCTGCGGGCGAGGCCGTCGTCGTGGTCGCCGCCCCGGTACTGCATATCATGCCTGAGCTTCAACACCAGTGTGTGAGACCTACTTCGCCTTTGTCTGTTGAGCATATGGAGGTCGACTCGTCGATGAACTCATCGTCTGATCCTTCGACGCCCAGCCAGCCACTCGCCTTTGTGGATCGTGGAGGTTCCGATCTTGCGGTTACCGACCCGCACGTGGTCGCGGGAAAGGTGATGACTGTGCGTGAGAAGGTTGATGAGATTCTCTTTCAAGTTGAGCTTCACAGCTTGCTCGCATGTTTGGAGAGGGTTAGCCCTGGATCTGGAAAGAAGATTGTGGAGAAGGCCCTTAGAAGCAAAACAAAGAAGAGTGACGCCATGGAAAAGGCGTCTGCAGCTGCTTGACGATTCCTTGGATTCTCGTGGTGCCCGTGGTCCTAAGTTCAACATATTCTCTCGTCGGGCGTTTCTTTGCGATGTAGCAGTGTGGTGGTTGATGGTCGTTGTGTCTTGTGGGGATTGGCGGGCGTTGCTGATCATGCGCTTATGTGGTTGCATGTTGTGTGAGTAGTCCATGTGACGAGTTTGTATTGGTTTTCGCCCGGTTTTCCGTTAATTAACTGGGCAATTATCTTCTACTTAATTAATCGATGAGGCAAATCTTTTGCCTCCCTTTCAAAAAATAAATAAATAATGGCCGGCCATGTCTGCTCTGGTCAGGACGCCGTATTAATACCATGTCACTCTCGCTCGCTGGGTCTGACCGGCCGATCTGGACGGCCAACCGCCACCGGAACGGCCGGCCCACCGTCGTCGTCGTGGTACAGCGAGCCAGCCGGGCAGCCCCCCTCGTCAGCCACGGTTGGACGGGGAGCCCTACCACGCACACATACGGCGTCGGACATGGGATGGACTGCATTAACTCCACTCTCTGAACCGTCTCCATGCACGCTCGTCAGTCAGACAAAGCAGGTTTGAAGGTTAAATGGAACTCGCATCCTTCCTTAATCAGAGCAACTCCGATGAAGTGACTCATTTCGTCCGCCGCCGTCCAAGTCGACGCGGACAAAAAATACAGCCCAATGTGTCGACCCAAACGAACGTGCGTCCGCTTTCGTCTGCCTGTCGACCCATTCTCGGCCCATTTTTGAGCCGGATTTGCGTCGGTGCGGACACATGACGGACGCGCGCGCTCGCCCTCTCTCGTCTCCAGACCCGCTGGTCGGTGGCACATTGACCTCTTCATATCCAGCAGCACACCATCGCCCGCCTGCTTCATCGCCGACACCGCCGGCCATTTTTCCGGTAGAAAAGGGATACATAGAGTTCTAAACGTACACATAAAAAAAAAGATGAACTACTCGTCGCTCTCCGACTCCGAATCAGTAATGTCCTCCTCCGTCGTCTGAATGTAGGCGTCAGCCTGATGCTCGTCCACGACGTCGTCCCACCCCGATGTTTCTCGTAGCTTCAGTTTCATTTGAGCGGTCAGCTTCCGCGCACGCTTGTCCTCCCGATAGGCGGCTCGCTCCGTCCTCCTTTGCTTGTAGAACATGCACTCATCGACGATGTCCTGCGGGAAGCGTTCGTGCCACATCACCATGGCCTCAACGTCGTTCTTGGCGATGGCGAGGCGACGCTGCCGCCTCCGGTGGACACGACGATCCTCGTCGGTGAAAAGCCGCGGGAGAGGTGCGAGATCCTGCGCCTGCTGCCTCGACACGTCGGAAAAATTCATCTCCCGACAAGGCCTGAGGAGGTGCCACGTCGCCGCGTCGTGCGCGCGGGCCGCCTCCTCTGTGGTGTCGAATGTGTCGACGAAGAGGCGTTTCTCACCAAACATGATCTCGGAGGAGAAGCCGCCGGAGCGGCGCTCGCGGACTCCGCGAAAATCTGAAGCTCCCACGCGACGCATCGACATGGTGGCGCAGAGGCGGCGAGGCTAGTGAGAGGGGGCAAGACTAGTGTGCGGCGGACAGAGTGTGGAGGGAGCGCGCCTTCTTATAGCGAGCGCCGGCCGCGGCGGCGCGCCAAAACAAGCGCGCGAACCTTTATCGCGTGCTGGCGCGCCAAAACCAGCGCGCGCTAGGCCGATTTCCCCCGCGCGCGAACCTTTCCCGCGTGCTGGAGCGCTCGCGGTCATGAAATGATCGGCGCGTTGGGCGCGCTACCGACCCAAATCGAAAAGAGTGCGGACGCCGGACGGGCGGCCGACTCAAACGGACAAAAAACGGATAAAAGCGCCGTCCGTTTGGATCGGTACATTGAAGTTGCTCTAATAAATGGAAGACAAAAGCACGTTAACCTTTTTTCTTCAGTTTGAAGGTTAAAATTTGCTTTTTAGAGCACCCTGATAGTTTTACCCCGTTTGTTTCGGTCTTAGGCAGCAGACTCTCGTAGGAAAATTAGAAGCTTGAAGAAAACGTTTATAATTAGCTTTGCTAGTGAAGTTGAATTTGGATTGTAACCGTTTTCGGTGCAATTACCTAAAGCACGTCCCAATGTACTTCAGTGGCAATCATCTTTGCCGGTGAAGCGAATCCATATGTGATCCAAAGTCAATTCCAACTGCAAACAACAACGCCTAAAGTTGACCACGGTAGTTTCTCTCCCCCTCACTCCTGTGCCTCCCCTCCGGCGAGTTCTTCTTGTCCGAGCCCTCGCCGACGACACCTCAATGTCATCGTCTCACTTGGGTTCTGTCAAATCCGACGAACAGTCAATACAAAAATAGACCACAAATGGATTCGATATTGGCATGCTTGAAGGATCGGTCGTGTTGGAGTAGTTCTTCGAGATCTTAACGGTATTTTTTTTTTTTGGAACAAACATAACAGAAAGTACATCGTTGCAGCAAACGAAAAACATTGATATATGCTTCAATTCTGGTTTTCTATAGCAGTTTCTTCCTAAAAAGTACTCTCTCCGTCCCAAAATAAGCGACTCGATTTTGTACTAATTTTGTATAAAGCTAATACAAAGTTGAGTCATTTATTTTGAGACAGAGGGAGTATATAATTTGTGCTAGTAGGAGTACACGCTAGAAAAAAGAACTCGCAAGCGCTGCCCTATACTTTTGGGATCAAAGTAGTCATGTATGTTCCTTCCTGCAAATTACTCTGAGCATTTTAGTGAAACTCGAATTTTAGCGCGCGGAGCACTTTTTAGACGCCTGTTGAAGATGCTTTAATAAAAATACTGGCAAGAATTGTGAAGATGATTCCATTCCTGTGGCAGCACAAGCTAGCAAGTCCCAAGAAGCCTCCAAGCACGCACGCACATGTTTATTCTTCTTCTGTGGATGAATGGACGGAACGGAACGGAACGGAATAAACGTACAAGAATAATCCGAATAGACCAGCGTGCCACTGCAGCAGAATCTTAGCTTTACGAGATGCATGCTCCGCGTATGCATCGTCTGCTCGTCCCACAAACCCACCTAATAAAGCTGCTATTATCACTAATTTAAGTAGCTTATTAGTTCAGTTTAGTCAGTGCCACTGTCAGGCTCGTGCTTAAGCGGCGGTGCATACTGACATTGTCGGTACACCTACGTGCTTCCAAAGTTAAGAAGTGGAGGTATCATGCAGGGTCTTGTAGAGAGGTTCACGGCACGGCCTTGCCGTACAGACATGTATTGTTTCAGACAAAAGGATACGGAAAGGAGATAATCAACACCTACTGTAGCTTTGTCAAATTTGAGCTCTGATTTAACTAGCAAACAATGAATTCATTCCACAAAAGTAGTATCATTGAAAACCTCTTTCAAATATGAATCCAACGATATAAGTTTTCTGTCATACAACTTGTATTTTGACAGCCAAACCCGCAGTCAAATTTCGGTATGAAATAGGAAGGAGACCAATAAAACCAGAGGAAGGTAGTAGTAAGCAGCTTGCATCATTTTGTATATTAACACTAGCAGAGCATGGGGGTCTAAGGTGAAATGAACCAAACCCTCTTGGTCGATTTTCATTAAAAAAAACCCGGCAAACTTATAAAGTTCAAATAACAAACGAAAAAGAGAAAACCATAAGACAGTAGTATACCATGCTGGAGTGTCCTCTAAGACCACACAAAAAAGGCTTTCTGTAATCATTTTTTTCTCAGACCTTCATAAATGTCATCCCATCATGAAAATTTACACACAGTTAAAATATTCATCAATGTTTGTTGCCATTTTTTCTTCTTCAGAATTGTCTGAATTTTCAATCAGTTTTTTTGGGCTTTACTATTCACTGGGGCACATGTGGGCTCGGGATACAATCACGCTATTCACTTCTTCACCCATTGACCGGCGATACGTTCATCGCGACATCTTACCCACCGGCAGCGCGTCCACATAGCATGGGCGGTAAGGGAACGCACGTTCGATGCGGCTCCACCGACCTACTTCCTTGACGAGCCCCTTTCCCAGGTGTTGCATCCTCGAGGTGCTAAGATGGTACACCATGACCCTGCCGTTCATGTGGAGGAGGAGCGCGTCCTTGTGTGGATGCATTCCAATTATCCTGCAGTACCACCAGTAGTCCAGCGGCTCGAGTCGGCCAGCAACACCTTCGTCCAGGTCGATGAAGTTATCCTCGTCTGAGTCCCACAGGCACCCGGACCCAGTTTTGGCTTGCTCCTCTTCATCTTCATCTCCCTCTTTGTTGTGGCCACCGAGGGGTTCAAAGAGGCTGATTTTTGCTTCACAACTTTCAACCACCTCCCATCGCGCCATTGGTCTTATAAGTTGTGACGAGCGCTTTATTTGGTGACCGAAAGGACTAAGGTTGGCCTCATGTGTCAGCGTCCATCCTAACTGCCCATCAACAGGTTCTATCAGTGTCCACACCTGAAGTTGGAACCTGTCGAGCGCCACGTAGTGGATCCCTTTCTCATAGCTCGCCAAGACCGACCTAGTAGGAAGGATGCCTCTATTCTCTTCCTCATCACTGGGTATTCCAGGCAGCTGGACCATATCATAGGTTACCTGTGAGTTTCTTAGGATCATAAGAATGTTATCGCAACAATGCACATAGAGCGACCCTCGCCAATACACGGCCGACTTCCATATTTGGTTGTCATTTTCATATACGGGCAACATGTCATAGAGGTGGTGAGAAGTGCAATAGTTTCCGGGCGCAAACTCTCGGCTCTCCCATTTGTTAGTCCGTGATGAGAACACCATTAAAGACAACACCTCTTCTTCGGGCCGATCCTCGACAATTGGCTCATAGACACGTGGCTCATTTCTTTGTTCAACATCACCTTGTTCTTCTTTTCCCTCTTCTTCATATGGCTGGTCTTCTTCAAACAACGACCCACACACCAGTTCTTGTGCCTCGAGGCCGGATCCGACCGCCTTCTTTTTAGGTCGCAGCTGTGTCATCGTGTGCGGGAACCGGAACACCTCGTGGTGCCGTGACACGGCCGGGTCAAAGGCGAGGAAGATACCCCCGAGATACCGTGTCGGCAGGGCAGGCAAGCGGGCGCACCGCACCGTCGCCGGGTTGCACACGCAGTAGAGGTTGCGGCTGGCCCGATGGAGGAGCAGGAGGCCGTTGCAGTGGTCCAGCACGGAGGCCCAGTCATGCTTGAAGGGAGGACGCCGGAACACAGGCTCGTCGTCGGCGGGGGTACGTGGCGGCTTTCCCGCGCGGGCGAAGAAAGAGGACCTGTCGGTGGTGCCGTGTTTTTTGCCGGCGAAGTCGCCGGGGACGGCCGTGCAATTGCTGGTGAAGATGCCGGGGAAGGCGCGCGGCGGGAAGATGCGGTTGAAGCGGGCGAGGAGGACGGCGCTGCCGTCGACGGCGGCGCGCCATGGGTGGCAGACGCGCCGGGACTCGGCGACCGCGCGGATTGGCAGGCGGCGCAGGACGTCGAGGAGGATGTCGCGGGGCAGGCCGGCGAGGAAGTCGCGGGGCAGGCCGTCGAGGTGCACCTTCCATGCATCCTGATTCCGATCGAGACAAAGTGCGTATAGCTCTGACCAACTTGGAAGGCGTTCGAATTTGGAAAGCGTTAATTCATTGCGTGATTTGCAAAGTTTGAGCTGACATTTGGTAATCAATCGGTGCATGCAAGTTCTTGCCTTCTATAAAAATATGATAAGTAGGCCATACTCTTGAAAAAATAACCATATATACATACAACGCATGTCGCAAGAGTATCATTCAAAGAGCACAATCACGGTGCTAGCTGGTGGCCGGGAGCTTCCCGGTGTGGTGATGGTCGGCGTGGTGCCGGGCGACGCCATTGGCCGAACTCTTCTCTTGTCTCTCGACCTGTTGCGCTGGTCGACAGTTCCTTGATGTGCAGATGGCTGCCATGGACGCGGCTTGCTCCCTATCGTGGGATGCGGCCGGGGGCGGTTGGAAGGGTCTCCTTGTCCTCATGTCGGCTTGGGTGGACGCTTGTCCGTCGAGTTGCGTGAGGTTCATGGCTTCGCTGTGGCGGCCATGGATGCGGCTTCCTCCCGCCCCGGAGGGCCGTGGCTTGTGGGTGGCTGTCTTCCCCTTCCTGAAGGGCTTCGTCCTCGTTGATGTTCTTGTGGTTTGTGATCGAATGCTTCTTTCGTGTGTCTTTGCTAGGTAGTGGCCAGCGGCCTTTCCGGTGACACATAGGTGCGGTGGCGTCGTCTCGGCCTCAGATATCCTTTCGACCGTGCCCCATGACACATGTGGTGTCGCAGCGTTGTGCGGTCTCGGATGTGCGATGCCTTTTGATTGCGTCGACGGTGCGGTGTCTTGGTTTGGTCTGCTAGGCGATGCCCTTTGACTACGCCAGTTGCACATAGGTGCTGTGGCGTCGTCTCGGCCTCGCGTGGCATTGTGCAGTCTCGGTGCACGGCGTCTTTCGATTGCGTCGACGGTGCAGTATCGTGGCATGATCTCGGCTGGCCCATGCCGTTCGATTACACTGGGTGGTGCTTTTGTTTTGTTTCGTGGTGTTTCCCTCTTAGTTTCTCCGTGCTGTGTGTGTTGTTGGTGTGAGTTTTTTTTTTTTGCTTTATTTCTTCTCCTTGTGACCCCTTGTATCTCTGGTTCACTTGAACCCATCTTGCAACAGGCTGCAAAGCCCTATAGGCAACAATGCATACAATTCAGGTGGGGAGTCCTCTCCCTTCCCGGTGAAAATTCAAAAAAAAAGAGCACAATCACCGTAGCGGCTGAGAAGAGGAACAAGTTCGCTTATCTTTTTTCGGAAGAAAGAAAAGGCGACTTGCCGCCGCCACCAAGTGTCTCGCCCGTCGTTGCCCTCCGGCAGTTTCCCTCTGTTGGTGACCTCGATCGTGGATAGTGAGGGCGGTCGCTATATCCACGTGTGTGGATAGTTTTTAGATTCTCGTAGTTTAGGTTTTATGTTGTTCATCGTCGTGCCTTCGGCGGTGGCAATGGCGGCACTGAATAAATATTCTTCATATCCTACTCCGATGAGGCGATCAGTCCTATGGTTGAGCATTAATTTTGAAACGAATTCGTTCAAGTAAGGACGGGGTGGCGGCGACGGCATCCTCGTGGTGGACATGTGTCCTCAGGCTCCGCCATTGCGACGGTGTTTGCTACAGCGCCGGTGCGGAGCTTGGGAGGTAGTCCAGGAGCGGATGCAGATTGTGGTCTGTATCGGAGGCATCTGAAAGGTGATGGATCGTGTGTTGGGTTCGTGGCTCGTGGACGACAGATATGATTTTCTCCTCCGACGTCTCAGTCTTGTGATGGTGCCAGATCATGAGTTTGATGGCATGTCTAGGGTGTTGCTCCGGTCTGAATCGTTTAACGGTAATAGATTCGTCTTTGGCGAGCCACCTTGTAGGTCCGCAAAGCTGAATATTAGCAATGGAGCCGCATCGACCTCTGGTGTGAAGGTGATCCGTTATTTTTTTTCTTTGGTGACTGTTGTGGCGGTGACAGCGGTAGGTGACGAACGTCGGTGTCAACCTCAGATGTTTCTTCAGTAGTGGAAAGGCTAGCTTTCTGCTTTCTTTTCAGTTTTGCAGGTTGATGTACGTGACTTGTTCGATGATATTTATGATGATTTGCAAGGAGAAGAGTTGAATAAATGATTAAACGAAATACGTACAGCTACTGATTTGTACAGGAACCACATTGATCCCAAAATTTGTCCAGCTCTTCTTCAGGGAAGAATTCAGTGTCCAAATTAATCTATCAAACTGCCATCGAACCGAACGCATCGCATGGTTTGATTGATAGAACCTTTTTTTTCAGTGAGTGTATGCGCGTGTATATGAGCGCTTGTGTCCGTTAACGTGCATTTAAACCATTGTGAAAGTTTAGCTTTTTTTGCTCTTTATTTAGTACGAAGTTTTTCCAGCCGTTTTAATTCGGTTTTTCTTTTTTCTTTTTTTCTTTTTTTCTTCAATGCACGCTTTCTTTTCCGACTAATGATTCTTCCTAAAAATTGATGAAACCTTTTTTTTACAAATATGTGAACTTTTATTCAAAATTGTGAACACTTTTCCAGTTTCTTGAATTTTTTTCAAAATTTATTTTGAGTTAGCTTTATTAATACAATTTATGAAATTTTTTAAATTCGATTAACTTTTTTCATACTAGATGAACTTTTTTCAAATTCAATGAACCTTTTTAAAATCCGATGAACTTTTTCATATTACATGATTTGTTTTCAAATTCATTGAATTTTTTTCAAATTCAATGAATTTTTTCATATTAGATTTTTTTTCAAATCCAATGACCTTTTTTGAATTTTGATGTTTTTTTTCAAATTGATGAACTATTTCTGAAATTCGATGATTTTTTTTAAATTGGACCAACTTTATTTTTCAAGTAAATGAACTTTTTTGAATTTAGTGGACTTTTTCGATAAATAATTTATACTGGTCAAATAGTTACGTTTTCCCTGCTAGTAGGACAACCTAGTTCGAATCCTACTTGAAGCATTCGATGATTATAATTTCGTTTTTTTCATTCGACAGGGGCATGTTGCTGGGCTGGCCCAAGTGAAGCCGCGCGGGCGCCAGTTTCCTGATCGGGCGCCTGAAGCGCCGATTAGGGGCTCCCTCTTTTTTATGCGTGTGTTTGCGTGTACACTTTCAAAAAATCATTTTGCATACACGCTCATACATGCCTACCTTTTCAATTTTATGGTTAACTTTTTCAATACATGTTCTACATTTTCATATACATGATTAACATTTTGTATACACGAGAAACATTTTCTATATATGGTTAATATTTTATTCTATAAATAATTGATATTTTTAAATTTCACTTCCGCTTCGGTACAACTCCCCTAAACACATCAACGAAGGAGATTTATCCATACCCCTTCATAACAAAGGGTAGGATGGTCTTTTCTTATTTTTTTGTGAGCGGTTGATTTTTTAAAATACGTCAACTGTATACGCTGTACGCCTAATGGGCCGACCCATTAGTGACCGATGTAGAGATTAGAGAGTGTGGCCGTTCATGGGAGGTAAAAATTCACAAAGTAAGTACATGCACATACTAGGAATCAAACGATGGACCTCTTGCGTGTGAGGGTGAGTGGCTCACCGGTTGAGATGATTAGTATCTATGAAAAATTAGGAACGTACAAATTTAAGAATTACATCGTCCGGATTTATTGAGCCTACCCACAGTATTGCCAAAACCAACGCATATCAAGGCCGATTTTTTGTTTTGAATCTGCCCAATTAGTGACCAGGATTGAATGGTTTTAACTACCGTAAATTAATTGTCAAACCTCCTCGCATCCATCAACGCTCCCGCATGCATTGCTGCCCAAACACACACATATCGGCTGCATGGCGCATGGGCCATGGCCCAATCAGAGCGCAACTTTCTCTTAACAGCTTGAAATTAATTTTCATCAATTAACAAACTGGCTATTAATTCAGGCATATGGAATAACAACCGACCTTACAAAAGTGGAATTCCTCTAGCCTAGAAATCCCGGACATAGGTAACACCAATGTAGAATCCGGACACATTTCCAATTTTTTCGAAAATTTGTTGTAAATTCTGAATAAATTAAAAAAAATCAAATAATGTTTGAAAATCCAACAATGTGACCAACTTGAACACATTTTGAAAAAATCATTTTTGTAAAAAAGCATAAACAGTTTTTAAAATAATTGAACAATATTTTCTAAAATCATAAACAATTTGAAAATTTTAAAGAGATATGTTAGTTCTCGTATTTTCATATTTTGTTCGTTTCAAAAAACCTTCAGGAATATTAAAAGTTGGCGTACTTTAAAAAGATCAGAAGTTAAAAGAATAGTCCTATTGTCAGAAATATTCACAAATTAATAAATCTGTATTTGGAAAAATATTCCCGCATCCAAAAAAGTTCACACATCCAGAAATTGTTTGCTTTATCCAAATTTTGGCGGAAGTTTAAAAAAATGTTTGTGTGCTTTATAAATTTTTTGGTCCAAGTTGTTCACATTTTTTTCAAGAAAAGTTTCGTTTTTTATCAGATTTTTTAAATATATAAACGTGTTATTTGTTCTTATAGAGTATGCGTTGTACGAAATCAAAAGCAGCCGCTTGGTCTGCTTGTAGACATCGCTTCCAAAGAGTGCGAGGATCTGTGTTCAATTCCTGGTGGGTTGTCGTTTTTGCGTTATTTCCCAGACGCTTTGCCTCGTACAAGAGGTCTCCGTATGGTGTATACGTTCAGGCGGTGACCCATCATATATACAAAAATAAATACGATGTGTTAAAGGTCTGCATTACCCTTTATACGTTTTGTGAGGGGGTTGTATCGAAGCGGGTCTCTTTAAATTTTTCTTTTTTATGTCTACTTTTTCATATATGTTGTGTCTTTGTGTGCATGTGCTCTGATGTCTAATTTTTTATACATGTTGTTCATTTTTCGTATACATCAGGTACTTTTTTTACACACATTTAAACTTTTTCAAATGCATAATCAACATTTTTCAAAACACAGAGAATATATATTTGTGTTTATATATATATATATATATATATATATATATATATATATATATATATATATATATATATATATATATATATATATATATATATATATATATATATATATATATATATATAATAAGCGCTTCAGGGCAGCGCTGCTGCTGCGCAGTCTGCTGGAATATTTGTTGCAGCCGCTTGAAGCGAGGCGTGCATGTGTCCCGAATAGGCAGGCCCATTCAAGTGTTTGTTTTCTTTTTTGCTGGCTTGCTGGCTGTTACCAGTTTCTTTTGTCTTGTTTTCACTTAGTTTTTCAAGGCTTGAATGTATTCAGTTTTTGTTGTATTTTCCTTCCTTTTAGGTTTAACTTTTTTTCGTGTGGTGGTGTTATTTTCTTTATTTTTCATTTTTTGTAGTTTTACTAAATAATTTAAAAACGCACAACAAATATAATTTTCAAACACATGATGAATTGTTTCTAAATAGAAAAAAACTATGATTTCAATATATGGTGATTATTTTCAATCACACGATTCACATGTTTAAAATGCATGATTAACTTTTTTAATACATGTTGAACATTTTCAACACAGTGAATAATTTAAAACACATGATAAACCTTTTCAGTTATTTTATTTCCATTAGAAATCCAGTTCCTAAACTTTTATGAATGTAAAAATTAAAAATATCTTTGAATGTGTTACTTGTAAAATTGTTTTGAAACTGAATATTACCTGTGTCCGTCCCTCCAGCTAGTGAATACTCCCTCCATTATATAATGCCATGCATATTGTTTTTTCAAAAGTAAAATCTTAAAGAGTTTGATCAAGTATATTGAAAAAATATCAACACTAAATAATATCAAATAAATATGATATAAAATTATTTCTCATGATATATCTAATTATATTAATTTGGTATCATGGATGTACGACATAGTATTTTCTATCAACTTTTTCAAAGTTGACGAAACATGACTTTTGAAAAAAGTCTGTAGATACTACGTTATGTAACGGAGGGAGTACAATCTATGCTCTTTCTTTTTGTTGTGTTAAAAACTAGTTAACTAATTAATGTTAATCCTTTATTTTGTAATCCTTGCGGGCATGCTGTGATGGTTCTCGCCAGATTTTCTGTAAATTAATTGGACAGTTTTCTTCTTCTAAATTAATGAAAATGAAGTCTAATTATTGTATCAAAGAAGAAGAAAATTCAAAACGGCAAATTGGTTCCGCAGGTTATTATCAAAATCCTTGATGAGTAGAAGGTAAAAAAGCTCACTATGTAGCCTAAAATACTTCACAAGGAGAAGGTACTGCAGCTCAGATTTGCCTGCTGTTTGTAGGTACCTACGTCTTGGTTAGAGTTGCATGCCCCATAATGGCATGGAGATATTAGTAAGCAATTATAAATATTGTGCCCCACATAAATAGATCAGCTGTCGCCATTGAACAAATTAGGAATGGCGACTCCCACCAACCTCCCACCTCCCGCCCATGGAGACTCGCACGCATCCACAGCCACCCCCCTCGTCGGCCTCCCATGGGGTGTCCTAGGTGCCCCTCTCCATCAAGATGGCTAATCTTCTCCATTGGGACTTTGCTCCTGGTCTCAAGGTGGAGAATCAAGTTCGCTCCAGGTTTGGATCTACGGTTCACTTTTGCTCCGATCTGAGGACCAAGGAATTTTTCTTGGTGGTCTCTTTCTCCTCGGTCTCTTTCCTTCTCTCGGTTCAATCTGTGGGAGTGGTTCACCAGTGTTGCATTGGTGGATCTACACAAGGGTTTAATGTGCTATGGCCTCAAGGAGGGAGCGACACAAGAGCGTCGCTATCATCCGATCGACTGATTAAGGCTTCCCCCGGAGTAGCGGGAGAAGTTGGGAGCTTGACCTGGATGATTCCTTCAAGAAGGAAAAAGCGCCAGTGCGTCACCATCACTGGCGTCGGCCATCGGCCGACGACAAGATCGTCACCTGGATCAGCCGCACAAGACACCAACCGGCAACTCAGCATCAACCAGACCACCTTCAAAGCCCCGGATCCAGCGGCCCAGATCTGATGACCATCCATAGTCGCACCACCACCTTTGGAACCTGATGCTCCGACAACTACCGAAGTGCGCCACAACTAGAACTTGGAGGGAGGGCTGCCACCCCACCACGCCATGCCTAAATAGTCGTTAGGAAGGATCCCAAGCACGCTATTCACCGTCTCCGAACCAAACAAGAACCGGAGTCAAGGCCACTGGATCGCCGGAGCAGCTCCGTCTTGGACATGGGTAACTCTACGTCGTGCAGCCGAGGATGTCCAGGGCCTCACTGCCCACCACCGGACGAGGCCGCCAACCTGGGATCCAGACCGTGTGTGGCCGCCGCCATCGACCATGCCCAACTGCGTCACCTTCCCCTGGCTGCCGATTCCCACCAACACCATGCCCACGCTGCCGCCGGGATTCGGCTATAGAATCACCGTGACGCGGGCTAGAGCCCCACATCACCTGGTGGCCCGCGAAAGGTAGGAGCGTGCCCCCTCCACTGCCATCGCATGCACGGGCTTCTCCCGGCACCGACCCCTGGCGGCAACCGAGGGGAGGGATGCAAGGGGGAGTTCCAGTGGCTAGGGATCAGGATCTCTCGTGTCGCCAACCGG
>LR738712.1:2697003-2715656 GCA_902687465.1 Secale cereale
GGGGGCGCCCCCCCTGCCTCGAGGCCTCCTCGTGTGGCCCCCAGTGCCCTCCTTCTTCCTATATAATTCCACGTACCCCAGAAACTCCATACGCAGAGAGAAAACCCTAATTCCACCGCCGTAGCTTCTGTTCCCGTGGAGATCCCATCTTGGAGCCTGTTCCGGAGCTCCACCGGAGGGGGATCCATCACGGAGGCCTTCATCATCATCATCATCATCGCCCTCACCATGAGTTGTGAGTAGTTTACCACAGACCTTGGGGTCCATAGCTAGTATCTAGATGGCTTCTTCTCTCTCTCAGGATCCCAATACAAAGTTCTCCTCGGTCTTCGAGGAGATCTATTCAATGTAATCTCTTTTTGCGGTGTGTTTGTCGAGATCCGATGAATTGTGAGTTTATGATCAAGGTTATCTATGAAAGATATTTGGTTCTTCTCTGAACTTTTTATGTGTGCTCATAATATCCTTGCAAGTCTCTTCGAATTATTGGTTTGGTTTGGCCTACTAGATCTATATTTCTTGCAATGGGAGAAGTGCTTGGCTTTGGGTTCAATCTTGCGATGTCCTTTTCCAGTGACAGTAGGGGCAGCAAGGCACGCATTGTATTGTTGCCATCGAGGATAAAAAGATGGGGTTTACATCATATTGCTTGAGTTTATCCCTCTACATCATGTCATCTTGCTTAAGGCGTTACTCTGTTCGTATGAACTCAATACACTAGATGCATGCTGGATAGCGGTCGATGTGTGGAGTAATAGTAGTAGATGCAGGTAGGAGTCGGTCTACTTGTCTCGGACGTGATGCCTATATACAATGATCATGCCTAGATAGTCTCATAATTATTTGCTTTTCTATCAATTGCTCGACAGTAATTTGTTTACCCGCCGTAGAATATCGCTATCATGAGAGAAGCCACTAGAGAAAACTATGGCCCCCGGGTCTATTCTCAACATATCAATCTACATCTACTTTACTTTTACCGCTTTTATTTGCTGTTTTATTAAACCAAAAATACCAAAAATATAAACTATCATCTCTATCAGATCTCACTCTCGTAAGTGACCGTAAAGGGATTGACAACCCCTTATCGCGTTGGCTGCGAAGTTCTTATTTATTTGTGCAGGTGCGAGGGACTCGCGCGTGGTCTCCTACTGGATTGATACCTTGGTTCTCAAGAAATGAGGGAAATACTTATGCTACTGTGCTGCATCTCCCTTTCCTCTTCGAGGGAATACAACGCAAGCTCAAGAGGTAGAAAGAAGAATTTCTGGCGCCGTTGCCGGGGAGGCTTACACAAAAGTCATATACCAAGTACCTATCACAAACCCTTATCCTTCGCATGACATTTATCTGCCTCTCGTTTTCCTCTCCCCCACTTCACCCTTGCCGTTTTATTTGCCCTTCTTCTGCCGTGTGTTTACTGTCCGCTTGCCTCTTGTTTGCTTGTGTGCTATCTGCCCTCAATTATCTTGCATCTTCAATTGCTAAAGCATGGATCCTCATCCACTTGCTAATCTCTTTAAGAGATCCAATTATGTTGAACCTATTGCTAGTGAGTTGACTGCACTAGATTATCTTTATGGGGTTTTGCTTGAAATTTGTGAATCTGAAAATTGTGACGAAATATTGAAAGAAAAACATAAATTGATTCACGATAGTTCTTTGAGTAAAAAGCATGATTGCAATGATGTTATTATAAATTCTGTTAATGTTAATTGTGCTAATGATATGCAAAACCCTAAGCTTGGGGATGCTAATTTTGATATGACTACTATTTGTTGCAATGATCATGATTGGGGTGATTCTTCTTATGATCTTGAAAATTTATTTCGACCCCATGATGAATATGATATTGATAATAATGTTTGCAATAATATTGAAAGTGGGTTTGGAAGAGTGTCAACTTTAGATCCCACATATTTGGAGTATGATCAATCTTATGAAATTTTTGATAAGAGTGGGTTTGGAGAGGTCATGACTTTAGTTAATGTTACTCCCACTATTTTGGAAGAGTGTCAACTTTGCATGCATACGGATCGTGTTGAGAGTATGTCTTGTGATAGCTATATTGTTGAATTTTCTTATGATCCTACATGCAATTATTATGAGAGAGGAAAATATGGTTGTAGAAATCTTCATGTTACTAAATTACCTCTCGTTATGTTAAGATTGCTATTGTTTCTTTCTTCTTCCTTGCATATGCTAGCTCTTGTTTGTCTTGCTAATTTGTTTGCCTATAAAATGCCTATGCATAGGAAGTATGTTAGACTTAGATGTGTTTGTCACATGTTTTATGATGCTCTCTTTGTGCTTCAATTCTTATCTTTCATGTGAGCATCACTGAATTCTCAAGCCTATCTTAATGGCTATAAAGAAAGAGCTTGTTGGGAGGCAACCCAACTTTATATTTTTTGTTTTTGTTGCTGTTAGGGAATAAATATTGCATCTAGCCTCTGATTAGATGTGGTTTCATGTTTTTTTAGTGTTTGTGCCAAGTAGAACCTTTGGGAAGACTTGTGTGAAGTTTATATGATCTTGCTGTGAAAAACAGAATCATTAGCGCTCGCTAAAGTAGTCGTGGGATTTTACTGGAGCGTGCTTTTTAGTTGATTCTTTTTGCTGCTGATTGGTAGACAAATTGCGCAAATTTACCAATTTAGTTTGTATTTTTTGGAGTTCCAGAAGTAGGCGAACCCTGCAGATTACTACAAACTTTTATGTCTTTGACAGATTCTGTTTTTCGTGTGTTGTTTGCTTATTCCGATGCATCTATGATTAATATTGGAGGATATGAACCATAGAGAAGTTGGAGTACAGTAGGTTTAAAACCAATATAAACAAAGAATGAATTCATTGCTGTACCTTTGAGTAGTGGTTTGCTTTCTCATACTAACGGAGCTCACGAGAATTTTTGTCTAAGTTTTGTGTTGTGAAGTTTTCAAGTTTTGAGTATTGCTTTGATGGACTATGGAACAAGGAGTAGAAAAGGCCTAAGCTTGGGGATTCCCATGGCACCCCAAGTAAATTCAAGATAATCAAAAGCCTAAGCTTGGGGATGCCTCGGGAAGGCATCCCCTCTTTCGTCTTCATCCATCGGTAACTATACTTGGAGCTATATTTTTATTCGCAACATGATATGAGTTTTGCTTGGAGCGTCTTGTAAAATTTGAGTCTTTTCTTGTTAGTTTGCCACAATAATCCTTGCTGGACACACCTATTTGAGAGTGTTAAATATGGCCTAGAAATTGTTAGAACACTCTATGTGCTTCACTTATATCTTTTGAGTTGAATAGTTTTTGCTCTAGTGCTTCACTTATATCTTTTAGAGCACGGTGGTGGTAATATTTTGTAGAAATTGTTGAACTCTCATGCTTCACTTATATCTATTTGAGAGTCTATTAAAACAGCATGGTAATGCGTTTAGGCTAAAGAAACTAGTCTTCACATGATAGAGATCCAATGTCAATGTAGTAATTTTTTTTACACCAAGTGCATTGAATAGAAAGAGATGTTGGATGCTTGATAATTGTTTTGAGACACGAGGATAGTGATATTAGAGTCATGCTAGTGGAGTTATTATGAAATTGAGAAATACTTGTGTTAAGGTTAGTGATTCCCGTATCATGCACGTATGGTGAACCGCTATGTGACGAAGTTAGAGCATGAGGTATTTGTAGAGTGGCAACCTTTGTGTGGAGGTCGGGGGCGCACGATGGTTAACTCCTACCAACCTCCCCCCTAGGAGCATGCGTTGATTGCTTTGTTTTGATGACTCATAGATTTTTGCAATAAGTATATGAGTTCTTATGACTAATGTTGAGTCCATGGATTATACGCACTCTCACCCTTCCACAATTGCTAGCCTCTCTTGTACCGCGCAACTCTCGCCGGTACCATAAACCCACTATATATCCTTCCTCAAAACAGCCACCATATTGTTCCTCAAAACAGCCACCATACCTACCTATCATGGCATTTCCATAGCCATTCCGAGATATATTGACTTGCAACTTTCCACCGTCCGTTCATATGGCACGCATCATATTGTCATATTGCCATGCATGATCATGTAGTTGACATCGTATTTGTGGCAAGGCCACCATGCATAATTTTTATACATGTCACTCTTGTTTCATTGCACATACCGGTACACCGCCGGAGGCATTCATATAGAGTCATACTTTGTTGTTGTAGTATCGAGTTGTAATTTCGTGTTGTAATGAAAGTGTGATGATCATCATTATTACAGCATTGTCCCATGGGAGAAAGGCTAAATCAATAAAGCCCCTCCGAAAAAAGGAAAAAAAAGAAAGGCCCAAAGAAAAAAAAAGAAAAAAAGAAAGAAAAAAGGGGACAATTGCTACTATTCTTTTCCACACTTGGGCTTCAAAGTAGCACCATGTTCTTCATTGTAAAGAGTCTCATGTTTAGTCACTTTCATATACTAGTGGGAATTTTCATTATAGAACTTGGCTTGTATATTCCAATGATGGGCTTCCTCAAATGCCCTAGGTCTTCGTGAGCAAGAAAGTTGGATGCACACCTACTAGTTTCTTTTGTTGAGCTTTCATTTATATTTAGCTCTAGTGCATCCGTTGCATGGAAATCCCTACTCACTCACATTGATATCTATTGATGGGCATCTCCATAGCCCGTTGATACGCATAGTCGATGTGAGACTATCTTCCTCCTTTTTGTCTTCTCCACAACCACCTCTATTCCACCCATAGTGCTATGTCCTTGGCTCATGCTCATGTATTGCGTGAAAGTTGAAAGGTTTGAAAAGATAGAGTATGAAAACAAATACTTGGCTGAAATCGGGGTTGTGCATGATATGAATATTTTGTGTGATGAAGAGGGAGCATAGCCAGACTATATGATTTTGTAGGGATAACTTTCTTTAGCCATGGTATTTCGAGAACACATGATTGCTTTGTTAGTATTGCTTGAAGTATTGTTATTTCTTATGTCAATATAGACTTTTATCTTGAATTTTTCAGATCTGAACATTCATGCCACAATTAAGAGAATTACATTGAAAAACTATATTGGTTAGCATTCCACATCAAAAAATCTTTCTTTATCATTTACCTACTCGAGGACGAGCAGGAATTAAGCTTGGGGATGCTTGATACGTCTCCAATGTATCTATAATTTTTGATTGTTCCATGCTATTATTTATGAAGTCTTGGATGTTTAATGGGCTTTATCATTCACTTTTATATCATTTTTGGGACTAACCTACTAACCCAATGGCCCAGTCCAGCTTGCTGTTTTTTTTGCCTATTTCAGGGTTTTGCAGAATAAGAATATCAAACGGAGTCCAAACGGAATGAAACCTTCGCGAGAGATATTTTTGGAGAAAATCACGCCCAGGAAGCTTGAGAACCACGTCAGAGGATCGAGGAGCCACCCTCGAGGGTGGGGCGCGCGCCCCACTTCCCAGGGCGCGCCCCTTGCCTCGAGGCCTCCTCGTGTGGCCCCCGGTGCCCTCCTTCTTCCTATATAAGTCCACGTACCCTAAAAACTCCATACGCAAAGAGAAAACCCTAATTCCACCGCCGTAGCTTCTGTTCCCGTGGAGATCCCACTTGGAGCCTGTTCCGGAGCTCCACCGGAGGGGGATCCATCACGGAGGCCTTCTTCATCATCATCATCGCCCTCACCATGAGTTGTGAGTAGTTTACCACAGACCTTCGGGTCCATAGCTAGTATCTAGATGGCTTCTTCTCTCTCTCTGGATCTCAATACAAAGTTCTCCTCGATCTTCGAGGAGATCTATTCGATGTAATCTCTTTTTGCGGTGTGTTTGTCGAGATCCGATGAATTGTGAGTTTATGATGAAGGTTATCTATGAAAGATATTTGGTTCTTCTCTGAACTTTTTATGTGTGCTCATAATATCTTTGCAAGTCTCTTCGAATTATTGGTTTGGTTTGGCCTACTAGATCTATAGTTCTTGCAATGGGAGAAGTGCTTGGCTTTGGGTTCAATCTTGCGGTGTCCTTTCCCAGTGACAGTAGGGGCAGCAAGGCACGTATTGTATTGTTGCCATCGAGGATAAAAAGATGGGGTTTACATCATATTGCTTGAGTTTCTCCCTTTACATCATGTCATCTTGCTTAAGGCGTTACTCTGTTCGTATGAACTCAATACACTAGATGCATGCTGGATAGCGGTCGATGTGTGGAGTAATAGTAGTAGATGCAGGCAGGAGTCGGTCTACTTGTCTCGGACGTGATGCCTATATACAATGATCATGCCTAGATAGTCTCATAATTATTCGCTTTTCTATCAATTGCTCGACAGTAATTTGTTTACTCGCCGTAGAATACCGCTATCATGAGAGAAGCCACTGGAGAAAACTATGGCCCCCGGGTCTATTCTCAACATATCAATCTACATCTACTTTACTTTTACCGCTTTTATTTGCTATTTTATTAAACCAAAAATACCAAAAATATAAACTATCATCTCTATCAGATCTCACTCTCGTAAGTGACCGTAAAGGGATTGACAACCCCTTATCGCGTTGGCTGCGAAGTTCTTATTTGTTTGTGCAGGTGCGAGGGACTCACGGGTGGTCTTCTACTAGATTGATACCTTGGTTCTCAAAAACTGAGGGAAATACTTACGCTACTGTGCTGCATCTCCCTTTCCTCTTCGAGGGAATACAACACAAGCTCAAGAGGTAGCACATGCCTCATGAGAAAAATGACAAAAAATCCGTACTCCGGAACAATGGAGCGTGCTAATGACTTACTGGAAATTATACATACCGATGTATGCGGTCCGATGAGTGTTGAAGCATGCGGCGGATATCGTTATTTTCTAATCTTCACAGATGATTTAAGTAGGTATGGATATATCTAATTGATGAAACACAAGTCTGAAACATTTTAAAAGTTCAAAGAATTTCAGAGTGACGTAGAGAATCATGGTAATAAGAAAATAAAATTTCTACAATCTGATCGCGGAGGCGAATATTTGAGTTACGAGTTTGGCCTTCATTTAAAACAATGTGGAATTCTTTCACAACTTACGCCAGCTGGAACACCATAGCGTAATGGTTTGTTTGAACGTCTTAACCGTACTTTATTAGATATTGTGCGTTCTATGATGTCTCATTCCGATTTGCCTTTATCATTTTGCGGTTATGCATTAGAGACAGCTGCATTCACGTTAAATAGGGCACCATCTAAATCCGTTGAGACGACACCATATGAACTGTGGTTTGGTAATAAACCTAAGCTATCGTTTCTTAAAGTTTGGGGATGCGACGCTTATGTTAAAAGGCTTCATCATGATAAGCTTGAACCTAAAGTGGAGAAGTGCATGTTCATAGGATACCCGAAAGAAACTATTGGGAATACCTTCTACAACAGATCCACATGCAAAATATTTGTTGCTAAGAATGGGTCCTTTCTAGAGAAGGAGTTTCTCTCGAAAGAAGTTAGTGGGAGAATAGTAGAACTTGATGAGGTAGTTGTACCTTCTCTCAAATTGAAAAGTAGCACATCAGAGAAAACCGTTCCCGTGATGCCTACACCAACTAGAGAAGAAGATAATGATGATGATCATGAAACTTTGGATCAAGTTACTACTGAACGTCGAAGGTCGACCCGAACACGCACCGCACCAGAGTGGTACGGTAATCCTGTCCTGGAAGTCATGTTGTTAGACAACGGCAAACCTTCGAACTATGAAGAAGCTATGATGAGCCCAGATTCCGATAAATGGCTTGAGGACATGAAATCTGAGATAGGATCCATGTATGAGAACAAAGTGGGGACTTTGGTGGAATTGCCCTATGATCGGCAAGCCATTGAGAATAAATGGATCTTCAAGAAGGAGATATACGCTGATGGTAATATCACTGTCTACAAAGCTTGATTCCGGCGACGACATCGACGACATTTCCCATGTTCATAATCCAAAGATTAAACTTGTACAATTAAATATATGTACTAACAAAACTAAATTAGATCATTATTATTCATCACGAGTTGACTATCGGTCTGTCGAGTCTTTTCTTGAAAACTCTAAGCTCATGTGGTGTATACATTCGACCGTGCATGGTCGCTCCTCCTTTCGTTCCCAAGTGCATTACACCAAAATGTCTAGCACACGGGAACGAAGGAGAAGAAGGAGAAACGACCCCCTCGACAACAATCCGGATTCTTCTTCCTCTCTCATATATGGTGGTGGACACACTGCCTCACTGATTTTTCGACCGTCGATGATAGTCGTTATTCCTCCTTCCCCTAGTTCATAACAAATGTCTAATACAAGGAGAAGAAGGAAAAATGACCCTCATGACAACAGTTGGGATTCTTCTTCTCTCATGTATGGACCCTCGACAGACTTAAAGTCAAGCCAAAATTCCGTTTAATTATCTTTCTAGAAAATCCAGGCCACTCGATATTCCCTACATATTCTAGCACAAGTCATGCCAAAATTCACGGAAAAATCCGGCATGACCTTTGATAGAAAAGGACATATCGAGCGCCTGAAATTTGCCGGAACAGAAATTAATCAACACTCCGGCAAAACATAGGCCACTCGGAGGTGTTACCCGCAAACATGGCCGACCACTTGGGCAAGCACATATCCTATTTGAGCAACACAAGATATACATATTTATATCAATATAGAATTATGTGTATAAGGTTTTCCCTAGTAGTGTTTGAGACCCATGCATGCATGAATCTAACCTCGAGGTCGAAGGGGGTCGGTGACGGGGACGATGACGAGGATGATGGAGGGGCTCCTTGATTTCTGCAAAAACAAAAACCCTATAAGCTATCTGTTGGAGATATGCCCTAGAGGCAATAATAAAAGCATTATTATTATATCTCCTTGTTCATGATAATTGTCTGTTATTCATGCTTGAATTGTATTGTACGGAAACAGCGATACATGTGTGAATACATAGACCAAAATGAGTCCCTGGTAGGCCTCTAGTAACCAGCTCGTTGATCAACAGATGGTCACGGTTTCCTGACCATGGACATGAGATGTCAGTGATAACGGGATCACATCATTAGGAGAATGATGTGATGGACAAGACCCAAACTTGAGCATAACACGAGATCGTATAGTTCGTAATGCATAAGCTTTTCGGTGTCAAGTATTTATTCCTTAGACCATGAGGTTGTACAACTCCCGGATACCGTAGGAATACTTTGGGTGTGCCAACCGTCACAACATAACTGGGTGGCTATAAAGGTACGCATCGGGTATCTCCGAAAGTGTCTGTTGAGTTGGTACGAACCGAGACTGGGATGTTGTCACTCCGTATGACGGAGAGGTACCTCTGGGCCCACTCGGTAGGACATCATCATAATGAGCTCAATGTGACTAAGTAGTTAGTCACGGGATGATGGATTACGGATCGAGTAAAGAGACTTGCCATAACGAGATTGAACAAGGTATCGGGAATACCGATGATCGAATCTCGGGCAAGTACCGTACCGATGGACAAAGGGAATAACATACAGGATTGAGTGAATCCTTGACACGGTGGTTCATCCGATGAAGATCATCAAGGAACACGTGGGAACCAACATGGTTATCCAGATCCCGCTGTTGGTTATTGACCGGAGAGTGGTCTCGGTCATGTCTACGTGTCTCCCGAACCCGTAGGGTCTACACACTTAAGGTTCGGTAACGCTAGGGTCGTAGAGATAAATGCACGTGGAAACCCGAAAGTTGTTCGGAGTCCCGGATGAGATCCCGGACGTCACGAGGAGTTCCGGAATGGTCCGGAGGTAAAGATTGATATATGGGAAGTCCAGTTTCGGCCAACGGGTGATCTTCGGGGGTCACCGGGAGCGTTCCGGGACCACCGGAGGGGCCCCGGGGGTCCATCGGGTGGGGCCACCCCTCCCGGTGGGGCCCCTAGGCCGCGAGGGGATGTGTGCAGCCCTCTGGGCTGGCGCACCACAAGGTGGCCCACCTCCCCATGCGCCTAGGCTTAAAACCCTAAGGGGAGGGGGGCCACCACTTGCCTTGGGGGAGGAGGACTCCTCCCTGGACGCCGCCCCCCCTTGCAGATTGGATCTGCAGGGGGCTGGCGCCCCCCTGGCCCCCTATATATATGTGGGGGGGGGGGGAGAGGGCAGCCGCACCTCAAGCCCTGGCGCCTCTCCCCCTCCCGTCACACCCCATACTCCCAACGCAGGGCGCCCGGCCAAGCCCTGCTGCGATCTCCACTGCATCCGTCATCACGCCGTCGTGCAGCCGGATCTCTGACGACTTCTCCTCCCCCCTTGCTGGATCAAGAAGGAGGTGACGTTGCTGCACCGTACGTGTGTTGAACGCGGAGGTGCCGTCCGTTCGGCGCTAGATCATCGGTGACGAAGAACGTGAAGAGTACGACTACTTCATCCTTGCTTCGTTGAAAGCTTCCGCACGCGATCTACATAACGGTATGTAGAAGCACTCTTAGTTGCTCGTTGCTTGATGTCTCCATAGTTGGATCTTGGTGAAGACGTAGAATTTTTTTGAATTATGCTACGTTCCCCAACAGTGGCATCTGAGCCTAGGTTTTATGCGTAGCATCTTGCACGAGTAGAACACAAAGCAGTTGTGGGCGTATGATCTTGTTCAACTTTCTTACCGTTACTAGTCAATCTTGATTCGGCGGTATTGTGGGATGAAGCGGCCCGGACCGACCTTACACGTACGCTTACGTGAGACTGGTTCCACCGACAGACATGCACTAGATGCATAAGGTGGCTGGCGGGTGTCTGTCTCTCCTACTTTAGTCGGATCGGATTCGATGAAAAGGGTCCTTATGAAGGGTAAATAGAAGTTGACAAATCACGTTGTGGTTTTGGCGTAGGTAAGAAACGTTCTTGCTAGAAATCCTATAGAAGCCACGTAAAACTTGCAACAACAATTAGAGGACGTCTAACTTGTTTTTGCAGCATGTGTTTTGTGACGTGGTATGGCCAAGAACGAAGATGTGATGAATGATATATGTGATGTATGAGATTGATCATGTTTTTGTAATAGGGAATCACGACTTGCATGTCGATGAACTTGACAACCGGCAGGAGCCATAGGAGTTGTCTTTATTATTGTATGACCTGCGTGTCACTGAATAACGCCATGTAATTACTTTACTTCATTGCTAAACGTTAGCTATAGTAGTAGAAGTAATAGTTGGCGTGACAACTTCTTCAAGACACGATGATGGAGATCATGATGATGAAGATCATGGTGTCGAGCCGGTGACAAGATGATCATGGTGGCCCGAAGATGGAGATCCAAGGAGCAAGATGATATTGGCCATATCATGTCACTATAATTGATTGCATGTGATGTTTATCATGTTTTTGCATCTTGTTTACTTAGAACGACGGTAGTAAATAAGATGATCTCTCACTAAAATTTCAAGTAATGTGTTTCCCCTAACTGTGCACCGTTGCTAAAGCTCGTTGCTCCGAAGCACCACGTGATGATCGGGTGTGATAGGTTCTAACATTCACATACAACGGGTGTAAGACAGATTTACACACGCAATACACTTAGGGTTCACTTGACGAGCCTAGCATGTACAGACATGGCCTCGGAACACGGAAGACCGAAAGGTCGAACACGAGTCGTATAGAAGATACGATCAACATGAAGATGTTCACCGTTTTTGACTAGTCCGTCTCACGTGATGATCGGACACGGACTACTCGATTCGGATCGTGTATCACTTAGATGACTAGGGAGATGTCATTCTGAGTGTGAGTTCATTAAAATTTGATTAAGATGAACTTAATTATCATGAACTTAGTCTAAATTCTTTACAATATCCCTTGTAGATCAAATGGCCCACGCTCCAGTTTCCCACAACTTCAACGCGTTCCTAGAGAAAACCAAGCTGAAAGACGATGGTAGCAACTATACGGATTGGGTCCGTAACCTGAGGATTATCCTCATAGCTGCCAAGAGAACTTATGTCCTAGAAGCACCGCTAGGTGATGCACCCGTTCTCCCGGCAAACCAAGACGTTATGAACGCTTGGCAGTCACGTTGTGATGATTACTCCCTGGTTCAGTGCGGCATGCTTTACAGTTTAGAATCGGGGCTCCAAAAGCGTTTTGAGCACCATGGAGCATATGAGATGTTCGAAGAGCTGAAAATGGTTTTCCAAGCTCATGCCCGAGTCGAGAGATATGATGTCTCCGACGCATTCTACAGCTGTAAGATGGAGGAGAACAGTTCTGTCAGTGAGCACATCCTCAAGATTTCAGGATTGCACAACCGCTTGTCTCAGCTGGGAATGAATCTCCCAGATGAAGCGGTCGTTGACAGAATCCTCCAGTCGCTCCCACCAAGCTTCAAGAGCTTCGTGTTGAACTTCAATATGCAGGGGATGGAGAAGACCATTCCCGAGGTGTATTCAATGCTGAAATCAGCGGAGGTTGACATCAAGAAAGAACATCAAGTGTTGATGGTCAATAAAACCACTAAGTTCAAGAAAGGCAAGGGTAAGAAGAACTTCAAGAAGGACGGCAAGCAAGTTGCCGCGCCTGGCAAGCCTGTTGCCGGGAAGAAGCCAAAGTATGGACCCAAACCTGAGACTGAGTGCTTTTATTGCAAGGGAACGGGTCACTGGAAGCGGAACTGCCCCAAATATTTAGCAGACAAGAAGGCCGGCAACGTCAAAGGTATATATGATATACATGTTATTGATGTGTACCTTACCAGCACTCGTAGTAGCTCCTGGGTATTCGATACCGGTGCAGTTGCTCACATTTGTAACTCAAAACAGGAGCTGCGGAATAAACGGAGACTGGCGAAGGATGAGGTGACGATGCGCGTCGGGAATGGTTCCAAGGTCGATGTGATCGCCGTCGGCACGCTACCTCTACATCTACCCTCGGGATTAGTTTTAAACCTGAATAATTGTTATTTAGTACCAGCTTTGAGCATGAACATTGTTTCTGGATCTCGTCTTATGCGAGATGGATATTCTTTCAAATCGGAGAATAATGGTTGTTCTATTTATTTGAGAGATATGTTTTATGGTCATGCCCCGCTGGTCAATGGTTTATTTTTGATGAATCTCGAACGTAGTGATACACATATTCATAGTGTAGATGCCAAAAGATGTAAAGTTGATAATGATAGTCCCACATACTTGTGGCATTGCCGCCTTGGTCATATTGGTGTCAAACGTATGAAGAAGCTCCATTCGGATGGACTTCTAGAGTCTCTTGATTATGAATCATTTGACACGTGCGAACCATGCCTCTTGGGCAAGATGTGCAAGACTCCGTTCTCCGGAACAATGGAGCGAGCAACCAACTTGTTGGAAATCATACATACCGATGTGTGCGGTCCAATGAGTGTTGAGGCTCGCGGAGGCTACCGTTATGTTCTCACCCTCACGGATGACTTGAGTAGATACGGGTATATCTATTTGATGAAACACAAGTCTGAGACCTTTGAAAAGTTCAAGGAATTTCAGAATGAGGTTGAGAATCAACGTGACAGAAAAATAAAGTTCTTGCGATCAGATCGTGGGGGTGAATATTTAAGTCATGAATTTGGCACACACCTTAGGAGCTGTGGAATTGTTTCACAATTGACACCGCCCGGAACACCTCAACGTAACGGTGTGTCCGAACGTCGAAATCGTACTCTGTTGGACATTGTGCGATCTATGATGTCCCTTACCGATTTACCGCTATCTTTTTGGGGTTATGCTTTAGAGACTGCCGCATTCACTTTAAATAGGGCTCCGTCGAAATCCGTTGAGACGACTCCGTATGAACTTTGGTTTGGCAAGAAACCGAAGCTGTCGTTTCTGAAAGTTTGGGGTTGCGATGCTTATGTCAAGAAACTTCAACCTGAAAAGCTCGAACCCAAATCGGGAAAATGCGTCTTCATAGGATACCCAAAGGAAACAATTGGGTACACCTTCTACCACAGATCCGAAGGCAAAGTCTTTGTTGCCAAGAATGGATGCTTTCTGGAGAAAGAGTTTCTCTCGAAAGAAGTGAGTGGGAGGAAAGTAGAACTTGATGAGGTGACAGTCACCCCTCCTGGACCGGAAAGTAGCGCAGCACAGGAAATTGTTCCTGAGGTGCCTGCACCGACAAGGGAGGAAGTTAATGATAATGATCATGAAGAAACTGATCAAGTTACTACTGAACTTCGAAGGTCCACAAGGGTACGTTCCGCACCAGAGTGGTACGACAACCCTATACTGGAAATCATGTTGTTAGACAACGGTGAACCTTCGAACTATGAAGAAGCGATGGCGGGCCCAGATTCCAATAAATGGCTTGGAGCCATGAAATCCGAGATAGAATCCATGTATGAAAGCAAAGTATGGACTTTTGTGGACTTGCCTGATGATAGGCACGCCATAGAAAACAAATGGATATTTAAGAAGAAGACAGACGCAGATGGTAATGTGACCATCTATAAGGCTCAACTTGTCGCTAAGGGTTATCGACAAGTTCAAGGGATTGACTACGACGAGACTTTCTCTCCCGTAGCGATGCTGAAGTCAGTTGGAATCATGTTAGCTATTGCCGCATTCTATGATTATGAGATATGGCAAATGGACGTCAAAACAGCATTCCTTAATGGCTTCCTCAAGGAAGAGTTGTATATGATGCAACCGGAAGGTTTTGTCGATCCAGAGAACGCTAACAAGGTATGCAAGCTCCAGCGCTCGATTTACGGGCTGGTGCAAGCATCTCGGAGTTGGAATATTCGCTTTGATGAGGTGATCAAAGCGTTTGGCTTTATACAGACTTATGGAGAAGCCTGTATTTACAAGAAAGTGAGTGGGAGCTCTGTGGCATTTCTCATATTATATGTGGATGACATATTGCTGATGGGAAATGATATAGAATTCTTGGAAAATGTAAAGGCCTACTTGAATAAAAGTTTTTCAATGAAGGACCTTGGAGAAGCTGCTTACATATTAGGCATCAAAATCTATAGAGATAGATCGAGACGCCTCATTGGTCTTTCACAAAGTACATACCTTGACAAAATATTGAAGAAGTTCAATATGGATCAGTCAAAGAAAGGATTCTTGCCTGTTTCGCAAGGTATGAGATTGAGCAAAGCTCAGTCGCCGACCACGGCAGAAGATAGAGAAAAGATGAGTGTCATTCCCTATGCCTCGGCAATAGGTTCTATCATGTATGCCATGCTGTGTACCAGACCTGATGTGAACCTTGCCATAAGTTTGGTAGGGAGGTACCAAAGTGATCCCGGTACGGAACACTGGACAGCGGTCAAGAACATCCTGAAGTACCTGAAAAGGACTAAGGATATGTTTCTCGTTTATGGAGGTGACGAAGAGCTCGTCGTAAAGGGTTACGTCGATGCTAGCTTCGACACAGATCTGGATGACTCTAAGTCACAAACCGGATACGTGTATATTTTGAATGGAGGGGCAGTCAGCTGGTGCAGTTGCAAGCAAAGCGTGGTGGCAGCATCTACATGTGAAGTGGAGTACATAGCTGCTTCTGAAGCAGCGCAGGAAGGAGTCTGGATGAAGGAGTTCATCACCGACCTAGGAGTCATTCCAAGCGCGTCAAGCCCGATGACTCTCTTCTGTGACAACACTGGTGCTATTGCTATTACCAAGGAGCCCAGGTTTCACAAGAAGACCAAGCACATCAAGCGCCGTTTCAACTCCATCTGGAATTATGTTCAGGATGGAGACATAGATATTTGTAAAGTGCATACGGATCTGAATGTCGCAGACCCGTTGACTAAACCTCTTTCACGGGCAAAACATGATCAACACCAGAACTCTATGGGTGTTCGATTCATCACAATGTAACTAGATTATTGACTCTAGTGCAAGTGGGAGACTGTTGGAGATATGCCCTAGAGGCAATAATAAAAGTATTATTATTATATCTCCTTGTTCATGATAATTGTCTGTTATTCATGCTTGAATTGTATTGTACGGAAACAGCGATACATGTGTGAATACATAGACCAAAATGAGTCCCTGGTAGGCCTCTAGTAACCAGCTCGTTGATCAACAGATGGTCACGGTTTCCTGACCATGGACATGAGATGTCAGTGATAACGGGATCACATCATTAGGAGAATGATGTGATGGACAAGACCCAAACTTGAGCATAACACGAGATCGTATAGTTCGTAATGCATAAGCTTTTCGGTGTCAAGTATTTATTCCTTAGACCATGAGGTTGTACAACTCCCGGATACCGTAGGAATACTTTGGGTGTGCCAACCGTCACAACGTAACTGGGTGGCTATAAAGGTACGCATCGGGTATCTCCGAAAGTGTCTGTTGAGTTGGTACGAACCGAGACTGGGATGTTGTCACTCCGTATGACGGAGAGGTACCTCTGGGCCCACTCGGTAGGACATCATCATAATGAGCTCAATGTGACTAAGTAGTTAGTCACGGGATGATGGATTACGGATCGAGTAAAGAGACTTGCCATAACGAGATTGAACAAGGTATCGGGAATACCGACGATCGAATCTCGGGCAAGTACCGTACCGATGGACAAAGGGAATAACATACATGATTGAGTGAATCCTTGACACGGTGGTTCATCCGATGAAGATCATCGAGGAACACGTGGGAACCAACATGGGTATCCAGATCCCGCTGTTGGTTATTGACCGGAGAGTGGTCTCGGTCATGTCTACGTGTCTCCCGAACCCGTAGGGTCTACACACTTAAGGTTCGGTAACGCTAGGGTCGTAGAGATAAATGCACGTGGAAACCCGAAAGTTGTTCGGAGTCCCGGATGAGATCCCGGACGTCACGAGGAGTTCCGGAATGGTCCGGAGGTAAAGATTGATATATGGGAAGTCCAGTTTCGGCCAACGGGTGATCTCCGGGGGTCACCGGGAGCGTCCCGGGACCACCGGAGGGGCCCCGGGGGTCCACCGGGTGGGGCCACCCCTCCCGGTGGGGCCCCTAGGCCGCGAGGGGATGTGTGCAGCCCTCTGGGCTGGCGCACCACAAGGTGGCCCACCTCCCCATGCGCCTAGGGTTAAAACCCTAAGGGGAGGGGGGCCACCACTTGCCTTGGGGGAGGAGGACTCCTCCCTGGCCGCCGCCCCCCCTTGCAGATTGGATCTGCAGGGGGCTGGCGCCCCCCCTGGCCCCCTATATATATGTGGGGGGGGGAGAGGGCAGCCGCACCTCAAGCCCTGGCGCCTCTCCCCCTCCCGTCACACCCCATACTCCCAACGCAGGGCGCCCGGCGAAGCCCTGCTGCGATCTCCACTGCATCCGTCATCACGCCGTCGTGCTGCCGGATCTCTGACGACTTCTCCTCCCCCCTTGCTGGATCAAGAAGGAGGTGACGTTGCTGCACCGTACGTGTGTTGAACGCGGAGGTGCCGTCCGTTCGGCGCTAGATCATCGGTGACGAAGAACGTGAAGAGTACGACTACTTCATCCTTGCTTCGTTGAAAGCTTCCGCACGCGATCTACATAACGGTATGTAGAAGCACTCTTAGTTGCTCGTTGCTAGATGTCTCCAATTTGGATCTTGGTGAAGACGTAGAAATTTTTTGAATTATGCTACGTTCCCCAACACTATCAACTAATCAAATGCATACGCCTTGCATAGTGCTCTCCAATTTAAGCATTCAAAATAGGAGTAGTTCTCCAATTTGAGCATTCAATAAGCAAAACTAAATCATAAAATAAATTAGTATTCAAATTAGCATGCATTCAATAAGCAAAACTAAATCATCTCTTGCGTCCGTACATCGTCGAATATTATCACTAATACATCTCGAATAGTATCATACATATTACATCACTAATACAGCTAAAACCCTAGCAACGACGAGTATCGGCTCGGGCGGTGGACACCCAAAGAGAAGGAACCATCACAGGATTATAGCTCCAGTGAGATCCCTAAAGAACTTGCCAGGTATTGTCGAACCTGCCCTGCAACGCAACCATGTAGCGACGGACGTGCTCGTCCTCCTCGCTGACACAATGACGTACCACCTCCACGGGGTCCTCAAGCATCCGCACCATCACTGGCCCACGCGCCCTCCACCAAAGAAGGTTCGGGTCACCGACAGGCTGGCTCCTCACCAAACTGCGGCCCCCGAAAGGTAGCACCTCCCAGTACTAGCCCGGCGGAGCCCAGTCCCGGACATGGCCCCTCTGATCAAGCAGGCCTCCTCCGCCGAGTCGACGACGTGGATGCGGGATAGGCATCGTCGACGTCGATGCGGGAATAATTGCTTTAACTAAGAAAATAACAACAAATGTGACATGTTCAAAATATGCCATGTCCACTTCAAAATGAATCAACCTAGAATTCTGTTAAGTACACCTAAAAATAAACTAGTTCTATTATTTTTCTTACTAAAAATAAACTAGTTCTATAGTGAAATTTTAATTAGATCATCAAATCTCATATACCTAAATTTTCTTACTAAAAATAAACTATCTCTATTAATTCAACTAGTTCAACTAAGCACTTACTATAAATAAAAATAAACTAGTTCTTACTAAAAATAAACTAGTTCAACTAGTTCTATTAATTTTCTTACTAATTCTATTAAACACTTACTCAAAATAGTAAAAAAAATTACATTATACAAGAATAGTAAAAAAGAGTTTAGGGTTTAGGAGAGATGGAGGGAGGAGGGGGTGGGAGGAGG
>LR738712.1:2715815-2772807 GCA_902687465.1 Secale cereale
AGGAGGAGGGACGAGGGGGCGGCTGGAGGAGCATGGAGGAGGGGGCAGCCAGAGGAGGAGGGGAGGAGGGACGAGGGAGGAGGAGGGATGGAGGGACTACCTTAGTGGAGCGTGCGCGACGGCGGGCAACGACGGTGGTCGGGGAACGGCGGTGTCGGCGATTAACGGGGGGTGCGAGGGAGAGTGAGAGGGTCGGCCGCGCGGGGACGATAAGGTAGGGTTAGTAGCAGCGCGGGTTGAAGAAAAGCGCTACTACTACGGAGCATACCAGTAGCGCTGGATAAGGATACGCGCTGCTTCTAAGTGGGGCTAGCCATGTGCGCCCAGTTTAAACTTAGCAGCAGCACGTTTTTCCAAAATGCGCTGCTGCTACCAGGATAGCAGTAGCGCCTTTTACTGCCATGCACTACTCCTAAGTAGCAGTACCGCTTCATTTTATCCAGCGCTACTGCTAAGATTATGTGTATAAGCTTTTCCCTAGTAGTGTCAGATCAGACAAATTAAATCCTATCAGTTCTCCACACAAACATTTCCTATGATTCAAACAAAGTTCTCTACCTAGAAACAAGATCTGGTAGTACCAGCACACGAGGAGAAAATCAGCAGGAGAAGAGAGGGGGAAGAGGATAGGGGTGCATACCCGGAGGTGTGCTTGCGGCGGCGGCGAGTCGCCCATGCTCGGCGAGCCTCTCCTGTCGTGGGCGAGGTCGCCGTTCCTGCTCCCCGCCCCCACCACCACTGGTTGCCCACGCCCCTGCTGGTTGCTTCGGCAGCTAGCCTCGCCTCCGCCCCCGCTGGATGCTTTCGCTACCGGCCACGCCCTCGCCTCCGCCCCCGCCCCCTGCTAGTTGCTTCCGTTGCGAGGCCATGGGCGAGGTCACCCACGGCGAGGTCGTGGGCAAGGTGAGCAGCCCCTGCTGGTTGCTTCCGCCCGCCACCGGCCCCTCCCTCGTCCGCCGACCCCTGCTGGTTGCTTCCGCCCGCCGCCCCCTAGTCGGAAGATCTAGAAAAACGTCAAGTGTTGGCTCCATTCGATGCTATCTCTCGGAAGACCTAGAAGGTCCCACTTGTCAATGATACGAGAGAGCCGTGGTTTTATATAGTATATATACAAATACCCATATATTAGCAAAAGTCCCTCTCTAGCCCAGCGGTAGCGAACGAGCGAAGCCAGCGCCTGAACGTGGGCTCAAGTCCCCGCTAGCGCATTTTTTAGGGAATTAAACGCTCGCCCCCACCTGTCAAACGGACCCCTTGTCAGTGTGTGTGTGGCCCCCGCCTGTTTGTTGAATGTAAACATGTAAGCAAAAATGACACCTAGACAATGACACATAAGTAAGATTGCTGAGGTGGCTGCCTAATCATCCTAATGCATTCGAACTCAAGTGTAGTGACCATTCATATTGGTCATTATCAGCTAGGCGTGAGGCAGTGGAAAGTGTTGCCCGCTTTACGACCATTTCCTCTAATGAAATTACGACATTTTTGACCAAAATGGTTGTCATGGTTTAGGGTTTGTAGCCCCCCAAACAGCTTTTGACCAATTGGTCTCAAAAGGTCATAGATTTATGATCAATTCTTCCAGGGTCACTGACAGAAGGTCACAAGTTGACATATTTCTTATAGTGCTTCTTGAGGCACAAGGTAAGGTAGAATAAATCTACGCTATCCTATGTTCCCTAAACAATCACATACTACCTCTGTCCTGATTTATTGGTCCCCATTGTATTACGTGTCAAATTTTGACCATAAGTTAAACTAACAAATTGTTCATGCATGTCACAGAAAATTATATCATTGGAAACTATGCTCAAATATGAATCTAACGATACAATTTTTGTTAACATGCATTCATATTTTTGTTAGATTAATATTTAGTCAAAATTAGGCACAAATTTATAAGGGGGCCAATAAACCAGGACAGAGGTAGTACTTAACATCCCCCGTAGTCAGAATGGCAGAGACGCAGATGGTGAGACTAGAGAAGAATATTTGAAGGGTGTAAGCTGATGGATACCCCCCTCCAGTTGTAATGGTCGATGCTTTGCGGAAGTTGTGGCTCGAGTGAAAACCGATGAGGTTGCTCAGGCCTGGCGGTAGCCCTTTTTGTGCCTATGTTGAGGTAGCCAAGCGCGTAGGATGGTATGGCCATGGTCGAGGGAGCCGTGCGAGGGACGGCATGGTCGATGTCGAGTCCGGGGTGGCTGGTGTCGAGTGAGTCATCGTGGAGCCACAGACGCAAGGAAGCGCCATGTAATTAGGGGTGTAGTGGTGCACTGGGAAGAAGACATGGTTGACGAGGCATCACGCCGGGTTTTCCAAGCCCGGGCACACATAGTAGACGATGGCATGAGTCGGTGTTGCAAGCACCGGGCATGCATGCGTAGATGGTAAATAGTCGGTCTTGATGAGGCATCACGCCAGGTTTGCCAAGCCCAGGGAAATGTCGTGCAGGAAGGCACACGTCGGTGTTGCCAACACTAGACATGCGTAGACCATGCTAGCACGAGCTATACATCACGTCGAAGGGACTTACAGAGGAGGGCTCGACGATGGTTGTGGCACAAATCAGCGTGGGGTAGAAGGTGCAGATATTGCCCACGGTTCATGGAGTAGATGAAGTGGTCGAAAAGATGATGGTGACACTGACGATGAGCAGGTGTTAGACGAAGACAAAGATGTGGTTGTCAGAACCAGAGGTTGCCCTGAAGAGCCAAGTCAGTCACTTGTGGAAGCGCAACGGCAGTGCTCGATGTAGGTCAAGAATCCAACAACTTGACAAAGAGTAAGCGGGTACGATGGTGTTCCCGCGCCTAGGGTGGCGGCGCGACGCATAGCACATAGACGTCAATGCGTAGGGATGACATAATGGACTACATGCCAGGGTGTTGCGGCCCGAAGGGGGTGATGCAGCGGCAGCACATGTGCCGGGCTGATGGCCGGGAAGACCTTGGGGCGGGGGCGTGGACCACGTGCCCCGACACTTAGGTCCGAAGGGGCGATGCAACATCAACACATGTGTCAGTTCAACTGCTGGGACACGGTGGCAACCCGTTGCTTGATCGGTGGAGAGGCGCACAAACTCGGGGACGATTCTTCATGGGAACCTGCGGAGGCGCACACAAAACGATTGATCAAGTTGGTCACACAACCTGGATGGAGCGGATTGTGGGCGGTTGGGTGATCAATCCAAACGCTCGCGAGGTCGAGGATGCTAGTCGGTGATGATGTCTAAGTCATGGACGGTGGAGACAGAGTGGTGGACAACCCGAGCAGAACAAGGAGATGACGGCCGACGTGGAACAATGTGCAGACGATGCATGTCTAGTAGGAAAACGCCGACACCCGAGCAGCCAACGCAGTGCCGGCGCCTGAGCGGCCAATGCAGCACCATGCGTGAGGCGGCCATACGTAGGCAGTGGCTGCGGAAGGTGATGGAAAAGTCCCAATCGGAGTAGGGCGATGACAAACGACACATATCGTTGGCAGGGCAGACGCACGGATGACATCCTTGTCGGCTCGCCGCGTCAAGGCCGGGTAGCTGTGCCAGTGTCGGATAAGAGGCGCGGGAGGATCGACGGGTGGCGGCTACTGAACGCAAACCGGTCATAGATTGAAAACCAAAAAATAGGCGTTGATTGAACGACTGGTGCGATAGAAAACCCTAATCAAAGGATAAAAAAAGACTCTCTAGGGTGGCCGATAAATGCAATCCGCAACCGAACCCTGGATTTGGATGGTACAACCCCCGATGGAGATCGACCTCCCCAGGGGTGGCGCGGTGTGGAAGTGGCAACGGCTAGGATTGACGATCGGGGTTAGGCTGATACCATGTAAGAGTAATATACATGGATTGGTTTATTTGTTGATGTATTGCTTGAGCCTCATGGGCATATATATAATGAGTACATGACCTCCTTAGAGTACATAAATCCTACTCTATCCTATGTTTTAGAAATAATCGGGATACTCAATAGTTGGCTATATTTCATTGTCATGTCATTTATAGTCAATCTAATAGCCCGCTCATGTAATAATTACTAGCTATAGAGATAGTCCCTTCATTTCGGTTATAGGTTTCAATTAAAAAATCTCATCAATCAAGGTAGATGGTGGGTGGTGATTTTCTTTATAGTTTGAAAAAGTACTTAATTAATGAGCTCGTTTTTGAAAAGAAATTTTGTTTATCAATATAATAATTTCATTGCATGCATGCATGACCAATAAAAGGCCAATAACTTTTACATGCATCGGTAATGTTCGCATGCAATGATTTAGTGCACCTTAAAATCTGAAAATATGAAAGGTAGCAATAGAATTGAGACTTACAAAATGAGAAACCGAAATTTTGTGACAAGGCCTATGAACCGAAATGGAGGGAGTATGTTCTCACATTAATATCTAGCACACCTCTAAGGTCGTATTGCCACATGAACTAGAATCATGCTCCATCTAAGGTCGTCAAGTATAACCCATGGTTAGAAAACATTTTCATTGATCGGATGAAATAGCAAGATGACAACATATAACAATAGCAATGAAGAAAGACTGCGTCTCGTCTCCATCGACCTAGCTAGCTACGTCCCGAGCCCCCCCAATAAATCATCAGTTGGGAGATGGATGAATGCAGGGATTAGCTGCCCACCAAGCATTATTATGCACTGTTCTACGTACTCCACCTAGCTAGCTACTCCCTCCGCCCCACGTCCTAAGGCCCGCATTAATTTGGACAACTAAGTACTTCAGCGACATAGACATGAGGTTGCAAGGAGTACAAGCAAAGACATAATGTTTATTTGTTTTCTCTACTAGGAAGTTGCCTTTATTTGTTTTCTCTACTAGCAAGTTGCCTGAATTAGTTTTCATCGGTTGATTAACGTCCTTAGACGCAAGTAATTAGTTCTATATAGTACCAGGAAGAGAGAGAGAGGACCGGAAGGAGAAAGAGAATAAGGGCATGTACAGTGATATTATCATAGAGCATCTCTAGCAGATGCACTATCCCGCCGCCGGTGCATATATTTACGGCCAGTTTAGTGTTTCTCGGCTTTTCGGGCTGGAACGGAAGTGGTATATTTGCACCGGCTCGTAAAACATATATGGGCAGCCGGCAAAACGCCGCTATATGTACGGCGAAAGGGGTGTTTTAGGCAATGAAAAAAATAGCGCGCTACAAAAAATAGCACGGCCCTGAAAATATGCTATTAGCGTGCTATAGCGCGCTATAACATGCTATTAACGAGACATTGTACACAAGTTAATTTAGCGTGGCAATTCTCTACACGTTATAGCGTGCTATTAGCAGTGCTATAGCGTGCTATTTCTTTCAGTGGTTTTAGGGTTCCCGCTTCGGATAGATACACCCCCCCTCCGCCGCAATCCACCTTCTTTTCTTAGCTCCGGCGAGGGCATCCGGCCGGTTTTCCCCCCTCACAAGCACATATCATCTCGGGAGAAGGTTGCAGACGCGGGGGCCGCCGCGGTTCACCACGAGCGGCTGGCACAATGCGGAGGACGGAAGCTCCAGCTGGCCCGTTGTCAAGCCATGGCGCTTGGTGCAGACGCGCAACCGCGGCGCCCTCTCCCGCAGCAGCGGCAACCGCGTGTGGCAGCGCTTCAACAATCTCCATGAGCAGCTCCGGCTGACGAGGAAGAACCTCCGCGAGGCGGAGATCGCGTGCCAGACCACGAAGGAGGCGTTGTAGGCCGGTGAAGAGCGTGCCGCCGCCGAACGCGTCGAGGTGGCGAAGGTGGACTAGGATGTCACCTACACTGTCTACCGCTCGGTGTGCGATTTGTTCCTCGACGTGAGGCTGTGAGCTGCCGTCGGCCCTCCGTCAATTGAAGTATTTAAGTTTAGTTTCTCTCTGTGTGCGATGAACTCCGGCGAGGTTCGGACTATCTATGTATAGCGGGAACTTGTTTTAAGTTATAAAATTTGCGGTATCTGTCCTACGGCGGGGATGAACTGCCCGCAAAGTCGTTTTGGGGCCAACCGTAAAATGATTTTGCGGTAGGAAATTTAGCAGATGTGTTAGAGTTGCTCTTAACAGTGTCACATATATAGGATAAATGCAATCATGGTGCTATCTTTTGTGTGCCACACCATTACATGTTCTAAGCGATATATTTTACCGACACACCATCATACAAACGTTAAAGATGACCTAAACGTCTCACCAAAAGGAAAACACTACCAACACATGTATCTTTCCAACATCGCCACCAGCATTAATGGACTAAAATGGTTTTGGGGCCAACCGTAAAATGATTTTGCGGTAGGAAATTTAGCAGATGTGTTAGAGTTGCTCTTAACAGTGTCACATATATAGGATAAATGCAATCATGGTGCTATCTTTTGTGTGCCACACCATTACATGTTCTAAGCTATATATTTTACCGACACACCATCATACAAACGTTAAAGATGACCTAAACGTCTCACCAAAAGGAAAACACTACCAACACATGTATCTTTCCAACATCGCCACCAGCATTAATGGACTAAAATGGTACTGGCTCTATTCATTCTGAATGGTCTTAGTCACCAATTAAATATCCATTTATAAATGATTTGTAAGAATAAAAATCTGGAGTGATAATAGGTTGTTCAGCAAATAAAAAGAAACAGAAGGGCCGGGAGGAATTTAAGCCAAGTGCAACATACGAACCCATAGTGGCATAAAAACTTTTCAGGACTAGCAACTACTCCCTCCCTAACTTAATAGTATAAGACATTTTTTTGACACTAAACAATATAAAATAAAAAAACCGACGAGGATTTGTGGCTCTCGGATGCCACACGCCCCTATATGAATATAGTATTAAAAAATACAAGGGAATTTTAAAAAATTCTGAGATTTTGGGATATCAAACATAGGTGCCCATTATACTCCGGTGTCTAGTTTCACGAGAAATGGGTGCCCGTGGTATTCTAGGTTTAAAAAGTCAAAATATTCCTCTATGTAGAAAAATTTGTGTGGATGTATCGTATGTCGGACTATATTTTCTTCGCCACAGATACCACGTGCATCCATTCCTCACAAAAATAAACACGATACTAGACCGGGCATCCATGTTTGATATCTCAAAATCCCAGTATTTTTTTGAAATTTCCTGGTATTTTTTAATACTATATTCATACAGGGATGTGTTGCACCTTAGAGCGTGGCATTGTTGGTCAATGTTGGGTGCTTAGGGATTTTAGCACCAACACAAGTAGTGTTAAAAATTTGGGGGTGAGGTGCTAGAAAAAGGGGGTTGGAAATGGTTCTAGCTGAGGAACTGATGCCAGTTGAGGGTTGAGCAACACAATGTACGATCAAGCTAGAATCTCTACGCTAGGTTATTGACGAGGTGGAAGCCCCCCTGAGTGTGGTTGAAGGATGAGCGTGATAGTGTATTGTGGCTCCCGCGAGGAGGTGGCCATTGTCAAGGACGAGCGTGCTGGCAGTGCTTCCTCGTATAGAAGCCTCCCCAAGCTCAGGGGGTCTTCCATGTACATTGCTCACACACCTCGTCGACACCCCCATCCAGAAGCCATGCCAACTTTGCAGCTTCTCTTGTGATGTTTTGGGAGGAGGCAAGGGTTTGGTGGTGGAAGTGGATTGAGGATAAAATTCATAATGGATCTGATAGCCAAAGCATAAGGAATTGCATCCATGCGACTTTGCTCATCAGAAATCGTGGGACCCAGAGCCTTGCTAACACAAATGCCATGCAACATAGGCAGGAACCTGAGAGCGGATCCTCAATTCGGTGCCAATAAATGAGTACATTGCAGTGGTTTTCATGTTCTTAGCATCTATGATACCTAGCAACTTTCTAGTATCAACACATTGCTCACGCTCTTATAACTTTTGGTAGAGCTAGTATCAAGTAAGGTACAATTTTTGTTTGCTTCAAACATGTGCATTTAATTAGCAGTAGAACATAGTCTCCCCACAGTAAATATATTTACGATAAGTAGCTGTATAGAGTTTACATCGCAAAGGTTCTCCGAAAAACGTATATCAGGCTACATAAAAGCATTAGGACAACATCTAAAGGCTGAAAATGAGAAAGAAAGACTCTTCAACCAACAAGAGTTGAACCTCCCATCACTTGACCAACATCGCTCGCCTCCAATTTAGGGTGTTGCAGGAAAGGGGGCCAGTGGTAGCTTTCGAGTTTGATGTAGGGTTATAGACGAGTTGTGTAGCAGTATCGATGTCCAGATGAGAGATTTCTCGACGAACACAATTTTCTATTTACTACCTCAAATAAAGGAATTTAGTCAAGGTAAATCAGGAGGAAGTAACAACTTGTAGCTGGAACTGACCCTAATGTCAGCCCACATCAACCCACCTCTGGTTGGGTGCCTGCATCACCTGGTATGTGAAAAAAACCAACATTTTCCACCAAGTCCAACATCAATTTGTTGAAAGGAGCCTTCCACATTCTGATAGTTCCTAAAATGAACGACCAAATTTTCTTTGGACTGAACCATGTCACTCCATTGAATATATATAATTTCGAATCGTTCAAATAGACTGTAAAATTGTAGAAATACAAAATCAGAGTAGAATGATATTTCCTTGCTACCCATAAATGATATATGGTCTTTGCTCTCCTTCACTTCCTCCCATAGTGGATAGTTGGCCATGCATTGACCATACTTTCTTGCACTTAAGGCATATACGCATGTTGGGGTCACCCAAGGAATTTGAGATGGAGTCTTTGAAATTCTTCTTGAAACGACTACTGGTCTTGAAGCGATTGAACTTCTTCACAAGCAATGATAGGTCTTTACCAAAAGCTTCTATATCATCAGAGCCACCAGAAACATTTACTTTGTCAGAGGAATAATCAACCTTAGCCTTCAAAGTAAGTATTTTTATACAGATTGAGCAATATAGTTCTCTTTTTTCTTCAAAAAGCACCTCATGCGTATTGCGTCTCTCCAGGACATCTGTAACATTCATAGTCCGGTAGTCCACCACTGATTTTGAACCATGAGGACCAAAGTATGATATGATTCACCGTGTGATTTAAGAAACAATTTTACAACAACATGATTGGTGATATCTCTTGCACTAAGATCTTGAAGCTTATTTGTGATAGTAGCCAGTCCTGAGTAAGTATCTTCAACACTTTCATAGACATATATTTTAAAGTGATTGAAGTGGCTTTGAAAAATATACATTTTTTTCTCGTGCTGAGGAGAAACACCTTCATTAACCTTGGACTAAACATCCCTAAGTTCCTTCGCATTTGCTAGATTACAGATGAGATCAAACTGCTCTTTTGTGAGTCAATCCAAGATGAGGCCTTGAGCATTAGCATCGAGCATGATATTTCTTCGGTCTTCCAGAGTAAATTCACCAGGCTCGGCGATATGAAAACCTTCATAAATAATTCTCCATAGCTTGGGGTCAATGCCCCTGATGTGACGATGCATACAGTGACTCTAGTATGAATAGTCACTTCCTTGGAGGATGGGTCTATGAGTATATCCTCGATAGTTACCTATGGTCGACATAACAAAAACTCTAGGCACAAATAAACATGCATCAAATCACTAAGAGGGGTAATGATCTAAAAGGACCGAGTCAAAGCCAGTAATATGATGGTTAGAAGAATTACTAGGTTGTAGTATAGGTAAACAATCCTAACAAGCTTATGTTGGGGAGCGTAGTATTTTAAAATTTTCCTACGATCACGCAAGATCTATCTACCAGATGCATAGCAACGAGAGGGAAGAGTGTGTCTACGTACCCTCGTAGACCGGGAGCGGAAGCGTCAAGTGACGCGGTTGATGTAGTCGAACTTCTTCACGATTCAACCGATCAAGCACCGAACGTACGACACCTCCGCGTTCAGCACACGTTCAGCTTGATGACGTCCCACGAGCTCTTGATCCAGTTGAGCTTCACGGGAGAGTTTCGTCAGCACGACGGCGTGGTGACGGATATGATGTATTCACCGGCGCAGGGCTTCGCCTAAGCTCCGCGACGGTATGACCGAGGTGTGATTCTGTGGAGGGGGGCACCGCACACGGCTGGAATAATTCAACTTGTGTGTCTTTGCGTCCCCCCTGCCCCCGTATATAAAGGAGCAAGGGGGGAGGCCGGCCGGCCCTTCTCTGGTGCGGCTAGGGGTGTAATCCTACTAGGAATAGGATTGCAATCCTATTCCAAGTAGGAATCACCAAAGAAGGAAGAGAGGGAAAGGAAAAGAGGGAGAGGTGGCGCCCCCCCAATCCTAGTCCAACTAGGAACCCTAGGTGGGGCGCCGGCCAGCCCTATGGGCTGCCTCTCTCTTTCCCTTAAGGCCCACTATGGACCATCCCCCCTCGTAGGGGGTTCCGGTAACCCCCTCCGGCAATCCCGTTAAATCCGAAACTTTTCCGGAACACTTCCGGTGTCCGAATATAGTCGTCCAATATATCAATCTTTATGTCTCGGACATTCCGAGACTCCTCGTCATGTCCGTGATATCATCCGGGACTCCGAACTACCTTCGGTACATCAAAACTCATAAACTCATAATACTGATCGTCATCAAACGTTAAGCGTGCGGACCCTACGGGTTCGAGAACTATGTAGACATGACCGAGACTCATCTCTGGTCAATAACCAATAGCGGAACCTGGATGTTCATATTGGCTCCTACATATTCTACGAAGATCTTTTATCGGTCAAAACCGCATAACAACATACGTTGTTCCTTTTGTCATCGGTATGTTACTTGCCCGAGATTCGATCGTCGGTATCTCCATACCTAGTTCAATCTTGTTACCGGCAAGTCTCTTTACTCGTTCCGTAACACATCATCTCGTGACTAACTCATTAGTCTTTTGCTTGCAAGGATTATTGTGATGTGTGTTACCGAGAGGGCCCAGAGATACCTCTTCGACACTCGGAGTGACAAATCCCAATCTTGGTCTATGCCAACACCACGAATACTTTCGAAGACACCTGTAGAGCATCTTTATGATCACCCAGTTACGTTGTGACATTTGATAGCACACAAGGTGTTCCTACGGTATTCGGGAGTTGCATAATCTCATAGTCATAGGAACATGTATAAGTCATGAAGAAAGCAATAGCAGTAAAACTAAATGATCATAGTGCTATGCTAACGGATGGGTCTTGTCCATCACATCATTCTCCTAATGATGTGATTCCATTGATCAAATGACAACTCATGTCTATGGTTAGGAAACATAACCATCTTTGATCAATGAGCTAGTCTAGTAGAGGCATACTAGGGACATACTGTTTTGTCTATGTATCCACACATGTACTAAGTTTCCGGTTAATACAATTCTAGCATGAATAAAAGACATTTATCATGATATAAGGAAATACAAATAACATCTTTATTATTGCCTCTAGGGCATATTTCCTTCAGTCTCCCACTTGAACTAGAGTCAATAATCTAGATTACAAAGTGATGATCCTCACACCCATGGAGTCCTGGTGCTGATCATGTTTTGCCCGTGGAAGAGGCTTAGTCAACGGGTCTGCAACATTCAGATCCGTATGTATTTTGCAAATCTCTATGTCTCCCTCCTTGACTAGATCGCGGATGGAATTGAAGCGTCTTTTGATGTGCTTTGTTCTCTTGTGAAACCTGGATTCCTTCGCCAAGGCTATTGCTCCAGTGTTGTCACAAAAGATTTTCATTGGACCCGATGCACTAGGTATTACACCTAGATCGGATATGAACTCCTTCATCCAGACTCCTTCATTTGCTGCTTCTGAAGCAGCTATGTATTCCGCTTCACACGTAGATCCCGCCACGACGCTCTGCTTGGAACTGCACCAACTGACAGCTCCACCGTTCAATAAAAATACATATCCGGTTTGTGACTTAGAGTCATCCGGATCGGTGTCAAAGCTAGAATCGACGTAACCGTTTACGACGAGCTCTTTGTCACCTCCATACACGAGAAACATATCCTTTGTCCTTTTCAGATACTTTAGGATGTTCTTGACCGCTGTCCAGTGATCCACTCCTGGATTACTTTGGTACCTCCCTGCTAAACTTATAGCAAGGCACACATCAGGTCTGGTACACAGCATCGCATACATGATAGATCCTATGGCTGAGGCATAGGGAATGACTTTCATTTTCTCTCTATCTTCTGCAGTGGTCGGGCATTGAGTCTTACTCAACTTCATACCTTGTAATACAGGCAAGAACCCTTTCTTTGACTGATCCATTTTGAACTTCTTCAAAATCTTATCAAGGTATGTGCTTTGTGAAAGTCCAATTAAGCGTCTTGATCTATCTCTATAGATCTTGATGCCTAATATATAAGCAGCTTCACCGAGGTCTTTCATTGAAAAACTCTTATTCAAGTATCCTTTTATGCTATCCAGAAATTCTATATCATTTCCAATCAACAATATGTCATCCACATATAATATTAGAAATGCTACAGAGCTCCCACTCACTTTCTTGTAAATACAGGATTCTCCAAAAGTCTGTATAAAACCATATTCTTTGATCACCTCATCAAAGCATATATTCCAACTCCGAGATGCTTGCACCAGTCCATAGATGGATCGCTGGAGCTTGCATACTTTGTTAGCACCTTTTGGATCGACAAAACCTTCTGGTTGCATCATATACAACTCTTCTTTGAGATATCCATTCAGGAATGCAGTTTTGACATCCATTTGCCAGATTTCATAATCATAAAATGCGGCAATTGCTAACATGATTCGGACAGACTTAAGCATCGCTACAGGTGAGAAAGTCTCATCGTAGTCAACTCCTTGAACTTGTCGAAACCCTTTCGCAACAAGTCGAGCTTTGTAAACAGTAACATTACCGTCTGCGTCGGTCTTCCTCTTGAAGATCCATTTATTTTCGATGGCCTGCCGATCATCGGGCAAGTCAACCAAAGTCCACACTTTGTTCTCATACATGGATCCCATCTCAGATTTCATGGTCTCAAGCCATTTTGCGGAATCTGGGCTCATCATCGCTTCCTCATAGTTCGTAGGTTCATCATGGTCTAGTAACATGATTTCCAGAACTGGGTTGCCGTACCACTCTGGTGCGGAACGTACTCTGGTTGATCTACGACGTTCAGCAGAAACTTGATCCGAAGTTTCATGATCATCATCATTAACTTCCTCACTGATTGGTGTAGGAATCACTGGAACAATTTCATGTGATGTACTACTTTCCAATTCGGGAGAAGGTACAATTACCTCATCAAGTTCTACTTTCCTCCCACTCACTTCTTTCGAGAGAAACTCCTTCTCTAGAAAGGATCCATTCTTAGCAACGAATATCTTGCCTTCGGATCTGTGATAGAAGGTGTACCCAACAGTCTCTTTTGGGTATCCTATGAAGACACATTTCTCCGACTTGGGTTCGAGCTTATCAGGTTGAAGTTTTTTCACATAAGCATCGCAGCCCCAAACTTTAAGAAACGACAACTTTGGTTTCTTGCCAAACCATAGTTCATAAGGTGTCGTATCAACGGATTTAGATGGTGCCCTATTTAACGTGAATGCAGCTGTCTCTAAAGCATAACCCCAAAACGATAGTGGTAAATCGGTAAGAGACATCATAGATCGTACCATATCCAATAAAGTACGGTTACGACGTTCGGACACACCATTAAGCTGTGGTGTTCCAGGTGGCATGAGTTGTGAAACTATTCCACATTGTTTCAAATGAAGACCAAACTCGTAACTCAAATATTCTCCTCCACGATCAGATCGTAGAAACTTTATTTTCTTGTTACGATGATTCTCTACTTCACTCTGAAATTCTTTGAACTTTTCAAATGTTTCAGACTTGTGCTTCATTAAGTAGATATACCCATATCTGCTCAAATCATCAGTGAAGGTCAGAAAATAACGATACCCGCCGCGTGCTTCAACACTCATTGGTCCACATACATCAGTATGTATGATTTCCAACAAATCTGTTGCTCGCTCCATGGTTCCGGAGAACGGAGTTTTAGTCATCTTGCCCATGAGGCATGGTTCGCAAGCACCAAGTGATTCATAATCAAGTGATTCCAAAAGTCCATCACTATGGAGTTTCTTCATGCGTTTTACACCAATATGACTTAAACGGCAGTGCCACAAATAAGTTGCACTATCATTATTAACCTTGTATCTTTTGGTTTCAATATTATGAATATGTGTATCACTACAATCGAGATCCAATAAGAATAGACCACTCTTTAAGGGTGCATGACCATAAAAGATATTATTCATAAAAATAGAACAACCATTATTCTCTGATTTAAATGAATAACCGTCTCGCAACAAACAAGATCCAGATATAATGTTCATGCTCAACGCTGGCACCAAATAACAATTATTTAGGTCTAAAACTAATCCTGAAGGTAGATGTAGAGGTAGCGTGCCGACGGCGATCACATCGACTTTGGAACCGTTTCCCACGCGCATCGTCACCTCGTCCTTAGCCAATCTTCGTTTAATCCGTAGTCCCTGTTTCGAGTTACAAATATTAGCAACCGAACCGGTATCAAATACCCAGGTACTACTACGAGCATTAGTAAGGTACACATCAATAACATGTATATCACATATACCTTTGTTCACCTTGCCATCCTTCTTATCCGCCAAATACTTGGGGCAGTTTCGCTTCCAGTGTCCAGTCCCCTTGCAGTAGAAGCACTCAGTTTCAGGCTTGGCTCCAGACTTGGGTTTCTTCGTGGAAGCATCAACTGTCTTGCTATTCTTCTTGAAGTTCCCCTTCTTTCCCTTGCCCTTTTTCTTGAAACTAGTGGTCTTGTTAACCATCAACACTTGATGCTCCTTCTTGATTTCTACCTCCGCAGCCTTGAGCATGGCGAAGAGCTCGGGAATTGTCTTTTGCATCCCTTGCATATTATAGTTCATCACAAAGCCTTTATAGCTTGGTGGCAGTGATTGAAGAACTCTATCAATAACACTATCCTCGTCAACTTTGCAACCAAGTTGAGTCATATGATTGTAGTACCCAGACATTCTGAGCAAGTGTTCACTGATAGAACTTTTCTCCTCCATTTTGCAGCTGTAAAATTTATTGGAAATCTCATATTTCTCAATCCGAGCATTTGCTTGAAATATTAACTTCAACTCCTGGAACATCTCATATGGTCCATGACGTTCAAAACGTCGTTGAAGTCCCGGTTCTAAGCCGTAAAGCATGGCACACTGAACTATCATGTAGTCATCAAACCGCGACTGCCAGACGTTCAAAGCGTCTACATTAGCGGGAGGGGGCTTGTCACCTAGCGGTGCTTCAAGGACATAATTCTTCTGTGCAGCAATGAGGATAATCCTCAGGTTACGGACCCAGTCCGTGTAATTGCTACCATCATCTTTCAACTTAGCTTTCTCTAGGAATGCATAAAAATTTAAAGGAACGGTAGCACGGGCCATTGATCTACAACAACATAGATATGCAAAAACTATCAGGACTAAGTTTCATGATAAGTTAAAGTTCAATTTAATCATATTAATTAAAGAACTCCCACTTAGATAGACATCCCTCCGGTCATCTAAATGATCACGTGATCCAAATCAACTAAACCATGTCCGATCATCAGGTGAGATGGAGTAGTTTCAATGGTGAACATCTTATGTTGATCATATCTACTATATGATTCACGCTCGACCTTTCGGTCTCCAGTGTTCCGAGGCCATATCTGCATATGCTAGGCTCGTCAAGTTTAACCCGAGTATTCTGCGTGTGCAAAACTGGCTTACACCCGTTGTATTTGAACGTAGAGCTTATCACACCCGATCATCACGTGGTGTCTCGGCTCGACGAACTTTCGCAACGGTGCATACTCAGGGAGAACACTTATACCTTGAAATTTAGTAAGGGATCATCTTATAATGCTACCGTCGTTCTAAGCAAAATAAGAAGCATAATAAGATAAACATCACATGCAATCAAAATATGTGACATGATATGGCCATCATCATCTTGTGCTTTTGATCTCCATCTCCAAAGCACCTTCATGATCACCTTCGTCACCGGCGTGACACCTTGATCTCCATCGTAGTATCGTTGTCGTCTCGCCAACTATTGCTTCTACGACTATCGCTACCGCTTAGTGATAAAGTAAAGCAATTACATGGCGATTGCATTTCATACAATAAAGCGACAACCATATGGCTCCTGCCAGTTGCCGATAACTTTACAAAACATGATCATCTCATACAAAAACGGTATAACTCATCATGTCTTGACCATATCACATCACAACATGCCCTGCAAAAACAAGTTAGACGTCCTCTACTTTGTTGTTGCAAGTTTTACGTGGCTGCTACGGGCTTTAGCAAGAACCGTTCTTACCTACGCATACAAAACCACAACGATGTTTCGTCAAGTATGTGCTGTTTTAACCTTCACAAGGACCGGGCGTAGCCACACTTGATTCAGCTAAAGTGAGAGAGACAGACACCCGCCAGTCACCTTTAAGCAACGAGTGCTCGTAACGGTGAAACCAGTCTCGCGTAAGCGTACGCGTAATGTCGGTCCGGGACGCTTCATCTCACAATACTGCCGAAGCAAGGTATGAGATGCTGGTAAGCAGTATGACTAGTATCGCCCACAACTCATTGTGTTCTACTCGTGCATATCATCTACGCATAAACCTGGCTCTGATACCACTGTTGGGGAACGTAGTATTTTAAAATTTTCCTACGATCACGCAAGATCTATCTACCAGATGCATAGCAACGAGAGGGAAGAGTGTGTCTACGTACCCTCGTAGACCGGGAGCGGAAGCGTCAAGTGACGCGGTTGATGTAGTCGAACTTCTTCACGATTCAACCGATCAAGCACCGAACGTACGGCACCTCCGCGTTCAGCACACGTTCAGCTTGATGACGTCCCACGAGCTCTTGATCCAGTTGAGCTTCACGGGAGAGTTTCGTCAGCACGACGGCGTGGTGACGGATATGATGTATTCACCGGCGCAGGGCTTCGCCTAAGCTCCGCGACGGTATGACCGAGGTGTGATTCTGTGGAGGGGGGCACCGCAAACGGCTGGAATAATTCAACTTGTGTGTCTTTGGGTGCCCCCCTGCCCCCGTATATAAAGGAGCAAGGGGGGAGGCCGGCCGGCCCTTCTCTGGTGCGGCTAGGGGTGTAATCCTACTAGGAATAGGATTGCAATCCTATTCCTAGTAGGAATCACCAAAGAAGGAAGAGAGGGAAAGGAAAAGAGGGAGAGGTGGCGCCCCACCAATCCTAGTCCAACTAGGAACCCTAGGTGGGGCGCCGGCCAGCCCTATGGGCTGCCTCTCTCTTTCCCTTAAGGCCCACTATGGACCATCCCCCCTCGTAGGGGGTTCCGGTAACCCCCTCCGGCAATCCCGTTAAATCCGAAACTTTTCCGGAACACTTCTGGTGTCCGAATATAGTCGTCCAATATATCAATCTTTATGTCTCGGACATTCCGAGACTCCTCGTCATGTCCGTGATATCATCCGGGACTCCGAACTACCTTCGGTACATCAAAACTCATAAACTCATAATACTGATCGTCATCAAACGTTAAGCGTGCGGACCCTACGGGTTCGAGAACTATGTAGACATGACCGAGACTCATCTCTGGTCAATAACCAATAGCGGAACCTGGATGTTCATATTGGCTCCTACATATTCTACGAAGATCTTTTATCGGTCAAAACCGCATAACAACATACGTTGTTCCTTTTGTCATCGGTATGTTACTTGCCCGAGATTCGATCGTCGGTATCTCCATACCTAGTTCAATCTCGTTACCGGCAAGTCTCTTTACTCGTTCCGTAACACATCATCTCATGACTAACTCATTAGTCTTTTGCTTGCAAGGCTTATTGTGATGTGTGTTACCGAGAGGGCCCAGAGATACCTCTTCGACACTCGGAGTGACAAATCCTAATCTTGATCTATGCCAACAGCACGAATACTTTCGGAGACACCTGTAGAGCATCTTTATGATCACCCAGTTACGTTGTGACGTTTGATAGCACACAAGGTGTTCCTACGGTATTCGGGAGTTGCATAATCTCATAGTCATAGGAACATGTATAAGTCATGAAGAAAGCAATAGCAGTAAAACTAAACGATCATAGTGCTATGCTAACGGATGGGTCTTGTCCATCACATCATTCTCCTAATGATGTGATCCCGTTGATCAAATGACAACTCATGTCTATGGTTAGGAAACATAACCATCTTTGATCAATGAGCTAGTCTAGTAGAGGCATACTAGGGACATACTGTTTTGTCTATGTATCCACACATGTACTAAGTTTCCGGTTAATACAATTCTAGCATGAATAAAAGACATTTATCATGATATAAGGAAATACAAATAACATCTTTATTATTGCCTCTAGGGCATATTTCCTTCAGCTTAGATACAATCTTCAATACAATGAGACAGGGAACAAAACCAAACATATCATGCAGCAGAATACGAAAGCTCTCGGGAAAGTCTCTACAATAATGACAGAGAAGGTAGACATGGGAATCTTCAAAACACAGACGAAATACAGTAATTAACAGAGTGCAAAGGAATATAACCAGGTAGCTTAGGAAAGACAATAGTTTGTTTACCAAGTTCAAGTTACTCACAAAATTTCATGTGTAGTTGGAGGACAGAGCTCTAAACACTCGAAAGTCTTCACCCTATTATTCTTGAGACAATTTCACTCAGAACTCTCCCAATCACTTGGGGTAGATCTTCAGGGGATCTGCTGACCTTTATAGACATGTTCCTCAAATGTCAACACTCGAGTTGAACAAACACCTAACCGCCTGGAGGATATCAATCCTCAAGACTAATAAGTTAAGTTAAACTTTGATCAAGTGCTTTAGTGAATCTCAATCACTAATTACCAGTTTTAGGTTTTGGACTTTTTTCTTACTTAGGTTTCTCTCCATCTCTTTGGGAGTAAGGGTTACTTAGACAATCACTTGTTAGAATTCAGACGGAGCAGCCAACCAAAAAAGGCTGATGTAGAGCACTCACTAGTAGAAAAACTACTTTACGTCAGATACATTAGTCCCGGTTTGTAAACGGACCAGCACTAATGTGACCATTAGTGCCGGTTCCAATGGCTAGGCGGGCAGGCATCATTAGTCCTAGTTCGTGTTGAACCTCTAGTACCGGTTCATGGCACGAACCAGGAGTAAAGAGGTGGTGTCAGGCTAGGGCCCCACCAAGCCCTTTAGTCCCTGTTCGTGGCACGAACCGGGACCAAATTGTAGATCATGTCGATATATATGACCGGTTATACGAGAAATTCTATTTATATACATGCATAACGTGTACAATATGTAGTAGCGTAAAATATGTTTGAAATGAAAAAGAATTAAATGGAAAACACAAAACTAAAAGGAAACAAAATCATAAACCCATAAACCCCTAAAGCTATAAATCCCGATTGGTGTAAACCGAGACTAAAGGCCCCCAGCCCCACGGCACGGGCTCGTGCCACATGGTACCTTTTGGTCTTGGTTCATGTCACGAACCGGTAGTAAAGGACCCCCAGCCTCTGGCGTGGGCTCGTGCCACGTCGTGGGCCTTTGGTCCCGGTTCGTGTTGAACCCGACACTAAAGGGGGGGCGAGGGAGGGCTTTAGTCTCACCCTTTAGTGCCGGTTGCAGAACCGGCACTAAAGGTCCGTATGAATCGGGACCATAGCCCGATTCTGCACTAGTGACTAGTTATAGATGGTGGAGCAAGCCCAAGGTTTGATACGACCATTAGAGGCACACCCACACACATCGTCAACACAACACGGGTATAATGATCAGATTTTAAACCAGGCACACTCCTCAGGATCTTAAGACATTAAAGCTAGTAACTCGCTTGTACGGATATTTCCAAGTCTTCACTCTCTTGAGAAGTAGGTTATCATTGAGAGTGCGCGCACACATGCTTCAATCTAATTTCACTGAACCCCCCTTAATAGTAGGATTTTCCTTATTATCTCAATAGAGGAAAATGGCAAAATTAATTAAAAGCCAACACATCAGCTTCATATGTCTTGCAGGGGCATTATGAAGTCTTCATTGTATCATACAATTTTTTGGGGCATACTCTTTGGCTAAACCAAATCCGCATGGACTTTCACCATTGCGTACTCACAAACACATTACTCCCAAAACATCTCTATCATCTTATCATACAAAACCCTTAGGGCACTAGATGAAGTTACACCCTAACTATGTCCTCCCATTATTGTCTAGATCATTCTTACATTAACAATGCCCATGATCAGAAAGCAAGATCATAAACAATATATGATATAGTACATAGGTGATATGTCTCCAACATATCTATAATTTTTAATTGTTTCATGCTATTATATTATCAATCCTGAATACTTTTTAAACAATTTTATATCATTTTGGGGGACTAACCTATTAACCCAGTGCCTAGTGTCAGTTGCTTTTTTCTACTAGTAATAGGTTTTCTAGGAAAATCTGTACCGAACAGAGTCTAAACGCTACAAAAAAATTAACGATTTTTTATGGACAAAAGAGACCGTAGAAGCTTCGGGACGAGACTAGATGAGAAGCGAGGAGACGGCAAGGCACCATGATGGACCCAGGGGGTAGGCGTGCCTTGTTACCTTGGGGGCCCCACGTGGCTTCATCTATCCTAATTCCACTTCTATAAATTATCAAATATTGGGAATCCCCCATAGAGCCACACGAAACAATTTTTTTGCTGCCGCAAGCTTCTGCTCTTCCACGATCCCGTCTGGATGCACTTTTTGGTACTCTGTCGGAGGAGGAATCGATCATGGTGAGCTTCTACATCAACCTTGCTGCCCTTCCGATGACGTGTGAGTAGTTCACCATAGACCCACGGGTCCGTAGCTAGTAGCTAGATGGCTTCTTCTCTCTCTTTGATCTTCAGTACAATGTTCTCTATGATCTTCTTGGAGTTCTATTCGATATAATCTTCTTTTGTGGTGTATTTTTTGGGATCTGATGAATTGTGGTTTTATGAACACATTATTTATTGAAAGTAATTGAGTCTTTTTTGAACTTTATTATGCATGATTGTTATAGATTTGTACTCCCCGATCTATCTATTTGGTTTGGCCAACTAGATTCATTTATCTTTAGTAGGAGACGTGCTTTATATTGGGTTCAATATTGTGGTGTCCTCACCCAGTGACAGAAGGGTAGAGAGGCACGTATTATATTGTTTTCATTAATGGTAAAACGATGGGTTTTAATCATATTTCCTGGTTTTTTCTATCTACAGCATGCCATCTTGCTTAAAATGTTACTTTGATTGTCATGAACTTAATACCATAGATGCAGGCAGGAGTCAGTCGATTGGTGGAGTAATAGTAGTAGATGCAGGCAGGAGTCGGTCTACTTGTCACGGACATGATGCCTATATACATGATCGTTGCCATGAATAACATCATAACTATGCGTTTGTCTATCAATTGCCCACGAGTAATGTGTCTACCCACCGTATGCTAGTGAAAAATATGGTCCTCGGGTCTACTTTAATCATATTACTAGAACTAAAAATACCACTACAAAAAAAGACACATCCGTGACATTTTGGGCTGAATGAAACTTTTTTCTGTCATACTTATGACACTTCTATGACAAGAATTGTGACAAAACACGGTATCATCATAGATGTGGTGGGGTCCTACTTCTATGACAAAAAATCATGAGAGAAAATGGGCTTTTCGTCCTGGGCGGGCCGGAGACGCAGCTGCATGACATTCTTTGGGCCGTCCATGACGGAAAAAACCGTGGTAGAAGTGAGGGCGAGGAAAATATCGGGGTGTTCCTGGTTACGGTGGGTGGTCGGGGCCGAGCGATGCGCATTTCTCTCGTACACGCATGACCGTGGGTGCGAGGCGTTGGGCTCTAACTGAACCCGAGCGAGGTGTTGGGCTCTAACTGAACCCGAGCGATTGCACTGTAGGCTACGCGTTACTGAACCCGATCGAGCGATTCCTGCGCTACTGCTGCTAACAGAAGCCGATCGATGCTGCCTCTGCATGAACAGTGAGCGTTGCTGGGGGGTTTGGATGAACAGTTCCCGGTGGGGGTGGCTGAACAGGACCCCATGGTGTTGCCTCTGCATGAATATGACCTCGTTCGATCGAGCCGGTTTGGGCTGCATGAACAGGACCCCATGGAAGGCTGCATGAATAGGACCACCCCGTGGAGGGCTGCATGAACAGTAGACGGTGGAGGGCTGGATGAACAGTAGCCCATGGAGGGGTGGTTGAACAGGAGCCCGTGGAGAGGGCTGGTTGAACAGTAGCCGGTGGAGTAGCGCGCGGTGGAGGCTGAACAGTCGCAGGTGGAGGCTGGAGGAGGTCGACGGTGGATGAACAGTAGCCCGTGGAGGCTGGAGGGGGTCGACGGTGATGATGAACAGTATCCCGTGGAGTCCCGTTTTGCGATACGCCACACGCCTCCCGATGAACAACACCCCCGTTTTTCGACCGTAGCGCTCCAACACAAGTCCGTTTCCTCCGTTTTACGATACGCCACACCCCTCCCGATGAACAGGACTCCCGTTTCAACCGTAGTGCTCCAACACAAGTCTGTTTCCTCCGTTTTGCGGCACGTCACACCCCTCCCGATCAACATGACCCCCATTTCGACCGTAGGAGGTCCGTTTCCTCCGTTTTGCAGTACGCCAGACCCCTCCCGATGAACAGGATGCTGTTTCGAACGTGGCCGGTCGAACACAAGGCCGTTTTCTCCGTTCTGCGGTACGCCAGGCCTTGTTTCCATCGGCTGTTCCGTCCAAGCCCTCCCGATGAACACGGAGACGCATTCCGTTCCGACCTAGCCGGTTGGCTCCCCATGAACACGACGACGACGCTGTTTCTCCGTTCCGACCCAGCCATGTACACGAGTCCTGGCCGTACGTATGCGCGAGTAGGCGTTCGAGACCCTGCCCATATGTATGTACGTGGCCGTATTTTCTTTCTTGCACACTGGCCGCTGTACGTACGTGTACATGCTACGTGCACGCCTCTACTATGACACGTGCGCGCCTCTACATCGACCAGTATGTACGTACACGTTCGCGACCAGAATGACAACGCTACGTATGCTTCGACCAGGTGGGTCCTGACTGTCAGGCACTTCCTTGCGTGCGAAGATGTAGCTGGTGGGTCCCAGCAGTCAGGGGGGCAAATCGTTTTTTTTGCCCGGACGCACTTCCATGCGTGCGAAGATGTAGCTGGTGGGTCCCAGTAGTCAGGGGGAAACGTTTTTTCGCGAAATACAGTGGCCCGTCCGGTGGGTCCCCGCTTTCAGGTAGAGGAATAATTATTCTGCGCGTAATAAGGAGGCACTTCCTTGCTGCGGTCGTGGACCCAGCTGTCAGCCTCTGCACGTACAGTACTCTTCCGATGGAAGCCGTTCCTTGACCACGTTGACCACGCTGCGCCGAGAGCACCAGGGCGGTGGACGATGGCGAAGCCTAGGAAGGGGACGATGCGGAGCCGGGAAAGACGTGTAAGTGGATGCCCGTGCAGAGAGGAGTACGAGGGTTCACTGGTTCGGCTGCGATGTGAGGCTACCGTCACCGCAGGGCCTGGCCAGCGGTGGGAATAGTAGGGGGCGGTGAGGTCTCTCCGCGGCAGCATAGCCAACCACGGGAGGCAAGAGCATGCGGCACGATCGGCGCTGCTTTGGGCGGCTGGAGCAACAAGACCAGAGGTTGAAGAAGCACTACGGCCGTTGGATGGACATCGTACGGTCATTGGAGCTAGAATCGTTCATATTGTCTAAGTTGACAAAGCACCGTCCCCGTCAACTTAGTAGGCCCACAAGTCAGCCACCCACCAAGGTGGGTCCCAACTAGCAAGGGGAGTATTCATTTTTTGTGCGTAATAAGGAGGCACTTTCGGTGGGTCCGAGCTGACAGCGGGGAAACGTTTTTTTCACGAAATACGGTGGCCCGTCCGGTGGGTCCCAGCAGTCAGGGGGAAAACGTTTTTTTTGCCAAATATGATGGCCCGTCCGGTGGGTCCCTGCTGTCAGGTGGAGGAATAATTATTTTCCGCGTAATAAGGAGGCACTTCCTTGCGGCTGCCGTGGACCCAGCTGTCAGGCTCTCCACGTACAGTACTCTTCCGATGGAAGTCGGTCGTTGACCAGATTGACCACGCCGCGCCGAGAGCACCAGGGCGATGGACGATGGCGAGGCCTAGGAAGGGAATGACACAGAGGCAGGGAAGACTCGGCAGTTGTTTCCCACGCGGAGGGGAGTACGACAGTACGAGGGTTTACTGGTTCGTCTGCCGTCACCGGAGAATAATAGCAGGTGTGGGTGAGTAGAGGGATGGCTAGACCAGCGTTGGGAGTAGAGTGGGGCGGTGAGGCCTGCGCGGTAGCACAGCCGACCGTGGAGAGGAGGGAGCAGGCAGTCCCGCCGACGCTTGTTTGAGCGGCTGGATCAGGAAGAGAAGAGATTGAAGAAGCACGACCGCCGTTGGATGGAAATCCAACAGTCACTGCTTGTGCGTCAACCTTTTTTTAGGAAGACTTCAAATCCGTGGTAAACATCATACATCCCATCTGCCATTATTTCTAATATTTTACAGCCCATTTGCTAATTCTTAAGGTTTTTTTGGAGCCCATATTCTTTTTGTTAGCATTACAGCTCATATTGTGGCCACGGTTAAAAAATTATACGAAATTTTGCATATTTCGGTGCGGTCTGAACTGTTTTTAATCCTGAAATTTCGAGTCACATTCAAACTGATTTTAAAAATAAATGCATATCAATATATAATCCAAAAAATTGTTCACGCATAAAAATCAATGCAATTTAAAATCTCGAAATGAAAAAAAGATATTTTAAACTAATTGCCGGTTTGATGTGTTTTAAAAATGTACAACCCATTTCTAATTACTGATAGGCCATTTTCTCGGCCAGCCGAATGAAGCTCTCCTTGTCTTGAAAGATTTGCAGCCCAACAGGCCTGACAAAGCGACTTATTTGGCAAATCACAAAAAAACTGGGCTGTGGCCATGGACCCAGCCGTCAGCCTCTCCACGTACAGTACTCTTCCGATGGAAGTCGGTCATTGACCAGATTGACCACGCCGCGCCAAGAGCACCAAGGCGGTGGACGACGGCAAGGCCTAGGGGACGACGCGGATTCGGGGAAGACGCGGTAGTGGATGCCCACTCGGAGAGGAGTACGAGGGTTCACTGGTTCGGTTGCGGTGTGAGGCTGTCGTCGCCGCAGAATAACAGGGGGTGTGGTTGAGTAGAGGGATGCCCTGGCCAGCGGTGGGAGTAGTAGAGGGTGGTGAGGCCTCAGCGGCATCACAGCCGTCCACGGGAGGCAGGAGCACGCGGCACGACCGACGTTGGTTTGGGCGGCTGGAGCATGAAGACCAGAGGTTGAAGAAGCACTACTGCCGTTGGATGAACATCGTATGGTAACTGGAGCTAGAATAGTTCATATTGACTAAGTTGACAAAGCCCTCCGTCTCCGTCAACTTGGTAGGCCCACAAGTCAGCCTCCCACGATGCTAGGTTCCAACTGGCAGGGGGAGTATTCATTTTTTGTGCGTAATAAGGAAGCACTTCCTTGCGTGCAAAGATAGCTGGTGGGTCCGACCTATCAGCAGGGGGCACGTTTTTTTCGTGAAATACAGAGGCCCTTTCGGCGGGTCCCAGATGTCAGGTGGAGGAATCAAATAATTGAGAAGGCGTACATAACAAGCTAGTGTACTAGTAAAGAGACATTGCTGAGTTTTAGAAAAAAGAGAGACGTGCTCCTGTAGCTGGTTGAAATCCAAACCTAGACTATGACTATATATGGTGCTATGCTACTCTGCAAGTAATGAAACTGACATATCCAACGTTCGCTTCTCCTCTTCTGTGCTTACTCTGCCTAGCATCAGAAGCTCTGGCCGTAGCAACCATGTCCGCTGGCTGCTCGTCCACCTGCTCTTCAGCAGGCAACAACCAAATATGTGCCAAGTCGCCACCCGTACCATCGCGTGTGGGTCTCATCACACCCCCGCCGGCACGCGAACCGTAGCCGGTTGCTCATCGCAACCCGCTGCCGTTGGTGTGGTGCCACTGCTGCAAATCACGCAAAGTCATACGTCGCGTCTCAACCACAATCCTCAACCCTGGCCGAGTCTGCTACAAATGCCTGAATCATGGGGTAATAATATGTTTAAGTGTTGTTCTGCTGCTTTCAGTTGCTGATTTTTTTAATAGTTTGGTTGATGATCTTCCAATTTGATTCGTGCAGAAAAGGGAAGATTCGTGTGATTTGTATTTCTGGGAAGTTGCTGATGTGGAGGAGTGCAACTACGCTGATTATTTGGTTAGCCGAGGAATCCCAATACTAGCAGGTTGGGGTGTTGGACAAGTAACTGAAGGAACGGCAGAAGAGGAAGATGCAGAGCAGGAGGTTAAAGATGCAGTTCCTCTGATTATGGCCAAGCAACAGCTGCTGAACGACCTTGACAGCAATTAGAAGATGAAAGAGCTTGTGAAGATAATGGGCAAAATCGATGTGCTCTGTAGGATGATTGTCTCTTTATTTGAAGTGTATGTAGCACTCGAGATGTATTCAGTGGCTATGACATGAGCACTTTGCTGAAAATAGTAATGAATGAAACATGTGTAGCAGGCTGGGCGTAGTGTTGTGAACATCTAATGATTTCTATTAACGGAAATCAGGGGTATCCCCTTTTGCTCATAAATAAATAAATATCAAAGGTCCTTTTGGTAATAAATAAATAAATTAGCAGAGGCCTTGTCGGGTCAGCTTTCTTCTCATTGCAGTCCAAAATAAAAGGCTCATTGGTCTGGTACGCCGCCTTGACATTGATGGATTTGAAATAATCATCAGCTCTGGGTTTTGCGATCCTGGAAAATAGGTTATACCAACGACAGCACAACATAACCACACATCGATGATCCTCGAAACTGGAGATATATTGCAACTGAACATTGTCTGTTATGTTAGCATACATTTCAGTTGTGTCTTTGTCATACGTATCCGTGCTCATGGTGGCACTGTTTTGTGCCTTCCTACCTTCGTCTCGTGCAAGGGTGTTGTAGCGCACATCTCCAACAACGCAAGATTCATAATGTCTTACCCGAGTATCATGACCCATTGCTAGTGAGTAAAGGGCATCTGATACGTCCAAAACGTATCTATAATTTCTGCTTGCTCCATGCCACTTTTGGGTGATATTGCTATGATATTTATACACTTCCATACACTTTTGATCATATTTGGACTAACTTACTAATCCAGTGCACCCCAGTGCCAGTTTCTGTTTTCGGCTGTTTTTGTATTTCAGGTTTTCACGTTACGAGAACTGCCAGGAAAAATCCAGAAAAATTATATAAAAAATCAGCGTTTCGGAAACTACCGTGCGTCCGAAGGACAACCGGGGGGGGGGCACCAGGGCTCCAGGCACCCTGGCGGCGCGCCCCCCTGGGCCGCGCCGGGGGGGCGCCTGGGCCCCCCGAAGCTTCCCCGATGCCCCCCTTTGGCATATATTTAAAGCGTCCTCCGAAACCCTCAGAACAGAAACTCTTTTCGCGATCCCATCTCTGTTCCGCCGCCGCCACCGCTTCCAAGATCGGGAGCACCAGGAGAACCCTTCCCGGCACCCTGCCGGAGGGGAGGATCACCACCGGGAGCTTCTCCACCACCATGGACGCCTCCCGGATGACTCGTGAGTAGTCTCCCTTGGACCATGAGTCCATGACCAGTAGCTATGTGATGTTCTCCTCCCGTTCTTGTGCTTCACTAATTAGTCCTCGTGAGCTGCCCTACATGATCGAGGCACATATGTAATCCTTATGCTGTTGCTATGATGAGTTTGCTGGGATCCGATGGATTATGAGATTATGTTCAGATTGATCTTGAGTAATATATTTGATCTACCTCTTTTATATTTATGTTCGTAAGTAATTCTTGCATGTTCTCCGTTGTTATTTATTGCTTTGGCCAAGTAGTAGGTAGTGACTCCAAGAGGGAACGTTATGCTCGATTGTGGGTTCATGCCCCTCGATGACTAGCTTGAGTGACAGAAACATGAGTCTAGGGGATGTGCTGTTGCCACAAGGGGGAAAACAACGGTGCTTGTGCCCGCGGGTGCAAGGATTGTTTACTTTACGCAAAGTTCTTTTAATGCAGTTGTCTGTTGCTTTGAGTTTACACTATGGGTGGGACTCGCAACTTAATACCAGCGAGATGTTCTGGATAGATATCTCAAGGTGGATGATTAGTAGTAGATATTGATGGATTTCGGTCTACTTACTTTGGCGTACCGCCCATGCTTTGAACCTCAACCTTCCTTGCAATGTAGTCAGCATTGGTTTGCGTTCGTGGTCCTGTCAATTGCCCAGCTGTAATTTGTTTACCTCACATAGCTGTTTTATCGTCTTTTGGGAGAGAGACATCACTAGTGAACATCATGAGACTCCGGTCCATATTACCATCATTGATCACATCCGCTATTTACTTTTTGTTATTATTTACTATTGCAAACACTATCTATCACTACTATCATCTGCTTTTAACCCTTTGTGAACTACAAGGCCGGAGGGATTGACAACCTCTCTGTACTCGTTGGGAGCAAAGTTATTTGTATCTGTGTGGAGGTCCACGTTGATTGCTAATATCTGGCCCCGTTAGCAGTTGACACCTACTTGTTGAACCTAGGAGTCTCTAGGGATTCGATCCTTGGCATCTTTGCTAAGGGAAAAAACTTCCACAACACTGCATCTTACACCTTCCACTTGGGGTAACCAACGAGGGGTTAGAGGCCCATCAAGGAGTATTTTCTGGCGCCGTTGCCGGGGACTCCACTCTTCAGGATAGGGGAGTTGCACGCTATCTTTTACCTTTGCTTTTTAGTCTTGTTAGTTTACCTTTCAATTTTTGCTTTAGTACCTCTTTATCGAAAATCACAAAAAAATTATTTATCTTTCTGTTAGTAGTCCTTTCTGTTTAGCCAAACATGTTAGGATTTGGTGCTTTGAGGGAATCAAAAGTTCTAGATTTCCATCAAAGGGATGGAGAAAATATGAAGAAGGCATGGGAAAGAATTTCTGATGCACATAGGAGAATTATGCCTTGGATACCTATAAAAATTGTGCTCAGGAATTTTTACCATGGTCTTTTTAAATGGTGTAAACACTCCCTTGACATTATAGCTGAGGGAGATTTCCTAGAATGTGATGAAGCTAGAGCTCTTGAAATTATACATGGTCTATCTAGTTACTTTGTTTATGATCATAACTTTGATACTGTCATAGATAGACTTGCTACCATTGAAAAGAGAATGGATGCTCTAGACTTGATGAAGGTAGAGAAACCCAAACCCAATAAGAAAGACATTTTGGAAATAGACAATGATTGGGAGCCTTTTGTTAGGATTAGCATCTCTAATCAAGACTTCCTTGCTTATTGTGATATTGGATCTATGGTTTCTACTATGCCAAAAATTGTTCATGATTCTTTAAAATTTAACATGGATAGATTACCATCTTATCATGAACACACTAATGGAGATATTTCTGAAATCTAGGGAAGAATAAAAGACGTGCCAGTTAAATTCCTTAAAGGGATTGCAATGATCGATTTCTTCATCGTGGAGCCAAACCAAGGAAATATAGTGCTTGGAAGGGACTTCCTCCGAGCAGTTAAAGGCTTCATTGATATAGGTAAGGGACAAATCCGCTTACGCGGAAGGCAAAAGGTGTGTACCCCTTTCCTAGAAGGAACAAGAATGAACTTGTTGAGGAACCATTTGAAGCAATTTGTAGTTCCGATTATTACGATGGTTATTGATTCCTCTTTGCATTATGCCTAGCTTAAAGGCATAAAAGAAAGCGCTTTTGGGAGGCAGCCCACATGAATAAATTTTTGCTTTTGTTGTGTCTTTATGTTGTTTACTGCTGTAGCATCATCATTGTATCTTTGCTTTTCAATTTTGTGCCATGTATAGCCTCTGATTGCTAGAAAGTTCAAAAGTTGTGAGGTGCTGTCCAGGAAACAGATTCTGTCCTTGGATAGAAAAATTCGTATAAAATCACCAGATCATCTTTTTGGTCTGAATTTCTTCGACAGCGTTCTCTATATAATTGTGTTTCGTGCTTCTGTTCTGAGTTTTTTGATTTGAGTTGCAGAAGTATCCCGAACAGATCAATTACTACCTGCTGTTCTGTTTTTCACAGATTCTGTCCTGTTTTGCCTTTCCTTCACTTTGCAAATCAAGAGCTTGCTTTTTCTTTGCAAAAACCTTTTGGCAATCTTGAGAAACAGTAGAAATTCAAGAATATCTTTATTTCCATTAAGGTATAATTATTTTATTAAGGGTACTAACCTCGCTAATCAGATTATGATGAGTTATGTATGAAGGGAGTTTTCAAGTGTGCGAGGGAAGATGATAAAAAGATTCAGGAGTGTCAAGCGCTCAAGCTTGGGGATGCCCACGTGCACCCCCAAGAAATATTCAAGGAGACTCAAGCGTCTAATCTTGGGGATGCCCCCGTGCATCCCCTTCTCCATCAACATTATCAGTTCGTCTTTCGTTCCACTATATTTTTATCACTTCATGTGTTATGTGCTATGCTTGGAGCGTCTTGCTTTTAGTTTTCTTTTTAGTTTTTCATAACGAGTCGGAACTCAGCATTCTTTATGTGGGAGAGAAACACGCTCCACTTCTACCTAGAACATAACATAGAATTTTCATGTCTATCTTTGCTGTGTGTGTTCTTTGTCTTTTAATAGCTACTATCATGCTCTGCTCTTAGTATTCATGCTTATCTTTTCAAAGAGCTTTTGTTTAGTTGGTTGCTTGAACTCTCTTTAATTATCATGCTCACCTTATTAAGAGAGTTTGCTTCCGTTGCATTGGTTAATGTGTCTATGATAAAGATGCTACTTGCATGATGGCGCTTAGTAGTTCAGGTTTTCTTATGGTTAATCTCAAATAGCTGGGGGTTCCCAATGTGTTATTGGAGTACCAACTTGATTTGTTTGCCTATGATGTGGTATGGTTTAGTAATATCTTCCCTCAAGAATTTATTTTGATTGACTTGGCGTATGCTCACGCATATTTAAGACTGTAAAGAAAGTCTGTCAAGCCTTGATGATCTTTTATTTCTGAGTAGCGATATAACTTCCATGCCTGATTCAATGTTGCTTTGTCGCTCTGCATGATTATGACCGTCATTGCTCTCTTAGTTGGTCGCTCCCAGTCTTTTTGCTAACCTCCACCTGTACTAAGCAAACTAACTTTGCAATACATAGCTCATGGGAAAGTAGCTTAAAAACTATTGTGGTAAAGAATATGTTGCTTATGTATCTTATTTCTTATAAGTTGCTTGCTGAGCGGTAACCATGTTTCTGGGGACGCCATCAACTATCACACTGTTGTTGAATATCATGTGAGTTGCTATGCATGTTCGTCTTGTCTGAAGTAAGGGTGATTTGCCGTGGGTTATATGAATATGCATATTGTTAGAGAAGAACATTGGGCCGCCAACCAAAGCCATGTATCATGGTGGAAGTTTTAGCTTGGACGTTAATCCTCAATCTCTTATGAGAATATGCTTATGCATTAAAGAGGAGTCCATCATCTATTTTCTATGTTGTCCCGGTATGGATGTCCTCAAGTTGAGATCTATCAAAAACGAGAAATCAAATGCGATTTATCTCCTTGGACCTTTGTACAGGTGGCATAGAGGTATCCCTTTGTGACACTTGGTTGAAACATATGTAATGCAATGATAACCCATGGAAATCCGAGCTAATTAGGACAAGGTGCGAGCACTATTGGTATTCGATGCATGAGGCTTGCAACTTATAGGATGTCTTATGCATGACACATATGAAGTACTACTACCGTTGACAAAATTGCTTCTATGTTTTCAAAATAAAAAGCTCTAACACATAACCATTCTTTTACTTTTTGAGTCTCCACCTTCTTTTTAAAGCACCAACTACTGAGAGCATGATTGTCATTCTGAGTGTAATGTGCATTGTCCCAAAGTAGCATTGTCTTTTGCATGATTGTGATATCGTTTATTCTGAAATCATTGTATCTAGTCATCACTTAAACCTTGAAGGTGCCCCTGCATTTATGTTTTGCATCACTAAAGGGGGCAAGCTAGATATCACTTTATCATATTTGCACATCATGTTCATTGCAAATCTTTTTGATGTTTCAGTTTCATATTGTAAAACTTTCAGTCATTTGTGATTTTCTCATGAGGCAACTTAATTACTATAGATTCATTGTCTCAGTAAGCTTTTGTCATATGACTATAAAAAGTTCTATATGGTTAATAGCATGTCACCACAGAAATTATTCTTTTTATCATTTACCTACTCGAGGACGAGCAGGAATTAAGCTTGGGGATCTTGATACGTCCAAAACGTATCTATAATTTCTGCTTGCTCCATGCCACTTTTGGGTGATATTGCTATGATATTTATACACTTCCATACACTTTTGATCATATTTGGACTAACTTACTAATCCAGTGCACCCCAGTGCCAGTTTCTGTTTTTGGCTGTTTTTGTATTTCAGGTTTTCACGTTACGAGAACTGCCAGGAAAAATCCAGAAAAATTATATAAAAAATCAGCGTTTCGGAAACTACCGTGCGTCCGAAGGACAGCCGGGGGGGGGGGGGCACCAGGGCTCCAGGCGCCCTGGCGGCGCCCCCCCTGGGCCGCGCCGGGGGGGCGCCTGGGCCCCCCGAAGTTTCCCCGATGCCCCCCTTTGGCATATATTTAAAGCGTCCTCCGAAACCCTCAGAACAGAAACTCTTTTCACGATCCCATCTCTGTTCCGCCGCCGCCGCCGCTTCCAAGATCGGGAACACCAGGAGAACCCTTCCCGGCACCCTGCCGGAGGGGAGGATCACCACCGGGAGCTTCTCCACCACCATGGACGCCTCCCGGATGACTCGTGAGTAGTCTCCCTTGGACCATGAGTCCATGACCAGTAGCTATGTGATGTTCTCCTCCCGTTCTTGTGCTTCACTAATTAGTCCTTGTGAGCTGCCCTACATGATCGAGGCACATATGTAATCCTTATGCTGTTGCTATGATGAGTTTGCTGGGATCCGATGGATTATGAGATTATGTTCAGATTGATCTTGAGTAATATATTTGATCTACCTCTTTTATATTTATGTTCATAAGTAATTCTTGCATGTTCTCCGTTGTTATTTATTGCTTTGGCCAAGTAGTAGGTAGTGACTCCAAGAGGGAACGTTATGCTCGATTGTGGGTTCATGCCCCTCGATGACTAGCTTGAGTGACATAAACATGAGTCTAGGGGATGTGCTGTTGCCACAAGGGGGAAAACAACGGTGCTTGTGCCCGCGGGTGCAAGGATTGTTTACTTTACGCAAAGTTCTTTTAATGCAGTTGTCTGTTGCTTTGAGTTTACACTATGGGTGGGACTCGCAACTTAATACCAGCGAGATGTTCTGGATAGATATCTCAAGGTGGATGATTAGTAGTAGATATTGATGGATTTCGGTCTACTTACTTTGGCGTACCGCCCATGCTTTGAACCTCAACCTTTCTTGCAATGTAGTCAGCATTGGTTTGCGTTCGTGGTCCTGTCAATTGCCCAGCTGTAATTTGTTTACCTCACATAGCTGTTTTATCGTTTTTTGGGAGAGAGACATCACTAGTGAACATCATGAGACTCCGGTCCATATTACCATCATTGATCACATCCGCTATTTACTTTTCGTTATTATTTACTATTGCAAACACTATCTATCACTACTATCATCTGCTTTTTACCCTTTGTGAACTACAAGGCCGGAGGGATTGACAACCTCTCTGTACTCGTTGGGAGCAAAGTTATTTGTATCTGCGTGCAGGTCCACGTTGATTGCTAATATCTGGCGCCGTTAGCAGTTGACACCTACTTGTTGAACCTAGGAGTCTCTAGGGATTCGATCCTTGGCATCTTTGCTAAGGGAAAAAACTTCCACAACACTGCATCTTACACCTTCCACTTGGGGTAACCAACGAGGGGTTAGAGGCCCATCAGCATCATCAACTGCCTGCCCATCCTCCCTCATCTTCTTAACCTATGGTTAGAAAATAGACAAGCTGATCATCTTATGTACTCAATATATTAGAAAAACTGACAGTGCAATTCAAAAGCTTACATGGCTCTTGAACCATTTCGCAAATCCTGCCATAACCAGTTTGTCAATGTTTCTTGGATTTTGCGGCAATAACTCCTTTTTGTAGATGCTGCACAACATAGTGATCGCGTCAGACATCTAAATATATAAGAATGTGCTGCAAGTTTAGTAGATTATGATGTATAAGCTGTAGTACTTAGCACTTACTTGATATAAGGTAGTATCTCAGGACAATTATTCAACACATACCAAACCATTTTGTCCAAATCTTTAGGTTTGTCCTCTTGTCGACTCTTCCCTGTAACTCGAACAGAATAATCGAAAACATTGAGCCCGGGATTGTCTTCGTCCACCTCTTTACTAAGCAGATCAGCTGTTTCAATGTATTTTGAGCAGAATGTCAACGCTTCTGTAGCAATGTAGGCCTCTGCAATGGAACCCTCGGGTCTAGCTCTGTTCCTAACATAGCCCTTGAAAGTGCCTAGCCGCCTTTGAATAGGGTACATCCAGCCATACTATACTGGACCTCTAAGTAGTGCCTCATCAGGTAGATGAACAGCCAAATGCACCATCACATCAAAGAAGGCTGGAGGATATATCTTCTCAAGGTCGCATAGGATAGTTGGTATCTTGTCTCTAAGACGCTCCTAAGCATCTATCCTGATATTTCTACTGCAGAGTTCCCTAAAGAATTGTCCCAACTCTGCAAATGCTCTGTATAAGTCAGGGCGGCCCAATCCTCTAAGTATAAGAGGTGTAAAATCCTTTGAAGTAGGACGTGGTAGTCATGAGTTTTCAACCCTTGTACCTTGTTTCCATCTGCACTGACTCTCCTTTCAGGGTTGGAAGCAAATCCATGTGGGAATCTCACACGTGACAGGACCTCGCAGAATTCTTTTCTTTTTACCTTGTCCAAGACGTACACAACTGGTGCCATATCCCGTGGTTTACCTTCATCTTGCACCTGCAAATCCTCTCTGATACCCAGGTGTGTCAAATCAATCCTAGATTTTAAGGTATCTTTCGTCTTGCCTTCAATATTAAGAAGTGTGCGATAAGGCTGTCACATATATTTTTCTCGATGTGCATCACATCAAGATTATGCCGCAGATCCAAATCTTTCCAATACTCCAAGTCCCACAAAGTGGACCTGCGGGTAAACAATAATCTCTTTTCTGCCCTGCCACACTTCCTTTTCCCGCTATCATTATCAGGGTGGTTTCCTGGTGTAATATGCCTGACCTTCTCTAATTCCACTTGCAACTCATCGACGATGAGCCTCTTTAGCACATCATGGTTTTCATGCTTTGCATTGAAAACATGTCTTCGGTATTTTCTAGGATGCGGCTTGTCCTTGGCAAGGAAACGGCGGTGTCCAATGTAACAGATATTGCTAAGTATTGCGTATGACAGCTGATTCCTGTCACAGTGAACACATGCATTGTAACCATGTGTCATTCGCCCTGACATAGTGCCCAAAGCCGGATAATCATGGATGCACCAAATTATAACAGCACACAGAAAGAAATCAGCTGGTGGGCTGCTATATAGGTCTTGAATGAGAACACCCCTCCAAAGCTGTTGAAGTTTCTCCACAAGAGGCTCCATGAACTAATCAAAATCCTTTCCAGGACTTTTTGGACCTGGGATGAGCAAGGCCATCATGTAGTTTGATTCTTTGGTGCATACATTTGGAGGCATGTTGTAAGGGATAACAAGCACTGGCCACATGCTATATGTGGCGCTCTGGTGACCAAATGGGTTAAATCCATCTGAAGCTAAGGCAAGTCTAATGTTTCTCGGATCAGCAGCAAACTTTTCGTGCTTCTGATTGAATCTTTTCCACTCACTACCATGTGATGGATGGCTCATTACATTCTGATCTCTGTACTCCTGGTTCCTAGAATGCCACAATACATCCTCTCTTGTTTCAGCATCATAAAACAACCTCTGCAATCTTGGTGTAATTGGAAAATGTCTCAGAACATTATGAGGAATCCTCTTCACAACATCGCCATCTTTCCATCTTGATGATTTGCATTTCAGGCATTCACTTAAGTTGGCATAATCCTTCCGGAACAGAACACAATTATTCTTACAAACATGGATCATATCATATCCAATTCCAACTGCACGAAGGAAATTCTTCATTTTACTGTAGGTGTGTGGCAGCTCAGACGCATCTGGGAAAGCTTTGCGGAAAGCAGCCAACATCGCATCGAATGATTTGTTGGTCATCCGCTCAGATGTCTTCACCTGAAGAAAGGTGACCATAGCTGAGAATACTGACAGCTTATTGCCTGGGGTGACAGCCACGTTGCATTGTTCCAACATGCGGGCCCACCATTTTTCTTCTGCAGGTGAAAGTTCACGGAATGCACGAGCATTTCGTAGCATTGTTTCAATGTTGGTCAAACTCACTGGCTTTGCCACCACCTCCACCTCCTCTTCCACCTGAGCATCAGGCAGATCAAGATGGTTATCTGCTGCTTCCACGTAGTCAATAACATTGACGTTCACAGCTTCATCATGATGAACCCACCTCGTATATGTGACCGACATCCCATACAAGTGTAGATGATTTTGCACAGTTGATTAGGGTCTTGTAACTGAATTCATACAGCTGCTACACGGGCAGAGCACATCTGATTTCGGACCACTGTACTCAGCTCTGATAAAGTTCATCAAGTTTTCAACCCCCTCAACATATGCAGCGGAGAATCTTCGAGCAGAAGTTATCCAAGTCATGTCCATCTATTAGGCATACAAATTAGTTCTTCTACTAGATATTACAGGAAAAACATATATGCTTTTTTATGAAGTCCAGAAGAAAATACCTAGGTCGATGTCTAAAGCTATGGCAAGATATTTGGACGAGCAGATCTAAGTAACGAAATATATGTAAAGCTAATTCATCAAACAGATTTGAGTGCTAAATTATGGCAGGCTGTTTCAGCAGTCAATGAGGCCGAGCACACAGCCATCAAACTATCGAAGGCCATCGCAACAACAAAGATCGTGTATAAAATGGTGTCGAGCTATTTCACCTAACAGATTGGCTACTAGACCATGGCAATCTATGTCACAATAAATATATGGTAGGATATTTGAGCAACTAATCGGCCTTGGCATGCCATCTCAGCTAAGAAGATTGAGTGCAGAACAGGGCAAGGAAGCTTCTTAAGCAGAGCATATTGACTGTAAACTACTTCGGCAAACAGTGAGATTAACATCGTCTATCAGCTAGCATTCAACGCTACACCGACATGCACGGGGCCTCAGTCTAGAATGCGTGTACCCTGGGAGAAGCTGACTGCCGTGCGTCTCCACACGAACGTCGCCAGCGGTGGCGGCGCTGTCCGCCGTGCGCCTCCACAAGAACGTCGCCAGTGGTGGCGGCGCGGCTAGAGGACGACAGTCTACGAGAGCGTACTGTGGGAGCGAGAGGATCGCCGTGCGTCCCCTCGACGAACCGCGGTGCCGACGTATCGGCGTGGCGGGGAGGGCGGCTTTGGCGGAGCGAATGGAGTGGAGGGGGACGGGGGGAGGGGAGTTTGGGGAATATTATTGGCTAGTTGGCCGAAGGGCGTTTGAATCTAGGATTTGGGGGGAATTTTTGGGTGGGGGGAGGATTTTTGTGCGGTGGGCGGGGGGAGTTTGGCACATGGTCGGTTTCTCCAAGTGCAGTCCCACGTGTCATGAAGAGGCAAGCCGAAGCGCGTTCCGTTTGCGTGAGCCGTGTGCAGGACCGAACGTGTATGGGGTGCAATGCGACCGCGACAGGGGTGCTGTGAGTGTACCACCTTTTTTCCTTTTAAACTAGGTGCTTCGCCCCCTAAAAAAATCTTGTTGCTTCGCGCGATCCATCGATACTACTACTAGTAATCCGGTAATCCCGACTAAAACGGCGCGGCCGGGTCTTTTCCCGCACGATATGCTGGGAGGTTGACTTAGTTGGGTTTTTTAAGACGAGTAATGCTACACCTACGTAGTCCCAGTTACGTAATTAACATAATGTGAAACGTGTGAGCTGTTGGTTGTAGATTGGGGGAAGGGAGGGGCCCACCACCATGAAAATCAGGGGAGGAGAGAGAGAGAGAGGCAATTTACGTTAACCCTTTCGTAGGTTCCCGTAGACGTGAAATGCATGAATGTGCATTTGCAGATAAGGCCTTCCCTCGTTCATCCTTTTCTCCCACAAGATCTTTATCTTCCGTGCAACGCACGGGCATCTTGCTAGTACTCCTACAATATACTATATTATTGTGAAAGTTCATATACACCGGCCGAGATTAATGCAAACACGGCAGATTTTCATAACATTTTGAACTTTTATAGGACAGAAAAATAAAAGAAACCCGACCCTAAACCAATTCTACGGCAGCGACCGACGTCCTCCATCTGCGATCTCCATGTATGGCGGCGGGGTTCAAGACCCGAGAAGTGAAGGTGCGGTCTCCGGCGAGGAAAAGTAGAACACGGGAGATGGACCAGCCAGTTGGCACAACATGTCCTGCCGCCTCCCATGCCCTACTCATCCTCGGAGGAGTCCCCGACCTCGGCGGTGCCGGACGTTGGACGGCGGCAAGTAGGGCGCGTGGCTGACGGTGCTCCCGTTGTCGGCCGCCAGCGTGGTCACTGCTTGTTCGGCGACTTGAGCGAGGGCGGCGACCTCGAGCTCCATCCCCGAAGACAAGCTCTCCCGCAGAGCGTTCGTGCTTGCGGTCATGGCAGATGTGGTGCCAGGTAGGAGGACGATGCGCTATGGTGTGGAGGTTAGCTGGGCGTTGCCGCTTCAAGTAGCGCATTCCGGTGAGGCCAAGCGTCCCGGTGCGTCATTAACTCGCCGGAGTTGGTTCCTTGGGCACCGAGCCTCTTAACGATGGCATACGGATGGACGGCATGAATGCGGTCAGCTGGCGCTGGCAGGGAACACAGCGCGCGACGGCGCGAGGGACGAGGGTTTTGGTGTGCCAGGGTAGTCAGCTGCGGTCGTGGCAACGTTGGAGATGCCCTTTGCTCACATGCGATCGACACATGTCATTGAAAAAGCAAGACGACCCGGCATGGTCTCAGATCCTGAGGATGCAGTTGGCCACGTTACACCACTCCGCGGACGCGTCCCGGCGCCCCGTGCATCCTCGACGAGCCGGGTGTTGGCGTGTGTTTGGATTGTGGCCAAAGTGCACCTTACCAAACTTTTGGTCATGACCCAAAGATTGGTCTTTGTTTGGATGGTTCCATTTATTGGCATGCCAATGAACTCTAGCCAACTCTAGTTCATTTTTCTTGCCGATGTCGGCCAAATCATGGGCAACCAAAACCTCAACCAAAATTTTGGCTACCCAATGCTTTGATGGGGCAACCTTGGGCACAAACCAAACATACTGTTGGTCGTGCCATAGCACTAACGCCACCCTCGACACACTGAAACAGACCGTGTAGCGACGATGAGCGTGTCGCTCACCGCGGTCGCCGTGTCCAGAGGCGGTGCTGGAGCTACGCCACGTTACTGGCCCCCATGACCCACATGAACGGTTGCCGGTGGCGAGGAGGTCGTGGGCCATCTCCTCCATTGGACTAGTTTGCGCTACGTCGTCCCGACAGGTGTGCCCCACATGTCGGTTTCCCTGTTTTCCCGGCCACATTCGAGCGTCAGTGCTCCGCGTTGCGCATTAGGCCTTTCACTATGTAGGCCAAGCGAGACAACTTATTGTTTATTTGAGCCGTTCAAGTATAATCATGTGGCGTTTGCTTATTTCTCATTCCTCTCCATCGATCATGTCGCCCTCTGGTCGAGTCCATCCTCCCGCATGCCTCATTTGAACATTCCGCCGAGTATCATTCGCATGTGGGCCTAGACCATGCTTGTATTTCCAATGTTTATTTGTAATTTGTCCGACATGCATACAAACAAACGATTCGTTTGAAGTTTCACTTTGCCTCCACTACGTGTCGCTTCGCGTCTTAGTTTTGACATCCCATTCGGTTCATGCCCCGACACATGTTGATGAGATCGATAGATGACATGGCAGTTCCTTATAGCCATCGACTGGCTATATTATTAATGACGAGGTTACAGACCTAGGGTAGGGTCACAGGCCCAACCAAGGTACACCACCCAAGGTCACTATAGAAGATTAAAAGACAAAACTTATGATGACAAAGACAGTCAACTGAGACGGCCCAAGAGGACATCCCACTCGACTGGACATCACCTACAAGACGACTCAACTCAACTCGACCAATCCAAGGCACTCAACCCCCGAAGGTCAAGGGTCCCTTAGGACAATAACGGTCTGGTATTTACTCGCCATAGTGAATGCCTTAATTACTCTTTACTGTAGGCGTTATCAGTAATGCCTGCCTTAATGTACATTGAACCCTTGGTAATGTGGAGCATGGCTGGGGTCCTGGCGCACTATATAAGCCAACCCCCTCCTCCAGTACAGGGGTTCGCATCTTTGTAACTCATATATACACATACCAGTCGACTGCCTCCGGGCACCGAGACGTAGGGCTATTACTTCCTCCGAGAAGGGCCTGAACTCGTTAAACATCTTGTGTACAACTCCACCATAGCTAGGGCCTTGCCTCCCCATTCGTACCCCCTACTCGTACTGTCAGACTTAGAACCACGAAAGCTGGCGCCCACCGTGGGGCAAGGCGTCTTAGCGACATCTAGTGAGGTTGCAATTTCTTCTCCGACCTCCTTCATCATGGTGTCAAGCGGTGGTTTAGCGTTGGGCCGTGAGATCCGGCTCGGCGCGCTCGTTTTCATCGCCGACGACTCCGCGTGGCTCCAAGAGGCCCCTCTTGACGTCGAGGCTCTGCCCACCCAGGGGGCTGCGCACTTCCGCGCAAGCGCCTGCGGCGTCCTCCTTCGGCAGCCGTCGACTCAATATTTATCGATCACTACATCGTACCCCATCCCTGCCGGACACCGCCGCAAGCTATCCAGTCGCTCACGGCTCCAGCGGTGGGTGAAACACACGGTGGCCCGTCAAACGGCCACCCCTCAAGTCGCGGCCATCGAGCCCGACGGTTACCTCTACGGGCTGGCTGATAACCCTCAACCGTAAGGGATCGAGATAGTCTTCGCGGGTAAGAATAACCCAATTTATTGATTCGACACACGGGGAGCCAAAGAGTACTTATAAGCTTTGACAGTTGAGTTGTCAATTCAACCACACCTGAAATATACTTACTTGCAACAGAAGATAAGTGGTAACAGTGATATGATAGTGATGATAGTAATAGTAAAAGTAAACAGCAAAAGTAAATAGCAGTAGTAAATGGCAAAAGTAGCAACTAGTGACAAGCAGGATTTAAAACACTGTAGGCTAGGGAGATGGATGGTTGGGCGCTGCATGGATGAGATAGATTCTAACTTGGGGCACGGCACACGGAAAAGTAATGATCATCTAGGCAAATATCAAACATTAGGCATGTATCCCGTAGGTAGTTGTACGTGCTTGCAATAAGAACTTGCACAACATCTTTTGTCCTACCATCCCGCTACGAACGGGGCCAAAAGGAACTTATGGATATTAAGGTGCTCCTGTCAAAGAGCACCGGAACAAAGCAATGAACTCAATGGATACATGTAATCCTCAAACTACGGACCATCCCCTTTGGTGTCCCAAGCTGTCACTTTTGGGATCGCCGGTTCCGAACCGTAACAGGTGCAAACAACTCATAGATAGGATCACGAACACAAATATATTCATGCAAACACATATGGTTCAGATCTGAAATCATGGCACTCGGGCCCTAAGTGTCAAGCATTAAGAATAACAAGTTGTAGCAAAGATGATAAACACCATAGTAGATGATAGGCAACATGCCCCCAACAATCTGACGAACTATTACATGATCTAACTCATCCAATCCCTACCATCCCCTTCGCCTACAGCAGGGGAATTACTCACACATGAAGGGGGAAGTCATGGAGAGATGATGGAGTGGTGATGATGATGACGATGGCGACGATCTCCCCTCTCCGGAGGCCAAATCAGCCTCCAGATTAGCCCTCCCGAGGAAGAACAGAGGGTGGCGGCGGCTCCGCGACGAAAAACTGCGAAAGAACTTCCGATCTGGGGTTTCTGCGTCGGGAGTAAAAATACGGGGTAAAGTAGGGCACCAGGGGGTGCGGGCCCCACCCAGGCGCTCCCCCGGCGTGGCCTAGGGGGGGCGCGCCCACAGGGCGCCTGGGCACCCCCTGGCCCCCCTCTGGCCCCACTTCTGGCACCTGGTTCCTTCGGGTGCGTGGATTTTCTGTGATTTTTCGTGGATTTTTCTGAGATACTTAAAAATCCGTTTTCCTGCACACAAATAAATCATACAGGCAGCTCTGCTGAAAACATTGTCAGTCCGGGTTAGTTTAGTCCAAATCATGCAAGAATGAGGTCAAAACAATATCAAAAGTGTTTGGAAAAGTAGATACGTTTGAGACGTATCAACTCCCCCAAGCTTAGCATATTGCTTGCCCTCAAGCAATTCAGTTCAACGAACTAGACGCGACAAAGAAAACTTTGACAAACTCTTTTGCTTCATTAGATGTATATAAGCATGTACTACGAAAAGAGTTTAGCAAGTATTGAAACACTACTTATGAGGACAATGCAAGGAGAAAGCCTTCTTTCAAGTGAACAGTCACAAATACTCAAAAGTAAAAAATATATTACTGAAAATCAAGACAAGATTACATTGCACATATCTTGAGCATATTAGGGTGGTATCTCGCTAGCCTCCATGAGTGAAGCAAAACATAAATGCAGAGACTCCTCCAGAGTTTTAAAGGAGACTAGAACTAAGAATTTCAGAATAAATCATATCACAAGTATGCAGAAGACAATGTAATACTTTGGGACAATGCACATTACACTCAGAATGACAATTATGCTCTCCTAGTCGGTGCCTTGAAGAAAGAAGGTGAGACTCTCGAACCGTGGCTTTTATTGGCAAAGTTGAAAACCCGTGATCGGAAACAAAAACTAAACATGTACCAGAGCTCTTGGTTTTAAAAACAGAAGTAAATATGTTTTTGAGAGGTGCATATTTCGTCAACGAATGCTAGCAGATAACTCAATCACTTTTTAAGCTAGACAAGTCTCGAGGAACGGCTCCCGCATGAGGACGATCACATCCTCTTAATCTCCTTTGTTTATCACTGCCAAAGTTTTCTGATTTCTCATGAACAAAGCGTGAAGGAGGGTTTGTTTGTTATATTATCTTTTTGAGCCGGGCGCACTCAATGCCAGTTCCTTTTCATATTAGGGGTTTGCACATTATACATGCAATCCAGGGGTGAAACTTGTCCAACTTAAAAAGATTATGAATTAACTACTACTTCCTCATGAGCTAAAACATAGGCACAAAAAGGGAAATGCTTTTGATTAATTTCGAGATGGTACACGAAAGTCTTCGTTAGGAATGGCAGGTAAATACCATGTATAGGAAGGTATAGTGGACTCATATGGCATAACAGGTTTTAAGGATTTGGATGCACAAGCAGTCAGTCCGCTTAGTATAGGTGGAGGTTTAGCAAAAGACTGGGAAGCGACCAACTAGAGAGCAATAACGGTCATAATCATGCAAAGCGACAAAGCAACATTGAATCGGGCATGAAAGTGATATAACTATTCTAAAACTCAAAGATCATCAAGGCAGAGTAGACTTTTTAGTCTTAAACATGTGTAAGCATGTGCCAAGTCAATCCAAAAATTCTCTAAAGGGAAATACCACCTTAATATAATAGACTATGAACAGTGCAATGCATGTAGATCATTTCAATAACGCATTATATACTCTAGTTATTCGGGACTAGCCACAAGGAAAGCATGAACCACTAGAAGAGCATTGTAAACATAGCACTATGTCGCTACAAGCTGGTCTCTAGATCATAAGTACAGGCATATGTACAAAAGTAGAAACAAAAAGAGTTCATACCGGTCTTCCTTGTTGCTCCCCTTCAGTCGATCTTCGTCATTACTGCTTGTCACTTGCACGATCGAACATAGGAAATATAATCAAATGCCATCACGGACTCGAGCTGATCTCTGAAAACAAAGCAAACTAAAGAGAGAGGAAATCTTTTTGGTTTTTTCAAAGGTTGAATAAAAGCAAAAGAAAGAGAAAATCTTTTTGTTGTTTTTGCAAAGAGAGAAATAAAGAAGAACGGGCAAAAACTTCGAAAAGATCAAAGCGAATAAAACGGATAATACAATGGAAAAGTGAGAAGGGCACGTACTCCCCCAAGCTTAGGCTTTTGGCCTAAGTTGGTAGCAGCTACTGCCCCCAGGAGCCTCCTGCTCCGGGGGTGTGGTGGTGAGTCCACGGGTCATAGAAGGATGCTGGCGCGTACACCGAACTCCTCGGAGTCTCCCACGAGGAAGGTTCCGAACGCCAAACAGAGGAAGACCCTTCACCAAACTCGGTGGCGGTCTCTTCCTGAAAATGTGGTATCTCACCGTGCCTCTCCTCGTCGGGCACAACCCCCTCCATGGGGTTATGGAACTGATGCTGGACCATGAACTCATCGAACTGGACAACATCAAAGGACCATCCGTTCCTGCGAGAAAAATCAAACAAAAGAGGTGCAGGTAGACGGATCTCGCGTTCCGCGGTAGTTCCGAAACGCAAGATATAAACAAGGTTATCAAGCTCAGAACCCATGGTAACAAACTTATGCCTTTTCATAGCAGCAAGATCAAAGCTTAAATAAGTAAAAGGAGTATCATCAGGGTGTGGGGTGCCTCCAAGATGCTCTAAGATAAGTGTGGCATAAACGCCACCATATAAGTCCCCCTTGTTACCGTTCATAGCAAGGCGTCGAGCAATTAAGGTACCCAGATTATAATCAGACCTCCCTAAGAGGGCTGCTGCCAGGATAGCAATATCCGGAGCAGAAATGCTGCTCGTGTTGTCACGAGCTAACACCCCTCTAGCAATATAATATGCAAAATACCTGAGGTGAGGAAATAAGATGCTGGAGATCTTCGACCGATGAATATCCCTCGTACCCATGCTGCAGAGAGAGTTGATGACGGTTTTCAGCTCGGAGGGCTGAGTGGCCATCCTTGCCGTCCTCCCAACGTTGGGCACTCCTATTATTTCACAAAAATTTCCCAAAGTCATGGTGATAAGATCATTATAAATTTTAAACTCAATAGCACCTGAATCAGGATTATATCTAAAACTGTTAATGAAACTGGAGGTGAGTTTTTGATACTGAGTAACACGGCTTGTGACGAGTCGTGTCAAACCTGCATTGGCACAAAGATTATAAAACTCATCCTTGATTCCCGCAGCTTCCATGAATTCATCACATGGAAATGTCATCGCACGTGCTGGACTTGTGTCTTCCAACAACTCCAGGGGCACATGATCTTCATTATAGCTCACCCTAGCAGTCGATGGTGAAGCTGCGGCTCTAGTGACTCGATCGGAGTGTGCGGGCCTCCTCTTCTCAAGCCATCCTTTTGCCCTTCCTAACAAACTCATTTCTGAATTTTTTTACAATTTACAAAAACGAGGATTAAAACAAAGTGAGCTAAGGCAAACTACTCAACTCACTTGCCCAAGGCATAGACTTGCATCAAAACTTGGAAAATAACTTTCTACACATGCATGCAAGCTCATCTCTACAGCACCAAGAACTACTAAATACTCACAAATGAAGCCACCAATCAAAAATCTAATTGGAGGGGTGGAGGAGTCACATACAAGGGAGTATTTGCTCAAAAATTTCAGCTCAAATGAGGGGCTGTAGAGAGAGATCGAAGAATCGCCTCCAAGAACAGCAAGAACACAAGAACAAGACCAGAACTCGAGTTTTTGGAGAAAGAGGGAGAGGGAGGAAGAAGACATACCTGGAGGGGGGTCCCGTGGGCCCCAGGCGCCCTGTGGGCGCGGCCAGGGGCTGGGCCGCGCCAGCTGGCCGCCTGGGCCACTGGTGGCCCCTCCTGGCTGGCCCCAGGACTTTCCGGGTCTCTCCCGTCGTGGAAATTTTTATTATAAATTTTCTGGAATTTTTCTGAAAACTTCACTGTTGAAATTTTTTCGAAGTTCAAAAAGCTGCGAAACTCTCTGAAAACTTGAAGCAGTTAGTAGTATTGTGAAGCTTCAAAAACATAAATACTTGGTACAGCAAGTAGGACAAAACTAAAAAAAAAATGAAAACATAACAAGCTCAACTTTTTATCCATATAAAACATGTTTACAAGTAAGGTTGATCAAGTCTTACCAACAAACAAGCGATATATAGAGCAAAAAGTCTCACCTCTTACGAAGTAATCACTGAACCTTTACCTTGATGGACATTGTCCCCACCATGATAGTTTTGTATTTGTGAGGCACATGTAGTGGACAGTCCCATTCTCCAATTTTCACGGTCTCGATATTCTCTATAGAGTTGAGGGCATGCCTCCTGTCGGTCTTCTTCGGAAAATATACCGTGTGTTCTTTATCATTCACATGGAAGGTACCCTTCCCTTTATTGCAATCAATAATAGCACCTGCGGTGTTAAGGAAAGGTCTACCAAGAATAATGGACATGCTCCCATCCTCGGGCATGTCAAGCACAACAAAATCAGTAAGAATCAAACAATTAGCAACTTCTACGGGAACATCTTCACAAATATCTATCGGAACAGCGGTTGACTTGCCAGCCATCTGAAGGGAGATATCTATAGGAATTAGTTTCTCTAAACAAAGCCTCTCGTAAAGAGAGAGAGGCATAACACTCACTCCTGCTCCGAGATCACATAAAGCAGTTTTGACATAATTATTCTTTATGGAGCAAGGAATGGTGGGTATACCTGGATCACCGAGCTTCTCAGGAATCTTTCCACTGAAAGAATAGTTAGCAAGCATAGTAGATATTGCATCATTAGGAACTTTTCTTTTATTAGTGACAATATCTTTCATGTATTTTGAATAAGGAAGTAACTTAATAGCATCAGTCAAAGGGATTTGAAGAAAAAGAGGTTTAATCCATTCACAAAACTTATTATAATGCTCTTCTTCTTTAGATTTGATGGACTTACTTGGAAAGGGCATGGGTTTCTGTACCCATGGTTCTCTCTCCTTCCCATGTTTTCTTGCGATGAAGTCTTCTTTAGTGTACCTCTTACGTTTGTCAGGTGCTTCTTCTTCTCGAACTTCAGGCGGATCATTCTTCTCATTATCATTACCTTCAGGTTCAGCACCGTCTTCCGTCTCAGCATCGGAAATAGATACACTGTTGGGATCAATAGCTGGCTCTTCATCTGCAATAGGATCATTAGAATTGTCAGTCTCTTTATGTTTCTTCTTCTTCTTTGGAGAGACAACAATTTCTTCTTCCTGCATTTGAGAATCTTGCTCGATTCTCTTCGGATGTCCCTCTGGATAGAGAGGATCTTGAGTACTAGTTCCTCCTCTGGTCTTAATCCCAAAAGCCTGCAAATTATCTTCTTTGGCATTGTTAGTATGCAAATCTCTTTGCACATTAGAAATTTGATCAAGCTGAGTTTGAACCATATGAAAATGCTTCACAAGACATTGAACATCATTAACTGTTCTATCTAAAACATCAAGCAGTCTTTTGATAGCAAGGGAATTATCATGCAACTGACTTTCCATCCTCTCATTAAAATGATTCTGTTTCATAATAAAATTATCAAACTCATCTAAACATTGATCAGGAGGCTTACCATGAGGGATGTCACTTGCGTTGAAATCTAAAAGAGAGTGTACCTCTACCATAGGAGGGTGAGTGGTAGGCTCACACAATTTCTCAATAGGGGGTAGATTCTTCACGTCTTCAGCTTTAATACCTTTCTCTTTAATAGACTTCTTTGCTTCTCGCATATCTTCGGGGCTCAGAACAAACATGCCCCTCTTCTTTGTTGGTGGAGGTGGTTCAGGGACGGACCAATCTTCATGGTTTTTGGCAATCCTGCCCATTAAATCTTCCGCATCGTCCGGTGTTCTTTTCCTGAAAACACAACCAGCACAACTGTCCAAATAGGACCTGGATTCACCAGTTAGACCAGCATAGAATATATCGATTAATTCATTCTTAGGGATTTCATGTCCTGGTCTAGCCCGAATCAGACCACAGTACCTCCCCCAAGCTTTAGGGAGGGACTCATCCTGCAACTGTTTAAAGTTATAAATTCTTTGTAAAGCAGCATGTTGCATGTGAGCAGGAAAGTACTTATCAACAAAAGAGTGAGCTAAGTCCTGAGGACTCTTAATGGAACCGCATGGGAGTGAATCATACCATGCTTTAGCACCCTCCTTCAAGGAGAAAGGAAGAAGCTTGGTCACATAAAAGTATCGTATCTTCTCATCTGTGGTAAACAGGCTACCCAACTCACCGAGTTTAGTCAGGTGTGCAATAGCATCATCATTTTCTCTGCCATAAAAGGGGTCAGCTTCAACCATAGGTATAAGTGAAAGATCAACAGAGAAATCATAATCAGGATCATCAATGCATATAGGAGATGTAGCAAATTCAGGATTAGGAACGGTTTTGTTCTTCAAAGAGTGTTTTTCAAACAGTTTCTTAATAACTTCAGGGTCAAAGCCGGAAAACTCTGTCAGTTCCCTGCATAATTCTTCATCTAGTATATAGTAATCATCATCAAGGAGACTCTCCTTGAGTTTACTCAAGTCAGGATAATCATAAGTTTCACCAATAGGGTAGCGAGTAACAGGAAGTTCAATTCCAGACTTTTTAGCAGCAGCAACAATTTGTTTCTCAAGAGCATAACCAAGCGAACTAATATCATCAAAAGTAGTAGAAGCATCATTAAGAGTATCAGACATAGTAACAGATTCAGTAATAGCATCATGTGGTGGTGGTGAGGCAAACTTACTCATAATGGAAGGTGAATCAAGTGTAGCACTAGTGCTCAGAGCAGTACCTCTTCTTGTAGTGGATAGTAAGATCGGAACCTTGGGGTCTCCTTTCTTACCCATAGTGGATAAAGTGCAGCAGGTAGGATACCTCAAGTAGACTTGTAAATATTGCTATGCTCCCCGGCAACGGCGCCAGAAAATGGTACTTGATAACCCTCAACCGTAAGGGATCGAGATAGTCTTCGCGGGTAAGAATAACCCAATTTATTGATTCGACACACGGGGAGCCAAAGAGTACTTATAAGCTTTGACAGTTGAGTTGTCAATTCAACCGCACCTGAAATATACTTACTTGCAACAGAAGATAAGTGGTAACAGTGATATGATAGTGATGATAGTAATAGTAAAAGTAAACAGCAAAAGTAAATAGCAGTAATAAATGGCAAAAGTAGCAACTAGTGACAAGCAGGATTTAAAACACTCTAGGCTAGGGAGATGGATGGTTGGGCGCTGCATGGATGAGATAGATTCTAACTTGGGGCACGGCACACGGAAAAGTAATGATCATCTAGGCAAATATCAAACATTAGGCATGTATCCCGTAGGTAGTTGTACGTGCTTGCAATAAGAACTTGCACAACATCTTTTGTCCTACCATCCCGCTACGAACGGGGCCAAAAGGAACTTATGGATATTAAGGTGCTCCTGTCAAAGAGCACCGGAACAAAGCAATGAACTCAATGGATACATGTAATCCTCAAACTACGTACCATCCCCTTTGGTGTCCCAAGGTGTCACTTTTGGGATCGCCGGTTCCGAACCGTAAAAGGTGCAAACAACTCATAGATAGGATCACGAACACAAATATATTCATGCAAACACATATGGTTCAGATCTGAAATCATGGCACTCGGGCCCTAAGTGTCAAGCATTAAGAATAACAAGTTGTAGCAAAGATGATAAACACCATAGTAGATGATAGGCAACATGCCCCCAACAATCTGACGAACTATTACATGATCTAACTCATCCAATCCCTACCATCCCCTTCGCCTACAGCAGGGGAATTACTCACACATGAAGCGGGAAGTCATGGAGAGATGATGGAGTGGTGATGATGATGACGATGGCGACGATCTCCCCTCTCCGGAGGCCAAATCAGCCTCCAGATTAGCCCTCCCGAGGAAGAACAGAGGGTGGCGGCGGCTCCGCGACGAAAAACTGCGAAAGAACTTCCGATCTGGGGTTTCTGCGTCGGGAGTAAAAATATGGGGTAAAGTAGGGCACCAGGGGGTGCGGGCCCCACCCAGGCGCCCCCCGGCGCGGCACAGGGGGGGGGTGCCCACAGGGCGCCTGGGCACCCCCTGGCCCCCCTCTGGCCCCACTTCTGGCACCTGGTTCCTTCGGGTGCGTGGATTTTCTGTGATTTTTCGTGGATTTTTCTGAGATACTTAAAAATCCGTTTTCCTGCACACAAATAAATCATACAGGCAGCTCTGCTGAAAACAGCGTCAGTCCGGGTTAGTTTAGTCCAAATCATGCAAGAATGAGGTCAAAACAATATCAAAAGTGTTTGGAAAAGTAGATACGTTGGAGACGTATCACTGGCCGATCAGTCGACCGAGCTCGTGGATTCGGTTTCCGAGTGCGGGAGCAGTGATCCCGCAGCGGAAATCCTCATGGTCGACTCACGCCGCAGCCCGCCGGGTTTTCCTCGCAGTGGAGACGGCGTCAGCGGCGGCGGCCGGTCACACGACAACGACGGTTACATTCCTCAACCCCTCACCTCTGAGCAAAGGGTTGAGCTTTGTCGTCGGAACGAAGATGCACTCTTCACTCCCATCGTGGGGGATTCTCCGGAGGCTCTGGCCCTCGAAGCCACACGCTTGGCCACCGTGGCCGAGCGCGCGCACTTGGAAAATATCCAATGCGCACTGGACGAACAGGCCCGCCGACTGGTCCCCGAGTCCAGTCGACGATCGCGGCAATCGCGCCAGCGCGAGACTCAGGTATTCCGCACGTCAGTCCAGAACCTCGAAGCCGTGGCTCGCATCACGGAGTCGATTCAACCCTCTCAGCCGGAGGCTGGGAGGGGCCTTCAGCAGATCCGAGCTTTGCTCCGAACGGCTGAAGAGCAAAACGCGTCTGTTTCTCAGTCGCGCAACAGGATTCACAGCAGATCGGTGGCTCCAGACACCGTTTGGTCGGCCCACAGTCCAAGATCGCCCCCGAGGCGTGAGGAACGTGGCCAGCGGCATGACCGGCATCTGGTTCGGAATGACGGGCAGGACGACCGTCGACCCGGACATCATGACCGCCGTCGAGTGCCTACGCCTCCTCCGGGAAGCGGATCGTACTCGCCCCGGCGACACGAGGGTAGGCGCCTGCGCGACGATGAGCGGAGGATTCCCCCAGATCCCCGGAGCCTAGGTTTCGATGCAAGGTCTATCCTTGTGTAGGGACAGGTTGACCGGAACAGGGCATTCAGAGAAGAGCAAGGCAGGGATCAGCCGAGTGGCAACCGAGCACCTGTCTCTGGACCCGAGTGTTTCTGCAGTGTTATCAGAGCCGCAGAGATCCCCCCAAACTTCAGGTTAGCGGCGGGGGTAAGCAAGTTCACCGGCGAGTCGAAACCAGACACCTGGCTAGAAGACTACCGAGTGGCTGTACAGATCGGAGGCGGCAACGACGACGTGGCCATGAAGCACCTTCCTCTGATGCTGGGCGGTTCTGCTCGGGCGTGGCTCAATCAGTTGGCCCCCGGGAGTATTTATAGTTGGGAAGAGCTCGTGCGAGTGTTCATTCGGACCTTCAAAGGCACCTGCAAGCAGCCTGCTGGACTCGCAGAGCTTCATCACTGTGCGCAGAAGTCGAATGAAACTTTGAGAGATTACATCCAGCGATGGACCACCCTGCATCACACGATGGAGAATGTGTCTGAGCATCAGGCGGTTTGCGCTTTCAAGGAAGGCGTGCGTAACCGAGAGCTGAATCTGAAGTTTGGTCGAACGGGCAATATGTCCCTGTCGCGGATGATGGAGATTGCTAGTCGGTACGCCAACGGTGAAGAGGCCGATCGGCTCCGCTGCTCCAAGAAACCAGTCGGACCGGATGATCAGAATGCCAATCGGAAGAACAAGCGCAAGGCCGAGCCAGTTGCTCAGGGCGAGGCCGCAGTGGTCAATCAGGGAAAGGGCAAAGGAAAGCCGAAAGGTTCCCGGGCCCCCAAGAAAGTGAAGGATCAAGCTGGAGATGATGTGCTCGACCAGCCGTGCCCCATACACACGAAGAAAGATGAAGAGGGAAACTTGGTATATCCCAAGCACACCACTCGACAGTGTCGGCTCCTGATCCAGAACTTCCAGAAAGATCAGTCGACTGAGAAGGGGAAGGAATCAGAAGAATCCGAAGACAAGGAAGGGGACGGAGGATACCCCCGGATCAACTCCACTTTGGTGATCTTCGCAGACGTCGAGAGCAAAAGTTGAGTGAAAGTCATCAATAGAGAAGTAAATATGGTTGCCCCGGCGACCCCCACATTTTTGAAATGGTCCAAGACCCCCATCACATTCGATCAGTCTGATCACCCAGCACACATTGCCACCCCCGGGCGGCAGGCACTGGTGGTCGACCCGGTGATCGAGGGCACGCGTTTGACCAGAGTCCTGATTGATGGGGGCAGTGGCTTGAACATCTTGTATGCGGCAACCCTCCGGGATATGGGCATTCCGGTGTCCAAGCTGAGAGAAAGTAACATGAGGTTCCACGGGGTAATCCCCGGGAAGAAAGCCGACTCACTTGGTCAGATCACACTCGATGTGGTCTTTGGTGAGTCGAAGAATTATCGCAAAGAGAAGCTGATGTTCGAAGTGGTGGACTTCAACAACGCTTATCACGCCATCCTGTGTAGGCCCGCCTACGCCAGGTTCATGGCTCAACCATGTTACGTTTACCTCAAGCTGAAGATGCCAGGGCCCAACGGCGTCATAATCGTCACTGGGAACCGTCAGAAAGTGGAAGAGTGCTTCTAGAAAGGCTCGAAGATCGCCGACGAGCAAATGGCAGCAGTAGAGATGGAGGAGTACCAAAAGAGCATGGATCCGAGTGATCTGCTGAGGGCGAAGAAGCCGGCTTCCGACTTAGCTTTCCAGTCGGCTGGGGACACAAAACCCGTGCACATCCACCCCACCGACCCCAACGCAGCACCGACCCACATTTCCACTACACTCGACAGCAAATAGGAAGAAGCGATCGTCCAGTTCCTCCGTGAGAACTGGGAAATCTTCGCATGGAAACCATCAGACATGCCGGGTGTACCCACCGGACTGGCTGAGCACCATTTGAGAGTCGACCCGAAGGTAAAACCTGTGAAGGAACATCTCCGTCGGTCCGCTGCGGAGAAGCGAAAGGCAATTGGCAAGGAAGTGGCTCGACTCCTGGCAGCTGAGTTTATCCGCGAGATTTACCACTCTGAGTGGCTCGCCAATGTCGTCATGGTCCCCAAGAAGGACAAGTCTCTCCGCATGTGCATCGATTTCAAGCACATTAATCGGGCCTGCCCGAAGGATCATTTTCCTCTTCCCCGCATCGATCAGATAGTCGACTCGACTGCGGGATGTGAACGTTTGTCCTTTCTGGACGCGTATTCCGGGTACCATCAGATCCGTCTGTTCGGACCCGATGAAATCAAGACAGCTTTCATCACCCCCTTTGGGTGTTTTTCTTATGTCACCATGCCTTTCGGTCTCAAAAATGCCGGCGCTACCTTCACGCGCATGATCCAGAAGTGCTTAATAAAGCAATCAGTCGGAACGTCGAGGCATATATGGATGACATTGTGGTCAAGTCACGGAAAGGTTCCGACCTGCTGACCGACCTCACTGAGACATTCGCAAACCTAAGAAGCTATGATATCAAGCTCAATCCATCAAAGTGTACATTTGGAGTTCCTGGCGGCAAGTTGCTCGGTTTTCTCGTTTCCTAACGGGGAATCGACGCCAACCCAGAGAAGGTCAGCACCATCCTCCGAATGAAAGGCCCCGAGCGTAGACACGACGTCCAGAAGCTTACTGGTTGCTTGGCCGCATTGAGTCGATTCATTTCTCGTCTTGGTGAGAAGGCACTGCCTCTCTACCGACTCATGAAGAAATCAGACAAGTTCGAGTGGAATTCCGAAGCCGAAGCAGCGTTTGAAGAGCTCAAAGCCCTGCTGTCGACCCAGCCGGTGCTCGCTGCCCCAGTCAGTGGAGAGCCTCTTCTACTGTACATTGCAGCCACCGGACAAGTTGTCAGTACTGTACTCACGGTCGAGCGGGAATAAGAGGGCAAGGCATACAAGGTCCAACGCCCGGTCTATTACATATCCGAAGTTTTGACTCCCTCCAAGCAAAGGTATCCAAATTACCAAAAGCTCGTGTACGACATTTACTTGACTGCAAAAAAGGTTGCCCATTACTTTTCGGACCATACAATCTCAGTCGTCAGCGACGCCCCGCTGTCAGAGATCCTGAACAACCGAGACACAACTGGTCGAGTGGCAAAATGGGCGATTGAACTTCTTCCGTTAGATATCAAGTTTGAAGTGAAGAAAGCCATCAGATCAAGTCTCAGGCTATAGCAGATTTTGTGGCCGAGTGGATAGAACAAGAGCTGCCGACTCAAGTTCAGTCGGACCACTGGACTATGTTCTTCGATGGATCCAAGATGCTGAACGGATCCGGCGCAGGCGTGGTCCTGGTTTCTCCCAGGGGCGACAAGCTCAGTTACGTCCTTCAGATCCACTTTGACTCATCGAACAACGAAGCTGAGTACGAAGCACTTTTGTACGGGTTGCACATGGCCATCTCACTCGGCGTCCGTCGCTTGATGGTTTATGGCGACTCTGACTTAGTGGTGAACCAAGTGATGAAGGAATGGGACGTCAGGAGCCCGGCAATGACCAGTTATTGCAGTGCAGTGCGGAAGCTTGAAAAGAAGTTTGAAGGCTTAGAGCTCCATCATGTGCCCAGAGCCAAGAATCAACTAGCCGATGACCTCGCAAAAATTGGGTCGACTCGGAGGCCTATACCCAAGAATGTGTTCCTGGAGCATCTGCACACCCCTTCTGTCAAAGAAGACCCCTTCACGGAAGAGCCCCCACAGCCAGTCAATGCGTCAGATCCGACTGAAGTCGAAATACCTACTGCGGTCGACCTGATCATGGAGGTCCTAGTGATTATGCCAGACTGGACTGTGCCATATATATCGTATCTGCTCAGGCAAGAACTCCCGGAAGATGAGGAGGAAGCATGCCAGATCATCCGCCGATCCAAGGCGTTCACTGTCATTCAGGGTCAGCTCTACAGAGAAAGCGTCACCGGACTCGCTCAGCGCTGCATTGCTCTAGAGGAAGGTCGATTGATCCTGAACGAAATTCACTCGGGAACTTGTGGCCACCACGCTTCCTCTCGGACCATAGTGGCCAAAGCATACCGAGCCGTGTTTTACTGGCCCCGCGCTAACGAGATGGCCAAGGATATTGTGGACAAGTGTGCAGGTTCCCAGTTCTACTCCAACATGTCCCACAAGCCGGCGTCCGCCTTGAAGACCATTCCGCTAGTCTGGCCCTTTGCTGTTTGGGGCTTGGACATGGTCGGCCCCTTCAGAACAGGCTGAAGCGGATTCACCCACCTACTCGTGGCAGTCGACAAGTTCACCAAATGGATTGAGGCCAAGCCCATCAAGAACCTCGAGTCGAGCACCACCATCAGCTTCATCAGGGAATTGATATTCAGATATGGAGTTCCCCAGAGCATCATCACAGACAACGGCTCCAACTTTGACTCGGATGAATTCAGAGCTTTCTGTGCTTCTCAAGGAACACGAGTCGACTACGCCTCCGTGGCGCATCCGCGATCAAATGGACAGGCAGAAAGAGCAAATGGTTTGATTCTCCAAGGCCTAAAGCCGCGGCTCATGCGTGATCTTAAGCATGCTGCTGGAGCTTGGGTAACTGAACTACTATCTGTCTTATGGGGTCTGAGGACAACTCCCAACCGGTCGACTGGCCGTACCCCTTTCTTCATGGTCTATGGAGCCGAAGCTGTGTTGCCGAGCGACTTATTGCACAACGCCCCCAGAGTGGAACTCTTCTCCGAAGCCGAGTCAGAGAAGGCTCGTTAGGATGCAGTCGACCTTTTGGAAGAGGAAAGAGAGATGGCCTTGATCTGGTCGACCATCTATCAACAGGACCTGCGTCGATTCCATGCTCGCAACGCCCAAAGCCGAGCATTCCAGGAAGGAGACCTGGTCCTTCGAGTGCATTAGAAACGTCCACACAAGCTCGCCCCGGCCTGGGAAGGCCCCTTCATCGTCACCAAGGTACTGCACAACGGAGCATACCACCTCTACAATGTCGCCAAAAAGAGAGACGAACCTCGTTCGTGGAACGCAGACCTACTCCACCGCTTCTACAGTTGAGACTCTCGACGATCGAGTTGTAATAATGATTTCCCGATTTGTTTCAAAGACAAGTTAGCAGTGGTCCTTTAATGATTGATGCTTTCTAGAAATGCTGGTCTTCAAAATCCCCCAGTGGGTGCTTAGCCGCGAACCCGATTCGCCTAAGTTTCAAACGCTCACTCCGAGTGAAGAGCAACCCTCTCACTCCGGGGCTTAGCTGCGATCCTCCGAGCTGCGTCGTAAGTATAATGTGGCTCTGTCTTCCGAGCTCCGCCACAAATATAACGTAGCTGGGAATCGCCTAAGTTACAAACATCCACTCCGAGTGAAGAGCAACCCTCTCACTTGGGGGCTTAGTTGCGACCCCGTGAGACACCTAAGTTTCAAACGCTCACTCCGAGTGACGAGCAACCCTCTCACTCGGGGGCTTAGCTGCGGTCCTCCGAGCTGCATCGTAAGTATAATGTGGCTCTGTCTTCCGAGCTCCGCCACAAATACAACGTAGCTTGGAATCGCCTAAGTTACAAACATCCACTTTGAGT